>JAWWEE010000001.1:78386800-78432338 GCA_035221455.1 Xenops minutus | reverse complement strand
GAGGAGACTGAGGGGAGACCTCATTGCAGTTACAACTTCCTTGTGAGGGGAAGAGGAGGGGCAGGCACTGATCTCTTCTGTGTGGTGGCCAGTGACAGAACCCGAGGGAATGGCCTGAAGTTGTGTCAGGAGAGGTTTAGGTTGGATATTAGAAAAAGGTTCTTCACCCAGAGGGTGTTTGGGCACTGGAACAGCCTCCCCTGGGAAGTGGTCACAGCACCAAGCCTGACAGAGTTCAAAGAGTGTTTGGATGACACTCTCAGGCACGTGGTGTGACACTTGGGGATGGTCCTGTGCAGAGCTAAGAATTGGACTTGGTGATCCTTGTGGGTTCCTTCCAACTCGGCATATTCTGTGATTCTGTGAAAATAAGTCAGTGTTTTGTTCTTGGCTGGACCAGCAAATCAAATCACCTCTCAGCAGGCTGGCAAACTCAAGGCCAAGGTGAGCTAAGCCCAGCCAGCTGCTGGTAGGGCCACTGGGCTGACTCAAGCCTTGTCACCTAACTCAACCTGAAGCACCTGGAAGGCACAGAAAAAATCTACAACTGCCATTAGATAGATTAGTAGATGTTGGTTTGTCCTAACCACACACTAACAATCCCTTTATACAGATACCAAATGCTTAGATTAAAATTTTAAGGTCTGTATATGCTTTTACCTGGACAAAGGCTGGCTCAGTCTTAGTTCTCTGTGTTCAAAACTGGCGCATTTCATAGCATCAGAAAGGTCCAGGCCAATCAAATTTTCCACATATTTTTCTTTGTCAGGATGAAAAAAGTATCAAACTTGCTTAGACTGAAAGGAGCTAGGAGTATAACCAGCACTTGGGAGGGGGGGGCAGTGGGCATGGCACTGGGAGGAGCAGGGGAGCAGGAATGAAGGGTTATAAAAATTACAAAACACTGAGGAAAATAGAAGCAGTAAGCCACAGTCTGAAATGAAAGCAAAGTTCATGTTGGAATAGATGCCACTCTGATCTGTTAACTACTCTGCTCTTCCAGACCAGGCTTGGACATTTGATGCAAGAGGTTCTTGAAACCTGAAGACTCCTGTTGTAGGGGCAGAATGGTACCATGTACCTAGGCCTTCTTTTGCTTTTCTTAAAACACATTTTCACAGCATGAAACGGAAGGATACTGCTCACTACACTCCTCTTAGAAGGGGAAGTCTGAAGCACAGTGAGATGCGAGTAGCCTGTAAAGTCAGTGAGGAGATCAAATGCAGGGCTAAAGCTGCAATCAAGGCCTTTCAGATGCTGGCACAACATTGTCTCCAAGATCATATGACAATGAAACGCTCCCAAGAGATTAAAAGTAATCAGTATAACACATAACAGCAGATAAGATGACTCAATGGCTTATAAGCCACCAGTAAGAACAAGGAAAGCATCAGAGGACTTGAAAGGAATAAATTCAATCCAGATTTTCCAAGGGATAACAAACATGAAGCATCAAGAAGAAAGAGGTGCAGTTCCTGCAAACTGTTCACACATGCTTTTAACTCTCAGCTTCTTGTAAAACTTTTGGAAAGTCTCAGCTGTGGAGAGAACTACAACAAATACTGCTTCTAACACTGCTGTCAAGTACTCATGTTCAATTCTAAGCACTTCCATACTTGCAGAAAAACATAAAAGTTGACAAACTGGAGTAAGTTTAAGGAATTGTAATAAATAAGGTACAAGGAAAGACAGGATAATATGTGCAAGTCCCAGGTGGAGGGCTTAGAGAGAGCAGCTGTGGCAAATCTCACTGTGAGGGTGAAGATGCTCCCTCCCTCTCTGAGGCCCAGTTCACCACTGCACAACACATTAATGCTCCAAAGCAGAGGGAGCAGGACATGTCTACGACTCAGCCACCACACTGAAGAGGCTAATTTATCAACCAAGCCCACTTCTCATATGATGTGCTGATCCTTCATACTATCCTTCAGATTTCTTTTTCTGTTTCCATGGACAACAGCAAAGCAGGTATAAACATAAAGCCCTACCAAAAGAACATAGCAGACTTGTATACCTTCAGTAAGGGAAAATACTATGCATGCAACAAAAGTGGTCAATGACACTGCATTTTCATTCATATACCAGAAATACCACAAAAATTAAATAAGAGAGCGAGCTTTTTGAGTGCATATTAAAAAAAAAAACCAAAAACAAAACAAACCCCTCAAAAACAAACAACAACAACAAAAACACATATAAAGGCAAGAGGACCAGGAAGACTGAAAACAAATTCAGTTTGAAATAATGGATAGCAGACAGACGGCCAATACAGCTCAGGTTTTTATGCTTCTATACTTTTTTATATACTTTTATATTGTTATATTTTAAACATTATTCCATTTCATTTCCAAAAGTCCCTGGCAGACTTGTACAAAGCAAATACGATGATTAAAAAAATTTAAGTTATTCATGTAAATCACAGAATCGTGGAATATGCTGACATGGAAAGAACTTGCAAGGATCATCACACCCCAATTTAAAATTTCTTTCATAAAAACAAAGTTTTGAAATTGCATAGTATCACAGAATGGCTTAGGCTGAAAGGTACCTTAAAGCTCATCTCATTTCAACCCCACCCTGCCATGGGCAGGAACACCTTCCACTAGACCAGGTTGCCCAAATCCCTACCCAACCTTGAACACTTCCAGGCATAGGGCATCCACACCTTCACTGTGCCACCTATTCCAGTGTCTCACCCCACCCTCACAGTAAAGAACTTCTTCCAAATACATAATCTAAACCCACCTTCTTTCAGTTTAAAGCCATCACCCCTTGCACTATTCTTCCACACTCCCTCTCCAGCTCTCTTGTAAGCCCCTCTTTAGGTACTGGAAGGCTGCTAAAAAGTCTTCCTGAAGCCTCCTCTTCTCCAGGGTGTCAGCCTGTCTCAGCCTGTCTTCCTGGGAGGTGCTCCAGCCCTCTGATCATCTTTGTGGCCCTCAGAAACCAACTCCAGCACTTGCTCAGCAGAGAGCTCATGCACACCAAGCACAGCATGGGTGGAAGTCGACCTGAAAGGCAGCAGACTCAACACACACAGCTAGCCATTGCAGCAATAAATGGCAAATTTTCAAGTCATGTTACATGGAATGAGTGGTTCAATCCCATTCCAGGCAAAGAACCACCAGAATTCCTTTCTTGAGTGAGAGTCGCTATGTATTACATAGGACAGCTGCATGGGAATACCTAGAGGTGATTTACACTTCTCACAAATACAAAACAAATACTTTCTGTAGGAAGGAGAACTCCACAGCAGAGAAAGAGGTTGTTTTTTGAAAGCTCTGAAGTTATCATAATCTTATGAGTCTTTGGCAGTTTCTCAAGGGAGAATATCGAGGATTTTTTGGAAAAGCTTCTCTTTAAAGTCTGAATTTCTTAAAGAACTACCAAAATGCACAAACAGCTGCCTCACTAATACAACATTCATGCTTCACATTATTCCACACAGAACCTCATATAGCCTTGGAGTTACACAAAGGTCCTTACAAAGAAAAACACACATTAGAAATCTGACATCAATCCAGGAATTTTTTGTTAGGCTAATGGGCCGGCATTTCTGTGGAAGCAACAAAATTTGAAAAGCTTTTAATAAAATAATAGCTCAAGGTTGAAAAGCAGTAGTACAGACACAGGTGCCAGATGTCTGTTCTCTGCTTGCACCCAGCAGACTGAGCTTGGCTGCTCAGACTCTAAAGGAAGCCTAGCAACTGAAGGTAGTGTAGGGATTTGTGTTCAGACTCCTGTCTGCCCTCACTGCTCACATCTGCAATATTCAGATAGAGAAGGAAGTACTGTAAAAGCCAATTCGTCCACAATATTCACATAGAGAAGGAAGCCAATAAAAAGCCAGTTCTTCCATACCATTGGGCTGTCTTCTAGTTCAAAACAAACAAACAAAAAAAGGTTAACAATGTAAGTGATGGCTGCTTCAGGAAGTAGGGAGGGTCTAGGTGAGGTTTGGTCAAGAAGATAGATCATGTCTAGTTCTGTGTACAATTAGTGGGAAAGAAGATGAAGAGAGAGCTTCTTAACTGGGCTTAATTTAAACACAGATTCACAGATTTATTTTTTCTTTTTCCTGTCCCTATAGACACAGAAAATCAACCTTGAAAAACCTGCCTGCTCAAGAAAACACCATGGCTGTCTACTAAAAACTAGACAGAGACTTGCAAAAGCAAGTATCATAATTAGATTCTTTAGCATTCTGCAGATTTCCTACAATTTGCAGAAATAAGAAATGCCTTCAGCTATGCAAGACTATCCATAAAAGAATAAAATTCATCACCTGTCTTGAAAATAAAGTGAGGCCACAAAGTTGCCTATCTTGGTCAGACTCTGAAAACCCCTAACTAACATTGTCTTACCCCTTGACCCAGTCTCTATGGGATGGCTACAGACTCAGTACTCAGGTTTATACAGCAAGACAATATGCCTAGTTGTTAACACCAAACTAGCTAGAACGTGAAACTGATGTCAAATTTAGGGACCTAAGCAGTAACACGAAGTTTTAAAAACTCAAACTATTCAGTATACCAATAATGTAGCCTGAAATTCAGAATCACGAACCTTTATGAGTGTACAGGACATAAAACACCTCTTGCAAGCCTATTTGTACAGCATTCAGAGTGCCTGCATTGATTTCTGCTTCTACCTTTAAGGCCATTGAGCTTCCAACTGGAGCTCATTTATCTTCATTGCATTCAGGTCCTAAAACTGTCTGCAATTCTGTGGCACAAGTGGCTGTCCCAGATTCCAATTCTTCTGCCAGATGTCAGCAAAGAGCAGTCCCATCCCGAATAAATGTGATGTATGCTATCTTTCTTCCTCAACCACACACCTGTCAGTAGTCCTATCAACAAGTGCAGGAATAGGTTTCTGTATGCTTTTGCAATTGCCTCTGTGAAAAAACTCATCTCTTATGCACAAATACAGGTTGTTCTGTGACTCAAGCCAGCCTAGTCTAATTTTTTTTTTTTAACCCACAATATTAAAATTACTTTTGATGAGTGCCAATGGTATTTAAAAAGTCATTAAACATATTGATTCACTGTGTATGATGTTTTCTGGACAACCTTGCATTAGAGACCTACTGAAGGCAAGGAACATTTCTTTTACTTTGTTGCATCTCACACAAGCAAGCAAAGCCATTGTACACACGTAACTGAGCAATTAAGTAAGTAAAACTTCATATGCTCACCCTCTCAAAGGAACTCCTCAGAAATCTCTTCATACAATTTACTCTTGGGAATGATTGTGATCATTTCCCAACCTCTGGAGAGTTGACTTCACTGTTTTTCACTACCCCTTCATGACATCCATGTACCACGATCAACATTACTTACCTTGAATCAGAATGCCAATGTCATAGTCAAACCAACAGAGCCAATTTTAAAGTTTTTAATTCAGATTTTAAATCAGCCAGCTTGAAGGCACTGTACAAACAAGTAATTCCGGCTATTCCTGGAAAGAAAATTAGTGTCTCATCTGCTAAGCCAAGGGGATGATTAGCTCCAATTGCTCAATTAGTGACTCTCACCCAACAACTATGTTTTCACTTCAAATCCAAAGGCACAGTCTGAGCAAAACAGGGAGTTTGTGGAGCCATGAATCTCTTAATAGACCAGAGGGAGATATTTCCATACAAATGTTTCATTGTTAATTCAAGTTAAAATTTGAATTAAATATTGCCCACTTGCTTTGCTCTTATTGTATTACCATTTAACTACCATGTATGTGTTTATAATTTACTTGCGCATGAAGTTCAACACTTTATGTTCCCAATTGAACAGATCACACCTTTTCTACAAAAGCTCAATTTTATCTCAGGCCAGGGGCAAGATACTTCTTTTTTACTGTGAAGCTCCCAACCTGCTTTCTGAGATGTTTTTCAACCTATTGACAGAACTGCTTGCATGAGAAATTATGCTTAGGAAGAAGCTGTGAGCTACTTCTATCATATAATTCCATACTTGATTTTATTGACACCCCTTCCATTTTGCATAACCTGCCAATTCTGTCACTGAAAAAGTAAAACTCAACATGCTTGCACAAGTGACAAAATGTAATATTAAAAAAAAAAACAAAACAAGGGGGGAAAAATATTAAGAGTAAAGAGTGGAATAATACACACTGAAGTAACCCTGATGATAAAATGTGCTGTAGAAGTGAGAGTGTACAGAGCGTAAAGCATTTTAAAGTTGAAATATAAAAGCATCATCATGTGGGCAAAAAGCTATTTCACATTATGAACAGAAAGACTGTGGAAGCTTTATTGCCACATGGTAAGTTCTAGGAACATATAAAGAGAGTTTAAGAAAACCAGTATTTCTTGTGTTTCCAGCCAGCACAGTTCCCTGATTAATTGGGTCATCACCTGAGCCCACAGTTTGTCATTAGAAAACAAGCAAAGTGGGTAAGAACTTAAAGCAGTTTGGTTCAATAGTAGTACAAATCACTCTTGAAACCATTAAAAGCATTTTACAAAACCCTTTCATGCCATCACTCTGCATAAATAAAGCTGTTGCACCAGCTGGAGTGCTCTGGGCTCATTCACCCATACAACACCTCATGTGAAAGCCAAGCCGAATGTGCTTATAGTAGAAGAAAGTAATCTGATTTACTTCCAGATTTAACAGAATTTTGAAAGGGATCCAGCAACTCATACCCAACTTCAAGCATAAAGTAGACGTTTTCAATGAAATAAAAACATGTCAAAAGAATAAATAACACACTACATTAATACTACTGTTTAGCAGTTGGGGGAAAATCTGATACAGTCCTGGTTTTGGGAAATAAAACAGCTCGGGGGAAATGCTATTTCTCTGAATCAAGTATGAGTATATAGTAGAGGTATTCACACTGCCTAAATGCAAGCCAGCTTCTCCAGAGAATGGTTAAACACCAGAGACTAATTCATGTACTCAGTGGCCCTTCAGAGGAGCTTCTCCATGTCTTGAGCATGCAGACTCCTAGCAAAAGACCAAAGTGCAGCAGTGAGCATGCCAAGATCACAATCTCCCTCGTCTCTCTCCCCCCTCTCCTGTTGAGAGCAATCAGTTACGACTTGTTGCACTGATGGTGTCTTGTAGGAGTAGGGAGCAGAAGCTCATGAGCTTGCCACCACACATGAAAGAGGCCGGCACCCTTATGGCTCAAATCCACAGAGGACAATGACATCACCGTTCAGCATTATACAGCCATGGAAGATGCCTATCCAAACATGTTAAATTGAAGCCATAATGGCCCTGACTAGTTTCCTCTATGCCAAAGCTTGTGATCAAACTCCCACAAAATTATTGCATAGGTTTTCCACTACGACAAACATATTTATGGTCACAGTTATATGCTCAGTATACAACCCACTACAAAACCAGAAAAAAATTCCTGAAGTCTTTAAATATTTAAATGTCTCTTCCCAAAAGAGACTTTTAATAAGTTTGTAAAGCTGTTTGATATAATGGAATTTACACTGATTGGTTTGTTTGTTTATTTTTAATTAAGTCTTTAAACAGAAGCCTTTATTATTCTTGACCAAGGAAATACCGCACTTGATAACAACACAGTTCCCAGAATTCAAGAAATAGTTGTATCATCAAGAAAAAAATTGCTTTATGTAATGTTGTTCAGGAAACAACTTAATAGATTCATTTGCATCCTGGTGAAGATAAATTTGGTCATGACACATGATTGTATAATATCCAGATTCAAATATCCTGTGGTGTTTTCAAATTACAGCTTTATTTTTCCTTCAAAATTATTTAAAAATTATAGCAAAACTTTCAAACTTACTTAGGTTTCTATCTCATTTCTCTTTGTGCAACTACTTGAACAGCTGAAAGACTTTACATGTACTGAACAGCACAGTCTAGACACTGTCTCCCCTCTGACAGCTCTTCTGATCTTTCAAGATACGGTACTTTTCTGTCTTTAGATAATTGATAACACTGTATTTATTTGGTGAGCAGCTATCAGAGGTACTGTGAGACAGATACACAGATAAACTGTCACCAGGTTGCACAGGTACATCCTCACTTTATATCCGGCAAAAATAAAAGTATCATATACATTGCATGAAGACAGACGAGGGTTGTTTTTCACATAAGACAGATTTAGACTAAAATAGCTCTATTAGGTGCTTCTCTGCAGAATAAATGCCCTATCCTACTGTAACTAACTTTACAATGAGAACTGACAGAAGTCACTCCAAAGCACAGTACTATTACAGCAAGCTTTAGAAGCTGCAGCTACAGAAAGGCTTGCCTGTTCAACCACCCCATTTGTCTCTATCAACAAACCTGTTTCAGTGCAGATTACATCCCTGTGGCTGTTGTTATATCTGAAGACTAATCACGCACCTGCTTGGAAGTGTGAAAAAAGCATTACCTGTGGAATCTGTACTTTTTACTACTAAAAGGGACAGTGGGAAGCACCAGTTGTTTTGCTCTGTTCTATTCCTCGCCGTGTTCACAAGGAGAGAAAGCAGAAATGCTGCCAAAGTGGCCCACCAGCCTGCATTGATCTCCTCAAAATGGCACTGGAAGTAACATTCCAAAACAGCCTTTACAATCCAAGGAAGATAAAGAGGCACAGGACTCAGATCCTTTTTTAAATTCAGATACTGAGGCAGAAGTTGCTAGTGAAAGATCAAGCAGAAAGACGGAAATAATAAATAATTTTAAATAATCCAAAGTGAATGCTGCCTGAATGATTTTTAACAGGTCCTCTCTCTCACTGAGTACAAGGCTCCCAGTAAAGCAGCATGGCAGAGCGCATTGCTGCACTAGGCAAGCAGGCAGGCTGGGTATTAGATTGCCCTTCCTTCCCTTGGAGAACATCCTATACTCCTCATATTCCTTTCTTGGCTCCTGAGTCTCAAGTAACTTTAGATTATGCTGAACACAGAAATCAGCTTTATACCCATATCCAATGGTAGCTCACAGCATATCCATGGCAGGCAAAGACCTTTAAAGCGCAAATAACTTGCATCTCCCAGGAGTTTTCCCTTGCTGAGCAATGGCAACCCAATGTCTACCCACAGAGCGGGCGAGCACGCGCCAGCCTGGGAACAGAGGAGTCCAAGGCTCCTTTCATTTCCACGGCTGCCCAACTGGAGCAGGTCCAAGCTCTGGAGTGCATCCAGGCCCTGGAGTGGAGGGAGCCCATCTTTCCTGTGCTGGCCGTGGCGGGGCTGCCGGCACCCGGGCAGCAAGGAAGCGGAAGGCGTGCATCTGGAGTGCAGCAGGGACAAATGCCAGGCCTGGGGGACACGAAGGAACAGACTGGGACAAGGGCTCGAAACGGGAGGGAGAGTGAGTGCAACAGGCAGGGAAGGGAGCCAGGGATCCCAAGGCAGTGCACAAAACAAGGCAGGAAAAAGGATAAAGGTGATCACATGCAAAAGAAAAACTGGACAAGGATGGGGAAGGGGGCCATGAGAGACAAGGTGTCTGGTTTCTGAGAATGAGTCTGGAAGGGAGGGAAAACTGCAGGTGAAAGGTAAGAGAATAAAAAGCCAAGAAGTGGAGACAGACGCCAAAAAGTGCAAAAGGCTTGTCAGGAAGGGTAAGACAAATGAAGGGGGGGAAGTATGTTATATATGATAGAAAATAGCTTATTTCCTTGTGCATGAACAATGACAACAGGTTTTGTTCCCGACAGATTCCTCGGGATTTATTCCAAGCCTGTTAGAGGTCAAGAAGCATTTGGACAATGCTTTCAGGCGCATGGTGTGATTCTTGGGGCTGTCCTGTTCAGGGCCAGGAGTTGGGCTCAATTATATTTGTGGATGCCTTCCAATTCAGGATATTCTATGATTTCCTTCCAGAGGTGGGACCTGCAGTCAACAGCCCTGTCCTCCACATACACAACAACTCAGAGGTCTACCCCTCTCTCAAGGTGGAGAGCCGCGCAGAGGAGCATGATGGTCTGCTGTCACTGCTGCTCTCATCTCTCACCCCAGTGCCAAAAATCCCCATTAAAGGGTGTAAAATTTATAGCTGCTATGGCAGCTTCCATTTGCAAACAGAATGGATTTTCATTTTTTTCTTTAAATAAGGGAAAACCACACTAGTTACAGGAAGAGTTGAGAATCAGGAATTGTTAGGGTTTAAGCATGTCATCAAACCACAAGTTAACCTTGCCTATTCTTACACATGATAAACTTTACCAATTTCCCTCCTTGGACCTGCCCAAGACCCCTCTTCCTCTTTCACCCCACATGGAAGCACAGCCAGTTACAGTGAGGCACTCAGGATTTCTTTTTTCCACCCTGTTCTATCCTTAAGGCTTATTAACTACTTGAACTGTACTGTTAGGACAGAATAAACAACTACCTTTCTGCTCTTTCTGTCTAGCAGGCTGATTTACCCTGTCAAAAAGTAACAGACAACTTTGCAATTGTCAGTGGAGGAGGCATTACTATATCCTTACTTCCTATCTGAGGATTTACAAACAGAAAATCCAGGTCCTCAAGACACATAGTTATTGCCTCCACTGGGAGTTTGGAGTCCAAATCCAGTTACTAATCTAGATCAACCAGAGCGCAAACCCACTGATTCTGTTCTCCTAAAGTGAGACACTTCGGCCCAATCACTCTTCATATTTCACATCCCACAACTTGCTTTACACATGATTACAGGCTATCTCCAGGAGCATGAGGCTTTCTAAAACTTAGCCCACAGAATGTTCTGACTTGGAAGGGACCCACAAGGATCATGGGGTCCAACTCTTAAGTGAATGGCCCATACAGGGATCAAACTCACAACTTTGGTGTTATTAGCACCATGCTCTAAACAACTGAGCTAATCTCAGGGTCTTGGATGTCAAGATTATCAAGATTATGAACAATTTTCTGGGTATTTAAATCAATTCTAACAATGCAGGGAACTCTATTAAGAACTGAATCCAGTTCCTTAAAAGCAGGAGGCCATCAGCCCTCTTGAGACACACTTCTCTTTCAACATCTGCAATAGGCAAGGAACGAGAGCTTTCTCACAGCATAGTAGAAAACAGTGCCGTAGGAGACAACACTGCGGTAGGAGAAGAACTACCATATACAACAAATAAGATAAAGACTGTTACATGGGAAAAATGCAACTAAACAATTTAAGATTGTGTCATAAGTCACAAAAAGGGAGAGTTGCATCTTTTCACTATGGACTTGTTTGCAACATTAATCATGTTCTTTAAACAGCATCTAACCTATTTCAAGTATTAAGATGCATTGACTTCTTATGTTAACTTTAAAGGAAGTAAATAACATGACTGGCACTGCCTTGAGAGTACAGAAAACCAATATCCTTAATTTTCATAACTCCTGAATATTTGAATTCCTACAAGGTCTACAAATGGAGCATCTGCCTTCAAGTAACACTCATTATCCAGACAAAACAAACAGTATATGATTTGATGCTTTTGGCATTGCTTTCACCTCGCCCCCAACTCCTCTACTCCTGTAGATCCACCAGAACCTGAGAGCTTCTCCACATATATATATATATATATACACACACACCCCTCCTATCTCTGATTTTAGCCGTCTGCCACCCCCAGATACACACAGACTCGTGCACACCAGTCTCTCCATCTTTCAGTGGAGGAGGTGAGCACTCATACAAAGATCAGCACATTTCAGGAGCACGCACACTTAGAAGCTTTCCCATGTGGAGCACATTGGTGCACAGAGAGCAGAGCAAGGAATCGGCTGGAAGCATTGGAGGGAATAAAAATGGATGTAAAGTGACACAGGTGTTGGATAGATGGGAGGGGAAAGAGATGACCATCTACTATATAGATTGATTTATTTTATATAAGTACATGCATATAATATTTCCAGGGGTTTAAATGACTACAACAGAAAGAAGGCCCACTTAATATCTAAACATCTGCCAAGTATGGAAAATTTTCCTCTCTAGCATCAGACAGGATTACATTTTCATAGGGTCACTAACATGGCCTGGCTCTGCAATCTGGGCTGGCCTGCATGAAGCAGTTTGCACGTCTCCCCAGGGAGCACACAAGTGAACACAGATGGTAGCCATCCTCTCATCCTTGGAGACTTCTAGGAACTCCATCAGCTTCAGTTTGGATTGGGAAACTGAAAAAAATCACCAAATGTGAAAAGACTGCATTGCTACCCCTTAGAGCCAGAAACCATGTTTTTTATGAAAATCCCAGTATGCATCCTCTGAAAAGGGTGGCAAACTCACCTCCAGTCCAAAGGGAAAAAGAGAGGTTCTTCAGAACAGAAACATAACAGCCCCTGCAACCGGCCAGCACCTCAGCCCCAAATCCTGTGCCCTGTACTGATAATGAACAGGCCAAGGCAGGTCCCTGCCTCTGTGGAAGGCTGACAGGGCACATTTCCCTCATCTGTACTTAGGGGCTGCTCTTCTCCAGCTGCTCAAGTCGAGCACATAAATACTGCAGAGTATCACACAGAGCAGAAAGAAAGCAAAGGCACAGGTTGCAGCTACGAAATGCAGTGTAGCACACAGCATGTGAGGAAGAGAAAAGGCTTTAAAAGGTTTTCTCTTCTGAATAGCAGTCCTACCTTAAAAGGTTCTATCTACAGTCCTATCTATTCTATACCATCTTACTAGATACACAAATTTTCCCCAATATGGTATATGCATATACCATATCCATATAGCCATAACTCTGATAAGTTCAGAAACATAAGAAAGTTTGAAAGTATTTACAATCAGTAAATAAACCAAGAAGTGAAGGAAATAGCAATACACTGCAGCCATTCACTAACATATTTGCACCCTGACATCACATCAGCCCTTCTCCATTCAGTCCCTACAGAGAAAGGTTAGGGCACCCTGACCACAAAGCAGCAGCAGGAAGAAAGAAAAGGCCCGGGACCAGCAGGAATGTGTGCAAACAAATAAACTTACCACAGCTTCTCTGGGGCAGGCAGAGCCTCGGTGATGTCAAAAGGATAGGCAGAACTGACACCTTGTTTGCCAGTCTACTGAGACCACATGGGACTTTTTCGCCTTTGCAATTAAACCCAGAAAACTTTCCCTTTGCTCCAAAACCTGTCACCAAAAGATACGAGCTGATAAGGCCACTATGGGGCTATTTACTTGCTTTCCAACATAAATAGGCACAGCACTAGCCTCGGGAGCTGCACACTGAATACAGTAACACAGTATTTCCTCCCCCAGCTCTTGGCCCATCAATTCAACAGGAAGCAATGCAGGAAATCCAAGGCATCGGTGTGATTCCAATCCATGCCCTTCCTGTCTGGGGAGAGAGATCTAAAAGCATCTGGGACTCCTGTTAACAGAAGCAGTCAACACCTCTGCTGAAGGCAAGGGGGAGAGAAATTCAACCACACAACCCAAAGCTAAACATAGTTTAGCCAGTGCACGTCAGAAGGGACCATATTAACTGCCAAGCTGTGTTCCACCTCCATTTTTCTGACCTTCAAAGACAAAAACCACTGCAATCCAGAGGTAGTGAAGCCATGCCCGAGCAAGCTCTAAGTGCACCAGCCAACACTATGCAGCGATGGTGCTGTCTCAGCAAGGACATGGAGAAGGGGAATCACTGGTCACTCAGTTTGCCTCCCCTGGCTCCTTGCTGCTGCAGGCCAGGCACTGCTGTACACAAAGCAGTACTTTAAAACTTGCCCTGCTTGCTACAACATGATCCTTAACCTGTCTACAACATCCTAGTTGTGGGGTTTCAGGAGACACAGTAAAACTGCCAGCTGGACTCTGGAAGAGAAGCCTGTTTATGCAGCAGTACAGGGTGCTAAAGGCACACCATCATGCACTCCCTAAATTTCCCCTGCTGAGCACAAGGCAATGTCAAGGTTATAATTTTCAAAGGTATCCCCAGGATGATCCCTTACACAGCTCACACTATTGCACTGGTTTGTAATAAGCTACAGTCTACCAGAGCAGCACTGCTGAAGTGTAAGAGACAGGAGCAGGAGGTAATAGCTTTGGCACACTACCAGGGAAGTCACTCCCCAGTGTATTAGATACTGCGATGAACTTTCCTCTTTAAAACAAAACATCAAACAAATTTGCCTGACCTGTCAGTCAGTAAATCCACAACAACAAAAACATACAAACGAAAAAGGAAATTCCAATTAGTTAGAGCTGGGGGAGGGAGGGAAGAGAAGAGAATATTCTTTCCTGAACCTATTTTTAGGCTATGTAAGGCTGCCTGAAACCATGGCAATGAACCTGCTATAAATCCCCTTGCCAGCAAGATGTTTTGTTTCCTTATAGACAAGGATAAATGAGTATGTACTATGGATAAATAGTCTAAACCAGTAATGAATCAACTATCAGGTTACTGGAAATTCATTTGTTAGTTCTGAAAACTACTGGTTAAGAGAGGCAGGAACAGCTGATCAAAGAGACCAACCTGTTCACCAATCTCATGCCTAATAAGCAATCCTTTGCAGCCCTAATAGACAGTACTGAGGTGGGATAAACCTCCAGACTCCATCTCTCCATGCCCACCAATGTTGACTTCTGGGTGTGTTTTGACATCAATGGCTACACTCTCAGGGCCCACATTTGTTTAGTGCTTCTTATTAAAAAGAAGGAAGAAAAGGAAATAAGTGGATTTTTTTTTTTTTTATTCTACACTCCCTCAGCTTTGGAATAAACAACAAAAGTAGGAAGGAGAAAGAAACAATACTTTGCTCTTTTGCCATTTAAAAGAGACTAAAAAATCCTACCCCCAGCTGAAAATTTAGAGATTTCAATGTAAAAATCAACAATTTTTAAGAAATATTTCAGAGCTAATAACATCCATTAACATCTTTACATCTGTTGCTGAAATAACTCATTCTATAGTCTTACATTGTTGGTGGTATCAAATTCATCCTGATTTTTAATCCTCTGCCATGCACACAAGACTGGCTGCTAATGCATGCTGCTTTGGAAAACCAAAACATCATACAAAGCTCAGCTCTGCCTTCACAACAGCTTTGCTTGGTGTGTGGGGGAGGTAGAGAGAAAACACACCTATCTCAAGACAGTTAATTAGACACCCAGTTCTTTAAAGATCAACATCCCAATTATATTTTGATTCTATATGCTATCAAGTTTTTTACACTTGCATGTATCAGGAAGAAGGGGGGAGGAACGTCTATAAGTCTATAAAACTGTTACTCAGCAACGTTAAAGGGGAAAAAACCCCACTCAAACACATAAAGGTAAGGACACTGAAAACATTAGAAAATGCATGATTTCCTCTCCACACAGAGCACAGGTAGTCTCTTTTGCTCAGTGCTGTTGCTGCACACACATCACCCAGGCAGTATCAGCTTCCCAGCATTGCTAAGCAACACCACGCCACATTACCTCAATTGATTCAAGGGAGGGAAGTTGATTCAGAAACCACTGAAAAAGGCAGAATCTAGATAAAAATGGTTGCACAAACCTCACATACCCAAGCCAGGATCCTGCAGTCAGAGCAAAAAGCAATTAAGGAAAACCATAGGGACACACACACAAAAACTGAAGCAAAAAAATAAAAAATAACATACATAAAGGCAGAAGAAAGTGGGGAAGGAAATAGGTAAAAGAGGAAAAGAACAGCACTGCTGTCTCATCTCAGGTATTCTAAGAGTAGAACAATGAATTGCATCTTTCTTTTCAGGGAGTAAAAACCAGCATAACAGCCAGAAAGCCATTAAAGACATGGCAGTGTAAGTCTGATCACATCAAAAATAGAACTTGCACACAACTGAGGATCTTTGCTACAAATACTGAAGATCAAATGGCAGGAATTAATATGAAACATTGAACTGTGAACTGCTTCAAAATTAGACCACACATTAACTCCTCTGAACATCTTCCCCTTCATTCTGATCCTAAATTCTATTAATGTCTTATATATTTGAAGAGTTGCATTAAACCACAGCATTATTAGATCAGACTTTAGAACCAACATCAGGCTAACAGATTTAGATCCTACTCACACAGAAATTTTAAAGGCACTCCAACATACCACCATGGAACTATTAATCATGCTGCTCATCTTCCCTCTCAGAAAAACTTTAAAAAAACAGATATAAAAAGCTGAGGATGTGCTGCCAATTTCAGTAAAAGGGCTCCAGGGAACAGCTGGCTGGTAGCTACAGGCTCACTGCTACACTGAGAATATTGATAGAAATTGTAGAAGAGATTAGCAAGCATACAAATAAAAATGATAGAGGAGTGTCAACATGGCATCACTTCTTTTACACACTTGGTGTTACACATATAGTTAAGTGTGGCATGTATGATACATATAACATGCTTTGGATCTCTAACAAACCTTTGACAATGTCTTTTACCACAGGCTTTTAAAGAAATTGAACTGTCATGGGATAAAATGGAGGGTCCTTCTGTGAATTAACAATTGGCAAGATGAGAAGAAACAGCATTGGAATAAATAGCCAGTTTTCACAACAGCTCTGGTTTTGCATTTGTGCTACTCAAGATATTCATTATTTATGTGGAAAAATGGAGCAAGCAGCAAGATGATAAAGTTTGTTGGCGATTAAAAACAACAGGGGAACTGTGTTGAACTGCAGATAGATTTGTCAGGTATTTATTCACACACAGCACAAAGTAACAGTCAATATTGCGAATGGAAACCCTGGAGTCATTGCAATTTAATTAAATTAAGGAACCACACACTCACAAAGTTCAGTGCTGGGTTGGGAGAGGAAGTGGAACCTCAGGAGTGACCAAGTCAGGGATACCCAATGCAGCAGGGAACACCTCTGCAGATCCTTGGTGCAGCGTATGGCTGCTGCACCAAGGAATTTTCAGAGAAGGATATAGCTCAGCAAGAAAAGATTCAAAGAGTGACCATGATGGCAGGTCTGCAGCAGCTTTAACCTGCGGAGAACTCAACAAGCAACTACTTTTAGATTAACAGGAAAGATGGATGACAGACATAGAACCATATAGAATGGTATTATAGAGAAAGCAAATAGAAAGCCATGACTCGGAATAAATGAATTAGGCAGTATAATATAAACCTTATCAGGCAGCTTGTTTAAAAACAACAGGAAAAGGAGGTACTTTTTCCATACTACAATTAATGGAAGAAACCATTGTCACAGGATGTTGTGAAGGTAAAAGATTAAAATAGATTAATACGTAGTTAGATGTATTCACAAAAAGAAAGCCTTCAAGGATTGTTAAACAAAGGTGCAGACAACTCTCTTGCTCAAAGTCCTTGAACTGCAGCCCGCCAATAGCTGGGAGGGATCACTGTTTCACTAACACTTTTTCCCCATAAGCATTACTACTGGACATTGTTAGAGGTGGAATAGCGGGCTAACCAGACCTCTGGCTGGAAATATCAGGGCTAAATTCCATGTTACATGCCCAGGAATCTTCAGCAAGATTTGCAGTGCTGGGAAACCCCGTCTTTTGAGAGGGAACATCCATACCCCGCACAGGCTGAAGCCGCATGTCAGACAAAGATTTGCTTCCTGTTGGAGAGCTGCACTTGAATAAATGTGTTCCTCTTATAGGAACACAGCTGTGCTACATGTTTCTAGACTGGGTTAGGTGAAGCCCATCTGTAATTTTGCCTACACTGAACAATCAGATTTACCTACTTCTGTTTTGTGGCCTGGTAATAAAAACCTCATTAGAGCCAAGTTACACAAGAGGAGCTCCTGTCCCCTATTTTAGGTGGCTGAACTCAATTACAGTGCTATGCTACTGAATTTGAAAGTCATTTGAGAAGTTGCACAGTTCCCAAAAGTCAGCAGCAGAAGAGGATGAGGAAGATAAAGGAGGAAGAAGAAAGAGGCCACCCTGCTTCTGCAGGGATTCTGAAGGGGATCTGCAAGGGAAGGTACTACAGACAGCATTAAAGCTGTCCCCTGCCACGCATGTGGCTGTCCTCCATAAAATGGCTGTCAGGCAAACTACAAATCTGGGATATGTCAAGAAAATGACCTCTTGATGAGACTTATGAGGCATCAACAGATTTATGCAGCCACTCATGAGATACATGCCCATTTGCACAGCCTTACCCCCACATCATACATGCAATCATATTCTGTGCATAGCAGCTACCCTGTCGCATTTCTCACCTGTTGATAAAAACATGTTTTAAGTGCCTTTAAAAAGGTATAAAAACATTTTTTCCCTTTCAGAAAAACTAAGTGAGCTTCCAGCAAGAAGTGACTTTGCATTTCTCAGTATCACCCCGTTTTAGCTCAAGTACCTAGAAAATATTTAGAGCTTATGTATGTTATTTCTCTTGGGAGTAACTGATTGAACTGAAACGCAGAGAAAATCCTTCCCCTGGGAAGGAAGAATCAGTCATGCAGAAATTACCAACTTGTAATCTCTTTCCAGGTAGCAGCCTGATCAACAAGACCTCCTTTGCCTCATGCATTCTCTGCTTCTACACAACATCTCTTACACTTTTCTATTATATTCTGTATGCAGACAAAGAGAATTTCACCAAAAAATAAAAATAAAAATCAAACCCCAACCAATAAACCAATATGTTCCAACATTGTATTGGGCTCAGCTGTCATTTAAGCTGCCCCATAAGTTCTCTGATGTATGGTGACTTTCCTGCATGAATCACTCGAAGCCGCAGGGGCTGGAGATCACCTTCATCACTGTCCAGACTCTCAGCTGTACAGCACTGATTACACAAACCTCCACAAAAAACCACAGTTGGTTCCTACTGGCTCCCATGACAGGCTCGCAATGGAACAGCTGCCCACATTTTCCTTCCTGCATCAAAGATAACACTGACACTAACTCAGGCATGATATGAAATACTTCTGAGCTGCTTGTTAAACAACAAAGCTCAGTCACTGGTGTGCCTTATGTTGCCGAGTGAAGAGGTCAACTCTTCCTTGAGATATTAGTACTACTTGTCAGATGGCAGTAAGCCTGTTAGTGCTTATTTTATCATGTTCTTCGACTTACTTGTCTCCACTCCGTGATTATTCCACAAATTTCAGTACTGGCACTAAGATAACTGATTTCAGTGACCTGCCCCTACTTCTCCACTGTGATTTCAAAAGAGTGCCACTTACCTCATGGAAGTGCAACTCCATCCACAGCATCAATATCACATAACTGCTTCCCTACCTCTTGTGGAAACACTGTGTTCCCAACAACACTGCCTTATCTAGTTTCTTCAAAACCATAGAAGCATTTGGGCTACAGCTCTACTGTAGTTCTTTGTACCTCATTTCTCTTTGCATAACTCTGAGTTGTCATTAATTCTGAGACCACTTCTTCAATAAAAGCACCATTGCGCTGCTTTCAAATTGACAAAACAAGGCACGTCTCCATGAATGTTTCACTGGTACTAGTCTGTAACTTAGCAGTACCAGATGCAGATCAGAATATACGACTCCAGATCATTTAGTAGTAGGTAATTTTGTATTCTGGAGCCACTTTTAGTCAACCAGTCCAACTGGACAGAGACAGGCTACTAGAATACGTGACCTGTACTTTCCTATACACACCCAGAATCATGTTGATTCTGTCATGCCGCCACCTGGCACTTTTATGGCACCATAACAGCTTCAGGAAAAGCAGACCTCATTACTATGGTCAGCTGTTTAGTCTGAACAGAAGATATATGAAAACTACCTTACAAAAGGTAGTTGCCAGCTTTTCCCTCTCAGGCCAATAATACCTTCTTGTATTTCCTTCAGCATTAATTCTTCCCCTTTTGTACAACACAAATAGTCAGAAATCAGCCTTAGCAACTTCCTCTGTATTACAAACCCTTCAAAGTTAATGTTATTTTTTTCACCACCTGAAATTCCTTTCACATTTCCAATTTCAGCAGCTAATGCTCTTTGTATTTTTCAGAGAAACCCTACAAAGGAATGGAAACAAGCATCAGATAGTATTCAGGTGGCATCCAAGCAAAAACTAAAAAGGTCTCAATAAAGTAAAGATAAGGCTTGGATGTAACCACAAGGGAAGCAGCTGGGTGAAGGGAAGAGAAGGGCAAGAAAAAACACTGCAGAGCTCCAACACATCATGAAGAACATTCTTTTTATTCTCCAGCTTCGCTAAGACCCGAATGCAAGACAGCCTTGGACTACAAACAAAAGTGGAGCCTGAGCATTGGACTGAGTTGCTGATCACTATGAAAAGAAAAGCTCAGATATAACCCTTTTTTAAGCATATATGAGAATGATTGAGTTTTCAGTGTTGCCTTTCTGAAGAAGCACCTCCAACATTACAGGGTATTCTTTGATCAGACTCAGAAAAAAAGTCTTCCTAGCCTCTGCAAAGAAGACAGAGTTGTGAGGCATAAAGGCATCTACTGTTACTTATGTAAATGACATTTTGCTGTAACAGGTTTTTAAATAAACTGTCTGCTCCCTTACTCAAAAAGCTGAGATTATCACAGCAAGAAGACAAGTAGAAAATAAACATGCCCACAACAGCATGCAATTTCCAGAATGGTGCTTAGGAGGGTCTGCTTGCAGGTTATTTCACTCTACCCCCAAGATTGGAAATGGCAGGAAATTCAAGCTCATATGTGTAGGGGACTAATCTCATCTGAATACACCAGACACGCACAAAGTGGTCTGAAGGGGAAAATGAGATAAAAATATCTCAAAGACAAGCACATTAAAAGTAGATCTGAGGCTCATACATCTCATAAGATGCTGAACTTTCCAGACTAGGACTAGCAGCATTAGTATCATGAGCCTTTCTTGGAAAGAGCTGGGTACTTTCCTGCAGTAAATCACAGGTAATAACAAAACAAACCAAATAAACCTAAAATCAACAACAATGACAAACCCAAACAAAACCCAAAAAACTAAAGAACAAACAAACCCCTTCCAAGAAAACAAAACTTTTTATGCATAGTGTCCTCCATCATTTAAGAAAGATAACTTTCTGTTGTAGTCTGTGCCTTGGCAGTGTTCCTTTCTACTCCTCAACATGATTTAATACATGCTCTACTAGTAGTATATGAAACTTGGAGAAGTCAAGGAAAAAAAAAAAAAAAGGCAGCATAAGACTATCCTTTTAAACATTTTTAGATGAATTTTATGGTTCAAATGAAATAAAGACAAACAGATGATTTAAGCCATTACTGAAAACTAAACACATTAGGTAAGGACAAAACCCTACATTAAAACTGCTGTTGGCATTTTCCTGTAGAAGTCCACTTCGATCAGTTGTTAAATCTCAAAGATTCATTTGCAATTAAATATAGAGTTTACATTTACTTTGATATATTTTTTTCTACAACCAGTAGGTTACACAACATTTACACACTTTTTTAGTGTTACATAGTCTTGTTTACACTTACTGCTTTTAAACTTTCTGTCTTGGAAATTAGCAGAAGATTTGTTTCTTTATACCAAGATGACAGTTTTACTATGGCTTTCAATACACTGCATTTGGAAGGAACTACACTCAAATTCAATAAGATTCCTTAAAAGTCAACTGTAAAAATGATGCATCAGGGAAAAGAAAACAAACCAAACCCCAAAAGTTTAGCACAAATAAGACTGCTATTTAAAACAGAATGATTGATTATACAATGGAGACATTAAGATTTGGTACCCACAATTTATCTTTCAATTCACTAATAGTAGAATTTAATGAAATATCAAGAAATTCCTTCATTATCTGAAAACACTAAGCTTGTGAGACACCTAATTTGCATTGTCTTTGCAGTCAGACAGCTGAAATTCTTTGTATGCTTCAAGCTTTAATGCAGATAGTCCTAATTTTCTTCCAACTTTGCAAAAATAGCCTGTAAGAATGCTGGAAGGTGAAGATGATTATCCAGAAATAAAGTACAGAAGTAGAAGGTATTGGAAGAGAGCCCATTCACCTAATGATAGGCATGGAAGCTCTTCCTCCCTCCTGCCCCTCCAAGAAACGTCACCTGGAATATTTCTGCCTGAACAAAGTGATGCTTCTGCAGAAATCAAGGGAAGGCTGTACAGGGACAACTTACACCAACTTTTCAAGTATTTATGGAATGGCACCAAAGAGGAAATCATGACTGTGGTACCAACTGCAAGTTTGAATTGACCAGTTTGAGTTAACACTTCAGGGGAACTATAAGCAATCCCTGGGAGGTGTGCAAGCAGACCAGTTGCACACAGCAATTCACATGTAGAACAAATGGCTCACACCAGAAAGGACCTGAAGTCCTAACTATGTTAAACCAGACTCTAAATACAAACCAAACTACTTACTAGCCCTGCAATAATTTTGATAAGCTCTACTTGCTGCTAGGAGATTACAGAAATAGAACTGATTTTGCTCAGTAACTGTACCACGGGACTGAAAAACTACCAACACACTTAATCTTTGCAGTGAGGGACAATAGGAGCAAAAAATAAAAATACAAAGAAAAATGCCACATGAACACTGTATGCTGGTGTCTCACAAGCTCTAATTCTCCCCTTCTCCCAGAAAGATTTCCCCAGGTCACCTCCAGCATGCTTAGGAAAGCCATACTGTTCTCAGCCCATGCGATGTTGCAAGGTCAGCAGGAGCATCCCATGGACAGCAGATAAACTGTTCCTACCCTTCAGTTATCAGTTGTGTTCAAGGCCAAACCCTGCAGTTTCACCACTCAGATTATCTCCTGGGTTTGCTCAGAGGGATCCTGGGTTTCATGCCCATCTACTAAGCCCATACAGTTTTTCTTGTTTCATTGCCTCAGAAAGTTCAGCCTCAAAGTGAATTACAAATCTTTTTCACCGAGTCAATTTTCAACAAAGCTGCTAGAAAAAACACTGAGGTTGTTACTAAACAAAGCTGCACATGGTCATGTATGACATTTTAACCCTTCTTGCAACAAAGTGTGAGTATTACAATTACTGGGACTAGTTAGTAGCTAGTTAGGGAATACTATGTGTACAATTTAGGAGGCTTATGGCTTGGTCCTCATCTGTCCGAAGTGCTTAAGATGGGGAAATGGATAAACAATAACTACCTATGGAGTCATTAGATCTTTTAAGTTAAGAAAAAAAAAAAAGGGGATTTTTTTAAATGGAAGACAATGTAATGAAAACAAAAAGTATGGGTATGATTATTCAACCCTTTTAAAGTTCCCCCTTCCCCCCCCGCCCAATTAGTAAATTCTAAGCATGAAGACCCAGCAAAGCAGCCAAATGCAATATTGCTTTAAGGGAAATAAATAGTATGTTACCACAGCCGTCAGCTAGCAAAGTGACCCTGACTTTTTGCATGTTCTGCAAAAATTAAATACCCTTTAGGCAGTGCTATTAATGAATTCATTCAGCAAGGAGCCTTCAAAGTTGCATTCATCTAATAAAAAACATTAGTGGCTGTCTCAGTAACTTGGTACCACCAGAAAGCAGAGAACCTCTGTTAATGACTATAAGGAATAGTGGCACCTTATTGAATTCCTGTAATAAAGTCAGGCTTGTTTGAAGGGTCTTAGAATGATCTGAAGTATATAAATGAACTCCTTATTAAAGGCAGTTTTTAAAAACAAGGGTGACACTTTAAAGCTTTTATACTCTAACATGCTTCTAACAGCTTGCAGAACAGAATGCATGCTCAACTAACAGTTTTGTTATTTTAGTCCCCGTTTTTGTCTCTAGCATACCCAAGAAATTCCAAGATATGCTTCTGCTATCATCCTTCAGCTCAAAAACTAGACACACTAAACAAATAGGTCATCATGCCTTACTAACACAGATAAAATGACTAAGCATATGGTAACAAAAGGAAACCTTAAGGTCACTAATCACAAACTGCTTTAGCTCCGCATAAAAATGAGTAATTACACTTCAAGAAAACAAATGCATTTAATATTTTAAATACCATGGAAGATAGTAGTTAGAGAAAGATTATTAAAATTCAGAAGAAGAGAGACTGACAGATCTACTGACAGTGGTCCAGTAACTAGGTTACACTTGATCTTTCTGGAAAGTCAG
The DNA here is from genome assembly GCA_035221455.1 of Xenops minutus. Taxonomy (NCBI): domain Eukaryota; kingdom Metazoa; phylum Chordata; class Aves; order Passeriformes; family Furnariidae; genus Xenops; species Xenops minutus. The sequence goes on along the minus strand of JAWWEE010000001.1, from coordinate 78,408,424 downwards.
CTGCCATGAAGACAAACCCCTACACAGGGAGTCCTCCTGAAGTGCTCTGTCCCAGGTAACAAGCCTCTGTACTAGAACTGGACAACCCAGAGCATAAGTTTCCCAGGAAACTGAGGAGACTGCCACGGCTGAGCAGCAAGGGAGAGAACATCACTCTGTCTGCAGAATGATGAGGTGTAGGAACACGTAAGGGGTGTGGTCTGCAAGTTGAGTGAGAAGTTTAAAGATTTAGGGAGAACTAGAGTAGTTTTAGACAGGCCAGTGTACCAGCAGAAAAAATCCTCAACAGTAAGACCATAAACTAAGAAGCAGATTCTTATTTTCCTTTTAATGGAAGCAGTGGTATTTAAGACATCTGAAAGCAGCCTGAACAAAAACTGAAGTCCTTATAGGGAGCACCCTTGAATCAAGATTAGGAATACAGAAAAGACCATTGCCAAGATTCTTACTAACCCTGGCTCAAGCCTGTGGTTATCTAAAACTTGTCCTTTAGTCAATCACTGAAAATATAGTTCTGCAGGCAATGAAAACAACAGGAAACTCATCCTACAAACAAATTAACAAAATTTAAGCAAGTAATATCAAGGGCAATTATCAGTCAGAATGTGAGGATCTGTCCATTACAGAGTAAAAGGTAAATGTTTACCAATCTAAGTGTCTAATATGTTAAATGACAGAAAAAGTTATTGACTTTTAGATCCATGGGAAAAAAATTAGATTACTTCCCCTAGGGGAAAAAAAATGACTGAATAAAATAAATAACAGAATAAATCAGGGTCATTAATAGTCAGATTCTCAAAATCAGTCCACATTTCTTTCCTTTTATCATATGTACAGAACAAAGTATGTATGTAGAACTTACATGATAAATGACAGAATTTTAAAACATTTTAAATTTGAATCTTGTGATGATCACAAAGAAAAACTTTTAATTGACTGTATTCAACCACAAGGGAGAAAAAAGCCTTTAAAAAATCCATTAAGATAACTGTCCAAAACTGGGCATGCCATTTGCAGTCTAAATCATACCAGTCCTATACAAGACTTGTTGCAGCATTTAAAGGCTTCAGGCCAAAAAACCCAAAGTTTTATTGGGCCATCAAAATGCCAGATGAGCCTCTAAAGATGTGCATTCCTTACTGCTAAGAAAGCTGTAGGACTAATGGAAAAAGAATATTATTCAAAACTTACATACTTTTACATTCATTGAAGATACAAATGAACAGCTAACAAGTTCCAGGACTCTATGCCAGAAACGGTTTTGGCTTTAAGCTTACTGAAACTTAAAAAAACAAACAAACAAACAAACAACCCAGTGTATTCTTCCCTGACATTTACCTTATCAATGAAAGAGATGATTATGGATATATATGAAAGAATCCTGTCCCAGATCATTACTCTATTAAAAAAAAAAAAAAAAAGGAGTTGAGAAATAAGAACATGCATAGAATTCAAGGAGCAAAACCAAGTATTGAACAAAAAAATCAATATAGCCAGGTTTGGAGAACACTAAATAATCCTTACTACCTGCAAATCTGATAAAAGTAGGAGCAGTAATATTCTACCTTCATTAAAGGAATGATTCAGATTGCAGACTCTTCGCCCTTTTTTTCTAGAAGAAAAGCCATAGATTCATCGATTTCTAGTAATCAAATACATTTCCCTAATGAGCCTTGCAACAGTGACAGTATTGCTGGTTTTGTTTGTTTGTTTGTTTGTTTTAATAAAGTGGTTTTAAAACTAAGACAAGAGGAATGGTTCTTCCCAAGACTGCCAACAGCAGCACACATGATACGGAGAAACAGAATCACAAAGACTCGATTTACATCATGTTTTTTTCTTTCACTCTGAAAGAAATTCAGCCTTATTAATGAATCAGAAAAAAAACCCCATACATACTGCTAAAACACTAAGAGTCTATGCATATGGGAATTTCGAGGAGGGAGAAGAAGGGAAAATAGTGGACAAAAGAAACTGGCACAAAGAAATGGGTTACTGCTTTTCCCTCTAACACAAGCTTAATTGCATACTGGGTAAGGATAATCCCTCACAATGTTCCATGTATTCAAAGGTCAAGACTTTTGCTTTTCAGCTGTCCCCATCAAATGTTATTCCCTGAAGAAAACAGTCTGAAGCTGTCCCACAGCACACATACTCTCAGACTTGAGGGTCAAGGATTTAAGCCCTGCAGAGTGTAATATTGCACCAGGCACCACCACAGCCCTCAATGAGGGCAGATGAGCACTGCAACACTGCACACTAAAGCAAGAAGTACAAACAACAAGCACTGAGAGAAGAGCTTCTAAAGGCTATTCTGCTATCTGTTCCAAAATAGCAGGGACATGCTATCCACATGCTCAGCTGCATTCACTGTATTCAAAGTACTCATTTCACCTACGTTGTTGTGTGACTTTAATTTAAAAGCAGAGCTCCCTTGTCTTGATGCTTTAAGAGCACTGATGGAGGGCAAGAGTGGCCCTACTGAAAGCACCCAGCCCAGTGGCATCCCTGTGTCCCCATACTGTCACAGAAGCACCACTCCAGCCACTGCACCAGATATGCAGAACTGCATATGTATCAAGCACCTGGACTGTTGCTATTCCTCCCTGTAGTCCTCCACAGCATGAACAATTTGATTAAAATTCCTCAACTGGAGAGCAGTAAATAAACACTGTAAATTAAACAAAACTATAGTGATGATCTAGTTGCAATTACTTCCAATTGATTTGAGCCTTTATTGTTCCCTCAAGCTTTAAGCTTCATAGATAAAAAAGGATCAGGTCTTACTAGAGGAATACCAAAGAAAGACATATGAAACTTTCTTTAAACACATTCAAAAGTAACCAAACTAGCTTGTCCTCATGACAGTATTCCACTTGAATTTAACCTGGAAGTCTAATGAAAAATATAGGCTATTCTAGGATTTGCCATAAACAAGTAAGCTAATGCTTTGAATAAATTCACTCATTGGTTAACATACACACATACAAATGAAAAATTGCTGCAGCATATTTTATTTCACAAAAGTCAGACACTGCCAATAGACTTTAGGAAACTTTTACCCAGCTGACACAGTACAATCTAGCTCTTGGGCATGTCAGCCTTTTCCAAGTTGAGGCAAACCGCCACTTTATTGCAACAGGAAATGCACATGAATTAAATGGGTTTGCCTACTGCGATTCAAATATTCTATGAGAAAATAAAAGCAGATATTCTTATTCCACTCCTGGGAACTCCTCTGCAGAAAAATCCTAGAGATCCAGATTTTAAAACATCCTCTTAGGTCCTGATATATGCATATCATTGGATTGGTTTTATAATTAATTTTCAGATATTAATTTCATTAGACTCAATCTCCTTGTAAGAGCCCGGCCTATTATTCTGATTAATTTTCTCTTCCATGTCTCCAAATCACATTTTCTTTGCCAAGATCGAGCTGTTCTCAGATCACCTTGTTCTGAAATTCTTTCCTCTCTGAGGTTAGCCCAAAACTGCCACAGATAGGAGGCTTTAAAACTTCCAGACACATTTTACACTTTTCTGTAGACAGTTTTTAGTTGTATAGCTACTGTTTTCCCATCATAGCATATATCCAGGCCTCAGTTCCAATCCTAGGGTGCTTTTAAGTGGAAAGAACTTTGTTCAGCTCAGAGGAGGTATTTTGCTTTGACAAAAGCAGGCAGAAAAATACAATGCAGGCAGAAAAATACAATACAGACTCTTCTTCAGGATTTTTTCTATTGAATTACATTTACATCAGAATGAATATTTTTTGAGCTTTCTTGAAGGACAGATATGATCTAATCCTGCAGCTATAAATATACTCATATAGCACTAATCCTCCAGAAAATTTTAACACAAAGATGAAGGGACATACCTAGCTCTCCCTATTACTTTCTTAACCTGATATGGGAAGGGAAACTTGTAGTTCTGTTACTTACATCCATCTACTGTGATACACACTCTAACAACTCATCATTCCTACAGATAACTACTTCAGCTTTAATAGGTTACTCTTTGTCTGTGTATTAGCTGTTCTGATTATGTTTTCTGCTTTAACTATTTTAAATAATAACATAGCACACATTTTTAAACATTATTCTCACTTTTAAGGAAAATAACTTTGAAAGAAAATTTGATACTTTTATGAACTGTCCAAAGAAATTTCACCAACAGATTTAAGGGTTTAAGGGATTCAAAGCAGCCCCAGCAAATACTGGATTAAGAACAATACTGCCTTCAGTTTTAATGCTCTCACATACATGTCTGAATTTTCTTGAACATATAAACTGTTGGGTCTGTTAAATTTTTTTTAAAGCAGAGAAAATGAAAAGTCTACATCTAGGTTCCAGAAAAAGAAAACGCTTCTGAACTCCCTTTTCTCATCATATGTAGAAAAACATACACACACTCCAATCACAAGAGTGATCTAATTTTTCAGTCATATACTTGCAGCCTGCTGCTATTAGTCTCTAGCTCGCCTCCATCATGTACTTTTCTCTTCATTCGGGAAGACAGGAATGGCTTCACTGTGTTGGGTTTGTTCAAGCAGAGAGCCCACCATCAAGTGTCATTTGCTTGTCCATTTCTTCAAATGATCCTTGAAGCGTTATTACAACCAGAAACTGCTCCAGCAATTTCTCTGGCACTTCAGTGTGCAGCCACTGCACACAAAATGAAGGGAGAAATGTTCATGTTCAGAGTATTGCCTAATGGATAATTTCTGGGGACGGAATTTGAACCAGTCCTTGATTTCCATTTAAAAAGCTGGAAAACTGGAGTTAAAAATCATGCAGATATCCTGCTTTTGCATCATCACTTTGGTACATCATTGGATAAAGGCAGATTATTTCACGGCTATAGGAAGCATTTTCCAAATAACTTTGGGAAATTGTGCTTGGTGTCAATACAGACAAGGTTTTTGATAAAAATTTTACTTTCTGGAGAGGCTTCAGTAGTACTACATTTATTTCCTCCCCTCTAAGAGCAACTATGTAAAAGTACTTTAATCTGATGACCAACATAGCTAATAAGAGTTGCTTTCCACCCAACTAATAGTCTTTTCTCAGCCCCAGCACAACAAAAAGCCAGCTGCTGCATGGCTCACTCCACCACACACCTCCTGTCCTGCCAGCCTTCCCCACCCCTCTCCTGACACTCTCCTATTTATTCACTGCTAATTAGATGGCATGAGGCTGCATTTGCTTTGAGCAGTACCTGTGTGACTACCCAGCCAGCACACAACACACGTGCCGATGGGGCAGCTGGGAGGCAACACAGATGACCTTCAGCAACAGCTGCAGTGATTTGAGTCTCTCCTCTATCTACCACATAGTTTTTAATTAAGGTTCATTGTCTAGCAGGGCTGAAGTTGCCCAACAGTTAACAGAGGTATAGACAGTAGTCAGAAACAAAGCCCCAGCACTATCATTCAAGCCTTTCTTGTAAATAATATGAAAAAAAATATTGAGATAGAAATACTGAGAAAAACTTGCCCCATAACATTACTATCAACAGCTTCTCCTCTCCCTCAGGTCTATTTAAAAATTCTTCTCTTAGAGGTTCACTTCCAACTCACATGTTTTAGGTAAACTCTGGAAACTGTGTCATTTGTGACTTATCTCAAAATTCAAATATTACTAATAGAAGCAGAGCTGTGAGCAGCATTTAATTAGAATGCCTTTTTTAAACCTTTTTACATGCAAATGGTAGAGTCACTTGCCCTTCTCTCCACTGAAATACCATCTGCTTTGCCTTTGTTTTATTTATTTGCTATTGAGGCACTTGAAGGTTATTTTTCTGCTACCTTCAGTTTCAATATTTATTGACCAGACATTCTAGGTATCCTTTCTTTTTTTCTTATTTTATGTTTCTTTTCATGGCTTCTAGTATCTTATCTTTTATCTTAGTACTGTAAATTATGGTCAACATTTCAAAGGACACAGAAGGAAAAAAATGGTACTCTGCACCAAAACATTAAACAATTTTATTTCCCACATTACACCAATTAATTCAGCTAAGCTGTAAAAAATGGCTGATGAACAGCACAGGTTACAATGGCATAACCATACAGTTGATCTTCCTACGTGCACATATTGATGCCTCTGTTTAAAAAGCACTATTGAATGTTTAATGTGTTAAAGGCAAACATAATCGTTTCAGGTGTTACAAACACAATGCAAGCCAGAGATTTTTTTTCAGGAGGAATTTCCACAAGGATAAGACAGGAGCTGAGGTCTTCAAATAAAAGAATGAAAATGAGCCAAGGAGGCTAATCTTACCATTTCACACAAATTAAGTTTAACTTCTATAATGTACAGAGACTATTTGGTACATAAAATTATACATACTCTTAATTTTCTAAAAGGTATAGCAACAGAATCCCCACACACACACATTCTCCCTTTAATATTTTTCATATTGTTAAGAGCCCAAATACTAAGCACTCCCTGGGAAATACGAAAGTCCTGAGGAAAAAAAGAAACAGAACTTCTGCAGAGGCTTACTTTTACAGAAGCTTTATCTTCCTTTTTAGCCTGGTTGTTTGAGAAAATAACCTCAGGCGGGACAAACTAAACAAATCATACTTCTCCTTACTCTGAAAAAGCCACTGCTATTTTACACCACAGCAAGAGCTGGCCAGGGACTGCTCAGTTGTAATCACTGTTATTGCAATCATAAGACTGCAGAGAATTAACAAAATAAAACTAAATCAAGTTACATTCACTTTGATGGTAGGCCATAATCAGCAGCAAACTCCAGAATAACAGGAGAAATGAGAGATGGACAGAAAAAAATCCTTAACCCCCAAATGACATCCCATCCTCCCTTCTCATAATTGTAGGAAGACCAGGGTGGCCTGGGAAATGCTCCAAGTCTGTCTAATACCTGCTGTGTTCCCAGAGCCTTTGAATGATGTAAAGCCCTGTTCCAACTGAATAGTGATATCACCATATCCTCTATTCCTCTTAGAAATTTATTTCCACTTATTTATTAATGCAAGGGAAGACACCTCCTTTATAAGTAGCATGAAATTCTTCTCGGCATTCCTGCCTCTCTTTGTGCAAGACTAGTTTTAAACCCACTTAGTAATGGAAAAAGGTGACTATGGAAGACATACTTTTCATTTCATGTAATTTAACAGCATCCTTCCCCTCCCCTGAACTTTCAGGCCAAAACCAATGTCACACAAACCTGCTGAACAGGAAGCCTAATTATTCTAACATGTGCAACCAAAGCGATAGGGAGTTTCACAGTAAAACTGATAAGGAGAGACATAAAAGACTAATGAGCAGCCTGTCAGTGCTCCACTGCTGGGCTAGCAAAGGTCTCTGTGGAACACCTTTGGTATTGTTCAGTGGGGAGATGGAGGCTGGGACATGTCCAAAACTAACACTCAGAGATTGAAAGAGTGGACACATAGAATCTGCAGCTAAAGTTCTTAATCCGGGCACAGAAATAAATTATTTGAAAGAGCATAGACAACAGAAAAATGCCTGATGCAGAGCAAAAGAGCCAATTAAACCCACACAGGTTACTGAGCAGCTAGACCCCTTGTGCCACATTTGCTATTTGAATACATTGACAAATGTCTTCTTGACCTGTGCAGGTGATGCAGGTGACTGCAAATAAGGGCATTTGATGAAGGAGATGCAGTTGTCAGTATTATTAGTGACCATTGATCAAACTACTTACTGGTCCTGCAAATAATCAGGCATGAAAGATGCAGAAAGGTCAACAGTGGCCAGCAGAACCAGCAGCCCTGGTCAGAAAAGGAAGCATCCAACAATACCAACTCTCTCCTTTACTGCTACAGTTTCCAGTTTAGAAGTAAGACATATTTTCACCTATAAAATGTGTGTTCTTCCTTAGCAATATTTTGTGCAAGACAATCCAGGTACCCGAGTAGCAGAGCATAGTCCCTGCACTCAAATACAATTGTTTCAAGCAGTGATGGTTTGATACTAGTATCTCTGCTCAGAAAATCACAGCTTTCCTCAGAAAAAATAGCCCATGTGACATCCGCTGCAGAATTTCTATAAAACTTTGTGTACTATACACCTAAATACCTTGTGTATTATAGAAATAGATACTTTGGGGAGACCTATATGAGGAGGAAGAGGGGAAGGTCCCCTTTGTTTGCCCAACTTAGCCTTTTCACTCCTGTGTTAACATACCCAAAGAGGTAGAGAGCTGGAAACAGCAATTTAGACAGCCTTACAAGCAGAATCACATGTCAAATGGAAGCATAATAGTTTCTTAACATACTTCCATTATGGCAAATTCAGTCTCCCTGGAAGGTACAAACCATTACTTTGCCCTCCTCAAGTCAGCATATTTGGAAGGAAACGTGGATTGAAATCATGGTTAACATTGCTATTCATCTCATAAATCGTGTACCATAGATCAGCAAACTCCAACACTAATACCAAGGTAGCCAAAAAACTGATTTTAATGATAAGAAGCACAGTGATGCATAAGCAAGGTATTCCCAGTAGGGGATGCAGCAACAATGTCTCAGAGAGACAGACCTTTCACTACCTTTCAGTGGGCTTTCACAACTACACCCGATTTATAACCTGGGAAAGAACACATTGTCTGGAAACACCATCCCTACCTTATACTAAAATACCTCCCAGCCCCCCCCCGCCCCAGTATTCCTCATGCCTAGTAAGAAATGTGTATTGTACAGAAATCTTCTCCTGTAAACCTCAGTATACACATTTCATGTCTTGAGAAAGTTCTTTCCTCCATTTTATACAGTAACACAAAACCAGGTTTTACTGTACAGACTCCACTGTGTAACACTGAAGGGCATATTACAAAAATGAGTTCCCTCCTGAGATCAACAGAAAACAGAACTTTAGCACCTTCCTGAACTTCACCAACAAAGCTTCATTTTATTTGACTGCCAGATAACAGAGCCAGCATTCTTTCTTCCTTTAAGTCTTTTTTGACAACCAACACTAGAAACAATTTCCCCATCTATATTTCTAGAAAAGAAAAAAAAAAAAAAAGAAATCTAGTTGCATACCCTGCTTCTCAAATCCCCCAAAAGGCATATCATATTTTCATTTCTCATAACATTTAATCACGCCTACTTCATTACAGACAAGGCCAGAAAGCTCATCATGCTGAAATTGATGACAAACAAGATAGTGCACACAACAGATAAAGACTGACCTAATTGTTTGATTTGCCTACATTTCTGCAGGCCAAATTTATGACATTTTGCACAAACTGAAAGCTGACTTGATCCTGATGACCTTTTATACCTCTGTAATTAGTCTTCTGTGCCTTTACAACCAGACAAACAAGCTGGCCCTTCACTCTCCCTAAATCAGCAGTCCATCTGTAAACTAGAAACTTCACCATCTACTCAGACACTCAGAAAAATACACCAAAAAAAAAAAAAAAAAGAAAGAAAATACATAAACTGCAACCTTTCAAAGTCAAGAAATTGAGCCTGGAAAGGGCCTTTTAAGATAAACATGCCAATTTCTAAAAGAAGAAACAGAAAAAGCAGAACAAGTTGGTGGACTCAGATTCAATAAACAGCATTTTTATCATGCTTTTCTAAAAAAGACAATATAAAATAAGGGCACTAACAGAGACAAGCACCATGAAAAAACAGGGGGGGGAAAAATACCCAAACCAGAAACCAAAGTCAGTAAGTTTAGTCCCTATAGTTAAGAGCACAGGAGGAAACGTACAATGCTAGTACATTGATTTGGCACTAGAATTTAACCAAGATTAGCAATAGAGAAGTTTAACTGCTGAAAACATCCACTTCATTTATGTATATAAGCAGGTTTTGCAACCCAACCCTAGAGTTGCAAAAAATACTTCCTAAATATGAAGCTAAGCTTAGAAAGATGAGTTGAGTCAATTCTGTTGAAGTTCTGGATCCGGATCCCCGCTTCAGTCAGCAAGATGCACATCTGCATTTCCCCAAATGAAGCACAGGGGAGGACAAGGTCAGAGCACTGATCTGCACTTCAAATTCCAGTCTCGGGAAAGAGGGATGGACAACCATTAACAACCAGAGAACAGGCAACATTGTTCTCTGCACAGTTTTCCACCTCACAAAAGCTGAGGGGATGAACTCAGCTGGCGATGCTCATGTGACTCTCTAGCCCACTGTCAGCCCTGAAGTGTCTCTGCCCAACAACTAACTTGTCACTGCAAGCACTATGAAAACAACACGGTCCTGTGGACCACCTTCCCCAGCTTCGTGCCCTAACAGATCCCAGTTTGGGAGACACCACACCAGCTCAGTCCATTTAAAAAACATGCCCAAGGGCAAGTCAAAGACTTAATGCAAGAATATTTCAAACCAAAGAAGCATTTCTTTTGCATAGCTCCATCATGAAGCACACATAATCTAAAAAGCTGCCAGAACTGGCAGCCTCATATTCATCAGTGTCAAATTTTTTTATCTTTTTTTTTAGAAGAGCTACTAATTATCATCATATATGATTTTTTTAAGAGAGAGTTTGGATCTTTTCCTAAGTCAAATTAATCTAAAAATCAGCAGGGAAAATTTACTGAATAGCTGTATAAATTTAGAATTCTCTATCTGAATTTTAATGCAGAAATACGTCTCCTAGAGCAAGTCTTTCTCTTTTCTTTCTCAAGCCATCACATTTAAGTGGTGTTTCCCCTTAGGTCATTTATCTTCCACAGTTTTCTTTCAAAAAGTTTGCTCACAAGTAGCATGCTTTAAGATTTTGGTTACAAAATGAGTAATGAAATGTGTCAACCTGGGTGGGGTGGGGAGGGGAAGGAAAAATATAATTCTAAGTCCAACCATCAAATAAAAGTCAGGCTTGGATATTACACATTCAACCTCATACCAACTTTTGACATTTTGAAGTTTCATGTTACTGTTTGCTTAATATTCTGCCCACTTCCCTGGTTTGCTTGGTTTTTCAAAAATACAAGACTGCAGAGAGAAAAAAACAGTAATTCATTGTACACAAGATTGTGCAAAAAACAAGGGGAGAAACACAGCTTTCTAACCCCTTCCCATGATGATGACAAGTTGGCCCCACACCCAAGTATCCCTTCCACCGGGATCCACAGTTCTAGATTTGAATTTAATTCTGTAAGGATAAAAGAATTTATCCTTACACTGTGCTTGGACTGATATAGCCAGGTCCAAGCTTCCAAAAATAGCCATTGTAATGCACTGTTTTACGTATAACCTCTCATATTTGCTATTTGTAAAGGAAAGAAAAGAGACTCTACCGAGTCCTTGAGCAAAACCACACCTATGAGAATGAAGCTCTAAATTAGAAAACAAAAACATTATGTGGGATCCCTGAGCCACAAAGTTGTTACCCTTTGCTGAGCATCGGACACTTCTGATATTAGGGAAGACCAGTTCTCACCTGGCTTCACTAACAGCCCAGTCCTCACTTCATGTGCTCATCAGGGTAACTACGAGCGCAACGCAGCGGGCACAGCACACACAGCTCCTGTCCCGTCCTGTCCTGTCCTGGGAGCCAGCCCCGAGTTTCGAGACCCCGGCAGGTCGGACACGTGAGGCATAGCTAAGAGGATTTCATACCTTCTTGGTACACAGGACCATTTCTAAAAGGCTCAGATCCACTAATTGGCTAGATACTGCAATTCTTGCATAAACATCCATAAGTAGGGGAAGGAGGTATCTTGATTCAAAAGGACTTTTGGGGCTTTTCTTAACTGGCCTCCTTCTGAATTTTATTTTTGTTGGCTCGATTCCAACATCAGCTGCTTGCTGTGAATTGGAAGCAATACATGGAGCAGGAGTCAAAGTATCTGAGGGATAGGAATAATAGAACAGTTGAGCGATACTGTTCCTTTAGAGCCATCACTTTTCCACTCTCCAGGGACAAATCTCTTTGAAAGCAACCCAGGTAAGAAGGCTGCGACCGAAAAAGATGCACTACGCAGTAATTTCACACCAGCAATCAAGCAAATCTGGCAATTTTAAATAAACTCCACAGAATTTACGCTTGCTTTAAAAAGAAAGAAAGCAGCCATACCACAAAAGCTAAGGCCTACTGCACATGAGCTCCCGCTCTGAAAATAAACTGCAGTTTACTCTCAACTTTCTCCAGCGGTTCCCTGCTGGCAAAGGCTGATCGCAACGAAGCGCAGGCTTTGAAGCTCGATTTGAAAGCGGAGGATTGCCCAGCTTAGGCAGGGGGCGGGTTGGTGGCAGAGGCGTCGAGGGAAGCAGGCTGGAGGCACCCCTAATTTCCCCGGGGTGTGAAGGCAGAGGGAGGGCGCACCGCAGCAACTCGGGGCACCCGGGCTGGTGGCACTGCCCGGGGGCGAGCGGGAGCAGAGAACCGAACAGGACAGAATAGAACCGGGCAGAATAGTACAGGACAGAATAGAACCGGGCAGAATAGAACCGGGCAGAATAGAACAGGACAGAATAGAACAGCCGAGCCCGTCCCGTCCCCGCCGGGCCTCCCCGGACGGAGGCGGAGGGAGGTGCGCTGCCCTCGCACGCCGCCCTGGAAAGGAACCTCCCCGGCCAGCCTGGGATAAACCCTTCCCCGGGCGGCCCCTGCAGCTCCTCCCGGCACCGCACGGCCCTCCAGGGCTCCCGGCCCCGGGAGGAACAAAAGGCACGGAGCTGCGCGCCCGCCCGCCTTCCCTCGGGGACGCTGCGGGGACGGGCGGGCGGCGCCGGGCGCGGAGCCTGCCCAAGGATTACCCAAGGCGATGGGATTACCCAAGGCGATGGGATTACCACCGTCGGGGCCGAGCTGGGTGCTCGCCCGGCCGTGGGGTGCCCCGGTGTCCCGCCCATCCCATTGTTCGCCCGTACCCACCGTGCTCGGGGCTGCTCGCTGCGGCTGCTGCTGCGGGGACAGTCGCGCCTGGCGGCCGGAGGTCCGAGCCATTAAAAGCTCCGCGGGCAGGCGGCGGCGGCGGCGGGAGAAGAAGGAGGACAGCGTGGAGCTGGCAGGAGCAGGGTGGCCATGTCCGGGGAGGTGGAGGTGGAGGGGAGGGGAGGCGGGCGCGGCGCAAGGGCTGGTCCTGCTGCCGGCCGGGCGGGCGGGCGAGCGCGGACTGGGCGCCGCTCGCCGCCGCGGCTGCAGCTCCAGCTCCCTCCCCCGAGCCGGCCCCCGCCCGGAGGGGGAGCTGCCGGCGGCAGGAGGCGGCCGACAGCCCCCTCCAGCGTCCGCGGGACGCCGGGCTGTGGTACCCGGGCACCGAGGGACGGCAGCGCCACCGCCCTGCGCCGCCGCGGGGCTGAGATGCTTCCCCTTCCCCCTCTTCCCCCTCTTTCCCTTCTCCTCCTCCTCCTCCTCCTCCTCCCGGTTAACCCCGGCTGCACCCCCCGCTCCCCCTGCCCCTTGCTGTGGGTTTTGGGGACCACCCGGCGTAGGCGCCCCCGGGGCACGCTGCTGCTCGCCCTCGGATCGGGGATAGCTTCGCTCCCCGCGGGGCAGCTGCGGGGTTGTTAAACTAGGTGGGTCCTCCAGGAGGAACCAGGACACCGCCTCGGGGGGCGTGTGCGTCAATGGGTACCCCAGCTCTTCTGCTTTAGGAGCCAGCAGAGAATAGGGTGGTACTTCATGTGCCTGGAGGCGTCCCTCGACACTCATCATGCTCCAAGGTGCCAGAGAAACCAAAGGACTAGGTGTGTGGGTGTAGTGTATCCACATTTATGGCTACTAGTTTGTCGCAAAATCTATTTTCTTACTCGCTAGACAACCACAGATCACAGCAGGGTAGAGTTTAACCCGTAGTAGCAATCTGGGCTTCAGACTCTTGTCTTTCACAACAATCTCCACTCCAGTACATGAGTAAAAAGGAACCCACCAGGCAGAGGCCAGGGTTGGGCGTATGGCTTTTCTACAGACTCTGTACATTCCCTCTGAGAAGATTTGGAGCTACAGCAAAAGGCTGTCACACCTAGGGCCAGAGGAGCTGTCTGCATACAGCAGCTCTTAAATCACCGCTATATCTTTGCCTAACTGAAGTGTTAGGGAGTGCATCTCTCTGAGCCTTCTCCGGTCTTTCACACAGTGTTTTTCAGGAAGACGACTGAGTGGTGCACACGAACGATGCAGGGGAGACCCTTCAGGTCTTTGATGTTCCCTCAGTGACCCAGGAGGGAGCAGTAAACCAGGTGTGTAAAGTAACCCTTCTGAGCACCTAGCATTTAAAGATTATTTGAGGAGTCCTACTACTATATCTAGTTTTTAATCACTGGAGAAAATAGAAAGTGAACTCTTTTTTTTTTTTTTTTTGGTCTAAACCCTGGCCTTGCTTAATACCCAAAAGACAAACTCTTCTGCTGTCAACAGCAGTGCCTCTCTATGCACAAACACTTCACTACAAATTCCTCAATGCATATGTCATCCAACCTCGTGAGCTCAAGAGAACTTAATTTCTTTAGTCAACCCCGAAACCTTGAGCAAAATACATGCATTACTGAATGAAAAGGTGGAAACTGCCTTTAGCTGTCAATACTTGGTAGATAGTAATTATTGTTATTTCCCCTAGACTTCTTCTGCAAAATACAGTCTCTAGAAATCAAGAAGAAATATTACAATCTCATTTTGACAATGTACGATGGAAATAGAATAGAAACAGAGCAAGAGCAGAGACTATTTCAGGAGGAATGGACATACAACGACCAGCTTGTCCAACTGCCTAACCATATGAAGTGTTAAAAACACTGACATAATAAAAAGATTGTCTTTTGCCAGGTACTTATTTTGTCAGCAGCTTTAACTTTTACTAAACAGTGCAGTTACGGCAAGTACAGCACTTAACATTTAGAATTTCCTGGTGCTTTTTATCTACACTTCAGATCACTAATGCCTCATTCACACCTAACAAAAGAGTTGCTGTAATCTACACCAAATGAGTGAGGTCATCCCCAATGCCTTCCAAGTTTGTGCGACCTTGAAACGTTTCTCAGTTCTGAACAAAAATAACAGGTTGCCCTTCAGCTCCTGATCATTTATTACCGAGCTTCAAAAAGCAACAGTGAAATGACAGTGAAGCCTCTAAAATGGTAATATGGTGATCATTTCTCCGGGAGCCATGGACAAGCTTGCATGTGTTTACTTAGTTAACCCATCGATCCTTGGATCTTCTGAAGGTATCAATGGCTACTAGGGACTGACATGTAAAAAGACAGCAGTTTTTCTCTAAAGCGGATTTCTGTCTTGTAAATTGCAAATGGCAGCAACCTGCGCTCTTCTGAAGTGATAGCTGAGAAAAGCACTCATGGGCCCTACTAGTTTCCTGTAGCGTGAAGGGTTACATTTCTTCCCTGTTGGCTGAGATGTGGAATTTGTTGGTATATCAAACAAACAGGAGAACTTGAGAGAAACAGCATTTGTTTTTGAAAAGTCATTGAAATTAGCAAAATTCTAAATTCTGGTTAGTTCATGTTTCTGAAAAAAAACAACAACAACAAAAAAATCAGCAAAAAAGCAGGTGAGCTTTGTCTCCATCCACCGACAAAGACAGAGAAGAACTGGAACTAAATTTCAGATTAAGCAAGACTAGGCTGGCATGATCATTCATTTCTGCTTTACCTGATCAAAGAGAACCCAAGGAAAAGAAAGGGAAGGAGAGAAATATGGTAAAAGGTTTCTCTTGTCTTGAGAGAATGCCTGTCTGCACCTTCTGCCTTTTCCCATTAGGAAAGAAATAGCAATGGCTACAATGGAATGCAAATACAGATCTCTGGAAAGCCTTCACTTGTCCACAACTCTTGTAGGCTGAGATGATTTACATTATTTTTTTTCATTGACATTTTCTCCTATTTGTTATTATGTTCTAGACGGTATGCAGGTGTATAGGCAGTTTGGGCACAGTGCATGCACATTCACTTTTTCACCTGCCATGTGGCTACTTACTTGTGTATCTGTGTGCTTTGATAGACTAAATTATTGGACTCAAACCCCAACTGTGCACTAAGCTCTTTGTTCTGGTTTGCACTAAGGTCAGAATGGATTCTTCAGTGGTCCTTCTGGCCTTACAATCTATGCCTTTTTTGTAAACTACGTTAAAATATGTGTTGAGTTCAAACATTTTGCTATGTTTCATTAAGGCGAGAAGCTAAGATGCTGCCCAAAATATGTATTTCAGAAATCTAGTAGTTCCTTTTCATGAAACATTCCACAGATGCCTTCCCTGGAGCCTGAAATTTTGTTTCAAAGACCCTTTCAGCAAATACTTCCATGCTACATTTATCAGTGTGTTCATGTATAAATGTGGTTTGTGGCTCAGTCTTGCAAACCTGCAGTGTTTGATTGATCAGTTTTAGGCTCTCATATGTTAACTTGTGTTAACTCATCTGTTTTTGCTAATTTCAGTGCAAGAGCATGGCAGGGCTATCTATCCATCTAATTTTCACCATCATTTTTAATATGCATTTCATAATATTCAGGATTCCCATCCTTTCAGAGGCTTTTGTTTGCAATGTACTTTTGTCCGTGTCTTCTCAAAATATTATTAGTCATCAGTTGTTAAGATTTCCCCTAGCTCTTCTGGTAGGATTACAAATGTTGAACCAATGTGTCTTTCTTGCTTCCACATCCAAATGCTAGAAGCAGTGTTCATTGACAGTTTTTATAATAGTGAAATTCATAATATTAGCAGTAGACTATGTCTTAACTTTTGAGGGCTAAAAAACAATGGGAAAACCTAAATATTTAACCACTTAGCAAATGAGTGAATTTCCATGATCACACTTCAGGATTTCCATGTGAAAGGAATAGTCAACCATTGAAAAGGAGCCATTTAAGCACTTAAAGCCAGCTAAATAACAGATTTTGTTTACTGCCTGCTCAAAGGGTATAATGCCATGAATTAAAAGAGCCTTTTAATGGTGTATGCAAAAGTTTCCCAAGTCCTTAAGAATTCATCTGA
The DNA here is from genome assembly GCA_035221455.1 of Xenops minutus. NCBI lineage: Eukaryota > Metazoa > Chordata > Aves > Passeriformes > Furnariidae > Xenops > Xenops minutus. The sequence goes on along the minus strand of JAWWEE010000001.1, from coordinate 78,391,525 downwards.
AGAGAACTTTTGCATTTCAAGTTGTTGGAACAAGCTCCTCTCTCCAACCCTAGCACCACCTAGACAACACCACCTCTGTCACATGTCATCATATTTACCTTGTGTTGTCCAGTGTATTTGCTTGTTTCAGGATTAATGAATTTCTTACATTAGCTGCGTATCTGTGCTCAGATGGTCACCAGTGCAACAGTTAATGGAGGAATCATCCCTGAAGCTTCAGAACTAAAATGTTCATTTGAAAATCGTGAACAATTTATACTCCTCAAAACTGCATAGATTGTGTTGGCTTATACTTGCTTCATGCTTGCTTTTTCCCATCTGCAAATCCAAGTAGAGAAAAAAATGTTTGTGTTTTTTATTTTTAATTTGACTGAAGTTTCCAGAGTGCTCATTAATGGACAAAATTGTTAACTACTGCAATGTAAATGAAAAAATAATTTATTATAATGATTTTATGAATAATCATTTATAAAAATAAAAATATTAGAACATTCAAGAAAATAGAGGCCAAGGAAAAATACAGAGGTTTGTTAAGTTAAAAGAAAAATAATTTTGCTGTTCATATCCAGGCTTCCTCTCCTACAATTCATTTTCACCTACTCTCCCAAAAGATGGGAAAAAGAACACTGAATATCAGGACAAAATATATATTCCATGCCAGTATTTCCATCAGAAACTACGTACTTCCTCTGTCATCGTGAGCAGAGAAAAAGAGAAAATATTTGCAGAGCTGAAAATATTTCATATGAACAACCCAACCTCATTAATCTTTCAATACTGCTTTGGAGAAAAAAACTAAATGTGTTGCTTGAAATAGAAATGGGTCCTTAGAATTCAGAGTCTAAGGTAGAACTCCCAGCACCATAGTTCATTCTCTTCCACTATTTGTAATTTTGGGCAGAGCAAACTGTTCATCTGTTTAAAGAAAAAAGAGAGAGACAGAGAGAGAGAAAAAAGGAAGGAAGGACAGTGCAACTAGAGGCTTTAAATGATTTTGAGACCATTTAACACTGTGACAAAGAAGTAAATACCATTCTAAACCAAAATAAATTTTAAAAAGTCATTTTTGCAACCCTTTAGTATTTATACCATGAGTAAACACAGCTGAAAAGAGTTCCCTTGCAAATATGAAAACGAGAATAATATAGAACATTAAACATGGCTTTTATCATTATCAGACTTAAAGATCCCCATGAAAACAATAATCTCTTGCTTTCTTCTCCTCAATGCCCCCCTGCCAATATTTTTGCTGAGACCTCCTGCAAGGTAATACATCTGGAACATACCAATATGTCTGAATAAATCCTTCCAGGATAATCCACACCTTAAAGTGGTGCCAGGGGAACCCTATCTAGTTCTCTGTCGCATTCAGGATCTCCCATGGGCCCTTTTTGACTTCATGCTGTGTGATAGACATTTCATTTTTACAATGGCTAGTTCCAACAGGTGGCTTAATTACTGTCCTCTCCATTGTCATATTCTCCTGTTCTGATGTTTAGAGCAACTGAATCTGGCCGGGGAGAGCAACTATAAAACCTGTCAAAGCGAACATCAATTCAGCATATGATTTTGCTATTTCAGAATGCAGCCTCTGAAATTAGCCCATTCCTAAACATTAGACCAGAAGGCAGGTGTTCTTAGGGTGGCAACGTATGTGTTTCCCATGTGAAAAACATAGCAGACTGACGAGAAACAAGACCATCCATTTTCTATCTGTGTTTCATATAATTAAAACAATTCCTTCTTCAAAAGGAATCTCTGAAACTTTCTGCTCTGAAAGTGAAAAGCGTTAAATAATTTACAGAAATAACATTTTACTTTAGAACGCTTAGCAAGATTTGCATAATTTATGATTAATAAAATCAAATAATTAAAAGATCAGAGGCTTGAAAAGCATTTTCCTGCTTATTATCTTTTATCCACTGCAGTTATTTTTCTCAGAAATGAAATTCCAATGAATGAAAAAGAAACAACTGCTCAAGAAAGTAGAATTCAGACTAAAAAATATGAAGAATCATTTCCACTTTACTGATGAGAAAAATGACCTACAATGACATGGTCTACTTTCTGCTACAGTCTCCTTTCAGATCAGGAAGGCAATTTTCCCTTGAAGGTCAGGAAGATTAAGCGCAGACCCTTTCCTCCCATCAGCTCCCATCAACTTGGGGACAAAGACACACAGAACTATTGGTCACCTTCTCCCCCGTGCAAACCTGCTAGGTGGTCTGTCACTGTCAAAGACACCATTTAACCTGTTCTCTAGCAACTCGGGCTCTACCTGTAGCTTTTAAGTGTGAGTGATACATGCTGTCCTGTTTCCACGGTTCTGACCCTGAAGACAGACGGAACAGTTTTTGTTTACAGTATCTTTGTTTTGTGAGGTGCAGAACACAGGTGAAGGGCTTTTTCCTGGCCTGTTTTTTTTTTTCCACCTAATATAATCATTCAGAATTTATTGCCACTGCTTCCAATTAGATGATTTTCCCACTCAAGAGAAAAAATTTCCCTTATGTCTATTGTTACTAGTATATTTTTCTGTTTTCTCAGTTAGTGGTCTGCATGTCATGTGTATCTTCATTCCCTTGAGCATTAGGGTGTTCTATAGTTTCCCAGCTTATTGTATAGCTTTCCTCTTTACAAATATTTTAAATGTGAGATTCACTGTTTGCTCTGACAGTGAAACACAGAAAACAATTGTTTCTGGTTTATCAGTAATCTTTAGGATACATTTGTCCTTTAAAAATATCTTTGGTTTTTCCAGTGATCATTTGCTATTTGTAACTGAAACAAAAGGGAAAAAAAATCTTATTTTTTATTTACTGGATTTTAAAAGGAACCTTACCTTAATGTATAACTGGACTGAATTCACTCTGCTGAAGTAGGACAGGCTTAACCAGAATAGCTCCCAGGAAATGTTTTAAAGCACCAGGAGTTTTAAAAACAGTCTGTACTAAATTTAGCTAGTTCTTTATATATAAAAAAATGCCCATTATCTCATGCTTTTAAATTCTGAAATACATTATCTTCTTTGATATTTCCAATTGCTTCACCACTGCCTGTTTTGTTTGTTCCCGCCACAGTTTCTTTGCAGTTAATAAAAACACTGGATATCACACATCTGTACTGTGCCATATCTCCCTCTGGCACTGGGGAGGAAATCTTAATCCCTATTTCCTGCTGTCATCTCTCCTCCTAAAAAGGCAGATGAGTAACAAAGGAGCTGCAGTTCTCATAAAACTGCCCAAATATTAAAACAGTTTAATCTTCTATTAGGGAAAGCCAGAGAGTCTCACCACATGCCTTACCTTTTACTGCACTTTGATCCTTTGTGTAAGCTACAAAAATTCAGCATTTCAGATCTGCCACATTTGAATACATGAAAAAAATCCATTATCTCCTTCAAAATGGTGCAGAGAAAGAAGATTGACAATTATTATTTTTTTCTTTGATTATAGTTTTTGCTTTTGTCTTTTATTTAGAATCCACACAATATGTAAAAGTATCAAGGTAAGAAAACATTTTTCTGTCCTTCACAGGCCCCAGAGCAAGTGTCTACATGAATATTAGCTCTGAGATATGTTTTACACAAAGTGATTCCTGTTTCAGTTGATCCTGTATGACCTGAGTGAAGAAGCATTATTTCTATCTCCCAAAACCCCATGCAAACACAGTGAGATTTTGATCTGCATAAACAAAAGCAGAGAGGGAAAAGTGAGGAGTGCTGCAATGAAGGATGTGTACAAATGGCTGCATGAAGGCCTGATCAGAGAACCAGGTGTCTAAAGGGAGATGGAGTAAGGGAGCCTGAGGGAAAGAAAACGATAAATGGGATGAAGGTAGAGATCCTTTTCCTAGCCTACTCTCCCGGCTTCTGACAGCCAATGATTTATGGACTTCTTGAGCAAGTAGTTTCCTCAGGAGCACCTTGCTTATTAACCGTTCACACACCCTTAAATAATTGGTCCAATTCTTTTTTTTGACTTCCAGACACATCCATCAGAAATTACAGTGTATGAAAAAAAATATTTCTTGTTGGTTTTAAATATCCTATTTAATACTTTATTTGGGTAGTATTTGATATTTTGTTACGAGAAACAGTGAATTGTTCCTGATTCACCCATTCCCCTACATTCAGAACTGTGTAGACATCTGTCCAGCTTCCCCTGGAGTCATCAACTTTTTCCAGACTGAAGACTCTAACCTTTTCAGTTCCACCTCAGATGGCTGCACTGCATACTTCTTAAACTTCTCACCTCTTTCTCACCCTTTCCAGTTCTGCTATATTACCCATTTCTGGCACTGGCACCAGGGCTGCATGTGAAGTCAAGGCAGAGGTGCACAGATGGTTATACAGAACAGCTCAGGCAACTGCAGCACCTGCTGCTCAACTCCCTCCTTGAGAAAGAGGAATTCTTACCAGAAAAAACAGCCTGAAGTCATTCATTGTTACCCTTTTTCCAACTGAAACAATCATCCATAATTACGGTAGTACTAAGATTAGTAGTATAGTTTAGGATTTGGGGGGACAAGTAAATTAATTATGAACCTTTTTTAGAAGATCTGATAGAAGTTTTCTTGTGTGTTTTTTTGTTTTTGGTTTGGTTTGTTTTTTTGGTTTTTTTCCATGGGTTTGTTGTTTTTTTCTTGTTTTTTTTTTTTTTTTGTTTTGTTGGTTGGTTTTTGTTTTTTTTAAGTTGGGGATAATAATTAAATTTAATGGCAATA
>JAWWEE010000001.1:78336371-78386052 GCA_035221455.1 Xenops minutus | reverse complement strand
TTTTTTTTTTGTTTTTGGTTTTTTTTGGTTTTTTTTTTTTTTTTTTCCATGGGTTTGTTGGTTTTTTCTTGTTTTTTTTTTTTTTTTTTTTTTTTGGTTGGTTGGTTGGTTTTGGTTTTTTTGAAGTTGGGGATAATAATTCAATTTAAGGGCAAGACAAAATAATTTAGGTGTCAAAGTCTCACAGTTTAGACATGAAGTCCTGGTCATCCATTATCAAGAAATCTTTTTGAAAATTATTTGAACTTTCATTGTCCTTTTCAAAAGGAAACACATTGGCAGCTGTGTCAAAGAAGGAAATTGACCTCCAAAATATACAAAATGGAACCAGACCATCTTTTCCATAGGACTAGCAAAGGAGTCAGGTTGCAGCAAATGAAACACTACAGGAAAAATGGCTGGAAAGAGGCAGGGCAAAAGTTACCTACTGCACTTACATTAGGAGCTGTAAAACATTACTGAAAGGTTATTTAGGAAACAGAAGTTACAGTGGGCAACTACTCAGAGTTCAGTTTTGTGATCAGGTGTAAGAATGATGAGAAGAGTCCAATTATGGCAACTTGGAGATTTGGGCTAAGCCATTTTTATGAAAATTTGTTTGGGTGGGCTTTTGTTTGTTTGTTTCCCCCAAGGCTAATAAATATTATGGGACTGTATTTTCATAGCAACAGGGGCAGATGAAGATTCTTTCTTTTAAAATTTAATAAAACTTCTTTACCAGTCAACCTATTTCACCTTTCCACTTGAAATGTTTTCTCACCACACTGCCACCTCCAGCTATGTCTTTTAAGTTTTTACTCATTTAAGGACAGGGATCCACACTTGTTGATGTTAATGCCGAGTTCAGGAGCTTATCTACAGAGGTGACATTTAAAACTTTTCACTTGCTCCCAGAGACTGACAATCCCAAATGAAACTAATTTCCTCCTTACCCTGAGGAGGAGGAGGAGAGGTGACAGGGTCCAAAGACAGAGATGGCCTTTGCAGCTGCAAGAGGAAAGTTGCTACAGCTGTCTCATTCTACAAGGAGACATTTATTCATGGGCATGTACTTTAATCAGACTTTTTAATGATGGGAGAAACAGGGATAGGGAGAAGACCTGGCTAAACCAGTAGTGATCTAACACTCTCCTTTCTCTTAGTTTTCTTTAAAGTTGTAATAGACAGTTCTCAATACAAACTACCTGCTCTGTGCACAGGTTTCCAGTAAACAGATGTTAAACACTCTGCCTATACAATGTTCCCATTATGAAACAGCCACACAAAAAAACCGGGGACTGTAAAGTAGCAAATTTCCCCAGTATGTGCACATTGCCTTCTAATAGACAATTGCATCATCTCCATCTACTGGCCAGAAGAAACTAGCTGGAGCACAGAACTGCTGAAATAGAACCACTGCATCCACACACTTCTTCACACTAACTACTGACAAAAATTAGCAATTTGGGGGGATTTGGTGTTTTTTTGTTGTTGTTGTTTTTACTGTTTGTTTTCCCAGAACACCAACTCCTTAACAGACAACTGCACAGTAAGAATGTCTCTTGGCATTTTATTCTCAGATACTTAAAAATGATGATGTTGCATGATTAAATTCAAGTAATTCTGGCAAGGTTAGCTTCCTTGATTCAAGATCCAGTGTTACATTATTTTTCACCAATCTAAATCCAAAATGCGAATTCTATTTCAAGTTTGGGTTGTTTTTGTTTTTGTTTGTTGTTGTTGAAAAATTAGCACTAGTTTTTAAGATGGTATATGGATTGACTATTAAACCTTTCAATTAATTTATGTCAAATCCTATCACATAGGACCGTGCCAGTATTAAGCAACAGTGTTTTGTTAACAGTACACATTATGTAAAATCCTTACTTCAGATGTATTTAAAATAAAACTTTCTGTTGCTACTTAGGAAAAAAAGCAGCCACACATTTAGTGCAGAAATAGTACATTGAAATCCCTTTTCTTTTTCTCTCTTTACCCATCATCAAAAAACAGGGGCCAAGTGCAATAGTAGCAAGCAGTGGGAATGGTGTTGGCAAAGAGAGACAAGCAAAACTGACTTCTGAGCAAAACTGACTGAAGTTAAACTACTAATTCCCATCAGTCACCCTTAGATCAGGAACACTTCACTATCTGCTTCTGGGTAATGGTCCCCTGGGGAGCATCTGCCATGTATCCTTCCCACTCTTCTAGAAGAAAATTCCAAAATTTCATTCCAGCAACCAGCATGGCTCCTCTGGTGCCTCAGGGGAGCTTTGAACCTTCTCTGCTTAGCAAGAACACACACCAACACAGCCTCCAAAAAAAAACCCCACCAACAAAACCCCTTAAGGCATTCACTGCTTCCTGTTAGATTTCCAGTATCTATTGCTAAGGGAGTTAAATTCTACTACATATACTTGTGTGCATATAGGGTTACATCAGCTTAAGTTATTCTTAAACCAGGAGTGGTAACAATACTAAACTCAAATGACATCTGATTTCATGGTCTAGCAGCCAAAAATTTCCTGCACTTCAAGTGAGGTCATGGGCAGCATCTGGAGTGATAAAGCAAAATCATAAAAGTCAAAATTGACTTGCACCTCCTAGGTACTACCTTACTTTCCTAAAAACATACAGAAAATAGATCACTAGTTTGAACCAGAGTGATAGAAAAAGATCTCTTGCAGAGATTGTAGAAACAGTTTCCCCAGAGTGGAAACTGCAATTCCCTATTTCCAAACCAAAGAAATTAATTTCACACTAACTCCAGCCTTGCAGGAGCTCATCAGGAGGAGATACCATCCCAGGGTGCCTCTCCCAGGCTGATGAGAGCCAAGAGGCGATGTGGCTTCTTCTCTATCAGGTAATTACAAAGATCACAATCAATTCTGTGAGCAAAATCCGTGAACTCGTTACAATGGTAAAGACCAAACATTTGGGCCTCACAGGCTGTGAGAAACAAGGCACTACCTTTGAAAAGCACATACTATGATACATAAAAGTGATCTAAAACTCAAGAGACAAACCCAGGTTTCTACTGAAATAAGCATACTGTGACTGAGGTTAGCGATTTTGTATTCAAAGATATGAAACACACAGCTTTCATGTCCTAAGTGGGCCTCCGTTCCTCACATCTCCTTAGCATCAGAGAACATGCTGTAGAAACCTTTTCCTGAATGAATTCCATGACTTTTATCCAATACTGAGCCCATACCTCTGAAGTCTCAACAGATGTTAAGCTGTGCCAAGACATGTTCTTCCCTGAAGCAACACTAATGTTTTCATGACAATCGACAAGGGGAAGGACTGTACTAAACATGCTTATATCCTGCTTAGTGCTTTTCAGAAAACAAGTAATGCATTTCTTAGAATTTAAGGTACCGTTGAACCCCATACAAGTATTAGCTAAGTTAGCAAAGTAAGAGCAAACCAAATGATTAAATAGCAAAGGCTAGGCTGGCTTTCCAAAGATGTACAATAAAATACTTTTAAGTTGAAAAAAACGTGGAATGGCAAATACTTTACTTTTGTATTATTTTTAATAGCACCCTCATTGTACTTGGAAGACTCGACTCAGTGTATATGTGCAGCCTTACAGATACCACTGAGGCAAAAATAAAGCTACAGTTCAAGAGCCTGAGGCAGCCATAAAGCCAATACATACATGCATACACAGAGTCCATAGGAAATTCACCTTCCTTGATTCTTTATTTCATCAAAAATTGCAACTGTGCAACACATTTTACTCTCATGCATGTACTCCATACATGAGACTGATAGTTCTAAATGTGTAGAGAACAGACAACATTTGGCATAACAACAACTGTTCTATGCTGGGGAACACCAGCCCTTGCACTCAGCATTACTTTGAAGTCTCTGCAGAAAAAAAGCAATGACAGAATGCCACAGCAGTACACAAACCCCATGGTGAAAGCATGAAGTCTACAAGTCACTTTCTTACATAGATTTTGCACAGGATTCTCACGAGGGATCTTGTAGACAAAGCTAGGCAAAGGAGACTAGATGTTTATCTGCATTAGTATCTGTCATGAACAACTTAGAGCTGCAAATAAAAAGCAATTAGTTTCACCTTCAGAACAATAAGAACAGATGGGAGTTTAGATGGGAACTCACCCACGCTTCAGGAGATGAGCTACTTTTCAAAGCAGTGCTCATGGACAGGAGTTACTATCACATGCTTATTAGATTAGCTAATGGAACTCCAGTACTGGGACAGTGTCCAAATGAGTGGTGAGTTTTCTAGTCGTGTTTTATTACCAAGTACAACTTGGAACACTTGTGTGGATGTCCAGGGTGGATTCAGTATCTCTTTGTTCAGCCAAAGCAGAGTACTGCTACTGTTTGCAGAGCTTTTTACACTACATTAGGAACATCTTTTAAACCATGCAATAGCTGAGCAGTTTGTTAAAGCAAGATTAGAGCTATACCCAAGGAAAATGGTTGAATTCAAACTACAGCCCTTCCCACATCAGTACACAGGAAAGATTACTTCAGCTTCTTCCTAAGGATGACACTATTTTTTCATACCTGCAGATAAAGCTACTGTTCTACTATACTTTCTTTGGGCAATTGTACTTCAAGGCAGTGGAAGAGCAGGAATGACTGCTTAAAAATTCTCTAGTAAAGAAACAGAAAAGCCAAGATCCAGAGTTTTTAAATAGGTGGAAAGGAAATGTAGAGTTTTTAAAGGCTGTGAGTTGAGAAAAATGCTACAGAAGCTTTTGGATTAACTCTGACAAGTTCAGTGGCGGGAGGCAAGAGATCTGCAGGTATGCCCTGGAACCAACCTATCCATCAGGCTGACAGTGACTCAGTGCCCTTTGCTTTGATAAAACGATTGTTAACAAGGTAGAAGCAACTGCACAAAGTTGCTCGATGCTGACTCTGACACACAGAGCAACACCACCTATTGGTTCTATTTGTTCTCATTTACTCCAGTGAAAGGATGGAAAGATTACTTGGACCATTAGGAGAGCAATTCAAATGCTGCTCTTACATTACAGAGAGCCAAAACTAATGCTGTTTCAGGGAAATACCAAATGCACTACAATTTTCTTCATATAGTGTTAGTCCAAAGAAAGGGAAACACAAATCTAAGCCTGAAGCTTTGAGAAAAAGTACAAAAACTACACTGGCAGGGAAAAATTTACATGTTTTAGACTGAGGGGAAATTGAAATAATGAATACTTAAAAACCCAAACCTCACAAACAAAAAAATTATGGATATAATATAGCCTAATTGTAGTCAGGACCAGCGCTTGAGATAACAGACCTGACTTACTAGTTCTCTCATAGGACTGGTATCTAATCCTACCTTCCAGATGTATAAATCCTTAAATTTCTGTCAACACAAGATTAACAGTAGTGAACAAAACGAAATCTGGACCAGTAGATACTTTGTGGCACTGTTTCAGCTGCATTTAAACAAACTACACAGTCAACTCATAGGGTTAAGGCAGGTTGTCTCACAACTGGGTGGATATAATGGTCCTGGGCTGGATTTGGTACATCTCATTCTGTATTGTTTTCTTTTCTGAAACATTTTCAAAGGCAAAACTAAGTTTATTGTTTAGTAAGAGAGGCATTTATTAAAGCTCTGCTTTTCTTGTTAGAAAGGAAGAAAACTTACACCCTTTGAAAAAGATGTCTGTTTCAAGAGACAATTGAGACTGACTTGCAGAACACTTCAGTAAAAACTGAAGTTTTTAAAGATCAATGCATATATGAACAGTTTTGAAGTAACAGAGTGCAAAAACATCACTCACCTTTGTTAGAAAATCAGGCACTCTGTGCTTATATTTGCTGGTAAATGATGTATTGCTCTTGTGGTACCAGAAAGACCTGAAAAGGTTTTTTGATTCTTTCAAGTCAGACTGTCAACTGCATGATTGTTTTAAACAAAACACAGGCTACTCGGACAGGATCACTGCCTGCCAGATCACGTTGCACATTTTCAGCTGGAACAACACTACATTTTATAAGTTAAGAAATGCAATTGCATCTGAACATGGAAAACATTTTAAAGTCAAGATACGTAAATTTACTGTCACACAAGGAATGCCATTAAGTTTCCCTTCTACACATTCGGGTGAAAAATTTGTTAAAAAGTCAAGAAACAAAAAGCATAAAATCTGTAATAGGCAACAATATACAAAGTTTCAAATATAAAATCGAGACTTGTATAGTTTGTTATTTGCATTTTCTCACAAGAGTAAATTAAAAGAACCACACATCACTGAACTTCTACACAAGCTTCTTGTGTTTCAATGTCATTTATTGAGGAGTGAATGAGATACTGTCAGACATGCCAAAGAGACTTCACATTCAAGGGCTGGAAGCTGAACAGCTTTCCTCATTGAGTCACTGTACAAGTCGTTTTTGGGAATCGAAAGTGCGATCAATGAGGTCTTCATGCTCGATGTTTGTCTTCAGTTTTTCATCTTTTGATCTACTAAGTTGCTGGGCAGAAGGACACTTTCTACCCTACAAAGACTCACACTCCAATTAATACAATTAACACTAGATGTAGAGAAACGTTTATCTGTTATAATGTACATCTACTGCTGAAGGTCTTATGTCTAATGAGGAAATGCAACTTGTTTCCCTTTCACCATCGTATGGATGGCTTATACCGTTAGAAAAATACTCTTCAGTGCTATTGTAGGGTTTACAGGAAACTTCTTCCATGATGTGGGATAGAAACCGATTTAAACACCGTTCTGAAAGAATGCTTCTCCCTGCTGCCACTGCCTGTAGGTTGCAGAAGAATGGCCTACACGCACTACAGTTCTGGTTTTACTCAAAAAAGAAACAAAAGAAACCTAAACAATAGGGTAAATGTTTATTTGGAGTTAGTTTTCTTGCAGATGATAATTAAGGCCCTTCAAGCAGAGTTTAGGAGCTCCTGTATGGCTGCCTGTTGATCTGCATTGAGCTGTGATATGCATTCTGTCCACAGTCCTCCGGATGTCTAGAAAACAAATGAGAAGTGGTCTTTATTCAGGCTGACAAGCACCCAAGGCACACTCTAAACTTTCCTATGTTTAAAAAGCTCAACATTTACTCAGCTTACTCCTGTAATACACAAGCCAAAGAGAGGAGACTGACACCTTCAGTTATACACAGTGCTACATAGATTCAACTCGAGATGCTCCAAAAGGCTAAGCAGTAGCAGAGTAATTGATTTGAAACTCCTGGGAACTCACTATAACTAAGTGGGTCAATTGACAATTGACACTTTTATGTTAACCACGGCCTAAATCATTTGCTCTGTGTTGCACTCAAATTAACAGATCAATGTTCAGGCAAAACTGCACCATGCCTCGATGTGAGAGTGTTTTGGGCACTGGTGCAGCAGTAACATACCCAGAACTTTGAAATGAGCACTGCTATTATAGAACTATGTGCAAAATTCTGCTGCCAACACACAGCACTGCTCTTTAGTGAAAAGAATGGTAAATTACTTCCCAGAGAGAAGGATAAATGTAAACCCACCATCTGTGCTACCACAGCCCTTAGCTGAGACATTTGCTTTTAACGTCACCATCAGTAGGCTGGTTCTAATGCTACCAGAAAATGCTGAAAATTAAACAAGACTGGGAAAAAAATATTTATTCACTTATCAGTAGAGGCTGGAAGCAGCTGGCACCCTGCTTTCTTGAGCACAATCACAGAAAAAAAAATTGCAGGTGACTGACTGCAGATCTTTAGATTGGCTTTTGCAGTAACAAGTACACTTGAAGTAAAATTTAAAAAAAAAATTTAAAAAACCCAGTTTACTTTATATTTGGTATATTTTACATTCAGTTATAATATAATGTCCTTTTCTCACACAATTTAAAAAAATAAAAATGGATTCACAAAATTCAAAAACAAAGGCTCTCAACTTTAAGTTTGTGGTTTTTTAGTTTTAAATAGCATTAGCCATTTTAGACTCTGAATGTATGATGAAATATTGCAGAATTAAATGTGTTCTTTCAGCATTTCTGAAAAACATTTAAATTGATACTTCACACTGAAATATTTCTGGCCTGAGAATACTTAAGCATGAGGAAAAAAGTTTATGTTCAATTCCAATTATGACCATAGTGTTGCTCATGTCAGACGCTGGCAGTGAAACAGCCAAGTTTTTCACCTGGAATTTGGGAAGCAGCAGCAGGCAGATTTGGTAGCAACTACACAGCCTTTAAAACTCCTATCATAGCATAAAACATTTACAGCACTTTATTAAAATCAAAATATTATGTGTGAAGAGAGATAAGATTGATAATAGTGTGCTAAAATTGTGTTTTCTAAAAGACATGACTTTTAACATATTTTCCTCCACAGTCTGAAGGTAAACCATTTAGTCAGTGTTGAAGTCTTGTTTCATATTAATGTTCCTGTCATTCCTGGCCAAAACAAGACTTTGCTGTACACAATTAATCAACACCCCTGTGGGCCATTGTATTGTTAAAAAGTAATCATTATCTAACCTTGATGATTTGAAGTAAAGTGAGCAAATGCTTTAGCATATCGTAATACAAAGTTCCATTCCCAGACTTCAAGTACTAACAGCAAAGATTTTATCTGTCAACCAGAATCTAGAGCAGCCACTTAAACCCCTTTCACTTTGAAACTTTTCTCAAATTAACTCTCTTTATGCCTTCAGAACTTTAAGAACTCATTTTCTACCAGACACAATGGATCTCACAGGCTGATACACTCATTCAAGTGAATCCTTTCCAACATCAAATATTCCTAAAATTCTTGACCCTGAGTTTTGCCAAAGCAGGCCAAGTAGAACGGAAAATAATTGAAGTGCTCCCTGTGTTTTTATGAGCAACATGCTTGCCAGGCACACTCCTTTCTAGCATTAGGTACTATGTCCACCTGACGATATTTGGCCCTGGATCAGATCTGCCCCACTGCAGTGAAATGCTGCTTAAATACTTGGACATTCCCATCAACATGAAGTTACTCATACCATAAAGGAAGTAAACCTTAAGGCAGTTCTCCAAAGGCAGGGAAAACATTGGACAGCCATCGATATTTGCACTGGATTAAAAAGGGCTGTAGTAAATTACTTGTGGTTTGCACTTATTCTCTAGCACAGGATCCAAGCCTCTGCTCTATTAGTAGATCACCATATGGTGCTGGGAACCCTTACAAAAACCATATCTTGGACCAAACCCTGCAGTATAGTTCATTGATAAAAGGACATGGATATTTCTCTCCGGATTTTAACTTCTGGCTCAGAAAAAAAATCCACAAAAAATAATATTAGCTTTCATGTTAACTGCCTAGCTGCACATAACTACATTTTTTTTTTAATTAATACGCTTGATTCAAGTGCAAATGTCACTAAGTTTTATCATTAGTCATTCAAGGAATGTCCAAGGATTTCCAAGAGCACTGGTTGAAGTGTTATTGTCTAAGGAGACAAGGCTCTCAAAACTGGTTTAACAGTTTGATTACTTCTGAAAATAGATTCTAAATGTTCCCTTTATACTAACGCAAGCATTTATTTACCTGCACTTGGCGAACAACATTAGCCAGTCTCTTGGTACATGGATCTTCATGTTTGATAGCTTCATGAATTTCACCATCCGCAATTATACCAAGTATTCTGGGAAGGTTGGAGTTGTTGGGACCGAGGACAACTGGGTTATTGCTGTCACAATCAAAATATATATAGATTACAAATAAATTAATACTTAATTAAAAACAATTAATGTAAGCATTTTACATATAAGTGGAACAATTCTGTATGATCTTATTCTAAAGCTGCTTATTTATATTTAGGTTTCACACAGCTGAGTAAGCACACACAGCTTTTTTTGCCTGCTGACAGTGTTCCCCCTACTGTTAATATTTAACCAGCTGATTCTTTCATCAGCCTAAACTTTATCAGGAAGTTCTGAACTTTACAGAACAGCTGAGTTCCATGTAGATGGAACTGTAAATCACATGACAGAAATACCCTGCCTAAAAGGGCTTATTCCTCTCTCTCCTCTTTCTGTCAGTGCTGCAAGGGGGAGGAAGTTGTGTGACTGGTGTCAGAGTGCCAGCAACTTCAACTCTGTGCCAGCACTGTCACTGACACAGCAAGCAAGCAGTTCTGCTCCCTCTTTCCAAGCCAAATGTTGGAGTAGAGGAGTATTACCAACCAGGAATGTGTGAAAAACATGATCTACCTTCCAGCCCTGCCACCTACCAACTGCTGCAACACAGAGGCTGTGAATATAGGACTGGCAGACCTCAAGACACAGGTGACCAGGCTGAGAGCCACCTGCACAGAGCTGAGTACAGAAGTATGCTAGTACTGCAATTCCCCATTTCTATATACCTGTGTGCATGCACACCTGTCAGCATTAATATGGTGTGTCTACACAACTGTTCTATTGTCAGCCTAGGGACCTCAGTTGCCACCACTCATTTTGAGATTTTGCCTTAATAAAGCATCAAGAGATATAAGATATTTACAAAGTAGAAGAGACTGTAGGAAATCTGAGTTACTCCCTTTATATTTCTCTCCTAAGGTGTAATACACTGCCAGCCGTAATGCCACATTCTTTCTCTCAATTATGAGGTGCAACTCGCACCTACTCTAGAATGATTATTTTTATTTTTTTTTAATCTAATGTCCTACGGAAGAGAGTACAAATCTAAATAACAAGCTGTGGAACAAGATGCTTTCAACAGTAAGTGAAATAATTATTACAAAGTTATTAAGCAAAATAACACTGTACCATGAATTTATCCTTATTATTTCTCTATTATTTTATAGATACTTCACTTCATTGATACTCTAGCTTTTAGAGAGCAAAAAGGTGCAAACCTACTTCAAAAGGTTACAAAAAGAAGGCTGCAAGAGCATGTATGCTGCTTTTATGTAAAAAGCAGTTATTAGTGCAGCTATGCAAGCAGAGTATCAAAAATCTTCCTGAAATTTTCTGTAGACATTCTCTGCTGCTCCTTTCCCATCACGTACACATAAAGCAGCCAGGATTTTTTTCCAGCCCCACAGACCCTTGTTAGGATGAGAACAATAACTGTTCAAACAGACAGTGGTAACATCAGGGAAGGCTCACTTCTGACATTCTGAATTGTCTTCTCTAAACCACATGCAGATTAATCAGTTTTGGAAAAAGAATGCAATGAAAAAATCTGCAAACAAGCTTACTTTCTGCATTAGTATGAAAACTTTGCCCTACCTCTCAAGTAAGTCACACAGATAGTTGAAAGTATGAACAGCTTCTTCTTTGTCTTCATGAAGTGGAAGCCATGATAACCAGTGTGGAAGGACTTCTTCAACGTTTATACAGTCAGGCTTGAACTTCATTATCTTTCCTACAGCTGAAATGCAGTTTTCTGTTGCATTGACATTGTCTTTGGTTTTGGCATCTGGTGACTGAATGACTCTCACCAGCAACGGAAGCGCCTCTAATTGTTAAACAACACAAGAATAAAGTTTAATGAATGATAAAATTATACTTTATTAACATCACAAATTCTACATGAGACAATCGCACATACTAAAACCAGTATTTTTTGTGTCCCAAGTACCAAAATCCAGTTGATTCAATGTTCTGCTACTTCTAAGTTCTCCTCTGCTCAGTAATCAACATAGGAAAACCAAACACATAAATAAAGCTCTGCAATGAAACACAGGAAAACAGCTACTGCAAAAGTTTGACTTTTCTTTAGAAGTTCAGAAGAAAAAAATATTGCCATGTCTCTCAATTGGAGTTATGCAATCTAAAATATACAAGACACTGTAATTTTTAAGTAAAAACATAAATAAGAAGCATTATCTTTTTAATCTAATAGGCTCTTCAAACAGGATGAGAAAAAGTACTGCTACAGTGACATTCACAATAATGTAAATTGTAGTATATGCCTACTGTACATCTATTGTTTGTGTACACATATAAAAATATATATGTGTGTACACATACACACCCTCCTACCCCTAAAAGGGACCCTAGGAAAATCTCACAGGAGTAATCTCATCTGGTGAATCAACCTAGCATGTTTTAGACCACAAAAATCAAGGAAAGGAAATGCTATTCAATGAAGGAAAAACGCCAATTTTCTTGCTGGGTTAATTATATTTTTTTATTAGTCATATGGGTAACCACATGCACACTTCTAAATGGATGTTAATATCACATTTAGTTACTGGTGTCCATGCAGACTTCAGAGCATTCTACATGCACACAGGAACAATTGTCCTTGTAGTCTTCAACCAAAAATAAAATGCTAAAGCTGTGAAATTCTATATCAGCACAGAAAACATGCTGTGGAATTGTGCAGAAAGCACACTTCAAAATAACTCCAGTTACTGAGGAAGAGCAAGATCTCACACTACTGCATTTTAATGAGTAAGTAGCAGCTTTGCAGTTAAAGAACACACAATGACACTTGCTATATTAACTCCACTGAATTAGATTTTTGAAGAATTCAGATGTTATGGAAAAATATCATTAACCCTAAGCTAGACAATGATAAACACTACAGAACTGCAGAAACATTGGTCATCAGATGACCAATGTATCAAATGCAGGATAATGATGCTGAACTATTCTGCAAAGCAGAATTTGTTTCAAAGAAGTCTAGAATGTCCAGGCAAGCTGAGTCTGCATTTTACACCTCGTTTTCATGACTGCTAAAGCTAAAACTCATCTGTGTTTCTTCACTCCTTAATACTAATCAATGATTCTGTAGGTACCTGTGTCCTTGCAGCCATAAAATTAGCACGCATTAAAATGAACCAGCATAATTTTCTCCCTACATTGGTTTAGCCAATGAGTTTTCTGCCTATTTATAAAACAGACCCATTTCACATAAGTGTTGGGTTAGATAATCCTTAAAAAACCCTTTTAACTATGAAAGACCATCTTCTATAATAATTTGTTTCCAAGGACTGACTGCTCCACCAAGTTTTAAGGCCACTGATGTGATTTAGGAAGAAGCCCATGCAGTGATTAGCACAATTTTCACAGAGAATAGCTGATTATACTTTTCCACCAAGGTAAGAAATAAAAGCAATATTGAGATGGTTGCATCAATTGTAACCTTGTAACGCCCATTTAGACTGTTGTATCGTTTTTCCTTCCAGTTTAATTTTTTGCTCTTTACTAATTCTGTTTTTAGTGCTTTTTGTTTCGCCATAATGTAGTGCATGTGCCATTCACAAGATCTCTCTGTATTCCTGGATTTTTTCAACTGTCAAAAATGGTCATGTTAATACATTAATACATCTGCTTTTCCTGAACATACTTGCAATAGAATATTATGCCAGTGCTATACATCAACCAGTAAAGAAATTAAATTGTAAGTAAAAGCTCACAAACATGTTTTTTTCAGAGAAGACAGCAAAATCCATGGGTAGAAAACTTTTCGTGATATGGATTTGCTTTGTTTCAAATCACAGCACATCTCCATCTATTAAAATAAATCACAAAGTTCTTTCATGTATGTAGAAAAGGATTTTGAGTACTTTTGTGTTACCTACTAAAAAATATATGTTTTAAAGTAAAAAGGCTATTTTATCTGAAATTTAATGAAAGGAGAAGCCAAGTGTCTGGGTTTAATCAGGAATTATTTGTCCAATACTAAGAAAAAGGATCAAAGGTATCACAAAGTTTAAGTGGGGCAAGGCAAAGTCTAATGAATGAAAAATAAAATTAAGACTTCAACAGATGCTAAAAAGCACCAGAAGTTTCAAAATCAGAACTGTCTAGACAATTTTAAATTTTAATGCTCGTAATGTTCCACTGCAAGGTTTCCAACCCTCCTTTTTTTCTGTTGTTTCCCCCCCCAAAAAGACACTTCATCTTAATTGTTACAATGTAACAATCATTTAAGAACACAACTTACAACCCCGACTGATGTAGGCAAGATTTGTGTTAAAGCCCTGATTTATCCCTATCAGGTTATTCTTATTTTCTTACATTATTTAATTCAGCTTTTAAGATTCATGTGAAATACGTACTTGAAATACATATTTACCTGACTAAATATTTTCTTAAGAAAAGGAAAAAAACCTCTGCTACTTCATGTGCAAAATGAACTTTGGTGACTGGCAAGAAGAGTGCAAGAAGGCAAACACTTCTTTCAATTCAAAATGAATCTGAAGTTTTAGAGAAACTCAAGACATTCAGAAAGAAAGCAGACCAAGTGGTTCTGATAAGCGTTATCACACTCATTTAATTTCATACTTCACAGAAATCAGGTCCTTCTTTATATATAACAGGAATGCAAAAAGCCACATTAGTTGGATTCTAGGCTATTCCTTAATACAGGTCACTTGTATAATTTTTCCAGACATCCAAAGGGTTTTGCACGAATACATAACCCTGTCAGTACTAATGAAAAGTATCCATGAAACAGGTGTGTATTGGAAAGCTGTTCTTTATGAAATTTAGATTTGCACGTCAGACCATATTATAAAAAAGAACACGTTAAACCAAGTTTCCTAAGCAGTAAGTGCTGTGACAGAAGTGCTCCTAAGCAGAACAACAACAAAAGCCCCAAGGAATTCAGGTACTTTATTAAACCATCATTAGTCTACCAAACGGGTTATACTGGCAAGCTGTTTCTCTGCCAAAAGGGAAACGACCTCATCAACCAAAAGCTGAGCAATTTTTATTTCCTCCCACCCACCCAAATGACACATTCAATAGTTTTATCAGAAGCAGGTACGTACCTGGGCAAAAAGGACGGTAGCCATCCCCACCGAATTGTGCCATAACTCCAACACCGTAGGCAGCTGCTTGCCTGACCTCTGGTCTGCTGTCACACACTGACTCCAGCATTGGCCTCAGGAAGTATTCAGCGTACTTGAATGAGGCAGGGCTGCAGTGCTCTACAATGTCATCAAAAATGCAAAGCCCCCACTGCCGGTCTGGCCATGGCCGGTGTGGACACTGAATCAAAAACAGGTAATGGTTTGTTGCTTAAAAGTCTTATACAGCCAATGATTATAGCAACAGAACAATCACAGGAACAGTAGTCTAGTACTTTTGTTAAAATCTTCCTGGATTCAACTGAGTCATACAAACATGTAATTTTCTGCAGTTACATTTGCAGCAATATCATAAACAAAACAAAATCTAGATGACTATCTGAGCTAATTGAAAGAATAATGATTTTCGGTACACCTCTGTTTCACACTCCATTACATATTTCAGTTGCGATTTTTCCCCAAGAGTCTGAAACTCCCTTTAATCCCATCTCTTGAAATCCATTTTAGAGAACATCAGATACTCTCAGGGAAAATAAATTTCTCAAGAAAGTTGTATATGTCAATGATGCTGGGTCTTGCAACACAGAAATTTTAAGCAGCACAGCAGTGCAGCTGTTCAAAAAGCACAAGGTAACAACCTCACTCTTGATCCAGAATGATTCTTCAACCACCTCTATTTTGTAAACCAGCAATTGCTACATTCTATTTACTAAGTTCTCTAAGATTTCAGCATGGAAGGCCTATTAATACATCAGAAAAAACTATTAAATTCAAATCAAAGGAAAGCAAGGTACTTACAATTAGGTTGACAATTAGCGGAAGTAACCTTTCAAACCACGGCAATACCTTCTCCTTGTAACTGCTGAATATTGACTGCAAAATATCTGATACTTTAGTCAAAATATAAATGTCACTGTCATCCTGAAATGAGAAAGATACAATTCACATTAAGACAAATGATCTTTAAAATAGTGGAACTCACATGCAATGCCAAGTTGTCTAAACTAACAGAATAAAGTTGGTTTATGACTTTTTTTGTAAAATAAATTTTTTTAAGTTCACTAATTTTCACCTCTTTGCCTAATCACAGAATGACAAAAGCAGAAAATGGTTTGGGTTGAAATGGACCTTGAAATTTGTCTAGTTCCAACTCCACTGCCACACACAGGGACCTTCCACTAGACCATGTTGCTCAGAGCTCCATCCAAACTGGCCTTGAACACTCGCAAGGATGAGGCATGCACAGTTTCTCTAGGCAACGTTATCCAGTTCCACTTGTTACTAATTTCCATTTGGACATTGAGGCACTGAATGGAACTCTTTGGACTTGGCCATCCAGTCAGTTCCTAATCTGCTGAATAGTCCATCCATCAAATCCGTATCTCCCCAGTTAGTGACAAGGATGTTGTGTGGTACCCTGTCAAAGGCCGTGAGGTAAGGGCTACAGAAACATACTCTGGGACCAAAGGTGTATATCCAAATGATTACCATACGCTAATTTTGTCCATATGGCAAGTGACATTCTGCTGCCCCTTCTCCCTTCACAGGGTAATGCAGACAAGTGTTCCTCTAGACTTTACAGAAAAATCATCAAACATTAAAACATTTTAAAAAATGCCTTGCAACTCTGTTACAGAGTATGGATTCAGTTTTTCTGAAACTGCTGCTGGCCTGTATTTTCTTTCATTATCAGTACAGAGTGACACAAAAGGAAAAAAACAAACCACCTAACCACCTACAAGAAAGAACAGTAAACCACTGCAAATAAAGGGAGAAAAATCAGGAAAGGGTCTTGGCTCAGAACTCAAATTCTGTTATTTTTTGATCCCAAGCAGTATGGAGGCAACAGAAATCTATCCTTTTGAATGCTGGCCTAATGTTCCCAAAGGAAAGGGGCTCAAGAACTGCAGTGTTATTTAAGGCAGTATTTACAAATGGGTGCATGATTTCTTAGGATACATTCTGGAGTCTGCATACAGATTAAACTCATGTAATCAAGCTTCACACCTGCACTGTGTGACAAAAAAAGTTTCTTACTTCTTAAATTTACTGAGCATCCTTTATGTCTTGTGTTAGAAGCAGTAGTGATCTTATTATTCTTTATTACTCCCTCCATGTCTAGAATTATTTAATAAAACTACTACATCTATTCTACAATCACCCCCAAACTAAAAGATTGCTTTGGTACTCTCTCCTAAGCAAACACATTATGCAGCCATTTATCTCACTGTCCTTTGATACTATTTTTGGGCTATTCTTTTTAAGACAGGCTCCTGATGTGACACATCAGATGTCCATGAATCAGAGGTATGCTCAAGGTTAACAGCCACCTAGCTCATAAGGCTCAAAGAAAAAGCAAGTCAGCAAGGTTAGGCCTTAGATTAAATAGTCTGTTGTTGAATTTTTACAAGTGATAAAATCATCTAAGAATTGTTCGAGAGGATGAAGAAAATAAAAAGCTGTATCCCAAACTTCTTATATCAGTACACTAGAAAAGGAAACTTTTCATATTTTCTAATTCACATATGTAAGGCAACTTATTTCTTACTGGAAGTCCTGAAGGACCACAGTAACAGAACATTCTCCCAGGAAGGAGCAATTCTGAGGATGCACTATGCTTTAACCATAGCACAGCATATTTGTGTAATGTATTTCCATTCTGGTGCTTGATAAGTGGAAAAACTCCACAAATCAACTTACTTCATCTTGTAATGACTCTTCAACTTGTTCATCATAGTCTTCATCTTGTCTTTTCACTAAATTAAAAAAAAATTAAACCATTACCTTTCTACAAGTGCATAAGAAGCCTGTGAAAGGGAAAAAATGATGCAGACACAAATTTAGAAAACAGGAAACAGTAGCTGAAGATGCAACAGGAATTTTCTATCTTTAAGAAGCTTCAAAGAGCTTTCACAGAAAAACAAGTAGTACGAGACAGCTCATTTTAAGAATGTGTAAAAGCACATGAAATAAACACATCTTGTCCACAAAGACATGAAAAGTACTTAGAAATAAGAAACTACCATTGCTTTAAGACAACTGTGAAGACTTCAGATGAAAAAACCCACAGAAATGACAACACCAGATATGTGCACTGTCTTTCAAGTAAATCTGCCATTAACTTTTGATTAAACTAGAGTATTGCTGCAAATCCTCCCAGAGCTTACAAATGTAACTCATGGATTCTGTTGTTTCAAAGCCTGATTACCTGACATAAATGTACAAATTAAAGAAATCTGAACTAAGTTTTTTCCTGTGTTCAGAAATAAGTAAGAATTGTGCTTTAAAGAACAGCCATATTAACAGGACTCTGTGTTAACTTACCCTGTCTTAATTCTTGATTTTTAAAGTGCTCTTCTAGTTTTCCTTTCAGTATTCCTCCAAGTTCTTCAAAGTGTTCATTGTTAAGGCATCCATCTCCCATTACCTCAATGCACTTGTGAAATAAAATCATCAGTTTTAATGAAATCCAAGCATCCAAAGAATATTAATACATACTCCACTTTAAGGGATCACTAGCAGAAATAATACTAATAGAACTACTATACTGTAATCAACACTCAAATTATACAAGGTATAACACCACAGTACATTTCACGCCCATAACTTCAGTAACTTGCAGTAAATTGAACAAATCTCATATTGGTTTTAGGTTGATACTTCAGGATTTTTGAAAAAAAAGTCCAACTAAGTTTTTCCATCAGCTGTAACATTTAAAGTCAAACCAAATTTCACATAGAGGAAGCTTTGATTTATTCCAGCCATGTAAATGAACATCAAACACATGTCCTTTCTTATTGGAAAAAGCTACAGACAGTAACCCCACAAAACTTGTAAGGAATAAAATTACCTTTGCAAAAGAATGCATTATTTCTGAGAGAACATCTGACTCTGGTTCTGTCCCAATGGCTTTGATGAGTGCATCACACATGAAGTGCCACATCTGCGTGAGGTACTCTGGCCCACGAACTCGAGCACATTCAAGAAGGAGGGGCATTGACTCTGCTGCTGCCACTCGAACACGTTTCAGTATTAAGGAAACAAAGCAATTGAATCCAACATAAAGTGCTTAGAATTTAAGCACTCACCACCATAATTAAGTTCTTAGTTTTCTACCCATTTTTTTTTTTCTATTACGGTCTAGTGCATTTGATTTCTTAAGTAGATACAGATTAAATCACAGGAAAATTAAACTGTTTGCTAATAAAAGCAGCTTCAAGCCTGTTTCAGGCCATGACAGAAAAGCTATTCAAGTTCTCCTTCACACTGTTGACACAAACACCACTTTCTCAATTAATGGCTTATTTGAAAAGAAACTAGGGGGAAAAGTAGAATACATTGCCTAAAACAATGGGTAAATCAACATTAACATTCTCTGAAACAATTTCTACTATAAAGCCATAGAATAGTTAAACACTAACACTTCCAGTTCATTTAGGAAAAAGTAAGCACAACTTTGATTCTTCCAAACTAAGTTTCTGTTTTCACAGTAGAATTTGCTAATAGGATATCATCATGAAAATAGAACTTCAACAAGGGAACCATCAGCTTTACAACTTGCTCTGTGTACTCCACGAATCCCTCTTTTAGCTCTTTTGCATAGCAAACCTGAAAAACAGAGCACAGAAATACCTCCTTTAAAGGAACATACTAGTATTTTTCAACTATGTAATGGTAAGATTGTTAAAAGTGCAACTTTTTTTAGTTTATTTTAAAACATGCAATAACCTATTTACCTTCCCTCTCCACTGTGGTATTTAAAGAAACTCTGACAGCAGCATGAGTTCTCACTCTCAGTCCATGCATGTATTTCTTAAACCAAAGTCAGAAACAGCAATATTTGCAAAAACAAACTACTTTTTAGCATACCATATGCCTCAAAAGTTTTGCTAACAAAGGAAAACTATCTGTTCATTTTAAAAATTGTAAGCTCCAAACTTAATAAACCACCTTTAATCAGGTAAGCCACAAACAACAGTGTCTGAAACCTAGGCTTAGCAGTATTACTCAAAACCCCCTAGAACTATTTTATATGATACTACAAAATTTGTTAGATTTTGGCTTCAAACTCGATTGACCAGCAACATACAGATCACCGAAACTGTTCTATTACTCACCAGCATCTGGCATGCAGTTGCTTTTTCTTCAAGGCCTGCAGTTTTAATTCCAAAACTTTGCTGATCGCCTATGCTTACAAATTCCCAACCATCATCATCACTCATATTCTCCATATCTTGTGCTGTTATACAGAAAGAAGGAAAAACAATCTACAAGTGCTACAAAATAATTTATTTCGGTATTTTTTTCAAGCAAAACATCATCTTAAACCTACTGTCTAAAAGAGCTACTTCAGGTTTAATGGATGCAGTCTTCATTAAAGGTCCCATGACAACAGGAAGGTACTGCTGAAATTCCTTTCCAAGAATTTTACACATTCTGGCCCATGCTGAGATCATGTATGAAATCTAGAAAAGGTAAGAAAGTCAGAATTTTCATGTCCCACATTTTATTTTAATGACTACTTAAAAGGAAAGCATGAAGAACATTATACAATAGGACTTTCAAAAAGAATTTGACAGCAGTGTGTAAAACTTATTTCAAAGAGAACTCATCCAATATGCAATCCATATAAAAATGCATCTTCAAAAGACCTGTCCCAAGTCTTTCTTTCTAACACCACCTTGACAGTACCTCTGTTTAAAGCTATTATACATGTAAAAACGTGGCAGTATAAGATAAACTTGCAGTGTGATCACGACTATCTTGAAAAGTAAGTTTCTTTTTGAAATGAATTATTTCCCAAACTTAAACAATACTACTGAGCCACATTCCTGAAAACGACAAAATAAGAGCAAAAAAGAGAGTGTAGTACTGTGCTTTCAGAGGAGTATTTGTTTTCAGATGCACAAGTCAAAATAGCCCTCTGCTCATTAGAACAGCTGTTTAATAAGTCTTGAACTATTTATAAGAAGGTGACAGCAAGGGAATGAATCACACAATGCCAAACAAATATTACTAACAGGCAAGGAATGGTTACCCAGATGCTCAAATTTCTTCAGCAAATATAGGTACTGGGAGTCTCACTTCCTAACCACACTTCTGTGAAAGATTCTGGGGCCATCTCAATGTCAATTTTTATAAGGCAGGCTGGACAATTAGCATGAGTAGCTAAGTGGGGGGCAGAAACATCACATATATAAGGACCATTTTTAATACTAAGCAATGAGCTATAAAGACATGATTTTAACATACCTGTGGATCATCATCTTCTAGATCACTGAAGTCTGTCTGTGTTTTCAGTAACAGCTGCATTACATCTGATGCATCCTGCATAAACTAGACAAAAGAAACAACAATATGTTTTTAAAGACAAATTAAGATGGTACTTCTCAAGAGATTTAAAGGCTCACTCAAATTAAGACCAACACGCTATCGAGACACAAGCTAAAGCTGAAAACAGACTGAAATGTGGATAAAAGTGAAAACAAGTTCTTTTTCTGGAAGCATCACCAAGTTACTTGTCTTAATCTTCACTGTATCTCTGTTCTTATACTTGAAAGCAGAGGACTACTTAAATAAAACACTACATAAATTACTGATATCAATAAAAAATTTGTAAAAAATCTGACAATTCTAACTTATCCAGATATCCCCCTAGTATTTTGACTCCTTTATGGAACTGGGATAGAAGCTGACAGCATGAGCTACTTACTCATAAGGTAGTCACATTTTCAGTCACATGAGATGCCCCAATTATATTACCCTCTTTTCACTATGCTCCCACTAGTTCTCCAAGAATAATTTATTAAATGTTTTGCTTAAAATTTGTCTGAAATTTAGTTGTGTGCAGGGCAAATTTCCTGATAGTCCTTCTAAGTCAAAGCAAAGGGCTGATAATTTGCAGTTTTATACTGCCTACATCACACTACTCTACTTTGAAGTATGACTTTGTTTTCTTCGCTCAATAAAATGAAACCCCATAAACCATAATGCGACCTTGCTATCAGAAGATCACTTAAACTCTTCTACAGGGCTTCACAGTTGTTTCTCCAGTCTTTTGAGAGACATATTTTAACAAACTTATCAAACCACCCCCCCCTGCCAAATACATCAAGCCTAATGACAAACAAGTACTTCAAGTTTTATTATGAGAACATTTAAGCTTTTTCAGGCATGCACATACAAAAACTATACTAAGTTTCCTTTGAACTAGATCCTTTTTGCCCTTAATACTGGAGCATCTCATTTAGGTAGTATTTCTCTTACAGAAAAAAAACCCAAAGGAAGTAAAAATGCTTGCTTTCAACATTGCTCAAGTGTGAAAAAAATCACTTAACCTGTAATAAGATTCTGTAAATTTAAACAGCAAGACAGTTACCTCAAAAATGAAAACAAAAAGACAAGCATAGAAGTCAGCAACAATATACAGCTACATGTTTAACAAGTGATTATACTAATTCAATGTTAACATCTCAAAAAACAAAGGCTTTTTAAAATATATTTAGACCATTATTTAAAATGTAAGCTTACCTTTTCTTTACCAACAGCAAGACCAATTAGGCTGATGCATTCAATAGTCTTTCCTCGTAGAAGTCTTAATTCCTTCTGAACAGCATTCTCAACAATGTGTTTTAAAGAGGGCATAAATAAATCATAGTAGGGAACAAACTTCTCCTCTACTGTATCTGCAACTGATGCAATTGAAGTCACAACTTGCTCCAAAACTAGTTTAGTGCCTTTCTGTATCAACTTGGAAAGAGGAAGAATAAAGTGTTACATTTTTAAAGCAAAAATTTTACTCAAAAGCATGTCAAATGTGAAAATCTGCTCTTATGTGTATCCTAATTCTTGTCAGTTTAGACCAACAACAGATATGTATACTGGTTCATTTCAGCGGTCTTAGGTTAGCTACACTTACTCTGCATATATGACAAGGTTACCCTCCATGAAACAACTTGTTCAGGGTATTATACCTCTTGCAATTTTATCACCATGATGGAATGAAGATGCTTCACTAGATTATCCAAATATGGAATAAGCAGTGACTTGGGACAGTCTTCAGTGAAGTTTATGAGTGCTGCAGCTGCATGGGCTTGAACACGCTGGCTGCCTTGATCCTCCATGGTTTGCAGAAGAGCTGCTATCACCTGAAAAAGACACATTTCTCTTCAGAAAACAAGTTTCTGAAGGGGACATAATTTTATCACCTTTTTTTTCTTACTATCCTACTACTTGCCTTCTCATGAAATTTCTTTTGAAAGACAGGTGCAAAGTCAGTTGCCATTTGTCCAATAGCGTTACAAGCAGCGTATCTTACTCTTGGATGCTGAAAAAGTATTTCTCTCAGTTAACAAGTAGTCAGGAGAGCAGAAATGAAAACATTTCAAGATAATTAATAGAACTATACTCACAGGATCCTGAAGGAATAGCAAAACGAAATTAACTATCTCATTTAAAATTCCTTCCATCTGTTGGTGGCAACCTTCTCCAATGGCTGAGAGTGCCATCAAGCCAGCATACCTGTACTTCCAGTCAGCTACAGAAGAGTAAAAATGAAGAGTTACTCACTTTGGAAACTAAAAAGCACCACAATGACAGATCATCTTTACTTTGAGGGGGGTGAAAACACATGAGGAGGTAGAGTGAAGAACAGGAGATGGAATCTACATCATTTGTTAAATACTTTTTACTTTTGCTCACTCATACTTGCAGAGATGCACAAAAATTGAGTTTCTAACCGAGGTCAAATCCAGACCTAGGAAAAAAAATTCTTAACTGCTGATTATGAGCATGTACATAGTACTAACACTTGGAAGCTGCATTTAATTAAATGAACTAACAAGGGAAACATCAGGACAATAATTCCATTTCCCTTTCTCTCATCTCTTTTCTGTTTTAATAGCATCAGAACAGTCTATACCTTCCTTTTTAGATCAGGAGGAGAAAAGGGTCTAGTGACTCAAACAACATTCAAATTTAAAACAAATAAATCATTGATACTGAACTTTTCAGCAGTCTCCTCAAGAGTGTGTAAAAACAGTAATTCATTTATGGATGTAAGACTTTCCCTGCCTCCAAGTCTTCTTAGTCTGTTCTCAGGGTAGTGGATATTGTTGAAATGAACCTTTCATGTCTTTCTCCTTTTTCTTTAGGCAAGGGAAACATTTGAGAAACTCCAATTTCTTTTATTTATTTTTCACAAAAACCTTTCTCTGTGCTAGAAACCATGGGGATTACAAAAGAGAAAACCAGATGTATAAACACATTTATCAAACAACCTGTGGGAAAGGCACATAACAGAACTTATTTCCAAAAATAATGCAGTATTTCATTATTGCTCGAAATGTATTATTTTCCTGGAATGAAGAACATCACAATTCAGTGCAGTGGAATCCTGACACTCAAGCTTCTGTCTGACCAGGATGAGATGAAGTATCATCTTGACAGAAGGTACATCAGGAAAGAAGCAGTTTATTTTGTGCTATTTCAGTTCACTGGATGTTCCTAGTTAAGTCTACACCTCATTACTCTCACTGTATTACTGTTAGCATGCAGTCCAACTTGAAATTAATGAATCTACAAAATGAAACACAATCAACTTTAGACCATCTAATCACTCAATCTAAAGCCAGAAGTTTTAAATTATTACCTCATTAAGTATTTGTGAGAAAAATGGTGGGGATAGGAAAAGTTTGATTACTGAGAGTATTGACATTATTTTCATCTAAAGGTCTCCATCTTTCCTCCCCAACTCCCTACCAGTGAGAGCCTCTGAACCAAACAGTATCTTTTGCATTTCCCTTCTTCAAAGAGTGTTCATGGTTATGGAAAGCACTGATCCAGAAGAAAGCAAGCATCAGACATCGATTGCATGAAGCTATCAGCATTGGAAGAGTCAGGTTAGTCTGTTTCCCTATTTTTTTTTTGAAAGAAAGTTTTAATTCCAAACAGACTTTATAAGTGTTCACATGTGTTAGGTGCTACCTTGAGTAGCCCTCTGTTCCATATCTAATATGGTAGCAGTCTTTTCTGGGATGCGTCTTAAACCATGGAGGTACAAATCATAACTAGAACTTCTGCATTATCTTTTACTTCAAAGGTTCAAAGCACAGGTCAAGTGAAAGCACATGAAAGCAGTGCACAAGATTTTTTTTTTTTTTTTTTTTTTTGAGTAAATTGCCTGAGCAAGCATTACTGGTATTTTAAGAGGAAAAGCAGCATACACAGAAACTGATAAGAATATACGGAAATATCTCATGAAACAAATATTAAAAACCAGCACACCAAAAGACAGCCAGCCTACCAAAGACCTCTGTATTTTGGTCCATCAAGCTACAGGGGAAAAAAAATGCAGCAAGTTTCCCTCTATGAACTGTAACATAGTAAAATTTCATTTAAAAGAGGCAGTTCTGAAGAAGCAACACCACCGAGATAACAGGTGGCACTTTAGACAAACCTAAGGTACTGTTTAGGGATTTAGAGACAATATTTTAATGTAAGAAAACCTCAAGTCTTCCCTTATTTATATGTAATTCACAGGCTGCTTTTAGAAGTTTACCATTTTGTTTTTGACATCTCTGTTCAGCTGTCCGTGTTGTAGAAAAAAATGCACTGTATATAAGCTTCATAAATCACAGTCTAAGAGAAGGTATAAACTTCCCAAGTTCACAGCATTTACAGCTTTTGCTGCTGACATCAAAAGTGGAAATATATAAAAAGATCAAGTAGCTAAATAAACAAGAACATTTAAGAGGTATCAAAGTTCTTGGAAAGGATAGAACTGTTAAAAAAATAGAAAAAAGAAAATGTAGTTACTTACGATTCTGAAGCATTTGCATAATATGTTCTTTAATCATGGGCAAAACAAGTTTTCCTCCAAGGCCACATGCCATCCTGTCCAGTGCACTTTCACCAGCCACTGCATTGCTAAACATGAATTACAGAAATGTCAGTAGGTTAATATCTACAATAAAACAAGCAGTTGAACAGGACATAGAAGTGCCCTTCCCTGCAGTTCTAGTCTTCAAATTTTTACCATCTGAATACATGCGCATCCTTAAGTAAATAAACCATACTCAAACCTAAAACCACACATACACCAGTCACAAAGTAGTTGTTTCCTATTCACTGAAATATTTATTATTTGCAGCTCATTGATTAAGTTTACTACCAGAGAAACTTGAGCACTAGCAGTGAAGGTACAGACTGAATTTCACAGCAGTTACATAGACCTAGAAAGATGAAACTAAATTTGCAATGAATGAAGAAATAATACTGGCCATGGCCTTTTTATCATGAGAACACAAAACTAGTTCAGATTTCCTATGAATCAGGTGAACCAGAATTCAAACTTTGGCACATGAGAGACCTTTCTTGCATGGGTGCAGTACCCTTACTCTACTACCATGTTCTCTTGTTAATGACTCATGCAGAAAACACCCAGTCCGGGTGAGGAATTTGTGCCTCTCAAATATAGAACTGAGAATAGCTAAACATTATCTGTGTAAAGTGATTTGTTCCACCCAATAGAATTATTCCCTACAAAAAAGCAAGAAAGTTTCCAGGACACAGATAACTACTGTCACAGTCTGGGTACAGCTAGCACTGTAATAGCTCAAGGTTATTACAGTCCATCCCAGACACCCAGGATGATGAAAAAGCTGAGTAATGGTTCAGAAAGGGATGAATCTTTTTATTCTTCACAGCATCAGTCAGCTGGGTCAGAAACAGAGGTCTTCAAATTACTATGTTTGAATCTCCCAATCTCATTACAAACCATAAACAGTCTAGAAAATCATATGCTGTGAACAAAGGTATTTGCAAAAAGATATTGACAGTATTGTAATTTTTCTTCAGATTAATCATGTTCAAATAAATAGACATCACCAGTATGACAATGGTGCACAGGCACACAGATTTAGACTGAAGCAAGCTCACTAGAGTTAATAGCAGCTTTCATCTGAAATTACATTCTTTGAGTTCTTCTTTCCCACCATTAATTCACACATTCAGTTTGAGGAAATAGATAGTTTATCTACAAAAAAAAAATGACCACACACCTCCCTGCCATGTTTGCAAGGCCTTTGCCAAGAAAGGAGGAAGTCAAATTAACCTTTTTCTCCTTTTGAATTTCACTGCTCTATGAAGTCAGAGCAACAGAAAACTGGAAATGCTAAAATCTTCCCCACTGCTTTTGTGTAGGCTGACTCACATCCTCCTTAATCAGATCTGAACACACCCTAACTAGGGTGCAGTCTGATGATCATTCGCCTGTTTCTGTGACTGCACAAAAATTCCAGTCTTCTTCTGAAATGACAAAGACTCAG
Organism: Xenops minutus; assembly: GCA_035221455.1. Classification (NCBI taxonomy): domain Eukaryota; kingdom Metazoa; phylum Chordata; class Aves; order Passeriformes; family Furnariidae; genus Xenops; species Xenops minutus. Next base: position 78,358,995 of record JAWWEE010000001.1, on the reverse strand, counting down.
CACCAGAAGACATCAGCATGCACATCAGCCACAGAGCTCTCCATAAAGGTGAACTTCAATGGTGGGAAACACACAGCGGCACTATGAGTGACCCTGCTAAAAGAAAAAAACTAACACTGCACACACAGTCACCAATGACCAACTCATGTCCAGCATTTTGTGTCTAAGCCTCAAGCTCTCTTATTACTCTGCAACCCAAAGGAGCTACGTTTCTCCTTCAGGCTAGGGTTGCTGAGCATGACTTGTTTTCAGATCTTTTCTCACTCTAAATGTGACTTCTAACTGAGAAAAGGAAAATTTTCATTCCAAAATCCATAGGCAGTTGAGTCGTGTTTAGAAGAACAAAGTTACTCTGCTGACAATGAAGAGAAAATGGTATGCCTCAAGTGGATGATTCAGTGTACTTACTAAGCTGCCTAAAGCAAGTCATCTGAATAAATTTCCACACCTTTAAAGGCTTGATAAGGATTTAAGCTTTTAATATTCTATTTCTCTTTGAAATTCAGCTGACTGAAAAGATATAAATACTTAACAAACCTGAATACAGTGGTGGTGTCTGACAATTCTAACTGTATGGCAAAATGTCAACACTGAGGAAACAAATAAGTTAAAAAGATACGGTCTACTATGTTAGGGAGGGAAAGGACAGCTTACTTTCAATTTCATAATCAAAAAGAACTGAAAAAGACTTCCAAGTAAGGCAGATTAAACTGGTTCTTTCATACATTCCTATTACTACTACCGTCAGTTCTGCATGTCTGCATGTGCTCTTTATAAGCCCGATATCTACAAGTTGCTATACAGTTCAGGGTAAAACATCTCTTCCATTGCCTGTTTTCCTATGAAGATCCCTAAGTGCTGTGATAAATTGTCTCAAAACACTAATTACATCTGAGTCTGAAAGGAGATGCCAGATAAGCCAAAGAAGTGTCTAGACTGGTAAATGGATGTCTGTGTCTTTACAGAAGTGTGGAGATAGTTATCTCCTAAACCTATTTCTTCTACTTCACTCTAACTGTAGCTGGACAAGAGTAAATATAACAGGACACTGTAGACAAACCACTGTTATTCCAGTAAAAAGTTGGAGCAAGCTACAAAGCATGTAGGAATAAGCAAGTCAGAATGACTGGACATCTTTACATCTTTTTCACCTAACACACAATACGACAAGCTACTGCTGGCCATACAAAGGGATTTAAAATAATAACAACATTTACTATTTCTGAACTACATGAAATCCAGCAGGGAATTCCATGGTGCACGATGACCTCATTCCAAAGCTTTTTTCTATAACAACACCTTTTCAAGGGCATGGATACAGAAAAATATGAAGAGATTGGTAGTAGATGATTAAACAGGTCAGTATGCTTCAGCTTTCTTTCCAGCTAACTTCAGGATTAGCCCTCAGTTTAAAGGATTAGGAGGCACTGATTTCTGAACGGAGTAACATAAATGATAGAAGAAACTGAAGTTTGAAAAGTTGATACAGTACAAAACAGCAGATAAAAGAACATGCTATTTGTCAAATTACAGCAATATATGAAAACTGAAAGTTTACTCCCTTGCTGAGCAGTACTTAAGTAACTCCCATATAAACTGAGGGAACAAAACCACAGATATTTGAGTAAAGAAAAAGTAACGCACAGCAGTCATTTGCATTCTGCACTTAAAACCTGCCTTTAGCCACAGTCTTGATAATATATTGAAACAACTAGTTTCGTAATTACCTGTCAAAATCATCATCTGCAAGCTCATCTGCATTTGCCCAATCTTCGTCTTCTTCCAAGTCAACCATCATTGCTAACATTTGAGGAACTGAAAAAAAAAAAGTTTTAAACTCAGGCTGCCTTAAAATAGATTCTCAAAAAACAAGCATCAATTTTTTCTCCTTTCAAAAAATTTTTGAAGGAAAATAACTCTTCTTCCCATAGCAGATGGCCAAGTCTCTCAAACTGCATCAGCCAATAATTCAGAATAGATTGGCAGAGAAGTATTTCCAGAACATTCAAATCCAGAGTAAAAAAATACTTGAGTGTATTTCCTACCCTGATTCATACTGCAATGCAAGATTTTTTGTAAATCATGAAGATTATGAAAAGCAAATTCCACAATAAAGTCTATGTTCTTGAAAGAGTTAAAAATAGTATTACATGCTTGAAGAACTCAGATACACTTCATTAGTACTGCTGAAACTTTGACACCATCCACTGAATATTTACTGATGAGACTATTAATTAGGAAAGAGTAATACCAAACCCTTAGTTTTATTAACATGATAAACTTTGTTAACTATATGTACAGTGGTCACAGCAATAAAGCTTTACTTTTACAATAAGGTAGTAATTCAGAATTTGAGTTTTCTTTTTTCCCCACTTAGTGAAATTTTTGGTTTGCATCATTAACCTATTTTACACATAATAATTTATCATTTTCTACTTCTACATCTGTAGATGGATGCTGTCTGCTCTTCTCAGTCTAAGTCTTTATAAAGACTATTAGACAATCTCCATCACAACATTAAACTACAATGCAATAAACATTACCTATTTTTCTGAGTTCTCACAGTAGGAAGGAATGCAATGATTTGTCTGTTCTAAGTCTGCCAGCTCTTGTGCCTTTCATAAGCACCAGGGGTGAAAAGTCTACCTTGCACTTTCAGAGCAAAGTAAGGTGCTCTTTACTTTGTAGTACACACTAACCACTCAGAGCAGTTGTTTGAATTCAACATCATTTATTCAAAAAAGTTTCACTTTGACCTGGAAACAAAAGTTTACAGTCAAATACTCAACCTTCAACCTTTAAGAATCTTTTTAGAACAGCCTACCTCACATCTTGAAAACAGCCATCATAGCTGCCATTTACAGCAACCTACCTGAAAAAACGGTAGGCATACAGTAACTGACCATGCTGCTCATGAGATTTACTGCAACCAATCAAGGATACTGCAACTGGTGAATTTCATAATATACTTACTCTACTGTAATCTACCATAGAGGCACCACCCTAAGCAAACTCTCCAACACACATCTGGACAGATGAGAAATTTCTAGTCAACTAATGATAGAAAAAAATACTGCTCATGGCAGCATTGTGGGGCAACTATCAAGAAGAGATCAAACTATGAATTGATTTGCTTGATGTGGCTATGTATTTTCAGACAGAGACTATAACAAGTCTGCAAAAACCTTCAGAAGGCTTTTATATACATATCAAGATAAGTTATTGGACAATCTGAACTCTCTAGCATGATGCCCACATCAGAATTTTATATACACTTACTAGATCTCAAAAAAACCCCATGTATTACAGACCAGAAGCTTTTCAGACACAAACATGCCTAACGACACACGTGAGAATGATGCATCATCACAGCACCTATGAAATATGGAAGACAAACATCACCTGCCACAAATGCTATACAGTTCCAAAAACTGATGTCAGTGTCCATTGCTGCTAACAAGCAAGGTTGAGAACAGCCATCCAAAGCACTTTGGCCATCATGATATCTAGAACCAGCAGTATCTTGTTTCTTCTTGATGTTTCATATGACTGTGGTTGCCACTAAGTGTTCCCTTATAGTGCTTTATCTTAATACAAGTATTTCGTTCCTAAATAGCAACTAGCAATACAATATAAAAGCAATACATACTGAAGAGGTATGAGGTGCTTCACTATGCTGCCCAACCAGGTAAGAAACTTGCAATAACGTGGGGTCAGCAAGTGTCAAGCGTTAATATTTTCAACAAGCTACAGGATAGAGTGAAAACACAGTGTTCTGAAAATTTTCACATTTCAAAATATATTCTAAAAGGACCTGATGTTAAAAAAAGTATTCTACTAGTAAACAAAACTTCTCATTGATAGTTTAAACACTGAAGCCAAACAGATCCAGTTTATGTTTTCAAGAAGTTTTATGATTGTCTTAGTGGCATCTATATACACAGCTTTCCCCAGTCTGAGCACACACACAAAGAAGTTGCCTTTTATGCAAGTTTCAGAAAATAAATAAGAATCTAGACAAACAGAAGTTTGACTGGGAAGTAAAAGCAGGCTACACTGCTGTGTCAGTGCCCGGATCCAGTCATAAAGGGTTTCAAAGGCAGAGAAACATCCCTGAATGTAGCACTGCTGCTGGGGCTGTCCAGAAAACATTTATTTTTAACATTTCAAATAACAATGCATGATTTAAAAAGTGCTTCTTCAAAGAATTTACAATCTACATGTTAAACAGACTAATTAGATTATTTCTGTGTATGTATTTATATAAGCATCTGATTTTTAATTCACAGCTTTAACTCAACACTGAAGCTCAACATGCATGCTGAATTCCTTCAGTCTTCAGCTGCCAGCACCACAGAGTATCTGGCTTACATACCAAACTTCAAACGTAGAACTTCAGCACTAAATACATCAACTTTTTTTTTTTTTTTAACAGTAAAAATTTCCAAAGCTGGCATAAAAGAATGAAAGTAGTATTTTCCCTGGAAACAACTAATAAGGAACTACTGTATTTTTATTCAAATTTTTGGTGCTGCATAAGCAACCATAAGATTAACTTATGAAGAGTCATAATAGGAAGGGGTTGTCTCCATTATGTGACACTGAATTGAATCTTCTTAAGCTTATCAGCACCAGCAAACTCAGTTAGACATGGTTCTGCCACAGAACACCTGTAAAGTCAATTTAGTACTGTCAAGGACAACTGTCTCAACAAAGAAAATGAGTAAAATACTTACTGGCTTGTGCAATAATATTTGTATGCCTCCTCAGCATAGCAGCAGCAGTTTCTGACAAGGCCACAATAACTTCGAGTGCCAACTGACGCTGCATGTTACTGAGACTGGTATCTGCACACAACTACAACCCAGAAGATTAGAGCAAACAATTAGAACAGAAGCTTTAGGATGGAAAAACTGAATTTTAAAAAACATTCCTAGCTTTACCTTGAGAGTTAGTTGCAACGTAGCTTCTAAATGTGGTCGTAAATACTTAGGAACAGAATCGGCAATTTCTACAAGGGATTTCAAAACAGAATCATCGTTTTGGTAGCAAGAATCATTTAGAGCCTATAAAAAGATGGAGATAAGATTAAATAAAACCAAACTGCAATATGAATAGGACCAGTGTTATAGAAGGAATTTGATTAATTGTACTCTTGTCTCTCTGAACAGTCTCATTTAGCATTAGTAGCTAAGTAGTTGAAGCAACAAGAACTGATTAGAGTAAACTTTTTGATGAAACTAATGCTGCTAAAAAAGAACTAGCTGATTCCAGTAGATACAAGCCAAATGAAGAAGATAAGGGCCAAGGAGACAATTCAAAGGGAATGAAGTAACTTCTGAAGGCAGCCAGCCCAGCAACAGTGAAAACCAGTAAGAAATCAAGAGACCACCAACCAGAAGTGAGTGGTTGGGGATTGGATGATGTGCGGTACAGGTACAATTGAGAGGTATCAGCTGGGGTAATAGTCCCTATATGAAGGCACCCAGATCAAGCTGTAACCTGAGAATTAATAAAAAAATATTTAATTGGAAGCCTTCACTCAGACTTTGCATTTTCAGCAGGATCCTGGAGTCAGGCCCTGCTGCAACGGCCTGAGTGCATAAAGCCATAATCATGAAATACTATGCAGGGTCTAAAACTACAACTTTTCTACAAGTAAGTTATGGCTAGCAATGTTCAAATCTAACATTGTAGACACTCTGTACTTATAAACACTGGGAAGCTCAAGATTAAATAATTCTTTTTACAGACACCTCTGGAAAGCCAGACCTTTCAGCCTTCAGTCACAGGACACAGCAAAGAGAAAAAGAAATCAAGTTTTTTACAACTGTCTTTCCTAATTCATAGCCACATTCTGAAAAGTAATTTAAAACTTAATTTTAACTGATCAGGTTGATATTTTAGTGCCAAAACAGAACACAATTATTCAATGGTGTTAAAATCTAGGAGTACAACATGAAAACCTAAAGCTCCAAAGGAAAAGCAGCCTTTAAACACACTTCTGGGGAATTTTCATTAGCAAAATATATTTGATGTCTTCCCAACATAAAAACATTTTTTGAAGTGAATAATTAGGTGTTTTTCAATACTTAAGTCTACAATCCAACATTTTTTATAATTCCACTTAACCAGCCCACACTTCTAACACAGCAGCAGCATCTTCTAGTATCAGAAATGGTCTGAAAGAAAAGACATCTTTCATGGTTAAGGCCTTTTGGGCCAATAGATACCACTCATTCTCTGATTCTGGCAAAGGATAATGTAGTATTTACTGGAAGTTTCTGTAAAACTGTGTTTTATACTCATTGTCACTCTGATAGTTTTTTAAATCAAGTCAAAGTTTCTGAAGAAAGAAGTTGGAAGTGTACAGTGAGCCCCAAAAAAAAGCAGAGGGGCACTTTCTGTGTAGTATTGAACAGCAACAACAACCACAGAAGTCAGTTAAGTTCTATCAGCTTTTGCCTCCACTGCAAAATGAAGCTCTTGGATAAAAGTTTCAACTTAGTTCTGAAAGTTCTACTTCCAGCATAACCATTATAGCTCTTGTACTGAAAGGACTGATTTGCTAAGTCAGAATTTTATTTTTAGCTTTTTTACCATGCCAGTGTTTCAACAAAATGAACTTCAACAGCAACAAAAAAAACCATCCGACAGTTTCCAAAGGTCACTCACCACTATTCTAACACATCCCATCTCCTATTTATAAACTCAGATCTTCATATCCATCTTATGTTACCACAGCCAGAAAATTTAGTCCTTCTTGCAGTAAGTGCTTCAAAAAGAGATTTCATAGCATAGCTCTGTTCTCTGTATTTGCAAAATAAAGCTTGAAAATGCAAGCCAACAACATGTATTTTTACAGTCTAAAATAGTAGCATTGAAAGCCGTATCACACAAAGTGGACTATTAGTCTGAAATCTAAAAACAGCATTCTATTTAATTGCTAAACATCAAGACAAATGGCATGCCCACCCCAAATCCTGCCTCAGTCATACAGTACTATGCAGCCAAGGTCTTCTCAGCCAGTTACATCTGTCAATAACAATTGTGTTGTTTAAAAAAGTCACAGACAAGGACTAACCACCAAATAGCAACCTCAATATCAAAACATTTATCTTACACATGCTATAGCCCATTTTCAAGTTCATTTGATTTATATAAATTCCTTTCAGTTTCCATTTAAGATCAAGTAGAATTGCATCAGTTACAGATGCCAGTAAATTTGGCATGATTTTTCTTCAGCTTGCCACAAAGCACACAAAAAGTTTACAGCTCACACTGTCAACAGGAACCTGCTGTTCTGACTGTAGCAAGAAGTCAGTCTTTAAAACCTAATTTTAGCCTAATTTAAAATCACAAGGAGTGATTTTGAAGAACACTTAAAGAGAACATTATGACTTATCACAGGCACCTAGTTACTTGCACCTTTTCTTGATATAGAAAGGGAACTTTACTGTGAAATTGTCATCCTTTAGAGCTCAGACCATTTCTGTCTCTGGTTTCACTTATAGTAGGCTTGCCCCCAAAAGCAGAATTTCAACTTTTGCTCAAATTCATCCATCCAAGACATCTAACCCAGACTCAGAAATTATATGAAGCTGTAAAAGGGCTTTTGTTTGCTATTTCCTAATTTATCAAACAATAAAGATAATTTGTAAAGACTGTTGTTGTCAGTCTGAGAATCTATGCTCGGAAGAATTCTAAGCTTTCCTCCAAAGTGAGCAGATACAGGCTATCATGGGTCCATAAACTCCTCAATTACGGATTACTTGAAGTCTTAGGGTAGCCCATATTTCAGTATCATGGGTTAAGTTAAAAGCTGTATGATTTTGACAAAAAATGCAAACAATTTTAACTCATTTATCCAGGTAACACTGCATAAGTTAATCAGCTTTGAACTATTTTCCTTAAAACCCTATAAATTATCTTGTGTTCGCAAAATTCCGTATTAGTCTCCACTATATCTTGCTGGTGACTGATGTCTGGTTAAGAGAGACACAGTTAATCTAGGTCTCACCAAAAATTCACATGCTACACAAGTCTGCAGACCACTAATTTATGTTTTGATACAGTCAATATATAGACAGTAATGGCACATTCAGTGTTACTTGTTTGGTTTCTTACCTGCAAGATTCCAGGTAGTAAGTCTGAAAAATGTTTAAGAAGGGGAGCATTGTGCTCATTAGCAAGAACAAATGCAGCTGCAGCTCTGGCAGACAGTGTCTTGGTCTAGAAGACAGGATTGGAGAAAGAAAAGTGAAAAACTGGTAATGAAACATACCTCTGTTTTAACTTTTTTCTGAGACTTGTTTATGAGACTACATTTTGTATTATTTCCCTTTTACATTTTCCTAATAGATACTAAAATAGATAAATTAGCAACTAATTTTTAATATAGAATTTTACACCTTACTTCAAATTAAGGTAAAGCAATAATGACCACCTTCAGCATCTTTGTCCTCCCAGATAAAAAAAGTTTACCATGAGATGGCAAGTTTTGTTTTGGTGGCTTTTGTTTAATGAAAGAAAAGAGAAAAAAGCCCTATTGTTTTCAACTTCCATCCCAAATTCAAATCTGCATACAAGTGTCACAGTCTCATTTTTCAAGAAGTGTGATCTAAGTGTTTAAGACATGCTTCTTTAAAGGCATGACTTGTGGTACTTTAGAAAATGTTACTCAGTTGACTTTCAAAGGTCAGAAAAAGTAAGCCATGGGGGAGCAGCAAACTGAACCCATATACCACAGCAGGGTTTCCTATCCTTGCCCAGCATTTTCCACAACAAGAGAAACATTTTCAGAGTACAGTTCTCTGCACAAATCAATAAATCTGAAGTCTTCCAGAAAAACAAGGCTTGTTAACATGCCCTTACAGCAAAACATGCAAAAACAGTTCAAGGAGCTGTTGTATATTCAGAGTTTTGAGACATATCATGTAGAGATGCTATATATGGAGACACTATGGACTTACACCATTAAAGAGCCAGATGGAAAATTTAACACAGAATTTCTCACCCCTCAACGTGGCTGGCTAAAACCCCAGCTCTGCCACTACAACTGAGTTTCTCCATGCACAACAGCTAGTGAAGAGTCTGGGCCTAAGCAATGCAGATATGAGGCAGCCAGTCAGCTTTAGGATCACAAAGAGGTTGGAGTCTTTTGTTTTACAGCAGGTATAATCAAAACTTCATATATACATCAGTTTCAGGCAATTTAAGTCCCTGGTTGAAATCTGTGGTTTAGCCTTTATGTTTGAGACTACTGCCCAAAGTTTCTATGCTCAGAACATATTAAAAACCCAAAAGAACTGAAAGGTCTTACTGATGGATGTTCATGATCATGCATACACTGAACCAGCATTCTCTTAATGACCTCCAAATAGTGTTGCTGTTGATTGCCAAAAATCCCAGGAAAATTCCTGAGGATAAGACCAAAAGATTAATAAAAATTCACACAAGTTTAACCTTAACTAGTATTTTAAATTTATCCATTATTTAAGCTACAGATTATAATTGTACATGTAAGAGTTAAGTAAACCACAACAGCATAGCATAAATGAAATAAATATGATTGTTTGTTAAGTCATGATAGTTTTTCTTACATTTTCAGACATGATTTGGCTAACCTGGAAAAACGTAGCAATGTCTGAGAGCTTACCAGAAAATATGTAGAGCAGCCTCACGTAGTCCCACATTCTGAGAGCTGACAGAGTCAAACAAGAATTTCAGAACTTCTGGCCACTGGTTGTTGCCATCTTCATCTACATTAAACATAACAAAGTTTTACTATAAGCAAACTTAAGCGTGGTGAGATCACAATTGTGCAGAAAAACCAGCTGCAGCTACTGAAATTCATTAAACCCCCCCCTGATCTGAAGCTGTGCCCAAGTCACAAGGTGAAATATGGCTGAAATGTTTAATGTAAAAGCACCCCAGAACACATATCTATTTACCGTTACACAGCAGCACTCAAAACACAGAAATGGATGCAGACATTCAGCATAATCTTTATGACAATTTACACAAAATTTGATTGATAAAATCTAATACAATCTCACATAAACTCAAGAAATTTAAAATGCAGAGTTGAAGAATTGTATTTTTATCTGATTAAGGATAATGTAAACAAATACTAGGTTTTATTATAAACCATTAAATCAGCACATCATGTGCAAACACCTACACAAGACTAGAGAACAAGAGATACAAATACATCTACTATCAATACATAAACATTTTATCATGGTATCAGCTTAAATAAAGTACCTATTAAATTCCTGGCCAATTCAGCGACTATGTCACATATCTTTTTCCTCATAGTGGACTGCACTTCTAACTGGATAAAGAGCAGCAATTCACTTTTGACTGATGTCTGATCCTCAGGTGACAGAGCTGGATAAACTTCTTCAAATGCAGATGACAACAGGCGGCGTAGAAGGACAGCTGCCATCTGCCGAGCCTATTGATTGAGAAGTGTGTATGTTGAAGTGTTTTGATATGATAATCATGCTCTTAACAAGGAAACACGACTGACATGAGGTTTCCAAATGATGTTTTGCTGTTTAGATTTATTTGGTGAATAGAATACCTCTCAAGCAACAGATGACAAATATGATAGTAAGAAAAAATACAGTGAAGAAACATCAGCTTACAACGTTTATGACAATTACAGCTCTTCAAAGAAATAATCATAGTACTGAGGTACTCAGCTTTTTACTACAGCTGAACCTCGGACACATTTTGCGGCAAGCTAAAGACTTAGCTGTATTACTGAAAGATCTTTAAAGCATGTATTCTTTCTATTTTAAATGGCCTACTGAGATCATTATAATCCAGACAGGTTTTTTGGGATTAGCAAGTGACTTACTGGGACAACTTTGTCAGACAATTAACCTGTAAATCCTCCTTCACTTTCTCAAACAACTGAATTCCAAGCTAAAGATTCAGGAACATAGTTAGAATTTGGCAAATAAAACTCTATTCTGAACAACTCTCAAGCACATGGTGTGACTCCTGGGGACAGTCCTGTACAAGGCTAAGGGTTGGACTCAATGATCCTTGTGGGTTCCTTCCAACTCAGTATATTCTGTGAAAAAATCCAAACACACAAAAACACCCGAAATCCAAAACAAAACAAAGTTTTTAGCATTTTGCAGGCCTATGATGAAACTTTTTTCATTAAACTTGAACACAAGTATAGGAACCTCAACACGACGTATTACAATCTTCTATATTTCCTGCATGCATACAGCAATTCTACAACAGTATCATTTACATATCTATATTTATTTACAGTTGTACAAGGACTACATGAAGAAAGAAACAATGCTCAGTAATGCAAAATTGATACAGTAACACTTCCAGTAAAGGCAGAAAAGACACATGAAACTCTCTGAGTAAATTAAGAGAACGTTCACCAACCAGTGTTTCTACAACGACAACAGTAATTAAAAACCACCTCCTAAATTTCTACAGTTTAACACAAGTAACAAAATCCTATATAAGTCCTCACAAAAAATAATTCAATGCAACATGCACTCAATTTTTTTCATAAGATAATGCATACTTGAATGAAAAACAATTTCATTTATAACAGTCCTTGGAATTCAAAAATGTTCAATGAGCAGCAGAAGTAATCAAGTCCAATTTCCAGAAGACCTCTCAACTATATTGCTACAGCATAACTTACAGATAAGAAACACAAACCTCTGCAAAGTCTCAACTTCTAACATACCCTGTAAAAATCAGGTATTGCTAGAACATCACCCAGGATACTATCCTTATGATCTGCAGTCTCCAGACTCACTGTGTCTTTTTCCAACCTACCGAGTTCTCTTCTATGCAGCAAGAGTAGTGCACACAAAATGTCTGTATAGTTAGCAGAAGAGAAGGACGACAATTGAACCCAACGCTAACTCATTCCTTAACTCCTCCTTTACAGCTCCAGCATGGACTAAATCCACCACATATGTCGGATTAGATCTTCCCTAGAAGATCTAAGGAAGCCGGCAGGTGAACAGAGCCACAGTGGCCACCTGTGCTGTGGCTCCCATCATAAGCCAAGACTTAAGCAGCAATAGACTGCCACATGGGGAACATGAGTTAGGAAGAAGATTCTTTCCACACTGCTTCTGGGAATCTCACTAACCATGTGTCAAAACACTTTAATGGTATCAAGATATAATAGTATCTTTCCTTCTATCCCTGGGAGCACCAATATTGGGAAAGATTAAGTTTTTCCTCATTACACAGAAAAGCCCAGACTGGGAAGCAAGTTTAGGGGAACTAAACAAGACACAAACTGGTGTAATGTCTTCCTTTACTCAAGGCATCATGTTTCAGTGCATATTCTGTGACATCTGATAATGACTGAAATCATACTGTATTAATTTCTTTCCTGCAATAATAATACATGGCCAGACAAGAAATAGAGCTTGAGACTACAGGCTTTATGAAATCAAAGATAAGAATTTCCAACTCTGAACATATTAGAAGGCTGATGAACACAGACAGATTGCAAAGTAAAAACACAATGAACAAGGTATACAGAAAGACACAAGATCAGCACTACGTAAATGATCTGGTTATTATCTTAGGGAAAAAAAAAATCCCCAAATCCCTAAAGCAAATTCAAATGTTTGGAGGAGTGACAAATGAGCAATTGACTTATAACATATTCTCCTCAGCAGATATTCACTTATAGATGAAAACTATAATTGTCAATTTAATTATGACCAAAATGGCTGGATTAATGGCAGCTCTGGGGCTGTTTCTTCTGCTTTAAGAAAGAATGTATTTTTCACACATACCAAAGGTTCTTTTAGTTTTAAGTATTACAAGATATGTACCCAAACAAGCATTTTAAAATCATGCAATTTAGCGGTTATAGCTTTTAATGAGAACAGGAATGATATAAAGTGCACATCCACAAAGAAGAACTTACAGCTACCAATGCAGCATAAAAACAGCAGATTTTTTCCTACCGTTAGATTCTTCTGCATGTCTAAATTACTGATATGCTCACGTATAAAGGGAATGCCAAAATTATTAACATAAAAAGTAGTCATAATACTCAAACTTTAACATACCGCTTCCTATTAATAGACTTTACAAGGCTTCCAAAATGTTTTAGGATTTTACAAATCATGGAACACAGGTGTAAGAAGAAAACCAACTTGTTGAGCAGGTTAGCAGAAGAATTATGATCAGCAATCTGGAACACCATGCTCTCCACTAGTACCCAAAATGTCCAGGTAATCCTACACATTTTCTAAGAAAAAAAAGACTGATCATCTTGAGTAGCACTGTCACAATGATTTTTACTTTTGTTTCATTGCTCCTTTCAAGTGCTCAAGGAAGAAAACATGCATGATAGAAGCAAACAATATTTACGACATAGTCCAAAGATGGACTTGCAAAATTTAATTCAGGGATCTAGCCCCGTATGGAATTCAAAGCACAGAGTACCTCAGGTCCACAGACAACTCAGAGGTAGGACTGTAGTGCATCCTTGGACTGTCTTCTTTTCCTGCAAACCCTGAACAGGAATCTGTCCACAGCAGCAGTTTTCAAAATAAGAAATGCATCCCTTCATGTGACAATACGGGGAGGGGGAAGGGAGAGGTCAAAGCCCTCTAGGAGGGCTGTGAGTACAGCAGAAACAGTTTAACAGAGCATTTGTTATTATATTAGCCATCTGTAAATTAGGACACAATCAAAACCTTCCAATCTAGACTTAATCAAAAAGAAAACAATTGCAGGAGAAAATGCAGAACCTCTTCTCTCTAAGATTTATGTGGTAAATCAAAACTGCAAAGGAACAGCCTCTAACACCTGAGAATAAAATGCATCGAATAAACTGTGAATATATACTACCTTGCTGTTCAATCCTTTAAAATACATTTGTGTAGGAAGAAGTAGAGTCCTAACTTCATAACAGTGAGACTTCACGCCCAGGAAGCTGGAGACCTGGATTCAACCCCCTCCTCAGCCTCAGGTGAACAAATGTGCATATCATCTGGCACAAAAGTGTTCTAACTGCTAAGTCAGATGCTTCCCTCCACTTCTGTGAACAGTGTTTCTCTGCTATCAGGGAAGTATGAAATAAGAACAGAGGAAAAACATGTTTCCATAGTTTAGCCTCTGCTTAGGAGAAAACCTCTTCAACAGTTAAAAGTTATTCCTAATATACCCTAATGGTGTTTGCCACATCAAATGCAAGGGGTCCTGGGAGCATGATGTACATCCCTGTTTCTCCACTTAAATGCCAAAGCTAACAGTTTGCAGAGCCAGGATTCTCTAAATAGACCTACGAATCTTGTATTCTCTACAACACAATCACCCAACTCATGCCAACAGGATGGAGTATTTTCTTGAGCCTAGTTCTCCTGAGAGGAGAAAAAGCAATACAGAGGCTTCAAGATGAAAAGGGATCTGAACTCAGCTTTCACATAGTCGGGACAAGGGGTTTTTAAAGTTCTAAAGTTCCTTTCAGCCTCCTGTGTTCAATGGTGCAGATACATTTAATGTGCACAGAGGACATATACCAGGCCCAAAGCTCTATCCACTGGTGACATGCAATATTATGCCCAATATTTGGATCTATATAAAACATATGAAGAAATAAAATGCCTACCTGTTGATACCAGTATCATACTAAACATGCATAGGATGTTTCCCAGCATGTTTATATGCAGTGTTTACATCAAGCATAGGGGATTACTTCACTGAGGCTCTAATTAGGCTACTAAGTACTTGGATTTATAGGGCAGAGAGGTTGTTTGTAGGTTTTATTAATGAAGATTTGAGTTCAGAACCTGATGTTTACTTAAGAGCTAACATTTAAACCTTTCTTTGATTTATGTATTGGTGGAGCTAAATTTCAAATTATTTTACAATGTCAGCCTCTGATGTCTTTAGCAAGAGTTACTTCTATAGGCAAGAAGTTTCTTTGCACTTTGTAAGCTGGAAGCCAAGTCCTTGGGAAGATTCTAAACAAGTTTTACACTGGGCTATTTCCTTAGCTGATGTAAAGGGAATAAAATCAACAAATACATGGAGCCAGTATTTATTTGCACAAGCATGACTTTGTAGTAGTCTACTCAGATTTGCCAAAAGTGTTTAAAACAGCAGTATGTGCAACGCAACTGTGACTTCTACAGCACAGCATTATCTGATTATTATACATGATAATATTCTGAGGGAAAAAAAGCAACAGTTATCTTTTCCATGGCAAATTTAAATTCAGGAGACACTGATCTACAGTTTTCTATCACATGAAACATCCCAGAGGGGCAGGAGGGAAAACTAGATACCTCTTATGCAATCAGTTGCTAGGATAATATTGAAGGATTGTGTCAGAAGAACACTACTTTGTAGGTAAACATCAGTATGGGTAAGCTGATAATTTCTTAGCACTAAAAAGCACGAAGGACATTTACCTCTAAACTGAATGCAACCTACCAAATCATTATCCATAAACAGTACACTTATGCTCTTATAATATTGTTCAAAAATTCTACATGCCACATCCTTACAACATTCAGTAAAACTTCAGATCTGAGATAAAAAAACCTCAAATGTTTTCACTTTTAAGTGGCTCTGAAATTTGTAGTTTCTTGAATGTTTAGTAGTTCTTCACTCTGCATATCCAAGTGAATATAGTTTTACCAGCAAGTACTTCAACTGATTGCTAAAGTTGAAAGCCTTTACAAAATTAAGGAAAAAGTAAAAGGTACCTTTACGGTACAGCCAGAGATAAAATTTATATAGTGCTTAGACTTATCTCCATTCAAATACTGCTAGATGACTTAATATGCTCCACACACACAACAAAATGCAAAAGCCAGCTGAATAAAACACACAATACCCCTGTTACCTTATCTCCCCCCATTCCAATTTAAGAAGCATTAGAAGTTTCGGATGACACATAAGTTTAACACGTTTAGGCACAGGATTCCAACACAGAAAGCATTTCTCAACAGTAACTTGAAGAAACATCACAGTAAGAGGCACATATTAGTTACACATTTTAAGGAAAGAACCCATTCATAAGCAAAACACACAACACAAAATGATAGCGATCTAAGCAGTTGCTTATGAAAAACTATTTTTGTAACTAAATATCCTACATCAAAAAGTCTCAGCTACTGAACTGGACATGCCACAAACAAGATAAGCGATCCCTCTACCAATGTGCAGTACATTAACATGCTTTAGTTAATGTCAAACTTGCTCATTTATACCAAAATTACTGAAACTGATTTCTTTCTCCCTTCTCCAAGTTCCTTTGAAAATCTGAAGAAATAAACGTTATCAAGACATACCTCCTCAGGAGTAGCAGTGTTCCTGATTGCTTGCAGGAGGTAAGTGATCTTTGATGGGCCCGGAATATTCTCGTAAGTCTCCTGTATAAAAAGGGATGCACCTTATTATAAATATTTACTATAAAGCACGCGTTAAGCACTAATATAAACTGACTTTCCTTTTAAAACAACATCAGTATTCATCCAATTTATAAAAAACATATCAAAAAAAATTCAAACCTATCAAAAAATTATGGCCTATTTTAAAATAATGAGTAAAATATTAGTTACTTAGTAAGACCTGCCATATTAGAATGATATTCATATGCATGACTGGCCACTTACACGGTTAGTTACAAAATACAACAAAAGCTGAACATAAACTCCTAGAAATACAACATACACAGAACATATCTTACTGGGAATCCATCATAGCTTCTATCATATAAAAAAATTAAGAACTTTGGAAGCCTGAGACTGAGCTGTGACCAACAGGTTTATAACCACAGACAAAAGTGTAGTCCAAAAATTTGTTCAGTTCTAGTTTTGAACCTTTTTACAGCTTTTACAATGTTATAGGGCAGCCACACACCTCAAATACACACTTTGAATAAAACCTTTTTATCTTTAAACTCCTGCCTGAATTTCAGAGAGACTATTTAGCCTTCTCCCTAGGAAAACCCTCTTAATAAAATGGAAAGTGTAATGAGAACTTCAGTTACATTGTCTTATATGCTTCTGGCGCGCATTTCATTCACTTTTGCTTTTTAAATTACATTGTTACTTAGAAGTTAGAGGGAAAATACAGCAAAAAAAACTTTTGCTATGCAAAACATGGTATATGTGAGCATTTTGAAACTCTAAATGTTTGTTTCTAATATACTAAACCTATATAGGTAAGAGCAAGAGAGTTACAAGCAGAATAGCAACCACACAAAACATTCAGAAACAGTTCTATACTTAATAACTCTAAATTACTTTTTGTGGACACAATCTTGAAGACAAATTACTCCACCATTTCCAAATATTCAGTATCCCATCCTGAACTCAAGATGCCTTGAGTTCAGGTTCATTTCAATCTGCCTGCCTACTTCCCATTCCTGACACTGCAGCAGCTCCTTCCAATACTCTAGCAAACTTACACACCTTGAGAGTACCCCTGCTACTTTCACTAAGGTAGTTTCACTATCATACATTTAATATTAGACAACATCTTCCTCCCCTTTCTGCACCAGCTTGCTAGTAGGCCTCGTTCAGAGTGAATCCTCATTTCACATTCTCTCTAGTTGCCAATATACGCTTACAGTCAATGAGACTCTGAATCCCCAATGAATCCCTGCATTTAATCTAATCATTTAATGGAAACTGAAAAAATTAAAAGAGGTCTGGGGTCAGAATAGGAAGCTTGCTCAGGTTAACCACTTCCATGAATGTATATATTCATATGTCATTATTGTCTACAAATGTGAAAACTAATACAGAAACACGAAGGTTCTCTAAATACTCGCCCAGCATGAACCTGAAGTTATGCTTTTACAGACAGCGGAAGCACTAGAAAAGCTGGATTCCTCATGTCAATTCTAATAATCATGAAATTCTATTTGGAGTTGTTTGTTTAAATTCACTATAAATGGCAGCAACCTATGCTGTTGCTCACTGGTATGACTCTGTCAATTCAGTAAACAGGATTCTGAGGATGCTAAAGCAAAGGGCCAAGAGCAACTCGCAGCCAAACCCAGAACCTTCCCCATGGGCTGGTGGAAGACCTCTTTGCTGGCTCTACCCATCTATCTACTAACCTTGCCTACACCCTGTGTACCTGGCCCCTGCTGCATCTTCACTGTATTCTTCTAGTTCACAATTAGTTTCCTGTGCATCTGTATCCCTTATACAGATATACAAATTTCTCACACAGCACAACCAACTTTCAGAACACACCCAAATAAATATGTATTATCTACACTCAGTAATCATGTTCCCCTGAGAAACTTTAAGAATGAGCATAAAACCACCAAAACAAAGTAAACAGAAGTTTCTCTATCAGAAGACAGACACCCAAATAAGAGAAAGACAGGCTTTTATAGTCAACAGACAACATTATGCAGGACAGATGGTAAAATGAACAAGCCAGGTTTCAGCAAACTAGTCAGGTGTATGCTAGCACATACACAGAATCACAGAATGATTTATGTTGGAAGTGACCTTAAAGATCATCTAGTTCCAACTCCCCTGCCATGGACAGAGAAGTCTTTCACTAGACCAGGCTGCTCAAGATGCCACTCAGCCTGGCCTTGAACATTTCCAAGGATGAGGCATCTACAGCTTCTCTGGACAACCTGTTCCAGTGCCTCACTACCTTCACAGAATTTCTTCCTATATCTGATTTAAACCTGTCCTCTTTCAGTTTGAAGCCATCACCCCTTGTCCTATCACCCCAAGCCCCTGTATAAAGTTCCTCTCCAGCCCTCCTGCAGGCCTCCTTTACATACTAGGAGGTGCTATAAGCTCTCCCCAGAGCCGCCTTTTCTCCATTTGAAGAATCCCAACTCTCTCAGCCTGACTTCCAAAGAGAGGTGCTCCAGGCCTCTGGTCATCTTCATGGCCTTCCTCTGCACTCACTCCAACAGGTCCTCGTTCTTCGTATGTTGATGACGCCAGAGCTGGACACAGTACTCAGGTGGGGTCTCACAAGAACAGACTTGAGGGGGGAGAATTGTCTAGATCCATACACGTAAGTTTGCGGTGATCAGACTTTTCTCCCTGTCCTTCTCTTTTTACAGCTTTTACTACAATCCTCCCAGACAGGGTATGACTCTACATGTCCATCAAGTCTAGTCTTTGACAGAACACCCCTCATCCTCATCTCAGTGACCAGACCTATTCAAAATAAGAGTCTCTCTCCTTCTGTCCTCTATTTCTCAATCTCACTGGTTTTCATTGGATACAAATGAAAACCTGGTATTCAGTTTAGCTGCAGTTATCTGAATCCCTTAATTACTCAGTATTGCCTTCCTACAGTAAGTACACTTTAAAAAAATGGACTATGCGGATGCTTAAAATCAAATATGAGTACTGCACGATTCTAAGAAGCAGATACTTTAAACCCTAGGCAATACTTTTATCCAAAGAAATCTTACTTCAAGAAACTGATAACGTAAAAAAAAAGTCAATCTAGCTACACTGTAGACAGACAGATTTGTGTTTCTAGGTAAAAGTTCATTAACCCACCAAGCAGACTGAGCAGGGCTCCTCACAGCCATGCATGATGCAAGAAAAAGAGACAACTGGCATAAATTCCAAAAAGGAGGTTCAGATCTCTCTGTTCTAATGAGGACAGTCAAGTAGGAGTGGGTAGCTCAAAGAACTTGCGCAGTCTCCATTCTTAGAGGTTTTCAAAAGCCAGCGGGATAAAGCCCCACATGACCTGGTCTGACCTCATAGCTGACACTGCTTTGAGCAGGAGATTGCACTCGACCCCCTGAGGACCCTTTCACTTTCAATGATCCTAAACCATAAAAATACTTGCAACACACCTTGGAAATATACAGAAACAAATGCCAGGTTCAGTGGTTAAATAAGTAAGAAGTTGTACTACCCATATTTGTATAGGAAAGGAGCAGCACTGAAAAGCTTGACCATCTATCATGCAAATTAAGGTTTCTTAGTCTGATTTACCATACTGTATATATATGTATGAAGATTAAAAAGAACTCCAGCTCAGTTCCAAGCAAGTTTCTGACAAAGTATGCCAGCTGCAAGAATGTAAGTTTTTGAGTTTTTTCCAATAGTGTTTTATTCACAGGCATTATAGCGCAGCTGCCCAATAAATTTGCTTTTGTTACAATTCCAATAAAGTTCCAAAAGTTGTTAGAAATATTCTTATGTTACATGTAGGCAGTTGAGAAGAGAACATAATTCAGTTCCCAGGGAATGGCTTACATTGCAGCTCTACGTTCAGGAATGTGGGAATAGTTCTTGCTCCTTCTCTAGAAAGTGGCTGTGGTAATCAATACTGAACTTTGCTAGCTTTCTAAACACATATATCTCCCCTCCTTCTCGTTCTCGATTTATATGAGAGGAATTTTCACTGCAGCATCAGGAATAATGCTTTTTATTCTTCACCAAACAATGTGCTGAACTCTGCTGACCGCTGGAGTGATGAGAGCGATAAAAAACCCGATGCAGCCATGCAGGGGGAATTCATGCTAAACCTAGACACTACTATTGAATTCAACGGGAGAGGTTCCCCACCAGGCTTGACAATGGAGCCTTAAGCACGACTGAGAGAAAGAGAATTAACGTGGCTTAGCCGCCACAAAGAATTTCAGCTGAAACAACACGTCTGGAAACTTTTTGCTGATAACTAGAGAAACTCAGCATATTGAAAACGCGTCTTTTGGCTGAAATACTTCTTAGCTGACGAAACACTTGACTAAGCCCGGGGCCGCTCCGGAAAGTTAAAAACCCCCACGCGGTGCGGGGCAGCAGCGGCGGGCCCCGGAGCCCCCGCGAGGGGCGCGTCGGGAGGGCGCACGGCAGGGCTTCCCTGCCGCCCGGCGGCCGCTCTGACCTGCTCTGGGGAACCCGCCGCGGCCCCGAGCCTCCCGGGGCCCCCCGCCCCGCCTCGCCTCGCCACCCCCGGGCGATGGGGACGAGCAGCCCCCTGCATGGGGAGGGGGTGTGGGGTGTCCCAAATGGCCCCGGGGCCGGGCGGGCGGTGGCGGGCCCGGGGGGTAACGGGATCCCTCGCGCCCCTCGGGGCCAAGGGCCGGCTTGGCCCCCGCGCCCGCCGGGCAGAACCGCCCGCCCCGCCCGGCCCCGGCCCCGGCCCCGGCGGCAGCAGCTGGTGCCGCTGCTCACACGTGGTGCGGCTGGCCGGCCCCGCCGCCTCCCTGCCCCCCGCCCGCCCGCCTTCCCTCCCTCCGGCGAGGCCCGGCGGCTCTGACAGGCCGGCGCGGCGGCCCCGGGCGCGGCGGCCCCGTTACCTCGGCCTGCTTGCGGACCGCATTGTCCGGGCTGAGCAGGTTGCCGAGGAGGGCGTAGAACTGCTCCTGCTCCGCCACGGCCACCGCCACCGCCGCCATTGCTGCTGCTGCGAGGGAAGGAGAGGGCGGGCGGGCGGGCGGGCGGGAGGAAGGGGCAGCACCGGCCGCGCCGCCGGCGGGGGCACGGGGGGCGGTGCCGCAACGCCAGCCGCGCGCCCATTGGCTGCGGCGCACGCGGCCTCGCCCGCGATTGGCCCTGCCTCCCCGTGACGTGCTGGCGGCTCGGGGCGAGGCGGGCAGCGAGGGCCGGCCGATCAACCGCCCCCGGTGGGGGTTGTCTGCTCTCGTCCCATTGGCGCGGCGCCGCGCCGGGGGCGGGACCCAGCGCCGAAGAGGCGCGCTGATTGGCGGGGCGGCGCGGCAGGGCGGACGGGACTGGTCGGAGGCGCGGTGGGGCGGCGCGGGCAGGGCGGGGTCGCGCCGGGACGCGGCGCCGGGGCAGGGCGGGGGGAGCCGGGCACGGAGGGAGGGAGGGAAAGCGCGGGAGAGCGTGGGAGAGCGTGGGGGGCACCGCCCGGGCTGCTGTGCCGCCCCACGGAGACACACAGTCACGGGGCCGGGCAAGGTGGGAGGCACATGCGTGGGTCATCTAATCCAGGCTCCCTGCTCCAGCAGGGTCATCCCAGAGCACGTGGCACGGGGTTGTGTCCTGGGGGCTCCTGAGCATCTCCAGCGAGGGAGACTCCGCACCCTGTCCGGGCAGTCTGTGCCACTGCTCCGTTACTCGCACAGTGAAGAAGTTCCTCGTCATTTCAGGTGGAACTTCTGTGCATCAGTTTCTGCCTGTTGCCTCTTGCACTATCTGCCAGAAGAGCCTGGCTCCATCCTCCTGGCACTCTCTGTTTGGATACTTACTGACTTCGATAAGATCCCTGCTCAGTCGTCTCTTCTCGAGGCTGAACAGGTCCAGCTCCCAGCTTTTCCGCATAAGAGAGATGCTCCAATCCCTTGATTATTTTTGTTGCCCTCTCCTGAACCTGCTCCAGGAGCTCCATGTGTCTCCTGTCCTGTCCAGAACTGGACAGGCTTGGGGGAGCTTTCTGACACCCCCTTTTGTGCACCTCGCTGTGGGGTTCCTTGTTTCAGGGTGAGCTACTGTGCCCAAGGCTTTCCAGGTGGGCATCAGTGGGGCTGCTGGCTGCCACATGCCTGAGCAGTGTTGGAGCTGTTCTGGACCTTAGATTGTTTGCTGAGATTCCCAAAGAGTCTTGTCTCTGGTGTGGCTTTGGAAAAATGCTGAAAAATATTTGTGGCTTTTCCAAAGCTGGTGAAAGG
>JAWWEE010000001.1:78294182-78335900 GCA_035221455.1 Xenops minutus | reverse complement strand
ATAGATAGATGATAGATAGATAGATAGATAGATAGATAGATAGATAGATAGATAGATAGATAGATAGATAGATAGAAGACAGACAGATAGATAGATCATCTTGATTGAATCAAGAAAGAATTGCAGGCAGGGATAGAGTGATTTTAAGCTGGGTGAAAGCTCAGAGAGGCCATAAGTGAAGATGAAATATAATAGCAAGCATGCTTTCTAGTGTGAAGTGCACTCCTGTAAATGTCCTCAGAACTGAGCTATGTGGATTAGGTGTTTACAGCTTGTCACAGGTTCAGGAGGGCCTTTTGGATGTCATCTTGAAATAGGTACAAATTTCCTACCTTTTTATCGCCTGTGGTTCGCATGAGCTTTAGTAACATTGCTGTCTGTTTTTCATGCATACATAAATAAATGTATTTACTTTCATCTTAACTTTTCTTTACGGTGATTTCACCATAAATTGTTATAGCTAAAGAATACGATATTCGATTGGGGTTGGGGAGAGAATGTAAACCGCAGGATATGGAAAACTGTTTTCTTGCTTGTGCTGGTTCTTGCATCTGTAGGTAGATATGGGGAATGGGTTGTTATATAAAAACTGTCTATTTGTCTTTGAGAAACAGCTAGGCATATAAAATCGGTAATTTGCCTAAGACCTGAAAAATAGTTACCAGATCATCTTTGAAGAGATGAAAGTCAGATTCAGTTAGAGGTCCCTTGAAAGGGAAAGGCAGGAACAACTTGATGGAATTCATTAGAGCAAGACAAGAGACAGTGTCTCTCTAAGTGTGTGCATATGTGTGTTTCTATTCCTGTGTTGAAATGATCAGTGAACTCAGTAGTATAATGCTCTAGGAATACATTTTAATACATTTCACCCTGGTATTCAAAGCATAAAAGGCATCATCCATACTGGGTTGAGAAGCACCTGCTGGTAAACTCAGTGAATCAATGCTGTTCCACTTCAAATCCTGACAGTCGGATGAAAACAGAATAAAAATTTCACTTGTGTAAAAAGTAGTTCAGATAGTGGAAAAAGTCCCATGTGGTTAAAGTTATAGTAATGCAATGTGATCAGAGAGTCTGCCACATTAGGGGCTTGTTCTTACTTGGTTTGCAGCTGAATTGTGGGAAGCAGCCAGAAACTGTGCTGAAGAAGCTGGTATCAGCACCAAAGATGGTTTGAACAAGTACCTGAGGAGAGTTCAAATAGATACAGTCACAAAGCAGCCAGCGGTAATGTCCGTGTTGCCTGGGTATTGCCTGATTGCTGCAGTCTCATTAAAAAAAAAAAAAAAAGAAAGATAGGACAAGGTACTAAAAACTATTCCACACATTTTGAAACAAGGGAAGATGTTCATTAAATAACAGAAGTCAGAAAGACTACCTTGACCTTTTCTAAATAGTTTAGACCCAAGAAGTGTGTTGAATTGTAGTTTATCCAAAGAAATTTTATTGATGTTTTAAAACTTGGACAGACTGTGACATTGAAAATTCAAGTCTTCGAAAAGCAGAAACTTTATTGAAGTATCTATTAAACTTCATAACTCTGCAAACAGATGGATTATAAAGAGAGGGAGAGCTGGAAAACTATTTTATTATACCTGAGGGATGCTACTTACTAAACATAGTAACAGGTGAACTGTGTCCAGAGTTCTTAAGTTGTTAACTCTGCCATATGAGGAGATCTATTACAACGTTAAAGTGCCCATTGATGGTCCATATGGATTCCATATATTCTGCATATCACAAAAAAATGTGATCAAGATAGCCAGAGAGGCCAGAGAAGAGTTAAAAATGCATGAAGGCAGATTTCCAGCAAAAGTCAAGAGAAAGGAGTAAGCTGATGTCAGTGGGAAGCTATGTTCTAGCGGGGGCTGTCAGAAGCTATCTTGGCAGAGCAAGCTATCTGCAAAGAGGACTCAGTATCTGAGAATGGTTCTGACCAAAATGTGGGGTGAGGGAAAGAATTACATTCCTGTTGGTAATGAGCATCAGTAGTGGATGACAGTTTTCACAAATCATTCATCGTTTCTTGTAGTCAGAGCTGAGAAAGGGCGTAGTGGTGAGTTCCTATGCCCAAACCATGGGGGTGAGATGTCTGTAACTAAAAAAGGGTGCTGACAGAAATGCTGCTCTTTCAGTTCTACTCCAGGAACCCCTGACCTGTGATTTCCTATTGTCTTTCTGCATTGGGGAGGCAGAGCTGGGCTTAATGGAGGTGATACAGCCATGTCTAGCCACAAGCTGAGGGGTTTACCAGGCTGGTGAGCATGCTGGGAGTCTGGAGAATTGCCATCAACCACTAACAAAATCCAAAATTCTTGGATGAGAACTTTCTGAGCCATTGAATTGGTTAATAAGCTTAATGACAAGACAGGAGACCTTCACGCAGGTTATATGGTAGATCCTACACACTACAGACTTGAAAAGCTATTGCATCTGTGAAGGAGCTTTGAACATCATGTAGAGCTGTGAAGAGGCATCTCAGACTTCCCTCCTGCCAGATTTACTCATTGAAGTCAGATATCCCTTAGAGAACATCAAACTGAGAGAATTTTGCTCCTCCCAGAAAGCAGAACTCATAGAGACAATTGAACTAAGGGAATTTTGCTCCTCCCAGAAAGCAGAACTTATAGGGACTTATATATATATGTCTGGAACTATTTTCTGACCAAGTACATCTGGTAAAAGAGTTCACTCTAACTATCAGAGACCACCAGACAGTGCATAATGAAGTGTAC
The DNA here is from genome assembly GCA_035221455.1 of Xenops minutus. Taxonomy (NCBI): domain Eukaryota; kingdom Metazoa; phylum Chordata; class Aves; order Passeriformes; family Furnariidae; genus Xenops; species Xenops minutus. The sequence continues at coordinate 78,333,165 of JAWWEE010000001.1, read as the reverse complement.
TGGGCTGGAATAACCTGTGGAGATAAGGGACTTCTCAACAGGGCTTTTCCCTCTTGTGCTTTTGTAGAAGAGTAATAAAGCAGAAGAAGTAGGAGACAAGGTTTTTGTGTGGATTACAGGTAATACTACATTGAGGCTGTGCCTACTCTATCAGAAGACAAGGTGGGTAATTTCCTGAATAGTCTGAGGAATACCAAGTTCTACAGCCTGCCAAACTTCACTCATCTGCACATGCAAACCCCACTGGACAAATGTTAGCTTATATGCATCATGAATGGAGACCTTTGAGTTCAAGACAAAACTGTGTGATTTTGTTAATGTGGGAGGCACCTTTCTGACACTTATAAACACAGTGATCATAGGATGGCATAATTTGAGGTATTGACAGCACACAGGCTGAGAAGAATGCAAAAACCCTCAGGTTTGCATTGAAAAAAAATGGATGAAGTATGAAAAAATAAATCAGTTTTAGCCAATAACAGCAAGACGTGGTAGGGAGAGATGTAACTGCTCTCTAAGAGACTAAGATAAAGACACAGGGAGTTCGCTTGTACCAAAACCAAGCAAAAATTGGTCATTCATAGAGTTTCTTGCTCACACTAAAATAAAATTCAATATTATAGGATTCAATTATTATTGAAGATTTGTAGATAGCTTCACTGGTATTGTTGCTTTTATTAGGGCAATTTGTCAAAAGCATCCATCTGACAGGCTGATCTGAACAGCGGCTTTGAGCAGGGTAAAGCAACTTTCTGACCCTCCCTTTGTTTGCCTAGATAACAGGAAAATACTTGAATGGCCCTGTTAGTGCTTCAGATGCAGGTCTGTGAAGAATGCTTTTCTTGACATGGAAAGGGAGTATTGCTTTTAAAAGTGTGATATGAACAGAATTGCTACAGAGTACATTGCCACTCTGTGGGCTATTAGGTGAAACACCTTTTCCTCAATCACAAATTCAGTGTCTCCAGGGAATAAATAACAGTGAGATTTTTGTCAATGTCTCATAATACTTATGGTAAATGTCCTTTCCCTAGAGGGAAAAGCTTGACAACATTAAAATGAATTCAGTATAAAAGAATGTAGTTTTGAATGAGTGAATGTTGGCAGGTCTGATTACATATTTATTTCTTTGGCAAGCCCCTCTGCTCCAAACATCTTGCCAGGCTGCAAAGGAATAGGCAGATTCACAGCCCTTTTCAGAAGTTTCTATTAGTTACTCAATAACCTTTTTGTTTTACAGTGTATTTTATAAGCACACCCAATGAAAGTAAAGTCATATGTTTTCTGAAGTAATGAACAAGATACTGTTGTATATGTTCTGACCTCCCACAAAAAATTTTGCTTTTCCTACTGAAAACATTGAAAGCTGCCTGCTGTATCAAGGCAGTAACTTAACAGCCTCCTTGCTCTCAGCTGGTTTGACATTTTATCGTGTATTATTCAGAAATAATACAAAATCATGGAAACCACTGTGGAAATGCACTATTGCTGTATCTAGGTCGTCTTGTCAGAATTCAAGGTTCAGCTGTAGTTCTGCTCCTTTCAGGACTGATTCTGCCTTACTGTTGCACAACTTCACTTCTCCTTCCAGCTTCCCTATGTGTGGGAGAAAAGAGATTGCTAGATAGTCACAATTCAACCAATTTTTCTATATTGGTAGGAAAATAGGCCTTTCAGCAGAAATCAAATTGGCAATTGTTTGTGCATTAGACAGAGCATTAATTGATTTGGCATATTAGTTGGCATATAATTGACAAATCTATTGGAAAGAAGCATAGTCTGTAAGCACATAATTATGACAAAGTGTGTTTCCAAATACGAAGACTGATGTGCCCAAAACATGAGTTGAATGTCAAATTTCATTAATTCTATGTTTAACTCATAAATAACTTGTTAATTTTTTGCATATAATATATTGTGTTTGTGACACATTTATAAGAGCTTACCTACTGTTAACCTGTTTCAACACACCTCTAAAAGAACATTTTCAGATCTTCAGATTAAATGAAATTGTTAATTGCAAATTTAAAAGGGCCAGTGTTAATAAGAGATTAAGAAAAACCATGAAAATGTGACTTATTGTAAAGAAATTGTTAAATAATCCATATAGGAAAATAAAAAGACATTAAATTCAATCAGTCATAATCTTTGGTAAGCAGATGAAAGCACATGTGGACACAAGACAGGTAGAAAATCAGGTTTGACTTGGCAAAGGAACAGTGTGGCAAAACCACCAATGTACTTTTGGGTTGCTCAACAGAAGCATGGCTTCCTAGCATGGAGTGATGCTCATTTCTATGCAAGCATCACCTCATATGATCAGAGCAAAGTAGCAAGCATAAGTGCAGATTGCAAGTTGTGCATGTGGCATTTCCATTCCCTTTGATGAAAACTGAATGTGCTTATCACAGGAAAGACTCTAGCCTAGAATTAGGAGTCTGTGAGGATGCATTTAAAAGGAAAAGCTAGAAGCGATAATCAGCAGTTACCATGATAGATACTACAAACACAAATTACACTGTTGAGAGTTATATGAAGTACTACATGTCTTTACACATGGCATAAATTAAATGAAAAAAAAAAATCCTGTGACTATATATTTTAAAAATTTTCCTTGAACTTCCCTGATCATATGAGGTCACGTGTAACTGCAATAGTGGAAAAAGGTCTGAAATGTGTTTGCACAGGAAAATTTATTTTCCAAATTTATTTCCAAGTTTTGAGTGCTCAGCTTTGTAAACTTGAATATTTTCCAAAACTACTATTCAAAAAGAAATGTAATAAAATCTGTCATATAGACAGAACATTGTAAATATATGGTCTTCCCTCTGGCCTGGCTTTCTAGTGAGTATTTAAACCTATATTTCTGTACTCTTCAGGTACTACAGATTGGTTGCAACTGGGCAAACCCAGGTCAGATGTGCTCCTGCAGAATAAAAATACAGCTCAACAGTGGCCCACAAGATTCTTACTCTAATCAACATTTTGGGGAAATTTTCTTGAAAAAGTTATAACAATTCTCTATTCAGCATGTATGAACTGTGACTTTTTTTGAAGGTTGAGAAATATTTTAAAAGTTAAAATGACTTTTTCCAGGGACAGTTTATGTAATTAAAAATTCCCTGGTGCAAATTTCCAGTCTTTTCAACGAGGCATGTCTCAAAGAAAAGCTTATAGGAATTTGTTGATGTGGGAAAACAAAAATACTGTTCTTTAGTGCCATTCTTGGAAATGCCTCATTGCTCTGCATGAAGTCAAAACAAAAGTGGTTGATAGAAACACGGCAAATTTTAGTCCAGGTTGTAGAATTTAATAAAATTAAAAAAGTAGTGGAGTACCAGTTTGGTTTATGTCATGCTTTAATTGCCTTCTCATTTATAAGTTACATAGTTGTGTCATCTCAAATAATTCTGACATCTTTCAGCTATTAAATTCCATTCTTGCCTGTAGCTCCTGGGGTCTGTTAGACACAGAGTATGAAGTGGCATTGGTTCCACTCACTTGTTTTTCATTATCCCACAGAAACTGAAAGTTGTTCCCTAAGAAGAATGAAGGTCAAATTGTTTAATTAAAAGAAGATTTGATTTTTTTTTAAATAGGGATGGAGCCTGAGAACAGTCTGCAAGACATACTGAATTCCAAAGTGTTTCAGTTTAATCTAGTTTTAGTAATTTAGTTTTAATTGCCCTGAATACCAAAGTTATCTTGGAAGTCTAGAAAGTGCTTTGTTTATAGTTTTGTCTCTTTTAGCTACCATTACATTTCGCTAGCTTTCATCAATTAAATCTTACATAAGATATCTAATTCAGGTATCTGTGTTCCTTGTGCTCTCACCAAATTTATTTATTTGAAGTCTGTGATTCTTTTTATGACAAAGATGAGGCAGAGAGGTGATTGAGAGCAGCCCTGCGCAGAAAGACTTGGGAGTGCAAAGTTGATAAGAGCAGAGGAGAACCTCCTCTGTGAAGACAAGCTGAGAAAGTTGTGGTTGTTCAGCATGGAGACGAGAAGGTTGTATGGAGATCTCATAGTAACCTTTCAGTATGTGAAGGGGGCCCACAGGGAAGCTGGAGAGGAGCTCTTCATCATGAACTGTAGAATAGGACAAGGATTAATGGGTACAAATTAAAAGGGGAAATTTAGGTTAGGTATTTGGAAGAATTTTTGTTACTGTGAGGGTGATTAGAACCAACTGAAGCATGTTGCCCAGTGAGGCTGGGGATGCCCCAACCAGGTGGTGCTCAAAGCCAGGTTGGATAATCCTATGAGCAGCCTGGTCTAGTGGGTGGTATCCCTGTCCATGGCAAGGGCATTGGGACTAGATGATCTTTAAAGTCCATTCCAACTCCTTAACATTCTATGACTCTATATCAGAATTTGAACAGTATATTGTTGGATCACGTGTGCTATTTGGAAATAAATATATTCTAACTGGGCCAAGGAAAACCTCCATCTTTTATTGGATGCTGAGGGGAACATTGTAACCAAGGGTGAGGAAAAACCTGAGGTACTTAATGCCTTCTTTGCCTCAGTATTTAACAGAAAAACTGGTTATCCTCTAGGCAACCAGCCCCCTGAGGTGCTTGACAAGGGCAGGAGCAGAATAGATGCCCTGCAATCCAAGAGGAAGTAGTTAGTGAACTGCTGAGCCACTTAGACACTCACAACTCTATGGGGCCAGATGGGATCCATCCAAGGGTACTGAGGGAACTGGTGGAACAGCTCACCAAGCCACTCTTCCTCATTTTTTGTCAGTCCTGCTTAACTGGGAAGATCCCACATGACTGAAAGTTGACCAATGTGATGCTTAACTACAAGAAGTGTCAGAAGGAGGATCTGGGGAACTAGAGACCTGTCATCCTGACGTTGGTGCCAGGGAAGGTTATGGAACATATCACCCTAAATGTGATCACGTGGCATGCACAGACAACCACGGATCAGGCCCAGCCAGCATGGGTTTAGGAAAGGCAGGTCCTGGTTATCCAGCCTGCTCTCCTTTTATGATGAGGTGACCTGCATAGTGAGTGAGGGAGAGGCAGTGGATGCAGTCCACCTGGACTTCAGTAAAGCCTTTGACACTGTCTCCCACAGCATACTCCTGGAAAAGCTGGCAGCCCATGGCTTGGACAGGTACAGTCTTTGTTGGGTTAAAAACTGGCTGAATGGCCAAGCCCGGAAAGTGGTGGCCAATGGAGTTACACCCAGTTTGGGGCAGGGTACAAGTGGTGTTCCCCAGGGCTAGGTACTGAGGCCAGTAAAGATACAATATCTTTATCAGTGATCTAGATGAGGGAATTGAGAGTGTCCTCAGTAAGTTGGCAGATGACGCCAAATTGGGTGGGAATTCCAATCTGCTGGAGGGTAGGAAGACTCTACAGAGGGATATGGATAGGCTGGATCAATGGACAAGGTCAGTGTTATGAGTTTCAATAAGGCCAAGTGCCAGGTCCTGCCCTTGGACCACCACAACCCCAGGCAGAGCTACAGGCTGGGGGCAGAGTGGCTGGAAAGCTGCCTGGTGAAAAGGGAGCTGGGGGGTGCTGGTCAATAGTCAAGTGAACATGAGCCAGCAGCATGCCCAGGGGGCCAAGAAGGCCAATGGAATTCTGGCCTGTATTGGAAATAGTGTGGCCAGCAGGAGCAGGGCAGTGACTGGTCCCCTGTCCTTGGCACTGGTGAGGCTGCACTTCAAGTCCTGTGTCCAGTTCTGGGCCCCTCACTACAAGACAGGCATTGAGGTGCTGGAGCACGTCCAGAGAAGGGTAACAGAGCCAGTGAAGAGTTCAGAGAGTAAGTCCTGTGAGGGAGCTGAGGTTGTTTAACATGGGGAAAAGGAGGCTCGGGGGACACCCTACCACTCTCTACAACTACCTGCAAGGAGGTCCTCTTCTCCCAGACAACTAGTGACAGGACAAGAGGAAATAGCCTCCTCACTGAAAGGGTGGTCAGGCATTGGAATGAGCTGCCCAGGGTGGTGGTAAAGTCACCATTCCTGGAAATGTTCAAGAAACAGCTGAACGTGGCAATTTGTGCTATGGTTGACTTGACAAGCTGGTGTTCAGGCAAAAGTTGAACTCATTGATCTTGGAGGTCTTTTTCAACCTTAACGTTTCTATGATTCTGTGATGCTAATGTTGTTTCTCTCCTTTATAACAACTTCTCCCCCTCCAGCTCTACCTGAAAACCTTTTATATTGTATGTTTTTAACAAAAGCACTTCAAATGTCTCTTTGTTGTGCCTTAGACCTTAATTATCCTAAAATGTCAAGGTGCCAAGATGTTGTTTTGCAGGTCAATTGCTTCTTACTGCTGTAGCAGAAAGAATCAAGCTCAGTTTCTACAGCATCAGGACTATGTTTTCAGTAGTGTTGTCCTGTTTATATGGTTCTAACACTTACATATTTTAATATAATATGTAAATAAGTGTACATATTAAAAGGACTTAATTATTTTTTAACCAGGATGTTGAAGGGCTGGATGCCTGAAAATACATGCTGGGCTTATTTATTTTTCACATGGTTCAGTAAAACATACTACTTTTTGCTTGCCTTCTTTATGTGGGGGAGATTGAAATGGATAATGCAAACCACAATATCATCCCTTGCAAGGGGTGATGTGTGAACAGTAGTTTGCCATGGCAGGTTTTTTTGTAAAACAGAAGATGAAAGACAGACAGATGTTTGATGAAACAGTTAATGAAAAAGAATGATGCTTGGAACAGTTGGTAAAACAACTGCCAAAGGGGCATGTCCTATTGATGGATGGTTTATCTCTTTCAAGTAAGCTATATTGCAGGCAATAAATACTGGCAAACAGTAACAGCAAAAGGTTTAGAAATCTCTGGTTAGCCTTAACAGAGCCATATTTGCCTGATATTGTCAGAATCTCATTATGGATAAATAAAGACCTTTCAGGAAAAATCATATTCATCTAATGAATGTTTTTTTGTGGGGTAGGGTATTTAAATTCTGATAGTTTCAGTAAATAAGGTCCAAATAATTTTTTTTTTCCTCATAGCATTTCTGTGGCTCTGAAGACCAGCCATGGCAATCATCTAATAAAATGATTGGGAAAAAAACTGATGAACATGTGTTGGGTTTTTTTAAGATTAGTGTAGGAAAATGGAGTAAAAATGATATGCAGGAAAGCATGAGAAATTTGCAGAAAAATCTCCCTCAGAGTCTTCACTTGGCTTCTGTTTTCAGCAATCACCTTTTTTTTTTTTTTTTTTTTTAACTTGCTGATAAAAATACTTAAAAAATGTAGGGGCAGATGCATTCTGTTGTTCTTGAAAATTCTCAAAGGAAATCAATGGACGAGCAAAAAACTCTGCCCCAGATCTTTCCCCTTAGGCATGTAGTGCAATATAAAGAGAAAAACTATGAAGAAAGAGAATGTGTGATGTTTTGCCTCTGTGTCTTCTCTTCTTGTTATTTGGATGGGTATGTTTCAGTCACTGTTTTGATCTGCTACAGTCCAAGTTCCAGCTCCTGGATGTGTTATAATTGTAGAAGTCTTCCTAGGCAACCCATGCCTATCTTGGAAAGTAGGTTGTTTGGAAAAAGGTACAGGGACAGGAAGAGAACCATCTTCACAACTCTTGCTATATTTGGCTTCCTTTGATGCCATAGTCATAAATAAATATGTTCCCTTGAAAGGATATAGTTCTGTTTTGGAAAATATCAACAAAGATCCAGAAGAAAAAATTAGTGATGAAGTACCCCTGGGAAAATTCAGTGGTGGAGGAAGCAGGTGAAAACTTGTATTAGGGTTCATCCTGTAAATATGAAGGTCCACACTCCTGCCTTCTTCCCTGCACGCTTTGCTCCTGTGTGGTAAGGCATGTCTCCTTGTGCTGGGTGCATCATCCTCTAATGCTAAGCATCTGCCATATTCCCGTCTGCAATATCTGTCAATGGATGGTGATGCAAAGTGTCAGGTATTAAACTGGAGATATTAGGAGACATGCTTTTTCTCCAGTCATTACAGAGAGAAGTTTTGGAGTTCCTTCCTTCCAACCTGCTGATTTTCCATGAAATGTCTGGGTGTGCTTTGCATTGCAGAGAGGGTGCCAGGCTAAAAGGATTTTAAGCTAGACCCAATATGGCAAATTTTGTTCTTAATAGGAAAACTGTTAACGTAATGAGTTGGCTCTTTAGCAGTTACAGAAAATAGCAACTGGAGGGTATCCTGAAGTTCTTTCCCAGAAGGAAACACTCTCTCTCCAAAACAGATTATGGACTAAAATAGACCTGTGCTTGTCCTCAATGTTAGGCAAGAAAGCAGCACACTCACACAACAGCATCATGCCTATTATGTAACATTCTTCAGGCAACCAGCAGCTCTGCCTTGGTTGTACTGAGTGGTGTTCCCACATATCTCAGAAGTGATTTACCTGCTGCAGTGCAAATGAGTTCTCTGATTAAATCATCTGCATGTGAAGTGCATGATTCAAGAACTTTTTCAATTGTTAGATCTAGAAAAGTATGAAGATCCAGTGAGGAGACAATTATTTTCCTGCCGCATCAAGGACTACAAGATTCTTGTGGCAGATAATAGTTCAATTTCCCAGGTAAAACACAGTTTAATTTGTTTGATAGCAACAGGTAGCTTTGCAGACATGACAGGCAAGGTGTGAGTGCTTTGAGTAAGAGCAAGTCTTGATGTTTTAGGCAAGGAAATGCTTGGCTGTGATTCATATTGACTGTTAGCCCTTTCTAAGGAACATGTACAGCCTCTGGGACCACTGTCCATCTGGATTCAGATTATCGGCCTCCAAGGGCTGTCAGCATTGCCTCTCAGACACATGCAGCATGTGCAGCAGGAGCAGCTTCATGCTGTGACTTGGTTCATCTCTGTTTTTAGAGTTCTTATGCTGTGTAAGATTTATTTCCATGCCAAAGATGCTCAGAGTCCATACAGCCAGCTTGCTCTTCCCCCCAGCAATGTCACCAGTTTCCTCCCAGTGCCTGTGATTGTCAACAGTCTGCCCACTTTTTTATAGTGAATGGCTGGTCTGATGACAACTGGCCTCCTTCAGAGTTGGCAGAAGGCTCTGGAAGCTCACACAGGGAAATCCTGCCTTGTCCTGGAAGTGCCTGTGCCTGGAGAGGGTCTGTGTTATCATGTTATCTGTGAGGGATGTGATACATTGCACAGGCAGAGCTGCAAGCACAAATTGCTGTTGCTCAAGGGCCTTCATGATGAGGAGGAACAACTTTCCTGCTAAGAGGAGAAAGATGCAACATCAAGGCTCTGGAAAAAGGGGCCTTCAGTGAGGAGGCCTTGTACCAGACAAGCAGAGCCACAGCTGAATCAGACCACTCGCACATTATGGAAAGTGTAAGTCAGGCAGCAGAGTGGAGGCATTATTAATGGAGCATATGAAGATTCCCCAGGAGTACTGGTCTCAGTGGATACTCTGGATACTTAGACAAGGTCTACTGCTTCACCTAACTGAGCTTCCCCTAGGAGAGAAGCAGCACAGATAGGTTTGGGGAAGAATCAGTAAGAGGGTCTTACAAAAGTAAGCTTAGCCAAATTTCCCAAGGAAACCTTCACTGATGCCAGAGGTTTGGTTGTTTTTTTGTTGTTTCGCATCCCCCCCTCCCCCCCCACCTCCGCCATGGAATGAACTTCAAACAATGATTTTGCACAAGTGGAAAGTCTTCCAGTAAAACACTATAGTCTGTGCATATATTCATGCCACACATGAAAATTGCACTGAGCAATTACCAGTGTATGTGCTGTTTGGAGATTAACTAAACAGCATGAAATACATGTGTGTGTCTCTTGCAGGTGGGTGATGGTGAATAGCTGGTGTGCCAAGTGTTTAAAATTCGTGGGGTGAACACAAAATATCCCCTGCCAGATTCATTTTATTTGCATTGTCTGATGGTTGATTTATTTGCCAAATGAAGTATCAGTTTTATTTACCAAATATAATGTATAAATCTCTCTGTTCAGCAGCATTCCTTTATGCTGCTGCTGAGTTGATGGTTGAACTAGATGAACTTGAAGATCTCTTCTAATCCTGATGATTCTGTGATTCTGTGAGGGGTTTATTGGGCATGGTTTTTCTGGCTTGTGTGGGTTGCTTGCTGTTTCATTATGCTTGAAGAAAACCTTCAAGTATGGATACCACTTCTTATTTTTTCACAATTAAGGGGACAACTACCAGTGGTTAAATAAACACAGATATTTACACTAATACAAATTTATTATCAATGAACTGGAGATAGCTGGTTCTTTGCAAATAGAAAATTAGCTATCTCAACTATGCTAGCCGAAAAATCAAAGTAAAAACCAATTCAGGCAGCTGTAGTGGTAGAAATAGAATAGAACAACATGGTTTCAGTTGGAAAGGGACCTACATGGATCATCTAGTCCAAATACCTGACAGTTCAGGGATGACCAGAAGTTATAACATGTTACTAAGGGTATGTACAAATGCCTCTTAAATGCTGACAGACTTGGGACATCAAGTCTGAATACTCTTTCTTTAAAGAAGTACTTCCTAATATCCAGTCTAAACCTTTCCTGACACAGCTTTGGATCATTCCCACACATCCTATTGCTGGATCCCAGGGAGAATTGATCAGCACCTCCCTCTCCACTTTCCCTTCAAAAAAATCTATAGAGAGCCATGTGGTCACCCCTCAGCCTCCTTTTCTCCAAACCAGACAAGCCCAAAGTCCTCAGCTGCTCCTCACAAGACATGACTTCCAGTCCTATCACTGGCTTTGCTGCCCTACCCCGAATGCATTCAAGAACCTTCACATATCTGCATCCTGCAGTGCTCTTCTTGTTTCCCTTCTCTTTTAATCCTTTTCTGTATTGACCATGGCAGATGTCCCCATAAGGCATCTTTTTGGTGTTTAGTTACTACAGGCTCCCTATCTATTTAAAGAAGAGCAGTAGCTGCCACCCAAAGGCAGTTTAGTTTACTTGGCTCTGGGATTATTCCAGGGTGTTCCTCTCTTGTTTCAGTTGTCAAAGCCTAGGATGATGGGATTTCCAGTGTAAGTACACCAGTTATGTGGGATGGGTCTAGATCCTTTGGCACATTGCATTGGAGCCAGGAGAAGGACGGCTTCTTTCCTCCCTGCTTGCTGGTGCTACCAATGGTCTTGAAGAGTTAGTGGACTGGGAAACCTTTAGTGTAAGGTATTTGATGGAGTCTTTACTTGGAGGAGTTGCTGACTGATGTCACACACACTTACCTCTGTGTGAATTTCAGAATTCACACACAAGGATTGCAGGAATCAATGGATCCTGCAAGTGGAGTACTGCAGCAATCAATGCATAGACTTCACATATTGCACAGAGAGCCCATTGCTGGTGCTTCTCTCTGTATGAAATGCTGCAGAGAAGCCTGTTTGGACATCAGTTCTTGAAGTAGTCTGATAAAGTTAGCTCTATTGAAATAACTGGATTAAATGCTAAAGCCCTGCATGACAGTAGTTTTTGGCATCATCTCCTAGAAAGGGAGAAAGACGTCCTGCTGACCAGGCTCTTCTGTGTTCTCTTTGAACTCAGATGGCAGTAATTGTGGTTGCATGCTGAGAACCTCTTGCAAAAGGCTCCTTCCCCTTCTTCTTCCAATGAAGTTGGTCTCCTAGAAGAAGTATATCATGGAAACAAATGAATTTGGTGCCTAGTGCATGGCCGAGCAAAGGACAAGAGGAAGAGAGACCAATAATAAATCAGCTCTGTCCTTACCCTTTCTATATATTTGTATGAAATTAAAGGCTTTGAGTCACAAAGATACTTCCTTTCATCTAAGCAATGAAAAGGGGGAAAAGATGCTGTTTCAGTTTTCAGGGACCACAGGACTCTTTCAGTGGTGGAAAAAACACCTTCAAGGGCACTTCAGTCCTGTGAGGAAAAAGAAGTAACTGAGAGGATGTTGTATGAGGTACCAAACTGTTCCTTTGCAACAGCTCACCAAAATAAAGATCTCTCTGACAGGAAGTAAGACTTATTCATTGTGAGGTGTTCTTACCTTTGCAATTTATTCTGTGCAGAAGAGTGAATAGGGTCAGGAGGTGCTCCAGGCACCAGACCTGAGATCCCCCTGCAGCTCATGGTGAAGACCATGGTGAGGCAGGCTGTCCTCTTAGGGCCCGTGGAGGTCCACAGTGGAGCAGAGATCCACCTGCATCTTGTGGAAGACCCCATGCTGGAGCAGATGGGTACCCAAAGGAGTACTGGGCCCAAGGACCACTGTGTGGGAAGCTCACACTGGAGCAGGCTCCTGGCAGGATCTGTGGCCCCATGGAGAGATGAGCCTGCGCTGGAGAAGGCTTACTGGCAGGACTTGTGACCCTGTGGGGGACCCACATTGGAGCAGCCTGTTCCTGAAGGACTGCATGCCATGGAAGGGACCCACACTGAATCAATTGGTGTAGAACTCCAGCCCATGGGAACAACTCATTTTGGAGTTCATGGAGGACTTTTTCTTGTGGGATGGACCCCACACGGGAGTAGGGAAAGAGTGTAAGGAGTCCTCCGTCTGAGGAGGAAGGAGTGGCAGAGACAATGTGTGACGAACTGACCACAATGCCCATTCCCCTTTCCCCTGTGCTGCTGGATGCAGGAAGTAGAGGAAATTGGGAGTTAAGCTGAACCTTGGAAGAAGGGAGGGGTGAGGGAAAAGTGCCCTTAAGATTTCGGTTTATTTCTCATTACCCCACTCTGATTTGACTGATAATAAATTAAATAAATTCTCCCAAGCCTGTTTTACCTGTGAGAGTAACCAGTGAGTGATCTCTCCCTGTCCTTATCTTGACCCATGAGCCTTTCATTATATTCTCTTTCCCCTGTCCAACTGAGAAGAGTGATAGAGTGGAACCTGGGCACCTGGTGTCCAGACAAGGTCAACTAACCACAATGTTTAGTGTTTTTCCTGAAGTTAAACTGATAGTGTGTCATACTCCTTGCTTGTTTTAACCATCTAGGCCAGGAGTCCCACTGAGGTCACAGGAGAGATAAAGTCCATTGCAGTATTAGTTGCACCTTTTTTTCCACTCTGAAATTGAATACTGTTGAATCACCCTCAATAGTATTTAAAAGGTAATTTGAACTTATGTGGAAATTAGCAGGTCCATCTAACAGGCTTCCAGGACATCCATTTCCCCTGAGTTTTACATTATTCTACTCAAATACAAAGAAAGTTTTCTTTTGCTGTGTTGTAAAAACCTCTTCACTAACATAGAAATGAAATGTGTATGTCCACAAAGTATATGTAAATCCATTTGCTTTGCTTATTCTAGTTTGGTTCTTGTGTATACTTATTTAATGGGTAAAATTATAATTTGAAGTGCTCCTCATACTATACCTCCTTTTATTGTCATAACTGAAATTCTCAAAGTAGTTAGTCACGAGAAGCACCTCTGGTCTGAATACTTTTTAAGTAAGGCTGTGAAGGTTTTCTGTCCAGAGCTATTTCAAAATGTGAAAAGTTATGCTGTCACTTTAGCTGTAGCAGTTACTATCTTGGGTAAAATATATGGTTCTATTTCCCTGTCATTTGCATAATTTGATTTGATCTATTTTGCAATTTCCCTTTTAATTTGAGCTCCTGTTTTTTCCTCATGAGAATTATTGTGCACCTCAAACCATAATTTCTAAACTAGTGTGTATCAGTGCTTTGTTGTCTGGCATAAGGATATTGAAAATCCTTTGAATTCTTCCTTTAAGAGTAGTTGAATCACCAGAGGCATTTCCTCTGAGTGCAAAAATGGAATTACTAACTAAACTGAGTAAAGTTTAAAAAATGTAACTAGTATTTAAAATTAAGTATCATTGCACAAAAACCATTTGGTAAATACAGTGTTTGTGCTGCTCATTAAGATTCTTTTATTCTTTGCCTGCTGGTCGTTTGAAGCAGCTGAGAGTAAGTATCTGTGAGATGAATTGCAGTTCAGGTTACTCTCAGCTGTTATAAAAGGAAGATAAGTCAAATGAGAGGCAGTCATCATCCCTCTGGAGATGACAGACCCTGATCCTGCCCTTTGCCCCTTTTAGACAGACCCAGCCAGGATAACTGTTAGGGAGTGATCTGGGCCATCCAAACCTATGGTGAAACATCTGAAGTGTGCTTTGTGTCTGCTTGGTGTTACGTTTGTCACTTATACGGAGGCACTGCAAGTGAAAAATGAATGTTAAAAGCAAACTGTGTGGCTACAATAGTGCTTTCTAGCAATTTAAAAAATCAAATCACAAAATAATTCAGCTGGGAAGGAATGTCTGAAGACCATCTAGTCTAATAGCCTGCTCAAACCAAGACTAATTTCCAAGTTAGACCAGGTGGCTGATATATGAATAAAGGTCTATAAAAATGGGTCAGGGGAGAATTAGCCTTAGATGGGTTGAAACAGATCTGGACTGGGGAAAAAAATTATAAATTAACATAAGTATTTCAAAACCAAGCTTTTCTGGTAAAAAATTCCCTTTTCTTCATGAATGTCTGTATGCTTGTTTCATGCTGACAAGCCCTGGTCTTTTTGATACCATCCTAATGAATCACATCCTCGGTTAAGAAGCTTCCTCTGGGATGGTGCCAGCATACACTGCATTCTCTGTCCTACTAACTGTCCTCCACAGTCCCCAAGCACGCCATGTCTCTGTCAGTCACCCTGATTATAATTTTGAACTCCACTGCACAGAAGTCATAATGTCCCAGAAACATCCACTCCCACTCTTAAAAACTGCTAATTATGGAAGTGTCCCTTTCCCCATTGTCTCCCTGCCGCAAGCAGAAAGCACAAAAATTAGGCTAAAATGTCAAGCAGGATAGGGGATGCTGGATCCTTCCTTGGGAAAAGGACTGCAGGGAGGGAAAGAAGAGAGAATAGGGACTCATATACAGCTTGAGGAGATGGGGGGAAATGGTGTGGAGGGTCCCAGGTCACCTGCATGGCTTGGAGCTATAGGCAGTGTGCCTGTGGGTCAGGGGTCTGCTAAGGTATGGGCTGGCAAGTGTACCCCAATGTATATCTTCATAGTATACCTTGAAACTTTTCTTCTGATTTCATTGAAATGAGATGCATTTTCCCCCAAAATATTGTCAAAATGTTAAGCTGTGGACTGGATGTCCCCAGAGGTCAGAGAAGGTATTTTAGCAGATTGACTTCAAGCTCTAACCTGGACTCAGTCTAAACAATTTTCTAATGTTAATAAAATCTTCATTTTAAGAGTTAAAACTGGTTCAATGACATCCTGCTAGTGACTCCTGATCACAAAAGAAACAGATCTGTGCTGTGGGCAATTCTGTGACACCAAATTTTGTGCAACGGTACAGCCGGATGGAAGGAAAAACATGAGGAAAAGGTCACAGAAGAGAATTTTCCTTATCAAAAATCAAAATTTCTGTTACCACAGAAGAGATTCCACTTTTTACTTGAAGCCAGCAGAGCAGCTTTATATTCCCTTGTCACAGGTCGCCTGTCACGGGTGTGCAGTCAGGGAGGCAGGAGCAGCAGGGTGTGCGTCATCCCTACTATTTTTGACCACAGAAGTACCCGCTAATGTCCCAGGGTGGCTAGATTTATGTTAGAACTGCCTGGAGGTGGCATGCAGTGTAACCACTCCATTGGTTTCCCTTGCGGTCATCCCCATTCCCAGGGACTGGGATGCCCAGGATGCAGCTTGGGTACATCCCAACCGCGCACCCACCAGAATGGCCAAGCTACGAGTAGAATCATGTGACATAAGGAAGCCAGAACTGCAGGTGGAGGTAGGGCTGTTGAGAGCAATTCAGGAGGCAAAAAAGTGCAGCATGGAAAGGTATAAAATCCCAGAGGAGAACTGTAGCGAGGAGGTGGTAGGGCAGCAGCATGGAGCAGTAGGGCTGACCTTTTCCCATCAGCCTGATGCCTGTTGGGCCAGGAAGGCTCCCTTAGGGATTTTATCAGGATGGGGAGCTTACTAATGCCTGGTAACTCATTAAACCCCAGCTATCTATTGTGTGTATTCACCAAGAAATGCCAGTTTGGTGGAAACCCAGCTAACCTGTGTGTACCTTGCTGGCAGAGCCTCTGGACACATGGCAAGAGCTGTCAATGGTGACCCAGAGAGGGCCAGCTGTACCCTGAAGAATGACAAAGGGAGCCCATAAATGTGCATGACACCAGATATGCTTTTGCCTGCCTGCAGCTCTCTCTAAAGGCTAAGGTGCAGTGAGATACCAGCATGTCCTGCCCAAAAGCCACCAGACTGGGTCAGTCTGGAAGGCAAGCAGTGATGGCATTTTCTAAAGTGGCACCGTGCCTGCTTCATGGCATTGGAGAGCTGTTACCAAAGCAGGGCTGGACTTCCAAGGCTCAAGCAAGAACTGAGCCATCTTACACATTGCTTTTAATCCTAATGAACATTAAAAAAAAAAAAAGATTCAAAACCAGGATGGATTTATCCTTACAAAATATGAGTAATTACTTTCTTAATTTTATTTTTACTTAATTGCAATTGTTAGTACTGTGTTCTGTGGTTTCACTTTATGTTGTATGAAAAGTTTTTCCTCTTGTTCATTCAAATCAGGTCCTAACTAACTTCACTGGAAACTCTTGCACCAAAGGGAAGATATAAAGTCTTTCCATATTCAGCACTATTCACAATGTTAACAACCTTCAGTGTATTTCTCCTAACATATGCTTTAACTTTGTATTTTTCCAAGACATAGTAAAAATACCTTTCAAAATATTATTTTTTTACTGTGAAGTTTTCTAAAGAAGGAAGAAAAGACTGCAGCCCATGATTATGGTACATTCTTTCTTTCTTTCATGATTCAGTTGTAGTTTAATATGGTAACTGCTGATAGCTATTAATGAGATACTAAGATATTGTGCATAAAAAAAGGACACGTGTTTCAAGTCAGGTTCAAAGACATGTAGAAGGATTATTGGGCAGGATATTTTATTGTAAAAACACAGTTTTTGCTTACAACATGGAGGCTTTCAAAAATAATCACAAATGTCATGAAGAAACACAAGTGGGCTTTGTGTGATAAAGAAAAGTAATGATTTCTAAGTGTATAGAAGTTGTGAAATATATCTAAAGAATATTTGTATAGATATGGAGTGTTCTTAGTAATAACACAAGATGCAGCCCTATCACCCATTATCACTGGGTGATAGGGCTTAGCAATAGTACATTATTCAAGGCACCTCCTTGAAAATGCATCAGATAGCCTGTAAGTTTCAGAAAAAGAAGTAAATATTCCAGTTCTTGATGCAGACTGAAAAAAAAAAAAAAGTTGCACTCTGAGTAGGAATCAAAGTGGGATTTTTATGAATTATCAGTACTTTATTGAAGGCTTAAATAAAAATTCAATGTTGCTCCCTTAGCTTGTAGCTGTAGACATCTATGAATCGCTGAAGTCATTCTCTATTGACAGAATTATCTTTCTTAATGACCAGCTGAGAAAATATGCTTTGCCTTTCACTTTCTCTAGATACTGCATAAAGATTAACTAGAAGATTATGTTCCACTCCCACCTAGTGGCAAACTAAATACGCACAGTAGAATTATTTTTTTATAGCTAAAGGATCTTGTGTCACCCTTTCTAGAAATCAGTTCTGATTTGCTTAAAAATTATAAAAACTTCCAAATTAAAGCAAACCTGCTTGAGTCAGTAAAAATTAAAACTGAAAAGATGCTTCTGTAACTAGGCAGTTACTGTACCAAAGAAAATCAAGACAAATTTAGGTCTTGGTTTTACGACTTAGCTTTATTTGTCACGTTTAATGTGTGCAGATAATAATAGGATGAGACTTTAAGGTGTCAGGTCACGTACATTAAAAAAGAAAAAAGTGAGTAGCAGTTCCTTTGGCCAAGCAGGACCCCAAGCTGGCTGAGGCAGCCAGTGGCCATGGGACCAGAGTCAGCCACTTGGACTTGCGCTGCCCTTAAGACATGATGGATGGAATTTAGCTTCAGTTTGATGCCTCAGCGTAGGAGTCTATGATCTTGTCGTTTGCCTGTGGAGTTGACATAAACTAGTTCTGCAGAGTCAGCTTTCATTAAAGACCATTCCTAACTCTGTGGTTGCAAAGCAAATCACTGGAGCCATTTTCCTAGATAGGCTGATGCAACTCTGAGACTAGAACTGAGATTTGTAAAGATGTGTTAATTAGCTTGTTTGATTAGATGCATAATCTTGGAAGCACAGGTTCATAAAAATTATATGGTTGGGAGAGGCTCCAAGAAGTCATATAGTCCATTCCTGTGCCAGAATTCATCACTTCCTCTATCAGCAATGTTCCTTGACAAATAGTAATACAGCCTTGCCTTTAATACTTCAAAAGCTGGATCTCCCACATTCTTGCTACATCTTATTCCATGCTTCTGTATCCTCAGCATTAGAAGTATTTTCTAGTATCTAATCCGTGTCTTCTTTCTAGCAGTTGAAGCTCATTCATTTCTGTATTCCCTTTAGACAGCCCTGCCTCCGGTCTGGGATTTTCTTGAGTTGAGGTTGTCTTCCCTCCACACTGAACAACCTCTTTCCTCATAAATCAGGTTTTCTAGATATCTGGTCATTCTGATTGCTGTCCTTTGTACTTTCTCAGAACTAACCAGTGTGGGTAGGCCAAATGGATAATTTAATACCTTTTATAGGTTATACTCCTGATGTTATGACCTAGTAAAATATAGACGTTTTGTCAACAACATGACAGCATTGACTTCCATTTTCCTTATTACTCACTCAAAAGCCAGATATTTCTTTGCAGACCTACTGTCTAGTACAGTCTTGCAACTCAGTATTCCTGTTTAGGTGTTGACTTCTGTACTTTTCTTTCCTGAATCATAGGCTGTTTTAGAAAAAGTTTCTTCAGTTTAACAATTACTTCAAATTTTAACTCTGTCATGAAGCTTATTTTCATCCTTTATTTATTTAGTTTTTAATTTGCAAATTTGAGAGGAATGTACTTTTTTCATCAGTGGGTAATAGATAGTTCTATGTCTAAGATAGCCCCGTGGAAACATGTTTTCATTCAGTTTCACTGTGAGTTCATTATAATTTCTTTCTGAAGAGTTTTTCAATTTCTTTTGCTCTTCTCCTACAGTAATTTAATCTGTAGTTCATTTATTAAAATTCCCTTTTCCAAATTCAGCTCGGTGATAGCTGCTATTTTTCCTCTATCCACAAAAGGAAACTATTCTAACTTAATATTTGTCCTTGACAAATCCACATTGACTGTTACTTATTTCCTTGTTTTATGGATGCTTAGAGGCACTGGGTTGTTTGTTTCAGTGGCTTGGAGGAGTTGAAGACAGCTAGCTATTCTTCTATATTTACTCTGGGTTTTGTCTCCTTTCAAAGCTGAGTGCTACAGCCCCCCTTTCAAGTTTTACAGTAACTCATCTGTCCCCCAAGTGTGCTCAAAGATAGCTAACATCAAGCTGTTTAATCCACTAGGGTAGTATTCATGAGGCCTGGCTGATTTGAAAAAAAGTTTTCTTACTTAAATGCTTTCTAACCCATCTTTTCTCTATTCTAAAAAGTGACTTGTCACACTCTTTGGTTCATTAGTTAATTGATTTGTGGGTTTGTGTGAAGACAAACACAGGCATTTGATCTTTCCTGCTGTCATCTGCCAATAGTTTTTTTTTCCAATGAAGCAACAGACTGACATTCTTCTTGGTCATCTTCTTTCTACTTGATATCCCTACAGATGGATTTCTTGTCAGCTTTGAAATCACTTATCTGCCTGAATCTCCTCTTAATTTTTTATTTTTCCCTAGGATTTTTTGATTTCCCCCCTAATTGATTATGCTATTATTTTGTATACACCCCAATCAATCTGACCTAGTTTCTGTGGCTGTGTGCTTGTTTCTTGTATTTGATATCATTGGAAAGACCATAAGATAGTTAAACTGATTTCTCATTGCAGCTCCTGTCCTTCCTCTGCATTGGAAAAACAGAGCTGGTCTAAGTTTGAGGTTGTGACTAAAGGTATGGAAAGCTAGTGTGTTTATGAGGCCTTCATATGTTTTCAATGCATCAAAAGTGCAACTTAACCAATTCCCACATGCTACTGCTTAATTTTATATACAGGATTCTGCAGTACAGTGATTGAAATTTTAAAGATGCCTCCTCACTTATTGAAAATAATATCAAGGATAAATTTAATTAAATGAAGAGGGCTGTAGTGGCATTGTTGATTGATATATTGTATTCAGTAAAAGCCTCTGATCTGCTTTTCACTGAACTCAGAAGAATCTCAGATCTACTCTATTCTAATTCCAAGAGTCCAGGTCCTTTGATGTACAACTCACAGTGATTTTGCCACAGAGTACACAGGCACTGATTGTAATTTGTCTTAACCAGCTTATGTTTCCAGCATATACTTCATCAAGGCATTAGAATACAGATAGAACCATTTAAAGGATCAGTGTCCTTGAAGATAAGATGCTCACTTTTAAAAGTGATATTCCATTGCTTTTCCAAAACCTTACACAGAAGATTTACTTTGAAGTGTTTGGTTAATGAGGTGAGAGGGAAACATACTTTTAGATGGATAAATAGTTGTTCTTAGCTTTCCTGAAATCAAAATATTTTCTTTCTTCATATGTTTCTTTATATTATTCTGATTTTTGATGATTAAGTTCAATTAAGATGTAGGCCCTTAAAACAAGATAATACAAAGAATTTCTAAATCCTCATTTGGGTATGCAGATAGATGTAGCATAATGCAATTGAGGAGAACATTTAAGTTTTGGCTTGAAGACATTGACTTTCTAGTATATTAATAGGCAAGCTGTTCAGTAAACAGAGGGGAACTTTATAATTCCTAAAGAAGTCTTTAGTGTTTACAAATAGTTCTCATCATACAGATGAGTCATGATGTTCTTGCTTTTTAGATTGCTGAAATTATGAAAACCAGTTATTTGATGCTTAAAGTGCCTTTGCTTTCCAGAGAGTAATCCTCCTACGAAGTTTTATTCTTTTTAATATCCTGTTTATTTACAGTGAAAGGATATACAAAGGATAACCTTTTACAGTCTATTTCATTGAGAGAAAAAGAAAAAAACAGGTAAATGTTTGAATCCAAATCTCCAATTTTCTCCAACTACACAAAGAACATGAGAAATAAGAAACAAGACAAAGAAGAAAACCAGAAAAAAACTTTATTTGAAAGATTTAGTATGTTGCACCAGTAGGACTGTAATGTCTTGTGCATTGAGTGAAATTATCAGTAAGATGAACAGAGCAGCCAATCCACTACAGAAAAGTAAGATGCCAGAAGATATTGGTAGTCCTCCAGAAACTCACTTCATGCAGCAGAACCCTGGGAGCAAACCCTTTCTCTGCATCCTTTGCTGAGCTTGAGTATCTGACCTAGATTGCAAGTTTTATATGAAAAATTTTCCATGCCATGGGTTGTCATGTTTCAGAGCCATAATGTATTTTCCACATTCAACATCTGCTTTCAGCGAGTTTACTGGTGGATCTTGGGAGATCATCTTCAGCTGTTCTTCTTTTTATCTTGGATCTGAGCTCAGCTGAACACCATTGCCTCTTGGCACTGTGATAGCAGAACACCTTGACTTTGGGCATAGGATCCTGTGGAAACCTCCTAACCTTCTCCTAGGGTTCCGGGAGGAGAAATCAAATGTTATTTTCCTTTTATCTGAAACTTTTGTTTTAGTAAAAAGGCAAGAATTTATCTTCAAGTGAAGAGGTGCCAAAGTTTATCCTTAAGTGAAAGCCAGCAACAGCCAGCAACATGCCCTTCTCAGTTTCATGTATCTGCTTTAAAAAAAAAGTGTACGTGAATGCATTAAGTGAATTTTGTTAAGCACTCTGTGTCATGTGAAACAGAAAGAATACTAAATGATGAAAAGTATGTTCTGCTAATGCACTGGAGATACATTTTGATTTGAAAACAGCTTGGGAGGTCTGTCAGCATTTCTTAGAAGAAAAAAAGTCTTCTGTTCTTGATAATTAAATGAAATGGTTTGTTTCGCCAGTTGCCCATGTGGTATCAGTTGTGAGAGAGTGTTAAAGTAATAATTCTTGTCTTGAGGTAATGAAAAAAATTGTGTTCTCACTGTGCTTTCATGTGGAAGGGAATGGCACAGAATCACTCTCACAGGCCCCAGGAGTAATTTTCTCTGAAATCAGAAGGATTTTAGGGTGGTTAAATGCACCTGCTTTTCTATAAAACATTTGAATCTAGGATTCAGAAATAAATCAAAATTTTTGATTGTTTGCTCTTAATGAAGGTTGACAAAGTAAACTAGACTTCCCAGAGGCAAATTAAGATGGGGAATAGGGTGAGATCCTTTTCAGCTCTTTACAAATAGAATCCAAAAACTGCAGTGGTTCACTTTGGATGCTAATTAGGATAAAATGAAGGAAAATGAGGTAAAGTGGAAAAGTAAGGGCATTTACAAAATATCTCATATCACAGGTCCTTTGAAGCTGTGAATGAATCAGCTGGAGATGGCAGAACTGTACAAAAACTTTCTGTACTAGTTGACTGCAGGTTGTGTACAAGGATGATGGGAAAATAGGGAGATGTTGAGAATGAAAATGTGATCTCAGAGCCTGTCAAGCAAAGTATTTCACATAGTGATGAAGTAGCATGTGCCACTAGTGGTGCTCCTGTGGCACCTCTGCGCTCCTGTGTGCAACTCTGGTTACCCATGTCCAAGACGGTTTTGAATGGCTCACACTCTATAAAGATGAGTGGAAACTGTTATGAAACACTAGCTCGTGTTTCATAAAAAGAAATTGAGAAAGCTTTCCTTGCTTAGCCTGCTTAAGCAACCTGAGAGGGAATAGGAGCAAAACTGGTGTGAAAAACTATATTTGGAGAGTATTGTCCTTGTCACACCACCTGAAGGGAAGGGGCAGTACTGAGGGTTCAACATCATATGTCTTTGGTGAGTTTTGATTCTGCCCTTTGACTAAAGTCTCAGATACTGAGATGGGATATGCTTATTAAATTTGCCAATGACTGGAACCTGAGAGAAATTGCCATGCTGGCAACTGGAGAAACAATTTGAAAACCAGGCAATCCATGGAACTGTGGGTTTATTTTCCATACCTGTATCTTCCCTGCACATTATGTGATCATAACCTTCCCCTCATCCCCTCTTCCCTATCTCAAGGTGTAATTTCCCATCACCACATATTATTTCCCATCTCTACAGTGGGGCTGGGTCTTCCCCATGTTCTCTGTCTCTGAGCTGGGAAAGGGGCTGTGAGTAATGACTAGCCTTGAACTAGCTCAGACTGACGGGCCAGTTGGCAGACCAGGCAAAATAAATGCCCAGTGAGCTCATACACTGCAGCCTGGACCTCTACAGGGGCTGTAATTTCTGTCTTTTCCCCCTACCTGGTCACTGATTTTCACATAACTTCAAAGAATTTAAATCCTTTGCAGCTTTTCAACTAAATCAGTTACAGTGGCAAATGAGTTCTAAGAAAATTGAAGGAAATATGGAAAAGTATCAGGTAAACAGATAAAGCAGCTGCCTAAATATGTATGTTTTGTTTTCTCAGGAATTAGGTTGAAAATAGGATGCAGTTCAATTTGTAGTAACTCTTGAAGTGAGATAAGGAATAATTGCCATATAGCAGCTCTTTAGAAAATGATACAGGGGCTAATATAACCATGATTCAAAGATTTAAACATTATATGAGTATATGTATGAAAAAGAGTAGAATATTTCAAAGCTTCTCAGTGTGGTTGTGATATTATGTCTGTTCTTGGACACCACAGCTCATTTTTACATGGTCCAGCTGGAAACAGTTTATAATGGCTAGTTGTCTCAAAAGTGTGATTTAAGAGAAGAAATCGAATTAATTTGTATGATTTACTCTATAAAAAAGGAGGGAAGCACACTAACAGTCTTCAAAGGCTGCATCTAAAAGGAAGTTTTCTGAGCAGGTTTCCATGTCAATAGTGCATGAGACAAGAAGAAACAGACCTAATTTTTTAGGACAGGAAGATGCAGCTTAGACATTAACTAAAATTATCTCTAATAATGTCTGGAGCAGGTTGCCTAAATATGCTGTTTATTCACTAGTACAGGAGACCTTAAGTTGCTGGTAAGGCAAGTATTTTTCAGGGTTTTATATAAATGTATAGTGATGATCATCTTGGGGCACAGAAATGGCTTACATGATTTCTTGATTTTTTTTCCAGCTTTATTATGCTCAGACTTCATGTTTGATCTCTGTGAATGCCTAGGAATGAGGAAGAATTATTTACATTAAGGAACACTCTTGATAAAAAAAGCCAATGAATTCTGGCTATACATCAATTATTCTGGAAATTAGAAGAAAGCTTCCAACCATCTAGGGACAATTTTCCATATCTAACTGGCTCTGATCAGGAATATGATCAGTTTAGAAAGGTATGCTACATGTTTTCTTCTGATTCCAGGGGACTTGGCTCAAAGATATAGAAAGACCCTTCTGGTAATCTTACATATTTTGGGAAGATCTTTTCTTCCTAGAAGGTCACTGAATGCTTTAAGGCCACAGGAGTCCTGCTATGGCTTGTGAATATGGCAAGTGAATCTGACTCAGAGTAGTGTCAAACTCGCCTCTCCTTTTATGGTGCTTCTCAGTACATTCTGTTACAAACCTTTATTTTATCAGTTTTTACCCTTTTCTGACATTCCAGCTCAATATTTAGGGGTTTATAATCCTTGCAATGACAGTGAAGCATCACAAACACTGGATGGTGGGATTGCAGAATGAATTAGGCATTCAAAACAAGCAGCATCTATTTATACACACAGATATCCCAGTAAACAAGGAAAATATTTGCAGAGTTAAATGGGTTGTAAAATAGTCTGAAAATACTCTGTATATAATTTGCTTTTGGAAAAAGAGTTGTAACTATTGTGTAAGCTTGTCCAGTACTTCAGATTTTCTTCTAAGTAAAAAGATTAACAATTCTGGAAAAAAAAAAAAAAAAGCAGTATAATTTATGGCACTTGTTCTCACATAATAATCCTTGATTACTTTAAGAATCAGCCTATGCAACAAACTGTATAGAGCAGACAAGTTTTATAAGACAGTTAATCCCGCAAGGAGGAAAGGCAGAAATAAATGCGTGGCGGGTTTCTTTCATTTTTGTTTAATGCAGTTGCTGTTTTACTTAAGCTCTGAGGAGCAATATGAGTTCTTGCATTTTCAGATGGGATACGCATCCTCTGTGACCTCATCTCAGCCTAGGAGGTGGCAAGGTACCTGCCAATTAGGGGCAGGCAGTATGCATGCATGTTCTTTCAAAGAGTTTCACTGATGAGATAAAATAGTTTTTACTGCTTTGCTGAAAAAAAGTGCAAGGATCTGTTAGTGTGGAACCAGAGTCAAAGCTGGTAACTGCTGCCAGATTTTGCTTTGTATTATGTGCATACATTTCCCGGTGCTTCAAGTTGGTCCTTTATAGCTGGATATAGCAGAGACCCTTGTTGATACAGATTCTCTCAAATACCAGCTTCCTAGCTCACTCTCAAGAAACCAGTCCTCTCCAAAATAAGACCTGAGAAGAGTTGATTCAGGCTGACCTGCATACTGCTGTTTGGCAGCATGGACCTGCCTCTGCTGGATCTGGGCTCCTCTGCTGGAGGACGCTATCCTTCAGCACTGTCCTCAGCTTTGGCTGCCACGGGCCAGCTCTCCCATGTCTACCTCTGCCATACCCCAGGGTTTGCAGCACTCCTTCTCAATGAAAATGCCAGTCTGGAGGGTATCACCCTGTTATCCTGTTATCTGAGACACTTTGAAATGAAAGCAATGCAAACCCAGACCGTTCTCTCTTGGGGCATGATGGGGGCATCACTGTGCTGCTTTGAGGAGCCCCGGAGCCAAGAGTGGCACTGGATGGATGAAATGTCAGCTTTTTGAGGGCTGAGCAGGGTAGACACAGCCCTTCTGCACGACTTGGCCATTAAGACGTTGGTGGACATAACCCCTCCAAATACTCGTACAAAGTGCAGTCAGGTGCAGAGCGGATTTGTAGAGCTCTGAATTTTCTGTCAAAGGAACCCACAGAAGCAGTTAGGTTGGATTTCAGTGCTTTTGTAGATTCTGCTCTCTATTTTACTAGTTTTGAGACTGTCTTTTTTCCCATTGTGGGATAGCAAATGACTAAATTGCTTTCCACTTTAAATGGGACTGAGCCCCGTGGGACAAAAGTTTATTAGTAATATGCAAAAGTGTATTTCAAGCCCCAACTTGTTGAAAAATGAATCACTATTGCCTAGAATGACTTCAAATTGTTTAATACAATAAAACAAATGATCCAACACCTGAATATCCCAGTCTGAGTCTGAGATATACTAAGTTCAGGCTCAGACCTTGGATGAAAACAGTGTGGAGAGATAGAGAGAGAAAAAACACAAATGCTGTCTTGCTTAAATCTCCCTGAAATGAAATGTTTGTGCATCTTGGAGACCAGTTTTGTGTCAGTCAGTGAGAAAGTACTCATTAAATGTACATTTGAGCAATTTCTCCTTTCTGTTTTGGATGCGGCTCAGAGACACTAGATGGCACCTTTTGTTTGCTGTGTGCACAGAGCCAGAAATAGGGCCTATCTGAATGCTGATGAAATCTGGCAATTATTTTTGAAGCAACTGGTGCATCCATATGGATCCTTGCTGACAAAGGAGACAGAAATATCCTGGTGCTCTATATCCAAAAAATGGGGAGGACAGAACACCTATTAACTACCTAGTTTCTTCTTTTTACATCTTCTCTGCATTGTTGATAGTGGACACTGAAACACCCCATTCAGTTAAAGAGCAGGCCGGGAATGGTTGTTTTCATGATGGATTTTAAGGAAATGGTTTTCAGGAAAGCTGAACATGATACCAGCAGGTAGGGTGGGATTTAGGCCAATAGACTATAACCTATCACAGTGTGAAAGCATAGTGTATGGACATGTGAGTCTGTAGAACTCTTTAACTGCTTTGTCACACACATCTGGTTCCCACAAAGGATCCCACACAAAGTCCAGTCACTGCTTCTAGAAGATAGTGGTTATATCTGCTCAACCTTTGGGTCTGTGTCTGGGATGCCTCTGCACTGGATGGGTGACTGCACCAAGCTCCCATCACCAGTGGTGGAGGTGTGGCGAGTCAAGGCAGGGAAGCTGCTCACCTTGCATGAACACAGATGCCTGCCAGGCCAAGCTCTCTTCACCCTCCATTGACTGTCCTGGCTGGATCGCTGTTGCGCAGGCACCCAGCCCCTACCCAGATACCTGAATTTGGATGACCACCAAAGGAGGTGAACCCCACACCTATTGACCAAGTGCAGACTGTATTTGTTTCCTGCTGATCTTAGGCATGTGTAAACTGGTGATGCCACAGGGTAAACAAAGGGTATGGGATGTAAAGCCTCCTGAACCCAGCAAGGAATCATGAGGAACCAGACAGAGATCACCAGTGTTGTTTGCCAGTGGCATGAAAAAACATAAATGTAAACACTGCAATGGCACCTTGTAGGAAGAAATTTTAGTTCATGACAAAACTATTTTTATTTAATTCAGTACTGAGAAATATCTGACTGTTCTTTGTAACAAGTTTCTCCAGGCATGCATCTTTTAGAGAGAATTCTACTAAATATTTTGGTAAAAATCTGCCTTGAGCTAATTGTGCAATTTCTGCTCTGTGTTTATCATGGTGCAACCCCTCATTCTCGTCATCCACAAGCAGGGGGATTGTGACTGTGCTGTTCTGCAAGACTTCTCAGGCACAGACCACTAAGACTGCCTAAGTCATCAGTTCCGTGTCCTGACATCAAAAGTCCTCATCTGATTGATGTTTAATCCGTAAAGATCTGCAAAATCCTTGTTCCCCACAGAGTAGATAGTAGAAACCATAAAACATCTCCTTTGCCCCATTGCAAGTTTACTTCTAGTACAAAAGCTGAGGTACTAGAAATTCAATGAAAGGTCACAGAAATGATCAAGGAAAGATCTAGGGCTAGAACCAATGACTTCGCCCATTACAACAGGGGCTGATTTGTGAGGAGTAAAAGCCCAGAAGTTGCTGGGAATTGAGCTATGTCAGTGTTAGAGAAAAGAAATGCCCCTCTCCCCTAGATGTGTTGTCCTGGGAAGAAATTCTTTCCTACCTCTGAATCTGGTGATCTGTCCATGCCTGAGCTAGTCATCAAGGCACATAAATAAGCTTGCTAGAAGTTTTCAGCACTGTCTGTCTATACTCTGCCTGTCATCCTATTTCTGAAGCTAGACCATGTCTCCTGCTTTAAAGGGAGGAGAAAAAATACTAAGAAATAAAGTTATACATTAGAAAGGGGAAAAAAAAAAATCACTTTCCTGCCCACTGCAAGCAACTAGTAGAAATCCTGAAGCCAGGATCTAATTAGAAACAGTGTAAAAATCATGCAAATTTGCTCCATCAAAAAATAGCCTTTCATTCTCCTCTTAGGGCCCTTGAAATTCTTGTATTTACTCCCACAATCTCTATCTGACATGCATCAAATATAAATAAAATAAATCTACTACATGAACTTTATCTAATAAGCTGGTCATTTTTCAGGGGGAAAAATATTATAACATAGAAGTTACACAGCCTCATCCAACCTGGCACTGAACACTTCTAGAGGCATCTACAACTTCTCTGGGCAACCTGTTCCAGGGCCTCACCACCCTGACAGTAAGGAATTTCTTTCTAATACCTAATCTAAACCTGCCCTCTTTCAGTTGAAGCCACTATCCCCTGTCACATCACTGCATGTCCTTGAAGGCCCCCTTTATGTATGGAAGGTGCTATAAGGTCTCTCCAGAGTCTTCTCTTCTCCAGGCTGAATAATCCCAACTCTCTCAGCCTGTCTTCAGGAGAGGTGCTCCAGATCTCTGATCGTCTTCGTGACCCTCTGGACTCATTCCAACAGATCCACATGCTTCTGTTGGTGGCCACAAGAGCTAGATGCAGCACTCGGGGAGGGGTCTTACAAGAATGGAATAGAGGGGAAGAATCACCTCTCTCCACCTGCTGGTCACACTGTTTTTGATACAGCCCAGGATAAGGTTTTTATATCAGGTAGAAACATCCCTTGGCCAAAGTACCCTCACCTGCTCTGCTCTGCAGACACACAGAGCAAACCTCTGATTTCTCAGCTGTTTGAACCACAGAGCTTGACACACAGCTCCCTTGGCATCCTCTTTAGTAAGTTAATGTGGCTGAAGAACCCTCTGAATAATTTATTTTGTTTTCAGGACCTCACTAGCCAGGCCAATTAATATTTATTGAAAATCATATTCCTGGGTTTGAAAGGCAGAATATTGTCAGGGAATGAGTGGCTATGGTCAACAAGGATCACACATCTCTTACAGATGCTTACCCAATGCGTCAGCAAGAAGGGCCTGGTCATTCCAGGGAGTCACTTGTGGTCGATATTAAGACAAGTACTAAAGTTCAGACCCCTGTGGCACATCTCAATGGGTCTCCAGTTTGAGGCACCAGGACACAAACTGTGCTGCAGGACATTTGAACAGCAGAGATGGGATGAATGGAATGTCTATCTCCAACAAAACAAGCTGCTGTATCTTACATACATGGCTTCCTTTTCTTTGATAAAGGGAATGATAAAATAAAAATGATGAAAAATGAGTAGAGAATTTACACTGAGGAGAAAGATGCTGGACATGAATGTATCTGCAATGCTCAGTCTCACCCTTGGGAGCCTTCTCATGACTCTGCTTTCAGTGGTGATGCTTCCCTTCAATTCCTTATTTCTCTCCTTGCTTCTCATGTTGCAATTTATTTTGAAAATATATTGTACCTGTGTGAGGAATTAAAATCTCTGTTTTGAGTAGATGACAAATTAGCAGAATTGCATTGCAGAATTGCAGTTTAATATTTTAAGAATTTGATTATTTTAAGAGTTTGATTAAACAACATGCAGTCAGTAGAAGAACCCAGCAAAGAGCACTGGAATAGTATCTTGGTGAGATATCAAAGGCTGGCCTGGAATTGCTTGTTCTTTTCCTAATACCATCAGGCTTCTCCTGTTGAAAATTGTAATAATAGCTTTTGTAATCATGTCTCATACCTGTAGAAAAGGAAACATTAAGAAAAAGATACTAAAAGTGAGTTATTAAGGGAAAAAGGCAATCCAACAATCTCTCCAATGGTAAACTATGTCTCACTAATCTATTAAATTTTTTATAATCTGTAAGTAATGCAATGTAAAACTGCAAAGCAGTGTAAAAGAAATTAAAAAAGTCATTAATTTTGATTTTCAAAAGGTGAATGAAAAGATTCCTTAGAATAAGATGTATAACATCTCTTGTTTCTGTTTGGGGAAGTGATGTATTGTCTGGAAACAAAAGCCAAAAAATAGAAAACAAAGAATCAGACGAATCCATTTCCAACAAGCAAAAGATTAAGAGTAGAATACTCTAGTACTGATCTCTTGAATAATATTCTTGGAGCCTGTCATGAGTAGGGAAGGTTGTTTGTAGCTCTGGAGAACTGAACAAGAGTGAAAAAAATGACAGGTGGATCTCAGTGTCAAAAAATGCAAAATATTACTAATTGGAGAGGGAATCATGATTTACTCATTAACCTTACACCATTCCTCCTGTGTCTGGTTAGGAAGGGAATTTGGATATGGTGGTGCACAACTGTGTATAGCCACAGTCCAAAGAATGAAACAAGTTAATGGGCAGTAAAGGTATGGAAAAAGAAGGCAGTGCTTTTATGTGTTTGGCAGTGTGACTCTGTGGGAAGGACCAAATGCAGGACTGGGTGCTCACAGTTTCCAGAGGCAATGCAGATCTATGTCAGCTTCAGCACAGGGTGATGGAAATTTTTGGGAGCATGTTAAAATATTCAACAGCAACCATGTTTTAAAAGATTGAAGTAATCTGCTTTGAAACAAAGAGAAGTGAGAGTATAATAGAAACATACAAAAGAGCGGATGATCTGGAGAAGTGAGTTTGGAAACTCCAGAATAAGGGAAAATCAATGGTTTAGACACTGGCAAATGCAGTTAATTGGAGCTTGTTCACTTCTAATTTAGATATTTCAGTATGTATCTGGCTTTTACTTCTCCAGCCTGGAACACCAAACATCTGGGCTTATACACTTTTTCAGTCATTGAGTCTCAGAGAGAAAATTACAAAGTGATAGAAGGGAATCTCATTGCCACAGAAAGAATAATTAGACCGTAAAAATCATTAACCCAGAGTTGTGTTTGCCATTAATACTCTATCAAATGTTGATTGTGTGACTAAACTGCAGAGTAAAAGAGCAGCTGTAAACACTGCCCAGCAATATAAACAAGGTCATTGTTGCTGTGAAAGAAAACATGAGATGGATGAAAATGGTTCAGAAGGTACTTTCATCTGTAAGTGATAAAACTGAGTAGGTTTTTAGACATAATTCATAGAATAGTTTTTCTTAATTTTCTGGTACAAAAATGATTAAGAAATTAGTGCCTGTTAAGAAATGAAATGAAAGACACATTTCAAAGATTCAGAAGCTGCTTGTGCACATTGAACTTACCTTAACACATTTTGGAAACTAGGATTTCGCTTGGTATGAACATGCCTGCCAAATACAGCCATGTGAAATACCTGCTTTCTGCTATCCAGTAGTCTCCATTCAACTTTCTTCAATGTTGTCATGGCAATAAGACTGTTTTTGATACTGCCGTTAATGAACTCTGAGGGTGAGAAAGGTCCTTCTCCAACAAAGAGTGACTCTGCCACAAAGCAAATTAAATTCCTCTGACAACGTATATATTGAGAGTGAGTTCACATGTCACTCGAGCTTTTAGGATCTTATTGATGACTTTGTGCTGCCAAAAGTCATAAAGTACTGCTGTTGTAACAGGTTTATGTTTATAGACAGTATTTGCCTGCATTGTTTGATTGCCCTAATGCTAATATATTCTGTCATTTTACCTTGACAGTTGTATTTGCTATTACTCCTCTGTCAGTGAGTTAATGAAGGTGTGTGTGTCAGTAATCATTTCTTATCTCCAAGGAGGTATAATGTATATGCCATAAACACATAACTACATGACAACTGATTACACTACAGTTAAGTGATAAGAGCAGTTGACAGGAGTAGTTGAGGCTCACAAAATAGGCATAGGGAAGCACATTCTTCTGGGTGATCAAAGCTGAAATAAAAGCGGACCAAGCCACATGTGGATGGGGCCTTTTGCAGTCAGTTTTCTGCCTGTTCAAAAAAGGACCTACCATCTGCAGAAGTTTTAAGAGATATCAAGATAACTTCTTTAAAGGCAATACATTCATGTGCATGGTGCTTTACACTGAGAGAAGATCACCACCCTGGTTCGAGTGGTTCTCTGATTGCAAACCTGTAGCGCTGTCAACTCAGAGCTTATTGGCTGCATAATGATACAGGAATCTTATTTCCCCTAAATTAAGGGCATGGCGTCAGTCTGTAGTCTTAGTTTTTTCTGGAAAACAGAGGGAATGACGTGAGCTGTAACAGGCAGCCTGACTTGCCACGATCATTCCTGGAAATGGCGTATGGGAGATGGAGGTAATGGATGCTGTAGGTTTAGATAAGGGGGCTCCTCCTCCCACCCCAGTCTCCCTGCAAGAGGCTGTCAGAGAAACTGGCTTTGCAGGACACTAAAGAAGTCTTCTCATGCTATGTAGGCAGCTGGCCCTCTCTCTTTTTACGCACGCAGCACTCTTCTGTCTTAAGTGACAGCGTACCTCTGCTCAGGGCCAGCCTATCTTGCAGGCAGTCACCATCCTTTCAGGTGAATCTCCTGTACCTACAAGGTAAAAAGAGAAACCTTATCCTGCCCTGACAGAGCACACAAGGACTTTCTGTGCTTTACTACTGCACAATGGTGCAAGAGCTTCAGGCCTTTGTGCCCATAGATCTTGTCTTTTATAACCTAGCTTGATCAAAAACATCACCATGCAAAGTTTTCTATTTCCCAGTCACAGAAAAATCAGTAAAGCTGCAGGAAAATGTAAACCTGGAGGTATTTCTAAGGAGATTATTGGTCAGTAGGGTGCATGGAGCCATGCTTTTGGCAGCTGTAAATTCATAGCATACTAGAAACTCCAATGACATGTGAACTCACTCTCAACAGACATGCTCTCATAACAAATCCTGGTGCTTTGAAGTCCTTGTTACTTGGACAAGTAACTTGGACCAGTTTATCACAAGTACCATGATAAACAGCCAATTTGAGTTTGTTTGTTATGGCACAGCCATAGCAATCATCTGGACAACAACCTTAACAACATTTCTTAACTCTTGTTCAGCCCTTACCTGGTCAGGCAGTTGGACTAGATAATTGTCATATGCCCGTTCCAACAGAAAAATTCTATTCTATTCTATTCTATTCTATTCTATTCTATTCTATTCTATTCTATTCTATTCTATTCTATTCTATTCTATTCTGAGTTTTCCAGGGGAAAACAAATGATAGTACTAAACACAAGCACAGTCTTTCATCTTGGACAGCTCTGAGGTGCCCTGATGAGACAGAAAGGAGAAGACTCTGTGACTACTGCCAGGCTTCACCACCACTGTAGGCAGTCGAGTGAGGAGTGCGGTATGTGCTGAGATGTTAGGGTAGCTAAAGGGCTTGGAAGGCACATGAGAGACATGTGAATGACTTGGATAGTTGTCTATGATAAACTATGTGAACCTGTTGGCTAGTTATCTGCCTACCAAATCCTGGTCAGTGTAGACAAGAGGCATCCACCATGGATCAGCCTGAGAGATATCACAGTCACAAATACTAAAGTGTCCTGCACCAGCAACAAAACTTTTCCTTATTTTTTTCAAATACAGTTCATCATCTACTCCTATACAACAAAGGCCCATCTGGAGTCCTCACTGTTCTGCTGTGAACCAGAACTGCCACGGGTTGTCCAAGGGTCACATGTATAGGTACTGTTTCATCCTTCTTCAGTCATATTGTGCAGAGCCTTCAAAAGTTTGCATGTTCTGCCTTAAAGCAGCTTCATGATATTGCAACTGGTGCTAGAAGAAAAATTAAAAACTAAGCCATGGATTCAAGGTGCAATGTAATCAAGTGCAAGCCACCCAGCTTTAAAAAGCTTCACTTAGCTCAGCCAAAAATCTGGATAGAAAGCAATGCTCCACTGATAACTAGATACTGCCCCTGGAAATTCCTTTTGTTAGAATATCTAATGCAGTGTACCTTATGTGGGCTTAGGGATGTATCTCAAAGGAATTTAAATACCCTTGGATGCATTTCTATAACTTAAAAATGTGTAGATAAAGATTGCACAATATCTAACTAAATAATGTCATTGCAGACATCAAGAATAAATTCTCGTTGTTAAAGAAATATCATGACTCATAACTAGAGTTGCTTTTCAATTATTTGCTTAAGGGCTAGAGAGTACAAAAGACATGCTCATGACACACTCCAAATTCACGTTGCTTTTTCATTTTATTTTTGATTGAACACACCAACCTCAGAAAAACTATGCTAATCTCTTCCACTGGAACTGATCTGCCCTCAGTCTTTGTGTGTGGCTGACACTGCTGGTAACCCTCATTTCAAAAAATAAACATGTTATCAGCACACACGGGAGGAGGCATCTGAAAACTCATCTTTGTCTTTCTATTTGGTCTTCCAGTCAAATTGTTTTACTCATACAGAGACTCACCCCTTTTAATGACCTTGCAGGAACAGCTAAAACGCTCTGTCATGTGCTTCTTATGTAAGTAAGGCTCCATTTAATAACTTGCTTCCACACTGAGTGCAAGTGGAGAAATTCAGCATGAAAAATGGTGAGAGAAGACAAAACACATTATGTAGTTCTGGTTTTGTTCTCTGGGTTTGTTGTACCAGCAAGCCTGCCCTGATGCTAATTTGCTGTTTCTTTGTCATGTGAAAAAGTATCTGAACGGAAAAGTAAATAACAAATCCAGTACCTGTTTTCAGTTTTCTTTATGGAGACTATGTTTGTTCTTTATGACAGGAATGGCTTTTTATAGACCAAATTTATCCTTCTGAATTCAAATTCAGAAGGATGAAGAAGAAAGTGAAAAAAAAGACCATGCAAGAAAACAAAACTGTCTCTTGAAGCCTCACATATTATATAAGCCTATATTTTAATAGAATGATAAAATCAAGTAAGACAGGGTGCTCCATTTATTACCTACCATGAGGACTTCAGCAGTGAAGGTTCAAGAGAGCCGGTAATAGAGGTTAACAACCCTACAGAAAATATTTTGGGTATGCTGCAGACAACAAGCTGAACTTTAGGTGACACTGGTGCTAAATGGACAGTATCCCACCCAAATATCTAAACAGAAGCATAGTCTGCAAAATATGTGAAATAATCCTCTCCTCTGGACTGAAAAGCCCTCAGAAGTGCCCAGCTTGTGGGATATATGGAATCTCTGGGAACCATGTGTCTTGAAGGATCACAGTCTCACAAAGACCCAGTGTAGGCAGTACAGGGGAGAGGAACAGACATGGCCAGGACTTGAGAAAACATGGAATGGTCTCGTTCAGCCCAGACCTGGAAAGGTACATGGGATGGACCCTTGAGTTACTTCCAAGGTCAGGTTTGGAGCACCTAGACCTGAAAGAGACAAAGGAAAAACACCTCTGGCCTGTAGCCTGCTTCTCCTGAAACATTTTCTTTGTTTTCTGTCAGAGAGACCTCTGGTCATTTATAAACTGGAATGTGACTTAGAAAGCGGCATCAGAGGGCCCATCGTGCTGTGGCCTGGCAATGGCTGTCCCCATGACTGACAGAAGAGCTCAGTCTTCTGCAGTACATCTGTCATGCCTACGCCCACTTCATCCTCCTGCACAACCCATCACAGATAAGCTTCTTCTTGACTGAAGTCTTCCAAATCTTGCCAGCAACTTAAAAATCCCAAGAACACTGAAAGTATAAATCAAGGTTGTTTATTTTTCAGTTTACAATTGTTATAGGCAATGTCTGTCCTGTCAGCTCAGGGCACGTAAGTCCCGTGCAGACATGTTCTCACTTAGATACCAATTTTTCTAGCTTTTATCTGTCATGACAAAATGGTTCATGGGTCCATTTTTTTAAAACGTAATCAGGGTTCATAAGGACTTCAAATCTCCTGTTTCATGACTTTAATATTCTCTATCTAAACTCCCCAGGTGCTGTATCCTGTACGTTTCATTTAAGTTCTCCCACTGGCTTCAATCTGAATGGTACCAACCCTCAGCTCAGCAAATAGGACACTCATGAGTTCAAGGTCATTCTTATTCAATAGAAGTCCCACTCTACACTAAACTACATCCTATGCTTGAGAGTTTTGTTGAATGTGAAGAAATTTTGAAACTGACACCTTTTCAGAAACAGCCTCTGGCTACAGAGAAACAAATTGCTTTGTGTGTTGACTGTGTTTTTGTATCCCTCATTTAAACTTCAGTTTATTTCTCTATCTGCCCTCAGGTTTGAACCTTTCAGAGTAGAGATCGTGTTTGCTTGAAGGGGCCTTGCACATTGTTACTAAGGGTGCACAACAGTGCAAGTGCAACAGCAGCAATAGCTTTCACTAAACACAACGACGGTGCTTTTTATCCTGCTTTGAAAAATGTCTTGGAAATAGAAAAGAATGAGAGATTGACCACATAATGGGAAAGGGCAAACCATTAATCATATCTTTGAAGTTATTTTAATACTTTAACAAAAACCTGTCTTGAATAAGAAAATTTGAGCATGTACAATTAGGAAGCAATGTAAAACTCCTAAGGAAAGACCCAGGTTGAAAGAAACAGGTATGATATGAGTCAGAGAGATTTAATTTATGCAAATCATCAAGACCAGATTATAATATCCTAAATTATAAATGGAAGTACTTAATGAGTTTATTGAATCCCTGAATTATTTCTGAACTGTTCTGGTAGTAGAGAAAGCTAATGAGCACTGGGCAGGAACGTGGGTGTTGTCTATGTTCACGTGTATCTGAGAGATTGAGGTTGTTGCGCTGCTGGTAGTCAGACAGTGGATGTGCTCTTTTTTTGAAGTTTATCTTCTTTAAGTGGTGTGTCATTTTCTCATAGACAGGAGTAAAGTCAATGGGGGTACTGAGACAGGAACTTTCTAAGAAGAAAATCTGAAGGTCTTAAACCCCAGCCTTTTGAAGATATATGAGGAAGTCAGTTATTGCTGTACCCCTGCAGGACTCCAGAGAGACTGATACATGTGAAATGAAGGATTGCAGACACAGGTGAGCCACTAAGAGGCATGAAAAAGCCCTCCTGAGCTCCTCCAAACCAGCATCTTATATGCCATGCCAATGTCAACAGACCTTGCTTGTATTGGTTTTGGTGAGACACTGGAAGAGGTTGCCAAGAGAAGTTCTGGATGCCTCATCACTAGAAGCATTCAAGGCCAGGTTGGATGGAGCTATGAGCAACCTGGTGTAGTGTAAATTGTCCCTGCCCATGGCAGGTGGCCTGAAGCTAGGTGATCTTTAAGGTGGCTTCCAACCCAGGCCATTCTATGATTTGATGACTATTATTTCTGAGGCAGTAATTTACACCTCTTTTTCCTCTGTGCTGTCTGTCACCAGCAGAGCATTTGTGAGGTGGAAGGGATACGTGTAACAAGTTACAGGCACAGTCTGCTTTTAAACAAAACCTTTTGTGGTAGGTTTTGAGGGCAGAAGCTCTTGGGGAAGGCCACTTGACTTCATAAAACTCTTCTACAGGCAGGACAGTAAGACAGAGGGCAAAACTCCTGTATCTTCCCCATCATAGCAGTCAGCGTTCCTTTATTTAGGCTGGCACATTGCTCTCTATTGCTAGAGTCTGTGCGCATGGAGGCTGACTTTACAGTGATATTTCTGATTCATTATATAAGTGATAGTGACTAATGTCATTTTGCATATCATCAAGGGATTAAACACAATCCACTTAATGCACACAAGAAATTCCACTATAAAATTGTATTCCTGATTGCTGCTGATGACAAATGTTGGCTTCTAGTGTCAGACAAATCTGAGGGCTTCCTGGAGGCCTGCCTATTCCCTTGAAACACCCAATTAATTAACATTTTGCCTACAATAAGCAGTTCACAAAAGTAAGCATCAGACAGGCATTACTGTTAAATAAATTACTGTTCCTCCTTTGTACCTCACTGTGTTACAAAAATAAATCTGCACACTTCTCTTTTCAGAGCGGTAGTCTTTTAAAACTCTATTAGTGTGAAAGTACCCAAAATCCAGAAGAAAGATAGTTAAAAATGTCGGCATCAAATCCAGCAAAACGCACCAGCAATGTCTGAGTGCCATGTTCTTTCCAATATTGACTGGTGTCAAAGGACTGAAGCCTCGGGGAGAGTTGTTATTCTTTGGGATTATACAAGTTTGGTTTTCTCTGAAATAGTGGCTTTTCCCTCTCATTGATATTTACAGAATTACTATATGATTTTGGCTCCATTGCATATTCAAATAAGTTTAGGGGCGGGTTTGCCATTAGCAGGGTATGGAGTGGTTCCTGGGGTCCAGCATGGAATCCAAGTGGGACAGCCCTTCCTTTTCTGCTGCCTCTCTGCCACTGAAGAAGTAGTAGCTATTTCCAAATATCTTACCAATGTTCACTCTAAAGAGACTACCTGACTTTCCCAGAATATTAGATTTAGTCTGAAGGAACATGTTCCCCTCAAGAGGAAATCTGATCAAAAGTCTTTTGGGGAAAAAGATGGGACTTTTCTGCTCTTATTAAAATGGGACCTGCTGTGGAAGAGTTGGAAGAAGACGCCTTAGCTGCAACTGTGTGACGTGAGCTAACTGATCAAATACCAGATAGTATCTGATAATCTGTTTGCTGGCAAATAAAATTCCCCTACCCTGAACTCTTTAAATTGTATATAAATCATAAAGAAAAACTAAAAGAAAAAAAATAAAGAAAATTAAAAAGAAAAAGAAAAAAGGAAAAAATTTAAAAAAATAAAAAGGAAAAAGAAAAAAAAAGAAAAAAGGAAAAGAAAAAGAAAAAGAAAAAGAAAAAG
>JAWWEE010000001.1:78178968-78294082 GCA_035221455.1 Xenops minutus | reverse complement strand
AAACCAAAAAGAAAAAGAGAAAACGGGCAAAAGGGGAAAAGGGGAAAAGGGGAAAAGGGGAAAAGGGGAAAAGGGGAAAAGGGGAAAAGGAGAAGGAAAAAGCAGAGTGTACTCAACATTCAGCAATGTAAGCCAGGTTTGGAAAAGCCTAACAGGAATGTCTGAGCGATGTTAACTCTGACTGTGTTTCTGGTAGAGAAAGACTTGCTTCCCAGAGGAGTGTGTGGTAGTGGGAGATCTTCTCTGGCCCAGCTCCTGCCATCCTCCTTTGAGCATATGGGAAGAGCCCTAGGTTGTTCCTGG
This sequence comes from Xenops minutus, assembly GCA_035221455.1. NCBI lineage: Eukaryota > Metazoa > Chordata > Aves > Passeriformes > Furnariidae > Xenops > Xenops minutus. Next base: position 78,293,779 of record JAWWEE010000001.1, on the reverse strand, counting down.
AAGGCTTTTGGGACAAGAAAACCCCATCCTGCTTTTGAACCACCCAGCACTGAGTTACAGCGTTTGTGCAAATAGTTATTTGGATTCAGAAAACAATGTGATTCACAAAGAAAGCACTCTCTGGACCAGGTTTCTAGGGAAAATGAAGACAAAGCTTTGTCTATTCTGTTTCCAGCTACCAGGTCCCAAGAAAGGGAAAGGGTTTTTTCCAGATGTGCGCTGGGAGACATCCAGGAGTTGGATACCTCAGTCCACAAGCTAATGGCATGCTCTATTTTCCACAAGTGTAAAGAGACTGTGTTATATAGAAAACCAGACCAGATAATTGTGATCAGACTGGTCTTCTCTTCACTGTTCTTCTTATTTGTTATTTTGAATGAATGAGTGAATGAATGGGTGTACATGAGCTCTATGTTCATTTACTCACCATAACTCATTTAAGCCAGGACATTATATCTATCTTGTTTTTTTTTTCACAAAAGCAAACTCAATGTAGAAATTATTATTTTGCATTTCAGAATCCCTGTGCAGTCTAACCTTTTTGTTTTATTAAAAATCTATTTTCATCTGATAGTTATAAATCCCCTTTTTTATTTCACTTCAGTCTTTTGGACAGAGCTAACTGGGCCTTTTTTTTCTCTCTCTACCCTGACACACTTGTACCTGATACTGCATATCCTAGATGTATTGCTTTTTCCCTCCCCCCATTTCCACTACCGCTTTTTCCTTTAAGCTTGTGGTTGAAGGTAACCTCTGTGTAGATATCTGCACTGCACATTAACGAATTGCTGTCCTTTAGCAGGGGTACTGTAGGGCCAAGCTCGAGTGTGGCTCCTCATTTTAAAACCTCTATTTTACATTCTCATTCTGTTCTTCTCTATCACTCGGAGCGTTAGTTGCAAGAAGGCTTTTGTTCGAGCCTGGGCAGCTGCCTCCTGGCAGGAGGAGTTTTGAGCAGCTGACCTGCCTGTGCTCATTGCTTGGTTAAAAACCCCTCCATTTTCATATGGGTGGAACCAGAGGGAAAACAACTTTTGCTCCAAAAGCATCCTCAAAGAGTTCAGAATTGTTCTTCACCCCTGCCAGAAAATACAGCAAAACAACAACAGGAAAGCTTTCTCGGATGTGAATACTGTACTGCTCCGTGCCCAGACACAACCAGTATATTGTTCTTGCTCAAACAAAATGGAGTACTTTCTGAATGCAACTCTTGTGACTCTGGAACGGGGGGTCTTCCACTGGATCCTGGGGAGGAGGGGACCTCTTGATCATCTGCACTGTGAGCCCTGGTGTCCCCTCTGCCAGGTAGTCCTGGGACTGCGACATGGCAGGAGACCTGCCCAGGAAGGAATCATTTTTGAAACAGAATTTATAATTTTATATTTTCTCTGAGGATTTAAGCAGTGGCACATTTTTCAGTGAATCACAGAAACTCTCTGTTGAACATAGAGGTGCTGACTGCTATGGAGCTCACCATTCTTCCTAAACAGATCCGCACTGCTTTTCCACTCTGAAACTCCACCCATGATGGTCTGTGGCAAATGGGAGGACATGCCTCTTTTGAGACACCTCAGAAAGCAATATAATGGTTTTCCTAACATTAGACCAGTGTGAAGATATTGCCACCAGTAGGCATCTCAAAATGACATCCAACAGCCCAGAATAGATAAAAGAGTGTCGCTGTAGTGCAATAAAAACACCCCACCTTGTCCTCTGTCATTCTGTATATTGTGTGCATGCTTGGTTTCCTTGGAGCCCAGAAATCTGATGTTAAAAAAGACGTCACATAGGCATGTGTGTGCTTCTGTTTCAAACCACTTATTCACATCAGAAAGAAAATGTGCTTTGGAAAGATTTATTCCCATTAAAAGAAAATAGTTTTATCAGGAGGGGAAATTGTGTTTGGCAGCCTGCAACATTTGATTGCTGTAATGGTAGTGACGGCAGTAATCTATTTTTTTGCCTTGCTGGTAAATGGAAGTATCCAGCAAAGATAAAAGGTTACCAGCTGGGATAACTATTCTCTAATTAGTACTGCAGATTTTGGGGGGAATTTAGAAATAATGTGATGCAGCCTCTTAAATTTGTTATAAATAAAACTAAATAGGAACAAGCAAAGTACTCACTATATGAACTGCAGCACCTAGTCTGAGAGGGCTGATCAGACATTTAGAGCAAAATACTGTTTGACTTCATTGCGGAGGGAAGAGAAGAAGCTTGTTCTGAGACTCACCATTCCCAAAAATCAATTCAGTGTTGAGCTTCTTACTCAGATCAGGTGCTTCTGAACACGTTGGTCAGGGTATGTGGCTGGTATAGTCAGAAAATGCAGAGACACCAAAGCTAATTTACATTGGGGTAACTCAAGAACTGGTAACAGATTAGGTATAGGAGGACAGAGAACCAACACTCTTGGTTGATTCTCCCAAATATTACTTAATTATGTCTGGAGTTTTACTTAGAAACTACAGATTATGAAGTGTGAGGAAGAAGAAAAATACCCATGGGGGAGCATCACTACTCTGGGAGAGATGATCAGAAAAAACAAAGCAGACAAAATCATCTGTGGACTGAAACTATGGCAGTTCAGTAACTGTGCATAAGCAGATTAGATACCTGTGAACAAAGCTCAAGAATGGATCAGCGACAACTTCAGTGGGCTGATTCCAATGCCTGTGAGACTTCACCCCAGCTATTGGTGCTAATAAATCACATCGACACCTCATCCCATGCCCCCCATGAGCTGTTGCAAATATTCTGTGAGCATCTTTTCCAATGCAACCAGCTGGTGACAGAGCTGAGAACCTAAGGGCAGCCATTCCCAGAGAGGACAGGTTTTGCATCGTCATCGAGCAACTTGTCTGGGCAGACATGCTTAAACATCTGACATATTCCTGAAACCACCTGGACTAGCAGAGTTGCAGTGTAGACAAGGAGGACCAGGGTTCTGTAAGGGTGTGCACTCATCTCTCTTTGTTCATCTCTTCCCTTTGCCTCCACGTTTTTCTGAAGTGATATGCTTGCAGATGAGGGCATTTTGGTCCATTTGTCATCAGCAAAAACTTCTGGATGACGAGGTGAAAGTCACGGCTGGGCAGTGTTTGGAACACAGCTGCAGCCCAAAAAGCTTGTGCCTGCCCTGCTATCACATCAGCTCAAAGTCAGGGAAGGCCATGCAGGAGCCACTCAGGGTGACTGGAGACTCCTAAGCAGCTGCAGCCTCGGATTCGTTGCCTCCTTGCATGCTGGTAAGGCTATGGAGAACAAGACCTGCAGCTGCCAGAAATTTATCATTCTTCACACATTGGGGGAGCAAAGGTAAGACTGGATTGCACTGCAAAAAACCCTTGAGGCTGCTTGTCATCAGACCATACCACTGAGTGCTAATCAGAGCATCTTCTTTTAAAAGTATGTCTACTATTTTTAGTCTGTAAGTAGGGTGAAAAGAATTACTTTCAGTCAGAGAGGAAAAACACCTCTGAAGAAACAATGTGGTGGAGAGGGGCATTCTTGGCCTGAGGTTTAAGCTGGGAGTTCTCTAAGTTTTGTCCACTGTGAGCTCCTTAACAAGGGAGATAGCAGGTTGGAACCTAAGTTATTAAATATGCTAGGTCTCAGAGGACAGAGAGGGCTTGAAACATATTCCATTCATGGATGCATTGCAATGGTCCTAACAGTGAGATTGTTTGCCAAGCACAGTAACACCATCCACACTTTAGTCTGTGTCCATCATGTCCTTTGATAGTCCAGGTGGCCTCACAACTCCAGCAACTTCATCTCCCTTCTCAAATTTCTCACCTCCTCTCTCCAGGAGGCCATAAACCCTGCTGCAGATGGAACACAAACACACAGAATTATCCAACCAGCAATTCTTATGCAGCCAGTGTCCATCCCACCCTCTTGTGAAATGCTATTTAAATGAGAACAAATGTAACACTCAGAAATCCCAGATCTAAATGCACCAAGGGCCTGGGGATGCAAAGGTAGAGAAAATGTGATGGAGTGTGTCAAAGCCTCTGAAAAATATCTGTGCAGAGCGCTACGCCAGCTGACCTCCTTAGGACACCCAGTTTGGGTTTCTTTTTGTGCGAGTTATGTTACAGAAAGTTGAGCAGGTTAAAAACTCTTACAGTGATTCTGTGATTGATACCTGTAAAACAATAGAGAAATTTACACCACACTGCATTAACAACAGGCTGGTGTGGTTTCTTCCCACTGTGCTATTTCCTGAAGAGACTTTGGCTTTTTTGCACGTTTCTGGAACAATGTCAACATGAGTACAACCCTTATGGAGAACACATTACTGTCCCAGGATGAATGGTTGGGTTCAAATTGTCTTTGTCTGAAACGGGCCTTAAAATCCAGAAAATTAGAGTGCTTGTCTACTCTTGTGGCAGAAGCAGTCAAAGCCACATTGTGCTGATAAGCAGTATCAGTTGCTGTGTAAGAATCTACTAAAGCAGCACTTCTTGCGAGACAGTCATTTTGCACCTGTAGCTGCCCGGTGCATCCCAGACTGTCCTCACTGGTGTGCATGCAACACGGAAAGCCCTTTTATGAGAAAATACTGAGCCTCACGAGTAGCCATTAGCACTGCTCCTGTAGGTTTTGGGACCTTCACACAACTACTTAACAGGAGGTTTTGCTGAGGTGAGGGTCAACTTCTCCCAAGTAACAAGTGATAGAATGAGAGGAAATGGCTTCAAGTTGTGCCAGGGAAGGCTTAGATTGGATATTAGGAAAAATTTCTTCATGGAAAGGGTGGTTAAGCACTGGAACAGGCTGCCCAGGGAGTGTTTGAGGCCCTATCCCTAAAGTATTTAAATGACATGCAGATGTGTCACTGAGGGACATAGTTTAGTGGTGGACTTGGCAGTGCTGGGTTAATGGTTGGACTCGATGAACTTAAAGGTCTTTTTTAACCTAAAAATCTCTATGATTCTATACACATTTTCCTGCAGCAAGAGGAACTGTTTTCACATTAAGTTCACAGTGTAAATCTTGAATAGATCTTCCTGATGCCATGGAGACACTTGCTGCTTCTCCATTTTTCCTACCTCAGGTGGCAGTGAAGTTATATATACATACGTAATTTTAACAATACATTGCTACATTTATTTACCCAACTTATCAGAACAATAGTTTGACTGACATGTAGGATATTTTGGAATTTATAGCTGAAAATGAACTAGTAAGAGCAGTCACTGAAAAAGAGAAGTGCTTACCCTTAAATAAAAGGGAAGCCTGTTTAGACCTGGGCTTCTTGTGCCATTAGTCATTCTGCAACAGTAAAAATGTATTCAGTCCCTTACCACTGCCTGTACTAAATACATTATGAAAATATTTATAGTGCCTCAGTTACAATGTCACTGTTAAAAGGTAGTTCATATAAATGTTATCACCTACAAAAAGTTAAAGAAGTCTGAAGTGTTAACTTAGTGCTCAAGGTAGAAAATTAAATCTCACTGTTCTATATTTAGAAAAAAAAATTGGAATTCTAGCCACCTTAATCTTGTTTTCTTCTCATCATTTGCTATTATTTGGAATAAAGTTGAAAATTGGTGCTTTGAACTAGATTTCAAGGAAATATATTGTTCAAAGTCCTAGAGTTTGGGTTTACTTTTGATAGTGTTCCAACAAGTTATCCACAGTAATTTTTACCTATGCAGCTGCTCTGATTACTGCAAACTAAGAAAATAATTTTCTCATTTACACATCCTACTTTACAATAACATGTATTTTGCATGTGCCTCTGTAGTGTCAAGTATTTTATATTTTTCTTCATTATACCCTTAAATCTTTCTTGTTTTGTTCTTCATCATGTACACTTCAGTGTCTCACAAGCTACATCTTTAATACTCTTCATGTCATCCGTTCCTCATTCTCTATAAATATGGACTTTCTTGTCCATTCAGAATCAATTCTCTCCTGATTGACAGGAGATTAACCAATTTTAAATGTTTGTTTCGTCATTGAAAGAGACATCTGTGAACTGATTTCTTACTGTAATTGTTTAAATTGACATGATTATTTTAAATGACACTTAGGGGATTGTCCTTTCCAGGATTTTCAATACAAACACTAATGCTTGTTTCCCAGTCTTAGTTAGAGATTAAGCAGAGAGCAAGAAGCTTTACTTCTTGCTGAGGTTCCTCTAGAGAGGAGGGGCATAAAGAAGGCTAAAATACAGGACTTTGAAATGGTGCACTGTTTGTATGACAGAGGAAGGTGTTGCAGGACTACGTGCAGCAGCACCTGCCAAAATCTTCTGTCCTTTAGCACATGGGCATGTACACAGGTGGATGTTTTCATGCACATACTTGCTGATGCCCAAATACAGCAATATAACTTCTTCATCACAAACAAATGAGTGGCACAGTATGACTGCCAGGTTGGTGCATGTATTTTTGGCATATTGACTTTCTGTGATTTATTTTGCTGCCACTTTTGAGAGAGGGTGTGGGACAATGCACACATACTTGTGTATAGTAGCACCTTTCACACAGGAAAGCCAAATGGTTCATTGCATTGTTATATAGAAAGGAAAGATGCTGTGCATAGCTGGAGTGCCGCCAGCTCTTGAGTCAAGATTAGCATCCTGGAAACAGCAAACTGGCAGCTGTGTACTCCTGAATCCAGTAGCTCTGTGCAAAGCTGTCAGTGTGCTCTCAGGCTCTGCTTACACCACTGAACAAGGCAAACCAGGGCCCATCTGCAACAGGAGAGTAACCTATGTGTCACCTCCCTGTTCTTGAAGGGGAACCTCCACCAGGTCTGTGATAGGGATGAACATTGTGGTGGAAACATCTGCCCTGGTTCTTTTTGTGCAGGAGGGATGCAGACCTGGTTTGTGCAGTGGTATAAGCAGAGCTGAGCAGATGGTGGAAATTGCAGCAGTGAAAAGCTCTGTTTTGTGAGGGGCTGGATTAACACCCCCAGCACGACCCTAAAAGTGATGGAGAGGCATAAGACCTACCTAGTAGCTTTTCTGTTGTAAAAGTGAATCCTAAGCTTGGGAAACTGCATAAAGCAAAGAGTATAGCGCAAAGTTTTACTCAGAGCAAGAAAAAATATCTGTGGATGGGTAGTCCTTGTCAAATTAAGTGATCCTTAAAAGAAAGCCTATGTATTATACTCTCTCCTGCATAATATATTCAGCCTGTCTTATCAAATGCACCTAACAGTTACATTTTATCAACCCAAAATGGAGTCAGGATTCCTGAAACAGACTTACTCACTTTATCAGCTGAACACTGATTGTACTTATAAGTGCAAGTTTGTCAACAACACCAAGCTGTGTCGTATGGTCAACGTGCTGGAGGGAAGGAATGCCATCCAGTGGGACCCTGATAGGCTTGAGAGGTGGGTCTGTCTGACCTTCAATAAGGCCAAGTGCAAAGTCCTGCACATGAGCTGGGGCAAATCCAAGCACAAACACAGGCTGGGAGATTGGCAGGCCAAGAGCAGCCCTGAGGAGAAGGAGCTGGGGCTGTTGGTTGATGAGAAGATCAACACGTCTGGAGAATGTGCACTTGCAGTCCAGAAAGCCAAGCATATGCTGGGCTGAATCAAAAGCAGCATGGCCAGCAGGTTGAGAGAGGTGATTCACCCCTTCTACTCCTCTCTCATGAGACCCCACCTGGAGTACTGTGTCCAGCTCTGGGGTCCCCAACACAAGGACACAGACCTGTTGGAGTGAGTCCAGAGAAGGTTCACAAAGATGACCAGAGGGCTGGAGCATCTCTTCTACGAAGAGAGGTTGAGAGAGTTGGGGTTGTTCAGCTAAAGAAGAGAAGGGTCTGGGGGAACCTTCTAGCAGTCTTCCAGTACCTAAAGGTTATCAATAAGAGAGCTGGAGAGGGACCTTTTACGAGGGCATGCAGTTATAGGACAAGAGGAAATGGCTTCAAACTGAGAGAGTAGGTTTAGATTAGATATTACAAATAAATTCTTTACTGTGAGGGTGGTGAGACACTGGAACAGATTGCCCAGAGAAGCTGTGGATACCCCATTCCTGGAAGTGTTCAAGACCAGATTGGATCAGGCTTTGAGCAATTTGGTCTAGTGAAAGGTGTCTCTGCCCTTGGCAGGCAGGTTGGAACTAGATGATCTTTAAGGTCCCTTCCAACCCAACCCATTCTCTGATTCTATGATTCTCCAAACTTACATAAAGTTTATATAATTCATGGAGTTGGTGATCGATCAGCAGAACATCAATGGCACATCAAAAACCAGAAAACCTTTCCTACATGCTGGATAAAGGTCACTATTGAAGAAGTCTTGCTGTGACCAAAAGAATGCTAAAAACCAGTAACATCTGTGAGGAAAAAATAAAGGACACAAAATGCTGAGAAGACCAGCTTGATTTGGAATGCTTTGAAAGTAGTCTGCTTGGCTTTTAATCAACAAAGGCCAAGTCTGAAGTCAGGGCTATATGTACAGGGATGCTGTGGAATGAGCAGGGCTCCTTTCTGACACCCATGCATTTCTTCTCCCCAGGAACCTAAGGACAAGGCAGAGAAATGTGTGAGACTGATGGGCACTGGGAGGTCCCATCAATACCTTTGGTACTGACCCAGCCTGGACCATCAAACAGCAAGGGAGAAGGAGGAGAAGCTGTTTGTTAAAAAAAACAGAACAGCCCATATGAAATTGTGCATGGGAGAAAATTTACATGAGGTTTCTCAAACCCAGGGAAAACATTATCTTTCTCTCAAATACTCTGAATGCAATGAAAATTATCCTGTTTGCTTGACTCATCTGCACTTTCCTCTGCAACAGAATGAAGCTCTCAGTGAGAAAAAGCAAAACCCACTTTATAAAATGACAACTATATTAAGGCAATATTGCCTTTAGAAAATGCTTTCACCTATTAAGCTTTGTGCCTTACAAAGCCTAACATTTGCATTGAAAGAGAGTCAGTGAATACATACAATTGAATCACATGGTAATATTTTTTATAAATTTCAGGTCAAAAAATGAGGAAAATAAGTAGACAGGCAGCATCTTTCTAGACTATTTTTGAACATAATTTAGATACTCTAAGTTGTCTACTTTCTAAAATGAATTTTATTGCAAAAAACACTAGTATGTAATTCTGTTACTCAAGCAGCAGAACAAAATTTATGAATATTCATCATCATGGCAAAGAGTCAAAATTTGCAATCAGTTTTATCCTGTGTGAAATCTAAACTATTCTGCAAATTTATAGAATTAGGCTCTTACATTCTCAAAACAGATTTCAGAAATAAGAGTACCTGTGTATTCAACCATGTAGGAAAAAGAAAGGAAAAGTCATCTTTGTGTATGTGACAGCACTGTTTTCTGGATGGCTGGTGCCTGCTGTGCTTAGAAATGTCTGTCTATGCCACATCAGAGCTACTCTGGAGCCCTGCCTGTATGCATAGCTCCATTAGTATGTCTAGATTGCTCTAAGTTTCGGTTACAGTCCAGTGATAATACTAAATTATTCTTTTGCAAAATACGTGATATTCTCTGAACTAGAAGACAACAGCATAGACAACTATATGACTCAGAGTCTCATTGGAAAATATCAAATAATTTATGTCTACTTCTTTGCTTCAAATCTGATGCAAGTTGGTAGCAAAACCCCTTACTCCTGATTATAATGGCCACTCAGATGGAGAGGTTTCAGCTTGTGTCTGCAGTCTGGCCAGCATGAAGGGGATGAGGTGACTAGCAGGTATGTACCATCACAGCAGTCAGAGTGTCCCTCTCCACCTCCCAATGAGTAAATGCTTTGTGTTTGCCATCAACTAGCATATGGGCAGGTGGCAAGTTTTGGATGAGATCTTTCTGCCCACAAAATATTGCCAAAATCCTACAGGCACTTAAAAGAAGGCATAGACAAAAGGGAGTTGCCACTGATGCATATGGTAGGAAAATCAGCATAATGTAAATTTGAAAACTAGATACTCTGCTATCAAAGACTATAATTTAAAACATTATTAAATTCATTGATGTGACTTTTTCAGTCGAAAATTGCAGTCTGGTTTATATCAGATTAGAAATTTAATACATCTGCTGTTAAGTATCTAGAAAGCATTGCGTAACTTTCATCCATGAAGAACAGAGCCAGAGCAAAAGCACTAGAAGATGAAGGGAAACCTGTGACAGTGGTGTTGCATGGCAACTGAAAGCTTGGCTCTGCCAGTCAGTGGCTGTTCTTTGTACTTTAAACTCTATGGTAGGGAAATTAGTCATTAAAGCAGATCTCAGATGGATGACTCTTAATTTCTGAAATACAGCTGAAGCGCTGCTGTACACAAAAGCTTGCTTATGAAAACATCTCCTTTTTGAACACAAGCGTGCTTTGTAAAGATCTGGAGAATAAAAAAAAAAAAAAGAAAAGGCCTGGTGCACCTTAGTCAGAGAAGGCCCATTGCTCTTTTTCCCTAATCAAGCAAATGATTGAACATTCAGCCTGATTTAAACCTCACACAACATTCAATCTGTCCTTAATTTTAGAGAAACAATGCTTTTTCTGTTTGGAAAACAACATATACCAAATAAAATTGCTTGGCCCAGAAATGATGTTTTCTTTTTTTTTTTTTTTTTTTTCTTTTTCCCCACTTGTTCCAGTAAACAACCAATCCCACAGAAGACAAAAGATTAGTTACATATGTATTTAATCAGGCTTTCCACAAAAGCTGCACGGACTGTGATGTGCTAGGGCTTGCTTGTAAACATCTTGTCCAGTGGCTGATCTGTTTTCACCAAAAGCATAGATAAGCAAGAGAGAAATGTATTTAAAACTAGTTGCTACTCACTTCTTTGGCCACTAACAAAGAAAACCTGGGACCCACTTTTCCATATACCCCCTGGCTGAGAACTGTGGTTGCAGGAATTCTGGGACCTGTTGGGCTGGAAAAGTCCCCCTGTGCCAGGTTTGTGGGTGGATATGCTTCTGCATGGGGGGAATTTTGGCAAATCCCCACTGTGAGCAAATCATGCAGAGGTGGCTGGACCTAAATTCCTTTTCTAAGATTTGAAAAATTACCTCATATAACATTGAAGACTATTAAAAGGAAGACCAAGGCGTAGTCATTACTGTGCAGAAGACAAGTTAAGTTGTGTCATTCCTCAGGCTTTGATCATGGGTTTCATGGTGTTTGCTCATTGATTTCTATGCTGGACTTTCTGATTTTTGCAACTTGTGAAAATTGTGTTTATATTAATGTTTTTGGACACAAGACATATCCAGAGGCAAACCTGTGTGTACCTGGAGAACAGAGGTGGCAGTGAACAGCAAGTGGGTGGCAGTGAACAGCAAGTGTCACAGACACTACACAGATGCTGTTTCAGGCATGTGTTCTCATCTATTTTACTTCCATTAATTTACTGAGTTTCCAAAATTGAAGTGGGTAGCAAGACCTAAGGATGAATCAGCATGCTCAGAGAAAGGCTGGGGGAGATGGTGTGGGGAGTTTTGCTGAGGGTAGGCAGGGAGGTGGTGGCAGAGAACTCAGAAGAGCCTGGAAGGTTAAGGTGTGAATATAGTGAAAGCAGATGAAAAATGATATGTAAAAGAATTAAATTTGATTTACTAATTAAGCCATTTGTAAGTTGAAATGTTTATAAATGTTCACACTTTACCATCTTAAATTTCAAATGTGTCAGACCTGTGACTGTCTTTTCAGTTTGTTTCCTAACACCTCCTGGAATTTCACATTTCTCAGAGAAAATACGTTTCTTTCAGAAATCTCCAGTTTAGAACTTTCACATGTGCTGTGGAAAGAGAGAGCATGGGTCCACGTCAGGGTTTCACTGGCATCCTTACCATGAGGAAGCAATGCATTTCTGCAAAATGCTGAAAGGCAAGTGCCTGCAAAGAGGGTGAGCTGTAAGTGTGCTGCATCTCCTTTGCCTAGAAAAGCTGAGAAATGGAGCCCAGAACTGCTGGCCCTACTCTAGTGTCTGTGGCTGTGTTCTGTGTCCATGGGGCTTGAATAGTGAAGTCACAGAATCACAGAATCTCCTGAGCTGGAAGGGATCCACAAGAATCAATGAGTCCAACCCTTAGCCCTTCACACAACCATCCCCAAGTCACACCACGTGCCTGAGAGTAGGTCACTGAGATACCTTTGAGACTTCTTCCTTATGATGCTTAGATAGGAGTGTAGGAATCCAGCTTGGTTTGGATTTTGTGCCTGTTTTGAAATAAAATGATCTGCATTGATTTACTACATTGAAATCAGTTTATCCGTCACTTCACAATGAAACTGTATTCTTGTTAAGCTTTTGCCACTAAAAGTTGTTCTAAAATAAAAGTCTCTGTTTTATAAATAAACTTTCATGTTTAACTTTAATTCCAAATGCAGTATCACTGAACTCAGAGAACATATTCTGCAGGTAAAGAGGTAAGTTTTCCAAAATGTGCTTTTGCCTCTAGCTATTGTCTCATATTAAGACAAAGTACCTGATCAGCAATAGTGATGTTTTAAAGTATTTTAGATTTAATTATTAATGAAATAAACCCCCCAACTCTATTGTGAATTTGGAACAGCATAAGTTTGATTTTAATCACAAATCTGATTTTAAGTAAATGGTTCTAACCTGTCATTTGTCCAATCCTGAGTGGAAATGTTTCATGTGATTTTTATTTTGGGCAGCTCTTCATGGTTTTAAAAGGCATGCAATTAATTCCCTGAGCAGAATTTCCTACAGCTTTGTGTCCCATCTTCTTTAAGCTATCCCTCTGTGATACTCCAGTTCTTTCTCATGTCTCCTGTGGCACTTCTACTTGGCAAGAACAAACACTGTTACCACCAGGAACAGTGTGCTTGTGGCTTGGGCTGCCAGCTGCTGCCAGACAATTTATAATGTGTGAATTTGGCCTATTTTTCTGCCAGTGGCAGCACTAACTTGAGTCCCTCTTTTGCCTGGCCATGAGCATTCTCAGAACCAACAGCAACTCGATTGTTCTCAGCTTCTTCACATTCAGTTGGAAAGCCAAACTGGCTCAAGAAATGTTAGAGAAAACCAGCACACATGTAATGTGTCTGCCTAAAACTCACCTTCTTAAAAAAGTAAGCTAACAAAGATCTAGTGGTTTAAGCTATCCCTTTGGAAGCAGGGAATATTAACTATAGTAGACTAGAGGATGGAAATGGGTTACACCTTGTAGCTTGCTCTGTCATTTAATTTACCTAGACAGAGGAGCAGAAATATGAGGTGATAGGTGGCAAGTAAATCAAGTAGAATTGAAGGACAGAAAATATGGTGAAGTAGGAGCAGCTGAAAGGATAGAAAATCAGTGATAACAAATAGTAAAGGGAAAAGAAAGAAGTTCTGCACCTTAAGAGGAGTATGTTGGAGAGGTTTTGTTGATCCTCCATCCCCTCTGGACTTTCCTCTTCTTGACAGTCAAAGAAACCTTCCAGGTCTCCCTGAACACAGAGACAAGTTGGGCATGAGGTACAGACAGCAACACAGGTTGTTGTCACCTTCAGGGCAAGGCTGCTTTGATGGACACCCATGCCTTTCCGAACTGCGATATTTGGTTTACCTTTTTTGTTTTTCCTTCCAAAATAAACAACCCACTCCTGTTTACTCTTTCCCAACTGACCCTGGTTTTGCTGGTTTTAGACAGTTATTTAGGAATTCTGGCTTTCATCAGTGACCCTTGTAAGTCTAGGCATCTTCTCTATTCCCACTGTCCCCTGATGTCCTTCACCCAAGAAGAGTTCCCAACACATCCCTTTCCCTGTATGTGATACCTGTCAGTTTCTCAGGTTGCTTTATTATTTTGGGTCCAGGTTGGGATCATCTAGCTACTTTTCCCTTCTGTTGTTCTCAGCATCTGGCAGTTTCTCATTTTCTGTCATATTGTCATCTTGCTGAAGCCTGTGTTGTACCGAAGAAGGGTGAATGGGATTTAACTTCCATTGTCTGCTACTGGAACGGCAACTGTGGAGAAGATGGAGCAGCCCACCATCTCTGAGAAGTGCAGAGCCAAGGGTGAAAAGAAACAGTAATGAGCTGCACTGGAGGAAATTCTGGTTGGAGACAGAGGGAAAAATCTTCCAAAAAGGATAGTCAAGCATGGAAACAGGCTGTCCAGAGCAGTGGTGGATCCTCCCTCTACAGAGGTATTCAACACTTGTAAGGGACAAGATCCTAAGCAACTTGATTTCATTTTTAAGTGACTTTTGCTGCCTTTTTCAACTGGTCAGCTAGCCAGGCTAGTCAGGCACTCAAAGTTACAAATCCTCCCTGAGATTCATAATAAACAGGTATGCTTGTCTTCTGCAATTAAGATTTGAAAAGCAGTTTTGCCTCAGGCAGTATGATAGCAGCCAGTTGTCATGTCTAAAAGATGTGTTCATAGAAACAGAGGAACATTGATTTTTTACAGGCTCTTTACCGTGACTTTTCATAGCTCCAGTTCACTATCAGAACCCCAAAAGCCAATCACAACCAATGTACAACGTGTTTTTTCTTCCTGCACATGTAGAATAAATATCAAATCTCCTAACATCCAAAGAATCCCTCATCTGAACCCTGAGGGGCCCCACAACTTGTCATGAATGCCAAGAAAATCAGACAGGTGAAGTCCAGGGATTCAGCTGAGCAGTGAACTGGGTGAGAAGAAGGCTCAGTAGCGAATGAGAGAGTTGATTAGGGAATGAATCACTTAGGGAGAAAGTTGTGCAATTAAACTGATAAAGTTGGCAGCAAAACAAAAAGAAGGAAGAGAGAATGAATGCAACAATCAATCAATAAAGCAGTGAATCAATTGTCTAGTTAATAAGATAGTTAATTATGGAGAACAGAGCAGGCAAGGCAGTGTACTTGGTCAGTTTGGCTCCAACAAATCTCCCCAGTATATTTCAGTCATGGCATCATTTACTTCCACTAATTTTTGTTAATATAAGCCCCAAAGGTTTGACCTCTGAATTAGTATTCTCCTTCCTGTAGTAATCTTTAAACACAGTAGCTGTTTCTAAACTGGTATGATCTGTTTCTTTATACTATTTCAGAAAGGCAGGAATTAGCTTATGATCTGGGAGAACTAGTAACTGCATCTGTAAAAACAATACTTAGCTATCAGCATGGTCTTATTTTTATTATTTCAGTATTTCATATTAATTTTATTATTTCATTTCTATTTTATATTATTGTCGTATTTGTTGATCTTTCCACAGTCAACACAAATATGCTAAGTGCTTTCCAAACTAGAATACACAAACCTTTCTTCAAAATAGTTTCAATTCTGGAAGTATCCACTTTCAGAAAACTTTATGATGTTATTGAAAGAACTCTCTCTATTTTCTCTCCACTGTGCAACATAGAAACTTAGATAAAAACATGCCAATTTAGTGTCCTTGCATCCTAAAATGATAAAATATAGTGTAATGCAGAAGGCAAAGAAATACATGAAGTAGTCACCTTGTAGAAGAAGATAGAGATGTAGGATATTCAGACATTGTCTGAAGCTGGGATCACCCCCATGCAGACAGCATCTTCCTGTAGGATCTGGCTGCATTATTTGTGATGCTGTTGGGATCAACTTCCACATAGTATAGCTGCAAGACTGGGCAGTTTTGGACATGTTCCAATAACTCCATGTCTTGGGTGTGAGTGTGATTTGGCCTTCACTGTTGTAGCTGGACTTCAGTAAGCCTTGAAGATGCCTAAGCCCCATGAGCACTTTGGGTTTTTTCTTTCTGAAGTTCCCAAGGCCCCTCAAGCTGTGCCTCTGGCTGTGTCCATATCTGCCCACCACTAGAAAGCGCTAAGCTACTTGATACCTGTCCTACCCCTGAGCCTGAAAGAGGTATGTAATTAAGTGCTCCTTGTCAAAGTCCACAGATGTCCTGGTCCCATCCAAGTCACTCACCCCAGATCCAGGTCTGCAGAAAATGCCATTCAGGTGGTTGCTCTCTCTGTTGAGATCAGCAGTCATGGTGTGATGCCCATGTGCATCCAACAACTGTTCAGTGTAAAATACAGTAATAATCTTGTCAACAAGCTTCTGTGGAAGGATTATCTGAAACTTGAAGTGTTGTAAACAAGTATTATACTTGAATCTGTGACTTTTAATATTCAGCTGAGTCACAAATTGTTGTTTCTGGGGCTGTGTTCTGATAGGACTTTGAAGATATTCCTTTAGGATAAAGACAGAGGGTTTGAAGATGGGATGACTATTTTGTGAAACTGCTATTGACAACTAGATAGTCCTGTATGTGCTTCTGTATGTGAATTTAACCTGGGTTGCAGAAAGTGTTTTCACTGACATAGTTTCCAGAGACATTAGGTGACACAAGTTTATGTTCTGAGATGCACACAAGGACCTTTACTTACTAGTGTTTCTGACATCATGTTGGAGGGGTTTATATTTGCTGCACTGGCCTGGTATTGCTCCATCCAGAAAGAGTCAATCTATTTGTCCTTTGCCTTGCTAATATTGCAGACACAGAATAATCTTATTACAAAGTTCCAGCTGCCTCCTGATCTGTTTATGGTGTAAATATGGCCATCTCTGCCTGAAACTTGAGACAGCTGTTAACAGTCAGTGATCTATTCATTACATCTAGGTGTCCATCAGCTGTGAACTGAAATAATTTTAGGCAGTTCATCTCGTGGTTTCATTAGAGATTTCCCTTTACCTTTTTATATAACTTGGTATAATTTTGATGGAAATACCTTATGTGGAGGCAGTAATTTTTGCGAGGAAGTTGGGGCAAAACATGATACAGGAACCTAAATAGTGCCCTCTGCTCCTCCAATTCTTGTGTGCAAGAGGCCTCTTCACTGAAGTGACAAACACTGTCATTGTTAAGTAGCTATTAAGACGTCCATAGAGGTCCTGGTGACTGTACTTGAATCTTTACAGTATTCTATGTGACAGGTTGGAGCCTGCCTGCAGCATGCTGTCAGATGCTTACACATGTGGAATGCGCTGGGTAATTGTTTTGTGTCTCCTTCCAGGAGCTGATCTACCTAAAGGGTAAAGCACTTTTATTCTTAGCAGATAGAGCATTCATTTTTCTAGCTCAGGAAGTCGGTGTTTGGGGCTTCAAGCTTTTATTGTTGTTAATACCTCCTAGTCATATTTTGAGGTCTGAAGGGCTTGTAAGGCTTGCAAACACAGCCAGTAAGCTCAATTTGTCATGCAGAGGAGAAACACTGTAAAGGGGAGCTTGAAGAAGGCAACAAATATGCTATGTGAAACAGTGAGAGCATTATAGACTTTATCTGGGCCATACACAATATCGTCTTCAGTCACTGTCACTTTTTAGAAGCACGTAAGAACATGCAGAAATATAAAATAGTGAAAAAGCACACTAGGAGCTTAATCAGAACATGGCTTATTACAGTAGAGTGCCAGTCTATAAAGAACTACTTGGTAATATCAGCTTCCTGTTAATCCCATAACAATCAGATAATAGTGAAATGTTGATTTATTCACTGATTTACTCTTAGCTAGATTGAAATAATGGAGTAAAATGAGCCCATTTAGACTGGTTCTTAAATTGAATGCTCCTAATTGCATTTGAAAGAATAGACCCTAATGCATTGGAGTATCGCAATGACCCTGCTAATCTATGCAATTAGTTAACTATTCTGGAAAGGGAGCTACCTTTCATGTAGTTTTGTCGTAAAAGCTAGAATATATTTTTCATATATTCTATGCATGATTCTGTACTGAAGTCATTGACCATGTAAAATCTTTAATTTTACTCCAATACTAGTAGCTTTCTGTGTAAGTTTGCAGTAGAACAGCTCAATTACTTTATTGTATTTCCATTTAATTATTCAACTAGAATTCTGAAATTTTCACATATTCATTCTGGGTCACAGAGTTCAGCATGGGAGGGAATTCCAGATTACACATTCCATTAGATATTATCAAAAGGCCATCTGTCTTTCTTAGTGGGTTTCAATCACTCGAGAGCCTGAGGATATTTAGGCAGAAAAGGAGAAGCGAGAAAGAGAAGCTCTTGCAGTAAAAATCTGAGCAGAGCACTTGCAAGTTTTGAATGTTTCTAGAATGACTGACAATTTTACAAAAATCTCCTGCACCACTTAGTGTTTGTCACCCTCATATTTTGGAGAATCACCTTTCAAGAGACATCTCAACAAAGACTCGGTGAGCTTCTGTCTGTTGAAGCTCCTGGCTGTACTCCTGGCTACTGAAATAAAACAAATGAAGGAGGCAAGCTGGTGCTGAGGATTTGAGCACTGCTTCCAGTCAGTGGATCCTCTCCTTGTCTTCCTTCCAAGATGGCCATATTGCCAAGTAGGCACCATTTTAAATGGGATATCTGTGTTAAACTCTTCTGTGTGTATTTACATCACAGTCCGTTTTCACATACAGCTGGACATTACCATATTGCTACAGTGTGCAGCTGCAAATGAGTGTAATTGAGAGCACGGGTCTGTGCATCTCAACAGCCCAGAGCTCTACCCACCAGATCTATGTGCTGGGTGTCCCCAGAGCTGAAAGACACAAACCATCCCAGTGCTTTCAAACTCGATGGCACCTAACCACTACTCTTTTCCTGCCTTTCTGTGTTTAAACATTACATTTCTAGGGTTTTCAGAGTAGAATTAGGTTATGGTTATTTCTATGCCTGGCCACAGATTTATGCAGCACTCTTGTCCTGATGCATGCATGAAAAATTCTCAGAAAACTCTCCAGTCTTACAAAGTGCAATAGAATGCTCAGCACCTTTACAATTAAAAGAGCTTTTAAAATATTCTATATAGGCTTTGTTTGTTATTAATTTTGGGTTCTTACCTAAATAATGTAAATAGTTTCAAGTCATGAGGCAACTGCTATAATAACAGAATCTGACACTCTGCTTAGCACTGTTTGGAGTCTTTTAAGAGAATCTCCTGAGAGATTAGCAATAAATGCTTTATCAGACTCTTTGCAGGACATAGTTTGGGGGAAAACTACAGAAGCAGCAAAGAGGTCTGTAAGGCCAGTGGCACATAACTACTGCTAGTTTCCCTTCCTGAGCTCATGGAATTTGTGGAAAAAAGTGCAAGACCAGATTTTGTGTGAGTGAGTAAAGGCATTGGATACATCCCTACAGCTGTGTTTTAGACTGAGAAAGCCTCAGGTTCATCAGATTTTGTCAGTAGAGATCTCCAAGGACAAAAAGAACAATTACTAAGGGTTGCAGCACCATCAGCAGATGAAGGAGGAGAAACTTCTACCCCACAAGAACCAGCTGCCCAATGGGCTCCACTACATCCAGTGCAGGGTGTTCTGTTCTCTTGCAATCAAGCACTATGTACACTCTTTGAAGAATATGAAAGGTGATAATGGTTGGCTGTACTCCCTTTAAGGCTCTTATGACCCAACTTGATGTCCTGTGAAGTGTGCTGTTTGTCAGGAGATCCTTCTGGCTAGACCAGTATATTAACCACTCCTCCCAGTTTTGTATCCTCATCAAACTTGCTGAGGGTGCAACTCTGCCCCACCATCTAGGTCATTAATGAAGATGTTGAATATAATTTAACCCAGTATTGATCCCTGGGTAGACTGCTAAAGGCCTCTAACTAGACTTGGTGCTACTGATTATACTTAGAGGCCTGTTAATCCAGTTTTCAATCCCCTTTACTGTTCACCCAGCCCAGACTTCAACAGCTTGCCTGTGAGGAGGTTATTAGAGACAGTGTCAAAAGCCTTACTGAAGTCAAGGAAGAAAATATTCACTGTTCTCCCCTCATTTACCAAGATGGTAATTTCATCATAGGTGGTTGTCTAGTTGTCAAGTGTGACTTCCCTTTGTGATTTCATGTTAACTACTCCTAATTTCCTTCTTGTCCATCATGTGCCTAGAAATAATTTCCAGCATTGCTTCTTCCATCATCTTACAAGGTTCTGAGATGAGGCTCATTGGCTTGTAGATTCCTGGGTCCTCCTTTTGCCCTTTTAGAAAATAAGAGGGAATAACAACCAAGGAACAGGCAATGCATATGTAAGATAGATAGTTCCAAATTCCTGGTATGTGATGAAGTTCACCACAGTGTATTTAGAGACCACTAGTGGTTCAGAAGCTGTTGACAGTATAGCCAAGAGCTTCTAGAAAAATATTGATGCTTTGGAAAAACAGTAATGAGAAAATTCTGTACCTGATTTTCAAAAGAAAAAGATGGAACCAGTCAGCTTAACCTCAGTTCCTAAAAATGACTGGAAGAATTACTAAAGCTGTTGTTGAGCAGCTGGAAGTTACAACTAAGGCAAAATTGTCGAGAACAATTCATGTGACAACAATCTAATGTCTTCTGACAGGGTTGGCTCATAGGAGAGAATCAGTACCTGTCATGCCTTGACTTTTGTGGAACTATTACACTTGACATCCTCATATGGAAGCTAGAAAACTCAGTTCTGAAAAAATGTAGCAAAGAAATGTACAAAAATACATTCCTTTAAGAATAGGTACAAATAGTTTGCTGTAGCAATGGGTAATTATGACCAGTTGAACTACTTCCTCTTCAAAAACAGCACTGTCTGAGAACCTGCTCCCCACTGCAGATTTTCTTTCCCTGTCCAAATGTTTATCTCAGGCTGCATATATATATATGTCCCTGCATGTACATGCTAAGTCACTGGGATGTTTTCTTAGTAAAATAGCAGGAGATAATTAGGCAATGTTGCTGATAGGCAAAGAAAAAGTATTTCAGAAAGGAAGGCTTCTATCAGATAAGAATGCCTTTGTTGGAATGTGGCTCTATGGGGCATGAATGTGAAAGAGGGGAGTCCCAGCTGAAAACATGATGTGAGTTGCACTGTGGTTCATGTGAGTCACTCAATCATTTGCGGTTTACTTTTTTAACTTGTGTTCCTGCCACAGAATTGAAGTCTGCTTTCCAAATATTCATGGAAAACTGAAATTCAGAACAAGATTTAGAGCCACGTGTCACAGCTTCTCAGTTTGCTCTCATCTTCTCCTCTGAATGCTCTCTCCTGCCACTGTTGAAAATAATATTTATAGAGAGCTTACTTGTGTGATGAAACTACTGTCTGTCAGGCACATTAATATCCACTGCACAAAAAAGCAGATGTGAGCTAAATTTTTGAACAATAGTCTTGAGATTTCATAGAGACATAGTTAAAAATATCTTGTCACATGGCCTATTTGAGCCAAGGGTGAGAGTGTGGAGGGGATTATAATATTTCTGTGGGATGGTAGGGACTAGAATTAATAGTACTACTGCATATTGTCAAAACCTTCCTCACAAAAAGAAGACCCTTTTGAAAAGCGTACAGCTAGATGAAGGCTGTACCAGGAAATCCAAATCAAGCACCAATTGTCAAAGCCATGGGAACTGCCCTGCCTTACCAGCTTCCAAAGAATCAGAATCACAGAATCATTAGGTTGGAAAAGACCTTTAAAATCTTCATGTCCAGCCATCAACCCAGCACCACTGCTGTGTTCATCATTAAACCATGTTTTCAAGTGCCATATCCACGCATTTTTGAATACTTCCAGGGATAGTGGCTTCACCACTTCCCCGGGCAATCTGTTCCAGTGCTTTACAACCCTTTCCATGAAAAGAGTTTTCCCTAATAGCTAGTCTGAAGTTGTGCCTCCTCTGGCACAAGTTGAAGCCATCTCCTCGTGAGACAAACCTCTCTCCCAACCATCTCCATTGCCTGAACCCTCATCTCAGTCATAGGTGTGGTGAAGAAGAGAACACTTTGTCCCATTTTCTCCATGGAAAACTCCTATTAATGAGACTAGGCTTCCCCTGAGGTCAGTTTTCCAAGGATATATTAGCCACTCTCCTCAGCTTCTGCTTCCTAGCCCCGAGGCAGACCCTTGGATTGCCCTCAGCTCCCTGGTATCCTGTGACATGGCACTTCTACCACCCCCTCAGCAGCCCAAGTGCCTCCAGTCCCAGACTTCCTTGCTGACCCCTTGCTATCCCTGTGTACCACTATGCTCAGTGGCTTTTCCCAAACTCAGACCAGCACTCAGCTTAGCTGTGGATGTATTTTTCCCTGAGAAGCAGGATGGCTGTTCCCCCCATTTAATGTTGGTGGCTGTTTCCTAGTGGCCCTCTTCCAGTCCCCAGCAATGCAGGAACATGTATATGCTGGCCTTTTGCTTCCTGGATGAGGGTCCTAAAATCCACGTGCCCTTGCTTCCCTTTCAGCAAAGCTGGCATGAGACCACAGGCTTTGATAAGGCAGAGTGATGACATACCGTGACACACGATGACTCTGTCCATGGGGCTGTGTATGCCTAAAAGCAAACCTGAAGCCAATTTCTGAGGACACCCTGTCCTTCAGGAAACCTCCTTGCTGAGCCTTTCCTTAAAGCCCTAAGGCCTTGCAACTCAGCCCTATCTCACACCTCCTCAAGAAACACCTTTGAATCATCTATGGACAAGCCTCATGGCTCTTCTTGCTTCCTTTTTGATGTAGTGCCTTGGGATATCCTTCAGTTTTTCTATTCCTCGACCCTGGATCTGAGCATAGCCAGAGTCTTTTCCCCATCACCCCCTGAACTGTAGTCATCGCAGGTTTCTGCACAGAAACCATGTAGACACTCTGCAGAGGTCCCTATGGAGCAGGGAACTATAATGGGGATATAGGAGAGTGGACCAGTGGACCCCAATGACAGGGAACCAGTATAGCCACTTGGTATCACAGGAAGTGTTTTGGGCTGACCCAAGTGGACTACATCTCCTACTCTTCATGTAAGAGTCCTGTATCTCCTGGCTGACACTGAAGTTTGGACTGTTTCTAGTCTAATCCAGTTATGAACATGGAGCAGAAGTTAGGAACAAAGGGTATCCCTGTGAAATAGGGTTAGCATAGCTGCCACTCAGATTCTCAGCAAGGAAATGGGAAACAACATGGAAAAGTTCATAGAGCATAAGCTAACTGTAGAGTTAGTTCAAGTGTAAGGTGGATGGTGAGAGTAATTTTGGTTGAATTTCCCAAATGCCAGCTTTCTGAAATGACAGTGGAACTCTTTTTTGAGTCTTTTTCTGCCTTAAACTTTTTAGTGTCATGGCCCAGATCTGAGTAAAACCAGCACATTTGACTTCACACTCTAGCCAGCAGTGTTCAGTCCCCTAGTCCTTGCTGAGCTGGTCCCCTTTAGTTCAATAATAAGTAACAGTGTTTATTGGAGCAAGATGTGGCTGGCTGCTGGTAATGTCATATCCAGTTTGTACAAATCTGCCAGAGAAGCGTGGAAGCTGCTGCTAAGAGCTCTCCTCATGTAAATTCATTGTCTGTACTTCCACAGCTGCATGGCAGATAGGGAACTCTTGTTCAAAATAGAAGTAGATGAGCAAGCCTTGTATCTGGTAGAAGAGGGAAGAGACAAGAGGTCTGCAAACAATTTATTCCCTGTAAAGGTCCCTTTGTCCAAAGCAAGCGGTATCCTAGTATTTTATTCACTGTAAAAGTCCTTTTGTCCTCCCAGTTCTTGATGTCTTTGTTTTCATTATTGTTGGTGGTGAAGGAGTTTTTTTGTTTGTTTGTTCCCATGTTTTCAAAATACAATTTTCCTCCTGGATTCCCACATGGTGATCTGAGATTCCTGCAGGACTCCCACAGAAGTGGGGGTTGTCTAGAGGGCACAGGATTCCTGTCCTGCTGCAGAGAAGAGACTGGGATAGTGCACTGCAGCAAGCATGAGCTGTGTAGCAGGAACCCTTAAACTGTGGATACGGTTTGAGCTGACAGTTACCTATGTCACATGCTGCAAGAGATATATAGGCTGCCTTATGGTCTTTCTTGACCTTATCTGTTCTTAGGGACAGTCTCTGCTGTGTCTACAGTCAGGAGAACCTTTATGGGATGAGGAAAATTGTCTGGCTTTTTTTTTAGAACAAATATATCTGTGAAGCTTTCTGTTGATCATCACTGCCTGCCTAATGCTAATTAATTATTAATCTGTTTAGAGCCGTAAGTATGTGTGAGTAACATATTTAAGCACAAAAAATTAGGATGGGCTCTAATTTTAAGCTGGTCTGTACTTACCCCTTCCTGGTACCCCCTCCCAAAATCTTCACCTTCACTGCTCCCTCGGGCCCAGGGAGCGGGTCACTGCCTGCACCCTGGCTGCAGACACAGATCAGGCTCTTATGAAGGCTTGTGCAGTTTTTCTGTTCAGCCCCTTTTTCAATACTTAACCTCATAGGAAATGGTCAGACTAAGCTGGCCCCTGCACGGAGGAGATCAGAGAAGGTGAGGATGACTCTCCTGGAGAGGTGTTGCTGAAACCCCCACTTGGGGGATGGGAAGGGTGGGAACATGTTTAGCAAGAGAACCCAGGGGACAACTGGAGGAATAAAGAGCAAACAGAGAGGAGGAGGGAAAACAAGGGAAGGTTTTAGACAGCCAGAATTTCTGCCCTTAGCTTACCTGAGTGGCTCCTGTGGGTGATTATTTTAACCAGGACCTTTAGGCAGCTATTGCCAAGTACAAATCCTTTTTCTTATGTGCTTAATTGGATTGAAAATTAACAATGGGCCAGCTCTGGCAGTTGATTGGACTTTTTTTGCCAGTGTTCAAAAAGGAAACAGATAGCAGCTTAAGGACAAATAGGTTTCTCAGCTCTGATATTTCTCAGAGCTGTGTCACCAGATGGGAGAAGTAGTGGCACTGTATGGTGTAAAATGTTGAGAAAGCCTTAAAGAATCACAGTCTTCATATAAATCCAATTATGCTCAGGACTAGGATGCGTTATTCTAGTATACCACAGCAAACTGTAAGCTTGTTTGAGAATGAAGTACCAATGGGAAAAAAAAAAAAATCATATTTCCATGATACCAAGGCAAGCCAGGAACTGACACGCTGCCTGAGAACAGCATGTTATGGGGACTTCATGTCTGTAAGGGAGCTGTGCTAATGACTTCCCAGTGGGCGGAACTGGAGAGGAAGTCTTATCTCCAGACTCCTCAGAGATAGGCAGTGGGAAACCACCGGCTCCAAAGCTAATTTTTCTGCCTGACTAATAGAAGTGCAGAAGCTACAGATATGGTATGTGTTATGTGTCAAAGTTAAAACAGTTTTCACCAAGCCTGAATCACAACTGCATTAGGTCAGGCAGAAAACCTAGTAGGGAATGCAAGGATAATGACAAAAATAATAGGAAGAAAAATAAAAGGTGGCGTCCTCTCCAAGGAGCCACCCAACCATCTGAAATCCTACTATATTTAATTTGCTTCTGAGAGAAATGTTCTGTTATGGCAGACAGACAAGGATGCATCATTGGTTGAAGTAAATCAGCATGGCTTTTCTGAAGCCAGCAAAGCCATATTGATTCACCTTACTTGATGGCCTCTGCTTGAAAATTCATCATTGTAACAAATACTATAAAACTCCAGGTTTGTCACTGAGAAGAGCCTGTAGGGATGGCAGAAAGGAATTATCCTTCCTGCTTGAACAAAAGGATTACTCAAGTGGGAAACAGTCTTGCCCCAGTCTTCCTTCAGGATATGATGCCACAGTGCTATGAGGAACCAGCACTATGGGCTGCAATGCTGGAAAGCAGCTGAGTGGCCAAAAAACAGGAGTGTCTGGCAGCTGGAAATGTTAAACAGGAAGGAAGGAATGGCAAAAAAAAAACAAAAAACCGAGCTTGTAAACAGGACACGTGTATGAGTGTTTCATTGGCTGTGTGCTCACGGCCAAGGAACAGCGTGGATGGAAGTGTACCACAGGACTAGGAGAAGGAAGTACAATAGTCTTCATGGAGTCAGTATGAGGAGCACGGTGAAGCCTCAGACTCACCTGGAAGAGGAAGGCTGATTGGAAATTTAGGCTTTGTAGCAATGGAGAGTTGACTTTCAACCATGACTTCTTTTTGGAGATAGCACACCACTGTGCATGGGTTTGGGAATGGTGCATGCTTGGCCCCAGCAGGAGCTTAGCATATTCCAGAGCCCCACAAATTATCAGCAATCAAGGAAACAAGTCCTGATACACACCCTGTTTCTATTAATAGTGCCTTTCTTTTTGCGAACAGGCTTCAATTCTTCCTTTATCTCATTGTCTGAGTGGGGACTGTTAGTAAATGTCATCTTTATACATTTATTACATGCCACAGGAGGTTGCTTTATACTGCAGTACGATCATGCACAATGGAGGGAGTGCAGAAGCTAAGCAAACAAAATCATACAGGAATTCATGGAGTTTGCTGTATTAAACACACACCAAAACTAGCAAATAATCAACATTATTTGTTATTCAAAAGATGTCCCAAGCCACTTCCATCAGCTATACAATGTTGGGGGAGGAGAATCTGCTCTTATCTTCCAAGACATATAGCAGATGGCTCATGTTTTATGAATGGAGAATACATATACAAACACATCAACACATGGTCACAGCTCAAGCTTAAGCATTGCATGTCTTAATACTAGAAGTATTAGAAGTATTATTGTATCCTGTGGGTTTTTTGTAAGAAATTTGCTTTGGTTGCTCTCCTCAGACTTTGGCAAAATGGTTTTTCCATCCCTTTTCTCTTGCTATTGTGGCACTAGGAATCTCATGCTATTTACCTAGAAGTCTGCCTTGCGAAATATATCTGTTCATCCCTGCTCAGTCTAAACTGCCCCCCCTCCTTTTTTTTATGTGCCTGTAGGATTTCATTTGCATTTTTAAAAGCTGAGAAAAATTATAGCCTGTGATCTGATAACGAGACTTTTGACAGAGAAGACCTTTATTTTCCCACCTGTAAAATTCAGATTCAAAATTTCCTTTGCTTTGCTGAAAGACCTGATTTCCCAACTTTGATTAAGTCCTTGGAATGGGAGATAATTGTGAAGTGCACAGTGAGATAAATTAGCCTGGGCAAAAGAAATATCCTTTAATGTGGCTAGACTGACTGAAGTAGCTGAGGTGGCACAAGTATTTTGAGACAGTGCTGGGCTTTGCAGACAGACCCTTTGCACTACACGATTTTCCCTGAAAGTGTGGAACATCAGGAGATTATCTGCCCAGCTGGCTGACTACCAGTCTTAACCGAACACACACTCCAGCTTAATTGCTTTTGTGTGACAGCCACCTCACTAAACGCAGAAATACAATTATAGCAGAAGTTATGCACCCCCATAGGTTGAATTCTCATGGGTCATTAACTAAACAAACATGCAGACTTCTTGCATACATTTTTTTTAAACAATGGTGTTACAATATGGATTGTATATTCAAGACTGAAAATGAAGCTGGAATCCTTGGAGAGCCTCAGAATGACTCAGTGTAAAGGATTTGTCATGTCATCCTGAGGATATGACAATAATTTATACTGCTATGGCTGTGATGATAAGGAGCCACATCCTGCAAAGCCTACTGAGACAATCTGGCCCACATCCCTACTGGCCACATCCCACCAGAGGACACCTGTGAGAGAGATAATGATAGTCCTAGCATCTGAATCTATAGCAAGCTGGCACACCCCTGAAACAAATCCATGGGTGCTTCATGTGCACACATTTGTGTCAAATTGAGTCTGTGGGTAGAAGAGAACAGAGGGCTGGATTATGATCCAATGGATGTGACTGGCTACAGCAACTGCCCTGAGAGCCAGTTTCCCTGGGCTGACAGGGTAACCTCGTGGGGGAGGCACCTCCTGCTCCTGAGCCCTTCCTGCAGGATGTCCCATGTGGCACATGGGAGACACAGCCTTTGGCTGAAAGTGTCTCTGGTGACTGCTGCTCTGCAGCACGGCTGGTGGTCAGCCCTTTCGAAGGCTCAGCCTGACAGCCAGCTCACATTTTTTCCAGGTTTTCCTGGATTTCACCATCCTTACCCTCCCACAGAAATTTGTGAAACTGTGGGAAGGTTTTCTCCCCACCAGATGACTTTTCAATGTTGCTCTTTTTGTCAGAGCTTCTCCCCGGAGCTCTCCAGCAAGACTTCAGAAAACTCCACAACAAATTATTTAACTGGCTTCTTACCCACTGGTCTCAAAGCCACATGCTGGGCTGTCACTTATGCAGCAGCAGGGCCATGGCCTCAGGTGCCTGAGAGGCTTCACAGTCGGATGTAAGGGTTAGCAGAATATTCTGGTAACCCCATTTCTGCCACTGGGCTGTTCATGACCCCACACTGTATATATACATATATATATATATACACACATACATATTTATATTCTTTTGTGTGAGTGTTTGTGTATTTATACAGTGAGAGTATACAGAACTCGTGAAATGGTTTTAAAACACAGTGAGAACGATTTGTACCCCAAAATTACTTTCTTGTCATAATGCTTTGCAGTTAAATTTAGGGTTCAAATTCATCCTGAACGACTCCAGCATGAGGCAGGATGCACTCAGCTGTTCACTTTTGAATATGAAAATCCTCAAGAGACATCAATCAAGCTTTCCTGGTGACTACCCACATACATCCTTCTTCCATATTTTTGTACATGCTCAGAATGCACTGAGTTTGAAAACAGGGAAGTTGCAAACCCAGAGCTATACAATGGTATATCATTTAAATAACAACTTAATAATTTACACAAACTGAAAGCCAATGTACATGGATGTGTGTGGAGGTTTAAAACCCCATGTACAAAGGAAAAAATTGGGCATTGACAAGAGGAAAGAAGAAGGAAGCCATGTGATGCTCCAGAGTTTTCATCATGCAATATGGATGGAGAAAAAAATAGGATTTTATCCAAGTCTGGTGGAGGTGCTGATGTTCATTATCTAGAAAAGTGACATATTATCTCCTTTTTCATGTTTATAATTCTAGCAGAGCTTCTTTCCTGTACATTATTAAATGCAATAGCCTGAGTCTCTGTGTGAGTGAGGCCTCTGCCATTCTGACTTACTAGCTGGTTTCGAGGAGTGCCTGCTTCTCTGTATTTCTGTAATTTAGCTTCCTATGTGAGGCAGGAGTAGCCCTGTCAAGAGTCAACATCCCCCACTGGCATAACTCTCAGGGTCACTGAAATACATAAACTTTCCCACCATCTCTAGATGCTCTCCCCTGGGAAGTATCATCCTATATATATATATATATGTAGTATAGACATATAAAACTTGGGAACTCTGGGAAGACAACAGCCTCCATGACCCTACAGGCAAAGGGAATGTGATGTAATGGGAACTTCCCCTGAAAGATCACTGCAATATTTGTCCCATGTGTATTACATGCCATGATTATATACATTAAAGCATTCAGAGTTTAAAATACACTCCAGATGCTTTTTCCTGCCCTTTTCTCCCACTCAGCTTGACTTCCCCAGTGGATTGATTCTCATAGTTTATGTTCAGGGATTCAGTATTTTGCTTACGTGCCAGATTAGCCTTTTTTGGCACAGCAAAAGCTGCCCCGTAAGCCTTGGGAAATGCAGTATCATATGCTGAGAAGCTGTAGTGTATCAGAACGGGATGAGCAATCAGAGTGTGAATATTCAGCTGTACTCAGCACCAGACAAGCTCTGGGTTTTGTGAAGTCAGCAGGACTTTTCCCAGCTATCCTATGAGTACAGAATCAGGCCAGTGTTGGGAGTGCTGACAAATGCAATCTATCAAAGAACTGGGAATTATTTCTTCTGCTATGGTTCTGACTTCTTTTTATATTTTCCTTTCTGCTTGTTTCCTAAAACATGAGAATTGTAGGCCACCTGCTTCATGCACATTTCAATTCTCCATTTCTTTGACTGCTTACTGATATGCAAACACCACAAAGATCCAGAGATACCTCCATAATTTTTTAATGTCTGCTTTTGTATTGCAGCTCACACTTTTTCTGCTCCCCAGAGGAGGAAGCAGCAAGGTCTTATTCTATTAGAGAAGACCTCACAAAGATTGCTCTCTATGCACCAATTCTGTGTATAGCATGTAAATATGAAAGGAAGATGCAAGCACACCTGGGATATGACCCAAAGAGGGCCAATAGTTAAGAACAGCTTCGGATGCAGAACAAACAACAATCCCATGAGTTACAGCATTTTGTTTTCCTCCCTTGGCAGCTTTCAGTGCCAGTGAGATCTCAAGCAAGTTAAGGTATCTCTCAGCCCCCTTTAACCCTGAAAGATAAAACCTCTGGGAATTTTTTGGGATCTGCTTTACCCATGAAGGATGGAGGAAGAAAGCAATACACCAAAATACTCATGGGGGTATGCAGGGAAATGCTGATATGAAGAGGAGGGAGAGCTCCTAGGCAGCTCCCTTTCCAGGCTGATTGCACAAAACCTCCACAGTCCCCACTTTTGTTTGATTCATTCAAATGGTCCTTCCTATACCTAATTATCTACATACCAAGATGAATATTATTACTCATACCTGTGATGCTCATGATTGCCCAACAGGTATACTAAGATAAAGGAGTACTTCTTCTGATGCTTTAAAATAAAAGCTATATATGTATTCTTAGCCTCAAATATATCTGATTGTAGCCACCACATGTAAAACTTCACCTGTCCTGGATGGGAAAACATGGAGAGATGGATTTGCCTACCTTGTCCTGGCTTGCCATTGCCATGTCTGTCCTGGCCTTTCATCAGGCAGTGGCAACCACTGCCATCAGCTCTGTGTCAACACTGGCCTCTGAAATTGGTTCTCCACAGCTCTGTAAGGACGGGAGTCTGTTTATTGTTGTGTATGATCACTGGTGATATCAAAACTCAAGATCCCTTGAGGTCTGCTCGGGATGTCTTGGCTAGTAACTCTGGTCAGCTCACCCCATCCCACCTACAGGAGAGCCTGTTTGGCTCCTCATCAGAGGATGGTCACATCTCTTTGTCCATGTATCCCCTACAACCATCATTCACATTTTAGTGCACCACATGCACGAAGGCTGTTCTTACTTGGTTTTGTGATGTCTACTTTTTCTTTTTTTCCAGTGTGAAAGAAGAGGTTTGATTGCAAACAGGCCAGAAGATGCAATACAACTTCACTGAATGTATGCAATTGACTGACACAATAGACCGAAGTAAATACAACCTGCAGTACGTAGGACAAAGGGAACTCCAAAATCATCATAGGTCCCATGCTTTTCCTTGACACTTTATTGTGGCAGTTTATTGTCATTTTATTTATTGCTGTTATTGCAGCAACATTATTTTTCTATT
This sequence comes from Xenops minutus, assembly GCA_035221455.1. Lineage (NCBI taxonomy): Eukaryota > Metazoa > Chordata > Aves > Passeriformes > Furnariidae > Xenops > Xenops minutus. The sequence continues at coordinate 78,262,748 of JAWWEE010000001.1, read as the reverse complement.
TTCTCTGACTCAGTTCTTTGCTACTGCACAGACAGTATATTCCTCAGCTTTTTCTTCTTTAGACTGAGAAAAACATGGTACTAACTACTGCACTTACATTCATTTTATGTATATTCTTCATATATTCTATATTCTTGATAGATTCTTTATATATAACCTTCCCAATAGCCCTTCTCTCTTTCAGCTCACACTCATTTTTCTTGAACTTGTATCTTCTACTGTACACAGTAGTACAGATGATATGTCATTGCTGCCTAATGTGGTGGCATTAATACTTCTCCATTTCTGCTAGACAATCTAATGTTTAAGGATTGCATTTGCACTTTTCACAGCCTCATCAAATTGTTAACCTATCATAATCAAGACCATAACTAATACTCTTCTTCCTTTGTCCTTTTGCATAGTCTCCCTGCTTTATAGCAGAAAATCTTGTTATTTGTCTGTATGTACATTATTCCTGCCTTTCAAGCTTTTATATGTAATTCCATTTCTACTATATGAGACTGCAAACTCATTAGTTTTTCCCCTTTTGATATCTAAACTCCCATATGTGACTGTCTTTAGCACATTTCAATAGCACACTCTCACTTTGCATCAAATTTATTTGTGAAAATATTAAATAAGATTAGTCCCAAGACTGAACCTTGAAAAGCTCTGCTCATAACCTTCCTCCAGGCAACAGCTCTCTTTTCACTAGCCTGATCTTCTGTTCATCCACTCTTTTCCACCTTACGTTTCCTTTCCCAAGGCTAATCTGTACTAACAGTTTCCAATGCAACAAAGCACTATAGGCTTTATAGAATCAATATATGTATCTTCTTTTTCTGAAATCAAGAAAAGATATAATGGATAATATACTTTTGATAAACCTGTGGGGTTTGAATTGTATTTTTCATTCTTCTCCATAGTTTTGATTGTTCTTACCTTTAAAGCCTGTCAGCCAGAGATCACAACAGTTATTCACCAGAGTTATTGAGACCAGAGTGATGATCCACTGTAGCACAGACTGCATTCCCATTTTCTTAGAAAATGTGTCATGAAAGGCCCCATTTGCTACTCTCTGTTCCATTAATACCACCTCTGAATATGAAAAAGTACTGAGGATTGTTGCTACTGGACGTGAAGTTGCACATCCATATTCTCTCTGGACTCTGGGCTCTAGCTCAGGGTCTCTGTCCTTTTCGACCTGAGCACCTTCAGTTCTCTGAATTTTGCTTTCCTTGTCCTTGATGCAACACTCAGTTTAACTGATGATGCTACTTTTACTGCCTTGTTTGCATTGACCTTCCTATTGAAATCACTGAGGTTGTGCATGGTGTCAACAGTGTTGTAAACTCATGCTCATTGCCCCTCCCTCCAGCAGAACAGATATGATCTGAATCCCCCTGGTCAACTCACTTTGTGGGACTTGGATTCCTGGCCCTCCAGACCACATTACTGGAGAAGCCACTACCTCTTGAGGGTGTTTTGCATACTTTGGATATCTTTATAATCTTGCACTGAGTCAGACATGAGTCTATGGTTCTGACAGAAATAGCCCAGCCCACAGATAAAGAACTAAATTTCTCCACAGACCCTGTCAGATTCCCCTAGACATGATTCTCAATATGCCTCATCTCTTCTCAGATGTCATGTGTTTTTCCCCACGTTTAATTCAGAAGCTCTCATACCTTTTCATAGAGACCTGCGAAGCCCTGCCATCCTGATTCCAGCTGGGCATGAGCATCTTTGAACACCTCAATTTAAGTGGTAAAGTGTTAGTGTCTGTACCCTATTGTAAGCAACGGGGTTCTACTAATACAGACAATGAAGTCCAGAGGTCTCCTCAGGCCCTTCTAATGGTAATGCTGTGGGCTCAACTGAATGGACTTGATGCAGATCTCTAGTGACCTCTGAGATGCCCAAAATGTCTCACATGGTCCCCAACAACCAGTCCAGCAGGGAGCACTACTAAACTATGACAGGTGTTGTACAATTCAAAGGAAAATAAGCAGGAGAAAAGAGTAAACAAGGAGAAAGTATCCAGATATTAGAATTTACAGAATATTTTTTTCTGCTAAGAAGTAAAATGGACTTCATACCTTTGTTCTTTAGAATAATGGGAGGGAGCAGGGGGAAAGGAGGGGTGTGGTTTGCAAGTCCACAGGGGATTATTCCTGTAGCTGATCAGGTCGCTCAGGATCTCTCAGGATGTTGCGAAGAGTATGGTTTGTGATGCTTCCACACAGTTGTGCTGCAGTATGCTCATGTGCTCACTTCTCTTACTGAGAAGCAACTGTCCAGAACACTGTACCTTTTACCACTGAAATGCTTAGAGTCACATATACTTTACCCATACAGTGTAAGGGAATGGCAAAATAAAGGTCCTGAAATGTGCCTGTGTTTCCTTATTTCCACAATTTGTAATTAATTTCATTTTTGGTTGTTTTTGCAATTTGTTCTTGTCTTGGATTTCTACATAGGTCTGTGCATTGCTCTTTTTTGCCACATGAGAACAATACCAAGGTTTGTAGAAGTAAAATGATATACTACTGACTAAAACGCTGTCAAGTTTTGACAAGTATTTATTCTGGTCCAAAGAGCAAGGATCTGCTCTACCAGAACATTTGTAATAAGCTGTGATAACACATCCTACTCCCTTCCCAAGGACTGTAGGGCCTGTCTCAGCATGCTGGCAGGGGTGTGGGTGTGTATTTACATTGGCCATTCTTTTGGGGGGCTGGAGGTAGAAGAGCCAGTCAGGAAAGGGTTTGTGACTACAGAAGAAAGAGTGGAATGTGGAGACAATAGTAAGGTCTATAGATCTACAGTGTCATACAGAAGATTTCTGTTTTTTTGGCTTCAGTGCAGGTCTTGAGCCCGATAGAGGCCAGGCCAGAGTGATTTCTCTATACTTGAAACTGATCTGTTCTGCATTACTGCTGTAAAAGTGAAGGATTCAGCAACTGAAAATGCAAAGGACTTCTTCCCTCTACCAACTGTGAAGACAATCAAGTTCTAACTCTGCCCTCACAGCAGTTAATACATTGGTTAAGGATTATTATAGCATGAAGACAGATCTGAGGAAATAAAAGAGGCCTCTCTAACTGCAAAACAGGGATAGGATTACAGGGTTTTTGCGTTTTAACCAGAAAATAGCAAGGTTTTCTTTCAGACAGCATGCACGTTTTCACTCTAGAGATAAATATGTGTTAAAGTTAGTGATGACTAAGTAACAGAAAACAATATCAAGGTAATCTTTTGCAGGTAGATGTCATACTTTATCAGTGTGTTAAGTATTCATTCTACCTGCCAACCTTGCCTTGCCTATATCCTCAGATGATTGCCGCTACAACAGCAAGTCTATTATACTAAAAAAATTGTTTTCACATTTTTTTTAGGATTACTTTTCCATTTGTTTTTGAGATGGGGAAAAAGAGGGATCTTCTTCAGTTTTGTTTTAGAGGAAATTTGCAACAACAGATCTCATACAAGAATTCTGATTTCTTTTATTTGTTATTTTACAACTAAAACTTATTAAATCTTCCTAACAGTATTTTGGTATCTTTTCAAGTTGGAAACAATTCTATTTCTGATTAATTCATACTGGCACAAGAGTCCTAGAGCTATGCAGATTAGCTGAATGCACCACACTACAATATCTGTGTTGTAAACCTAAGGGTATCCATGGGCTTTTCAAGTGAATGCACATTCATACGTGAAGTAGGCAACACACAGTGAATGAGCTACATTATGTGAATGTCCTCAACAGCTGAAAAATGAACTATGTCATGGATTTCAGCTTCATGGAGTGAGCAGCTGAATTCGTCGGTGACACTGAAGGATTGTTCTTCTGTATGACTCAGTTTGATTCACTGGCCTGACAATGCCCCCTTCTTTGTGAATCCCTCGCACCTGTAGATGCACAGCCCTCACAAAAGTCTAATTCTGGCAGTTAGCAAAATCCAAACTATTAGCATGTTGAAGTAAGTGCAGCAATTTTTCTGATGTCGATGCTGATTGCAACACTCATTATATGTTGTAGACTAGTGTTAGACTGATGCATTCTTTGAAAGCTCATTTCCAAGATTTTATGTCAGAAAAAAATCTTCATGCTGCGTTCAAAGGACTCTAAAGAAAATTATAGAAAATATACCATTTCCAGACTGCAACACTGCAAACTTGAAGCTAAGGAGAATGGTAACTGTTTTCCCCTTTAGGCCACTTTGTACTAAATTATTTGCAGGATAAATAACAGCAAGCCACTAAATAGATACTATAGATTTCTCAGGAAATCTAAGGTGACATTGCAATGTCAAACCACAGGAAATCCCTACAGACTTTAACCATAGATTTTCTAATTGATATACCCCCAAATAAATATTAAAACCAAAACCACAAATTACATTCTCCTTCCTGATTGAGATCTACACTGGGCTGTCAGAATATTAAAGCAGCCTGTACCCAGGTTGTTCATAAAGACAGTAGTGGCTGTAACTGAGCTGGAAAAAGGGAAAAAACCCCATCTGCATGAAACTTGCTTCTGGCTAACCAACTTCTGACATGATCCCCAGTTCAACTGTAAATCAGGCTTTCAAAAGGGAAAGGGAAATAAATCATTCCGCACGCAAGAAAAACTAGCAGAAGTTTATATTGCAGTAGAAATGCCAACACCTTCTTGGAGCTAAGTTTTAGCAATAATTATATGAAAATGCCACGGAGGAACCATAAATCTTCAAACTCTCCTGCACACCACAGAAATAAGCAAGAATTTCTTGAAAGCATCTAGAAGTGAACTATGGGACCAAAAACTCAAATGAGATGCTGAAGCATATTGCTGGTGGTGTGATGATAAATCATGCATTCTAGGTTCTTGTTTCAGATTGTAGTACAAACACAAAAAACCCTAAAGAAGTGCTTCTTTCAGGTTACAGCAGTCACCTCAGCTAACAGCAACCCAGCTTGGAAGCCAGGCTGTTGAATTCCTCTCTATGTGATCAGTGACACAGCCCAAGACCTAAAATGTCAAGTGCAATAACAGATGATTCAGAAAAGCTTCGGGAAGGGCCCAGACAAAAAGAGCAGGGAAGCTGGAGGAGGCCGTGCAAGGACAAAAGAAGAGGGAAAGAATTTTGTTTCTGACTGCTGCCTGTTCAGGGAAATCTAATTTTAAGGGCTGTGTTTTTCTTGAAGTAGTATGGATTTTTTTTTTTTTTAAACATCGACGTTATCCTTCAAGTACATGAATTCATAGGGAAAGAGTGCTGGCTAAACCCAATGTATAGAATGGATTGTGCTCTGGATGCCTGTTTAGATACATCATAGAAGGAGATTTGATTTCAGCAGTGGTGACAAAGTACATACCTCAAGAGTCACTTTTTGCTTTGGGAGAAGTGGTTTGGAAGGTACCAATATTTTAAATGCTTGTACCTGCTGGCCAGCATATCATCCCTGATGAGCTGGGCTTATATTTTAAGGGGCACATAGATCTGGAAACAGCCTTATCTGTGCAAATCTTACTCCCATTTCTTGAGTCGTACTATTGCACTATGGGCAGAGAAACATATCTGTGAAATGCCTCTTCTTCACTTCCAGAATTCACCTTCAGGCAAATACTTCATTTCTCTCTTGAAACTGCTAAATTTTATTTTAAAATAGTAATTTCCTGGGGTGTGGCAACTTTTAAGGCAGTCTGAAGGATAAGGTTTGCTGCCACTCTTCTCTTCTCTTCCCTCTTTTATGTGCCCGTTACCAAGTGGAACCCTTTTATTTGGCAAAGGAGTATCTGTACTATGTTGGAGGAGACTCTGAACTAAAATTAGTAGGAGTAAAAGCAAGGACAGCCCAGTAGTTTCATTTACTTAATATAAATTGAGTCTTTTTATATCTAAGTATCTGTGACCATGGTACTTTGCAATGTCATAAAGGAAAGACAAAGTGCTCCACATACTTAGAAAGTTCACTCTCTTAAAAATTACAATAATATGAGCCTACTCAATATGTGACATCGAGCAATAAAGATGGTGAGGGAGGGTAAGGTATAAAAGATTAGCATTCAAAGCATAATAGGCAACATCATTAACACAAATTTAAACATAAGTTTTGTGATTCCTAAAAGCAGGCTCAGACCTCTGAAAGCTGGACACACGCAGAAGCACAGTGAAAAGGTTTTGAGATACTGAGAGGCTCCTGTTAGCAATTCTGTCCTAAGTAAAGAGAATAGGTGAGAAGGCATGAGCCCAGGAGATGTTCAGCTTTCTGCTCTCCATCCATCTGAGACATAACACAAGAGTAACCTCACTCCGTAGGACCTTTGTTAAGCTCCTACTTAAATGCTCTGTTACATTGCTCCTGGGCACCAGCTGTGGCTCACCAAAGTCAGAGCTGTCAAAACCAAAGACGAAAAGGACTGCTGAGTCCTGGGCAACACAGAGTGACACCAGACATGCTAGGACAAACTCATGGTCAGAAGGGCACGGACAGTTCAGAGATGTGGTTGGACCAGCTGCATGTTGGCTCATGAGGGATGCCAATGAATCCCATGAAAAAAGGACATCATCAGGCATCCAGGAATGGGTTGCAACTCACAGGTAGAGGAAAACATGAACTGATTTTCTTGTACAATAAAACACTCAGAAGTCTTTCTTGCAATTTAAATGAGAAAGTCTTCTTGTCCTTTTTTCTTGCAGTGTTAAATGAGAGGCAAAGAAGTGAAACAAACGAAGCAAAAAGAAAGGGGAGAAGACTGGCTCTTTTTAGAACAGGAGGAGAAGGGGAAGAATGACAAGACCACAAAGAAGCAAAACCCCCAGCAGTCTCAGCCAAAGATATTATCACTTCCACTGTGCCCTAAACTAGGAGCCTCATATGATGAATCTTTGTGAAATCGAGCCTGGTTCATGGTTTATTGGAGTACAAGGGAACAAGGCATCTAAACCTGACCATGCCACCGAGCTGCTCAGCATGTCAGAGGAACAGCTGCGGACCCTCTGAGCCTCTGCTCCTCCACTCTGCTCCTCCTGCTCTTTCAGCCTGAAATTCTTAGGGCAGGTACTCCTGCACTCTGTGTTTGAGCAGGGTGTGGGACATGGCAGGCATCTGCATTTCAGTACCACCTCCTCTTTCCCTCTGGATGTTGCTGCACTAATGTGTGATGAGATGGGCATGGACACACACGCAGACCAGCAAAACCCATGAGAAAGAACCATGGTAGCCCAAGAGTCTTTAGGTACATTTTATATTCAACTTATTTTTGGTTTTATGGTTACGAGCCAATTTTGCCCTAATGAAAATAAAGGAAAGTGCTGAAGTTCAGAGGCTATTCAAATGGAGATTAATATACACTTTTAAAAGCATTATTTAAAATTTTTACTGCTTTAAAACTATAATGCTTTTTGATTTTGAACATTTTCAGGATTATTAACTTTGCTCAGATTTAATACAAGAAATTTATATGTATGAAATGGAAAGACAAGCATGCAAAAATTATTGCAGGAAGTGAATTGCAGAATGAGGATTGTATATGGATGCTGAAAGACTCCATATATTTAAACGCAATCATTTTGGGGATAATGACGACTGAGTCATCATCACATACTGCATGTCTGTGTGTGTCAAAATAAGAGTAATAAATGTAGTCATAACGCAAATCTGTGTGACTGAGTAGTGAAGAGAATGAAAAAGACCTAATGGTTGGATTAATGATGGCTGGGAGGGTTACTTGTTAAGATAATATGTGGTTTGCTTAATGAGGAACGGGCACAAAAGAAGAGTCAAGTTATTGCACTGTATATTAAACCAAAAGACTAAGGAAAGATGGCCAAAGATGGCATTGCAGGCAGACTTCAAATAGCTTGTGGTATATTCTCAGTGCATCACAGAGAGACAGGTTGGAGCTGACAGGACATCCCTCTTCCCAGAGCGTTAGCACCTGTGGCTTCTGCAAAGCGTGGCCAGCTTGCTAAATCTTTGGTGTGGGGAAAGGAAATGGGCCTTGGCACACCACACTTGGGAAGCTCCTGTGGGGCAAAACAAAGTTGTCTTATTCATGGAAAGAAGTGATCCTGCAGTGCAGTTATTGGTGTACGTGCACTGGGAGAGGGTTAAACAGAAACAAAAATTTTCCAGTTCCAAAATGCAAATGGTTTTGGAAAGTCTATACTGCATTTGCAGTTATTTCAGTGAGGGTTTTGCTGTTAACTTCAGGAGATTAAACATTTCTTCTACAGATGTCTGTGAACTAAAAACTGGTATGATATTGAGCAATGGCTTAGCATGAATAATCTGTCTATTCTGAAATAAATTATTTGCCTTAAACTATTCAGTTAGCAGAAGCAATGAACCGTGCTGTAACTTCCTTGGTAATTTTCCCTATGTAGATAAATAATTTCCCTCTACATTTCACTGAAGTCTTTATTTTGGACCCATGATATGAGTGTCATGATGATTTAGTGATTTTTCTCAGTTGGATATATTAATAACTGAAATATTAGTTATTTCTGAAAGTACTATAATTTAATCAACATGAAAAGCATAAGAATTTCTCCATATCAATTACCAGTAATAGATTATCATTATCTATTAGTTATCACTTACCGTCAAAAGTAGCTAGTGAAGAATATTAATGTCTGGGAAGGATCTGTCTTGTCCACAATGAATATAACCAGTTTTCCATGCTGTGCAAGTCAAATATGACATTGGAGATCATTGTGAACACTGCTGGACCATTCTCAGGGTCAAACCATGGAGCAGATTACTATCTGCACTGAGTTCCTCTCAAGGTTTCTCAAACAGGGACTAGGCTCATAGCTGGGAGCTGTGGTAGGGAGCTGGCATGGGGCACTCCCCTTGCTCCATCCTCCATCCATCATGTCTCTCTGCTGTGAATGCATAATCACACAGGAGGGCCTGGCTCGGTGCGTGCCTACGCTGAACTATGTACCCTTTGGTTGTCGTGTTTACTTCAACGGGGCTGTTAACGAAACCGAAGATTTGCTGAGGTATCTGCGGGGTTGGGTGCCTAATGAACAGAATTCTTAATGCAACATAAATCCAATCAAGATTTTCATACCATATAAGCAAACAGCACAGTTTGTGGAAAACAAGAGCCTCGCTGAAAACTACTGTTATGCAAATATCATCACGCTTGGGGCATGTATTAAAGCAGCCCTCAAATTGCAGATTTTTGGCTCGACATAGGAAATAAAATGAGATCAAAACAGGAGGGAATAGTACTGGTGGATTTGCAAGATACAGATTAATAAAAAGAACTCATTGTATGCTTTACATGGAAATTTTTTGGTTACCTTGCTGCAAATTTTTTTAAAAGTCCTTTTTTTAACTTTCTGCACCAGAACTATGATTCATTCACACAAAAGGTTATATGCGAGGCACAATTTTTTAGTTCATTGAGGCTTTCCTGTTCAAAGGAGACAGGCTTTTGTGAGATCTGCTGTTGCTCAGAGAGGGAATTAGTTTTATTAGCAGTGTGTCATTCACAGTGTGCCTTACACGTCTACCAGCTTCCTCATTTCTTTTTCTTTTCTTTCTTCCTTTTTTTTTTTTTTCCCTCAGTTTGTTAGCACTGGAGTGGTTTGGGATCCTCAGTATGAATAAAACCCATTGTATTCTTCCCATATTCTCACCCCAGGATGGTATTTCCTTCTGACCAATAACTTAAGACCCTTAAAAAAAAGAAAGGGAGCACAAAACCCCCCCAACAATACTGTGCTTCCAGGATGTCAACATTACCAACTGATTTAACCACAAAAATCTTCCTGCCTCATCCTTTCCTGTACCCTCTACGTGTTGTTTTTTGCACTGATCTAGCTCAGGAGCTTTTCCGAGGCCTTTTGTTCTCTTCACTAAAAGCCATGTGCATAGTGCTAGAATTAATTCCCGCATTTGGGAGAACATCGAGGCAGTTCGCTGCAAAGTGAACCTTTATTATTCACAAATCCTGATAGGATCACATGAAGCATGGGATGTCTCTCTGCTCCCTGGCAAGCAGACACAAGCAGCCACAGCCAGCCTGCCCTGCTCTAGCTCTGGGACAGCTGGAGTGAGAGGACAAGAGGCCTGTGTCCCCTTGCAAAGGATGCTGCCGCCGTATCACTGCAGCCCAAAACAGGCTGTAAGCAGAATTAAGTGTCTCAGTTTAAGTAAACAAACAAGCTAAGCCCTTCTTGCACCAGGGCATGATTACATCAGCTCTCACGTATAGGTGACAGGGTTCTGTACTGCATCAAATATATATCAAGCATGCTTAATAATTTGGGCTTTATTCTCATAAATTAAAAGTCCAGGGGGAACTGCTAGTGACCATCTCTCTGTCTGCATATGGTACACGAAAAGCTTTCTTCAAATTAATTGGAGCAAGAGCATCTGTTCTAGAAAATATTCAATTGATTTTAGAATTTCCAGTACTGTAGAATCCAACATGGTAAGCAGACTCAGGGAACCCTCATACTTAATGATTTGTGCCATGTTTCTCATCTGAAGTTTTCTGTTTTCAACACCAGGCCACTGCCTGCTGTTACACTTTTCTTTGCAGAATAAAGAGCCTTCAAATTCTGTTTCTTAGGCTGGTAGTTGTAGACTGTGATCATATTTCTTCCTTCTCCTTAGGTAAAACTGATAGAATTCCTGCATTATTTCATTATTTAGCATGTTTTTCCTATCACATTCCTTGTCTTTTGGCCTTTTTTCTGAATGCTCGTGTTCTCAATGTCCTGTTTGACTAGAGTGTGGGTAATGGATAGTCCACTGTGGTAGTGGTCATATTTGATGTGGGAATGATGAATATACTCTCCTCCTCCTTCTGCTCCTCCTCCCAGAGCTCATCCTAGTTCTACCATCCCTGATCATGGCTTGTTTAGACTTCTGGTCTAATGTGGGCTATTGAACAGCAGTGGGAATATTTTATGATACTCAGGTCTTTTCCAGAGTCTCAGCATACCTGCAAGATGTAAATGCAACCAATGTTCTGCAGTTACAGGTTGTCAGTTTCATACTTGGCTATGTTAAAATGTTAATAGGTTTCTTCTGTTCAATCTAGTACATGATTTTTTTGCCACTTTAAAGTTTCTCAGTTGTGATTTATTTTTTGTTTCTCTCCCCAAATCACTGATTAATTAAAACGTTCAGTAGAAAAAAGAGTCAGTAATTGATCTTTGTGGGACCTCCTTAGAAACCAATTCACTCCTAAATAATTCCCCATTTACTCATGCCTTTAGGGATCTCTGAAACAGCTTTTAAACCATGCTGCTAAGAGAATAGCATCAATTTTGACACCATTCATGCCCCAGTGTAAAGGAATACATTCCAAGACTGCCATATTCAACCAGAACAAAGTTGAACCTACAGCTGTATTTGAGTTTTCATGGGAGTTAAATAGCAGACAGGTGTCTGGCCATCTCAGCCTGTTCCAGCTTGAGGTCTCTATGGTTTTTTGAAAATGAAAGGCAGACCTTTATGGTGATGTGTTGCCAGTGTTTAAGTTAGAGGTCCCATTTTTTGGGGGAACAAAACAAAACAAAAAAAAAAATGCTGTGGACTGTATTATTATATCTTAACTCTTTGTGTGCTTTCCTGTAATACAAGGCAAAGAAGCATGACAAAAAATGCTGAGTGTTTTCTGCAGAGAGGTTTTGCTTTCAGTGTGCCAGACCCATTGTACATCCTGAACCATTCCAGCTGCAAATTCCTTGCTCTTCATGAGCAACCAGGATGCAGCTCCAGAAGCCATCCTGGGTACAGGGAACTATGTGTTGTACACTTCCCAAAGCCTCTCTTGTGTTTGAGGTAAAGCATAAACAGCTCAGGGCACCACCTGCTTCTATGAAATTGGCAATGGGAAAGGAGCAAGGGGAGAAGTTTCCAGGCAAGGCTCTGGCCAGGTGCCCTGGGCACCACCCAGCTCTTCCAGCACGGGTCCTTTCTCAGCACAGGAAGAAAGGAGCTCTGTGGTGGGGATTTTAGTGTTGTTGGTTGAGATCCTTCAGTGAGCCACTGTCAAGGACAAGGGGCAAGATGCTTGCTGTGAAAAAAACACCCACTGGTTCTCACACTTTTCGGCCCATAAATATTGTGACTGTGTCTGTATCTGCTAAAATGAGCAATTTTTTTTTGGTCAGAGCTAAGACTAATAGGTGGAAGTAGCAGGTAGGTCTGCAAATGCAGCCTGAGGGTCCTGCATTTAAATGAGCAGCTCTAGACTGAGTGGAAGAAGATGTCTCTCTTGGGCTGAGATAATTTGTGAGAATTGTTCCTGCCTTGGAGCATAATAATCCATGAATTGCTTATATACAAAAGAACCCCCAGATTTTCCCTGAGAATGGAGGATACAGAGGCAGTGTAAACTTCTTGAAAACAAGCAAACAAAACACTGGCAAACCCCATAGCATGCAAAATTCAACATCTAGACCTAGTTGGCTGAAGGCTGAGCAGGCCTTTCCTTCCTCACCCAAATCATACTTCAGATCGCCTATCTTAACTCTATAATTTTAAGACCGACAGCTACTAACCTTGGCACGCTGGAATAATTACATAAGAGGTAAACTCATCACCTCTAAATCTCAAGGAAGCAATGACAGAAGTTTCCTATCAAATGCCCATTTTTCAGGCAAGACAGAAAAATCAAATCCGTGAAACAGAGTAGCCAAACATCCCTCATTTTTCTTGGTCTTTCCAAAAAAGAAACATTTTCTTTTTCTTTCCTGTAAAAACACAGAATGGTTCACATGTGGAGCAGATTACTATGCAATTGCAGCTACCAAGAAAATGTATTAAAAATTGCTTATAATGGATGAGATTGTTCTTTGCATCAAATAAAAACAAATTTAGCATATCACTCACTCGTACTCTTTTCTGCCGCTCGCCTATCCCACACACTAGGTGCACGTGTGTCACTCATGCTTGCGTCATCGCTAAAAGCCTTAATGACTGACTCACTTTGGCACAGCATGTGGCAAATGTAGGCTGGACCTCTGCGGGCTTGTGGAGCCAGGGAACAGGAGGAGGCTGCGGTGAAAGAATAGCTGCAGGGGAAAAGGCACCAGGGGACAACACAATGGGCAAGGTTTGCCACACTGAGCCCTGTCTCTTGTGACCCCATCTTGTTTTGGCCACTCTGTATGACTCACTTGTAGCCAAGTGCTCGCTTCACAAACAGGTGAGCTGACAGAAAACCACGCTGATCCAGCTGAATGCCATGACTTCTCCAAGGGAAATTAGCACCTCCCCCTCATGCTTCTGCCAGCAAAACGGGTGGCAGAAGCACATCTTCGTGGACTTTGGGAGAGTTCTGCAGTTGCCTGGGTCTACCTGGTTGCACCAACCCAGATCACCTAAGCCAAGGACCAGGAGGGAGCACACACAGAGGAGGCACGCACAGTGGGCACAGCCACATCTGCAGAACAATGCTGGTTGATGTCACCATTCTCTAACATGTTCTTATATGGAAAGTAGCTTGATTGTTTTGGGAAACATAACATTGTCCATCACAGTGTCCTAAGAGGAGCGGTGTCCTGTTTTCTCTCCCAGGGTTCCTTAGTATCATCAATTTCAGGGTCAGTAAGTGATAAGACAATTATTCTTTTTACTCAGATGCCCTTGAAAAATTAGAAAAGCTGTGCCAGAGGCAACATGTCCCAAAGCCAACCTCTGATAGCTATGAAATGGAGTACATGGATGGACGGGCAGTTACAGCAGTGCTGTTTAACAGTGTATGTAAAGTCAGACAGATCAAACCTCTTCAATTACATGGCTCTGAAAAACAACAGTTGGCTTGTCCATGATGGGCTCTAATATCAACATGAGGTACCAAATTTTTGACTCTTCCATGCAGTTGCTGCACATCTGCTGTGGCATTGTGGCATGGTTACCTTGCTTTTGTGGCCAGAGGGCAAGATGTTCCCAAGTGTCCTCTGTGGGACTGGCATCCTTCATGATACTGACATCCCCCGTGGGACTGGCATCCTCCATGCTGCCATACAGCAGGTGCCATCTGGGCAGTGTCTGGGCATGGTTTCTTCATACCTTTTGGCTAACATGTCTAAGACCGTGTTGCAAGAAGCTCATTTTCGGGAAGAGAAGACAGACATCCCTGCTTGGTTTCTGGCTTCTCTCCTGCAGCAGCAAGAGTATCAATTAATATCAGCAAAGATGCCAGTTAATTAGTGGTGGTAGGCTGGAGGACACTGACACCTTTTCCTTGCATGTCCTCTCGAGAACAGATTAATCCCAGGTGGGTCAACCAACTGTGCAGCAGATGGCTGCAGCTTTCCCTGCTGCTCACCTTGGCTGGGGCTGATCTGGCTGCTCAGCACTGCCCACCTTGGTTTGAGCATCACCTTCCCAGGCCATCATTCAGGCACACAGAATTTCAGGCTAGATGTTCATTTATCAGCTTAGTTTTGGAGATGTAGATAGACAGAAACCATAAACACACCACGGCTACATTTTTTCCAAAAAAAAATCTGCCAGGGAGTGAATTCTTTCAAGTGAAATTTCTATACAGTTGGGTAGATCAATTTAAAGGCATTATGTACTGGCGCTGCTGCAATAACCTGTGCACCATTCTGCTTTATGATACTCAAATATTATTTCAAATAAAGCTAATCTAACACCTCATTCATCTATATTGATTCCACAATTAAGGCACTAAAGACAGTCTGGGAACACCTAGGATCAAGCTTTACAATAGACTTTTGCTGTGCCAGTCTCTTTGCACATTCATCTTTCCTCTAGATTCAGTTGTCTTCTACTTAAAGTTTGTTGTGTTGGCTCCTTCTAAGTTACCAGAGAGGGCAATGATCTCATCTTGCTCAGGTGGCCAGACACCTACAAGAGGAAAAATTGTCCTGTGATGACCCTGTAAGAGGTATTTTTCTTTTGTCTGGAGATCTGTTCCTTTTATTATTTTCAATTGTGCATTCTTGGCAATGACATATGGGATGTAGACAAAGGCTTTTACAGTAGAGCTCTGCACCTCTGGAGCCATTCGGTGTATCTTTGTGGCAGAAGCAAGGATCAAGCTCAGTTTCAAAGTGTGCTACGTAACTGCTGGTGAAATACTAGATCTGAAATTATCTTAACTATGGTTTCTTTCCATAAGATGTTTTGCTACACTTTACATGCAGCTGGTTAGAGAGAAAAACACATTTCCTTCACCAGCATTGTCAAGAATGAACAGCCCAGCTACCCTGGCTCCACCACCGCGGGTGGGTCAGTGGGCTTGGAGCTCAGGCAGCTGAGCAAAGACCAGAGCTAGTTGCACCTTCTTACCTTCTTGTGCCCAAACACGGCAGTTTGAAGGACAGTGATATCATCCTTCAACTACTTTGAAACTTCCAGAGTCTAACAAGCTTTAAGTGCTGCAACTCAACTTCGCAGAGCAAGAAGCCGTGAAACTTCTTTTACACATGTTTCCAAGAGCAAGGATTTATTATAATGCAGAACTTTTATATTTTTGTAATAGCTCTCCGCCCATCTTTTCCCACAGAAGAGGGTTGCATTTCTCTGGGTTTTGTTTCTACATTTTGCTTGAAAAGAGGCTTGAATATTGGGGCACAGGTGGGTGCTGTGGGGGCACACCACTTTCCAGCTGGGACTGGCACATAGGTCTCACCAGGGTGGTGGGTTTCATGGCTTTAAAAATCTAAAGGAAGGAGAAACCCAGCTAATGACATGCTAGAAGTATAGGCTTAAAATCAGGCACCAGTTATAACTTGTTTGTTCATTCATGTTCTCAGAGGAAAGTCCTTTTATCTGGATAAGCTATACTTAACTGCTCCATTTCATAGAACTGGGAATCAAGAAGCTCTCCCAGCTGGGGAGGCACCGATATAGGCTCGCCAGGTTTCATGTGCTTCTCATGTGTCTGGTCTGAACTTCATGCTCCGAGTGAGGGCCAAGAGAAATGCAAGCATCTGGCAATCTACTTCCCACATGGAGAGGCTACATGTCTTTCAGCAGGCTTGCCTCTTCAAAGGTGGAAACTGCTCAGAGCAGTAAAGTCCAAAAGAAATAGGCACTGTTGAAACTTTGCTTTCCTTTGCCTTTGCTTTTCACTGTGCCTAGATTTTCCAGTTTTTAATAACCTCTTGAAAAAGTGGTTCAGCCCTCCAAGATGAAAGTCAGCAGTGCCGATTAGCACCTCTGACAGGCAGAGCAGCAGAAAACCAGTCCCTATGGTCTGACCACAGTCATCTGGACATCATACCCTGTTTGGGTGGAGCATCCCCAGGCTCTCATGGCCATCAGCCAGGGAAGTAGTGAGCTTGGCTTCCTCAAGGTGTCTTGGTCCTGAGAAAACCACAGTTTGAGAAACTGAACAGGCACCAGAAGAAACAGAACACAAGGAAATGCATAGCAAGTCCTTTGCTTGCTGCACTGATCAGCCAACAATAAAAGATGTTTCTTTGGTGCTAACATCATACAAAATTAGGAGCAGGAGCTTGAGACGGGTTTAAAATGATGAGGAAGAAACTGTAATTGTCCACACAGAGCTGCTCTGCCCCTGGGAGGGAACTGGGAGAGTTTTGCTTCTTCTGCTCTTCACTCACTTTTCAGCGTGGTGAAAGCCAGAAACACATAAACAGCAAATATTTTTAAGAATGCCTGTTTGAGTCTGCATCCAACAACTTCTCTCTGTTCCAAGGCCACCTAATTAACAATTTTTTTCCTATGTTTGGAAAGCTGATACTGACGAACTGCTGCTGAGTGGATAATGGCAGATGTATTTGCCTCTGAGCTATTGGCAGCCAAATTATGGCTTGACCCAAAGTTACTTAAAAGATCACACCAAGTTTTTTTCTCACTTGCATATGGATGCGACTACTTGGTTGCAGAAAAATTTAATCAGTGAAGGCAGCAGCAGCACAAAATGTGCCATGTGAGATCAGCTTCAATTGCTGTCAGGAAGGAGAGGCTGTGGGAAGCATTGCTTTTACAATATTGTGATTACACCAAATGCAAAATTTCATTTTGGATCTGCCCCAAACCAAACAATTTCTGAATTCTGGACAAATATAAAGGACTTCTTGAATTAAATTAAATATTGTATTCAACCCCCAAATGTTTTTTAAATGCTTTCTTTTTGTCACAGCAATGGGTTGGGCTTGCAACACTGGCATGGAGTGATGGAATGTTGTATTCAGCAATGTGGTGGAAATAGGAGTAGGATGCAGATAGACTGAGGTTCTGACCTGGGGTGAAAGATACATGAAAGAAGGAAATTTCAGTCATGTCACATCTCAAAAGCATGTCCTGACTGCTGGGAGTGCTTCCCTATCCCACGTGGTTTTCTGACTGGCAGTTGCACAGATTTTCTCAAGCAGCAAGTATTCCTCAGAATTCTCATGTAATTAAGTCTGGTTGAAACAGAATTTTTCCTTGCCAAAATCTTGATCCAGGCAAAGACATAATTCAGAATCAATACCAGGTATGCAGCAGAAGTCTTCCTGACTGTGCCATACAGAGATAATAGAGCCCGTAAAATGACCCCAGAGGGATGTGATTCATGCTCTCCCCCAGCCTTTGGACATGATTAGCCATTGTCAGTCCTATAGTGTATTCATCTCAGAGCTGCAGAACCTCTTTGTAACAAAGACAAATGTATATTGTATTTCTCCAGCTAAAAAGAGATGAACTTGGCAATTTATTATGTTGAATTGCAGGTTCAGCTGAGTTTGGTAGTTTGCAGAGCTTAATCCTCTTTATTTAAAGTTTTATTCAGTGCAGTTGCTTCATTCTGAGCCAATTTTTCAATTGACCCTCAGAAGTTGGGGAATCATTTTCAGCCTTTGACAGATTTGATCTCTTATAATTTTTTAACTCGGGATTTGGAGATGTAATTATTTTAATGCTTTTTTAATTTGAAATTTAAGCTTGCATTTATTTTGTCAATGAGAGAACTAATGAGTTCCTCAGAGGGAAAGCTCTGCAATGAAATAACAGGAATGTACAATAAGAACACAGCCTTAGAGCTGGTTTGGGAGGAGCTGTCTTTGAGCCAAGTCTAAGATCAAGATTGTTGCCATGCTCATTTTTGGAAGCCTCCTCCATTGATTTTTCATTTGTGTATTCATTAGACTGAAAGCCCACAAAGTGCAGTTGATAATTACCATCAATGGTCTGGTTTTGAATTCTTTTCAGACGAAGCTGATAATTCAGCTAAGTATCTGAATGGTTGAGGCTGCTTAATACCAGCCTGCTACATTGCCTTTCATTTCTTCTCTTGAAGGCCTTTGTGAAGCAAAGCAAGGACACACACACAGATTATCCTCAGCTTTTCCTGGTGGTGAGATGCCAGCTTCCCTGTTGTTGTCTATAGTATTTTTGCCATGGGGCATTTGGGTACAACAAACTTGTTTTAAAATAAATTGACAATCTTTTATTTTACAACAATGCAGATTGAAAACAGTTGTATTGGGCAGTGGATTAAAATGGTCTTTCATGCCTGTGATGCAGGCAAGATTTTGACCATTCACCATACAAGGACAGGGATGCAGCAGGTATGGCTCTATTGTGAGGGTTCCCATCCTTTAAGAGATGTAGAAAGATGTAGGGTGACCAGAGAGACCTTTCCCTACAAAAAGAAGGTGAAAGTTGATACAAAGTCACTTTCATGTTATGGCTTGCAGGTTTTTATTCACTGTTGAAGGGAAGTAATAGCTTGTGCTGAGGGTTGGTTTTGTTTGGTTTTGTTTTGTTTTTTAAGATAGGGAGCCCCAAACGTGAAACAAAGGGTTTTGTGTCGGAAGAAGTGACATAAACACAACCTGGTCTTCTCTGTCAGTCCCCAGGGACAAGAGGTCACAAAAAAGAACTGACAGGGAAAGAGACTGAACCCAGTGCTACGCCTGGGCAGTGAGAGATGTGGCTGCTCTCTGGGCGCATCTCAAAGGCAACTGAGCCTCCATTTGCACCAAAGTTAAGGCCTCAGATCTGCAGATTCTCTCTGGGCTCCACAGCTCCAGCACATCCAAAAGTGGAGCTCCGGCTGCTGGAGATGCCCTGTTTCCACGGCTCGCAATGGTTGCAGCCACCCTTCAGGGCATGCTGCAAGGTGCCATGATATCTTCATTCCCTGATCACACTCCAATTCAAGTGTTGGTGTTTTGGCTGGAGGTTTCACCATTGATTCTTTTTTTCTCTCTTCTTCATCCCTAAATGCTCCAGATGCAAAGCCCAGACTGTAACTAGGCTCTTGTCTTCCCCGTGCCATGGTGGCTGCTTTCGAGGGTAGAAGAAATAGTTGCTGAACATGCAGAGCACTGAAGGATCCTCCTGGTTGAGACTGCTGATAAGCCTGTTGTTAGTGGGTTCTGCCATGTAGTTAACCATATTTGCTATTTTTTACATGACTAGTTGAAAGTTTCACAAAATTAAAATAAAATTGGCTTGCTAATGAAAATCAGAAAGATGTGAGAACTGTGACCTTGATAAAAATTTCCATTTTTAAATGTTTCTGGTGCAGCATATTTATGCCTAGTTGCAAGCAGTGTCTAGGAAAGGGTGCTACAAAACTGCCAGGCATCAGCAACCAGATAACTCAACATTTTGATATTTTTTGCTTATGTAGCTCACAACACCCAGAGATCATGAAACACCTCGAACTTCAAATGACTCTTGTTTCATGGATTAGAAGAGAAAGGGGACAGCTCTAGGTCCTCTGGTAAATGTGATATAAGTTAAAAATTTTAATTTGTATTGTTTTATAATGCTTTAAATCTGTGTTATTCCCCCCCCCCCCCCCCGCCCCCCCAAACAATGTGATAATTTAGGCAGATTTCTGTACTGGCAGCCACAACACAAAAGGTATGGTGAAATTCATGGAGCCTCTTTTGTACGAGAGCTGTCGTGCCTGAACATGTCAATGGTTATTTTTAATGTCTCAGCTCTGAGACAGCACTCGACAAAAGACAACTCCTGCAGCATGCTCAGCACCCACGCTCCCTGCCCCAGCTGCAGGTGCCAGTGGAGGTGGTATGGGTGCCGATGGAGGTGAGGGTGCTGTGACAGCCGGTCTCAGGTCACATGCCTTGTGGCTCCCTAGCTGTGCCAGCCCCAGTGCTACAGCCATGGGAACTGGCTGGAGTAAGGGGTTAAATGGAGTTTGGGACGGTTTGCCAGAGCAGGTTACACTGGGGTCTATCACAGCAGGTTACAAGAGCGTGCCTTTCAATTTACAGTATTTTCCAGGTTTGCTAATACATAGAGGTTCAGGCTTGCATTGACGGGCACATTATAATCAGATTTTTTTCTTCTGAATAGAAATGAAACCTTGTAAAGCATTTTATTTTGCGAGCCTGGTTATTCTTCCAGCATGGGTCATTACCAAATCACTGCATCGGTGTCGACATGCCTGAAATATTTAGCTTGCTTCAGTTACATTTCTCTGGAGCCCTGACTGGCTGTGTATGCCAGATAACCGAAGATGCGCCTGGAGCTTTGCTTTGAGAGAGGAGGTAAGTCATATTGTGTAGGCTGAGGTGTTCTAGCTTCTGCATACTATTGCTCATGCCTCACAGTCCTTGGAGTCACCTTGCTGCCTTACTCTACAGATTTTTTTTAGTGCTGCAGTGCTGTTTGTTACTAGGTGGAGAGCAAGACTGAAGACTGCTTAGAGGAGGAGGTTGTTTCAGCTCTGGAGTGGTAGCATTCAGATCCTGTTTAGATTGTTCTTCTGGTCTCCTGTCTTCAACTGCAGTTATGCAGACAGAAGCTGTTTACTTATTTTGCATGGCTCCCAAATGTCATTTAAGTGTTATTAACAGGAGGGTTACTACCTCCCAAATTTCTAATTAAGGTCTTCCCTTCAGTCTATTAGCAGTGCTTTTGTGGACATATTCTTTAATTAGTTCTGACTTTCTGACTCCAGTGCAAAGTAGTTTTTAACTACTGTCTGCAATGCCCACGAGTGGTGAGTCAACCTATTAAAAATTAAAAATCAATTTTAGTTTCACCAAATGAACCAAGTGCTATTTCATCTTATTTTCATTATCACAGCATCTGAGAGTGCAGATGGTGGTAAGAGGTTTACAAGTGGAGAGCAAAGCCACCTCGACAGGTCCAGGGCAAGGAAGGGGTTGTGACTCCATAACACTACCAGACCTTTATCCCAAAGCAAGCAGGGAATGTGTGTTAGAATGAGGTGCAAGATGGACACCATATACTTGGTAGGATGGAGATGCTGAAGGCCAGCATTCTGATGTCTTCCCTGATGTGCATGCTGACCTGGGCCCACCTGGCAGCAGCTCCGAGGGAAGGAGACTGACCCCACACATGCTTCCCCTCCTAGTTATGCTGCTTCACAAAGGCATCCTGTTTTTTCACAGCCCGGGGAAAAACATGTCTTAGAGGCTGCAAAACCCTCAAGATAATGGCTTATCCGAAACTCAGGCCATGTTTAGCTGGGCCCACATTTACCTTTGGAAATCACACCTATGTCTTCAGCATGTAGACATTCAGCCTGGGTCCAGTGCATCCTATGGTTCCCATCCTGGGCATGACAGCAGTGTGGGGTAACACTGCATCAAATTCCACCTAATGATTACCAGCCACCAAAAGCCATTTCTACTCTCCCCTTCACCTCCCACTGATGCCTTTGTACCCCTTCAGGGAGCTAAACCAGCAGAAAACTCCCCTTCTTTTGGTTGGAGACTGGGGCAGGGACATGGCTGAGCCTGAGCCAGGGCAAGAAGAGGAACCAGAGCCAAGGGGGACCACCATCATCCCTTGCAGTGGCTGCAAGTATTTCAATGACTGTAATGAGCAATGTGTGAACACCAGAGTGTCCAGAGGAATTGGAGGGGGAAGGATACTCATCTATTTGGCTCCCCTGGAACATATGGGAAGGGTCACATCTAGATTTGCAGCCCTCAGATAAGGAAAATTTTGAGGCACAAAGCTGTGATTTGGCCTTTTATTCATACTGCCACAGTTGGATGCACACTGGTTCAGAAATCTGCTCAAAGCCACTTGCAAGATCAAGGCCTTTATTTGTAGCTTGTTTGGACCAAAGATGGAATCTCTTTCTAAAATGTTTCGCATCCCTGTAACTTTCGCGAACAGAAAAAGTTATGCCAGCCCACTGAAACATTCATGTGAAAACTTTGTTGGCTCAGACTTGGTGCTCACCTTTGTTCTCAGGCTTGATTTTCTAAATGTGCATAATTATTAATGTATTCATTAGGAGTATTTCCTATGGTGTCAAACAACTCTAAATAGATATCAGAACAGAGGGTCAATCTGTGCATAAGAGGTGACAAAAAATCTGTGAAGAACAGGTCAAGAGGACTCTAATTGCAGGGTGTATTTTGAGAAAGATTCATTTATCATTTTGGGGATGTACTTTTAAATTTAAAACCCCACAGTCTATATTGATTCTGTGTTAACTAGAATTAAGGATAAATTGAGTTTTCACAGTTCATAATACAAGGATTCTGTTGTGCATATAATTTAAAATATACTAGACCACATCAAATGCTCTTTAAAAATAGTAAGTTAATCCCAAATATTGACATTGTTTGTCAAAATTTCATACTTGACTAGAGAGTTTGCCACAAGTAGAACAAAAAAAGTATTCTCCAAAGTGTTTTCTGGACCATGGCAATATTCCCTGAGAATTTTTGCCTTTAACAAGTAGCATCTTAGTGGTAAAAATGATGCAGTACCAAATTATGAAGTGCTGGGAAAGAAGGTTCAATTCCAGGATCTTTACTGTAATTTTGGCTGAATGCTTTTTCTAGGATCAGGGCCAGTGAGGAAGGAGGACTTTCAGAGCTCGATTAATAGGTTGAAAGAGGGTAGAAAGAGGAAGAGTTTAAATGCATTTGACATTGCAGAATGTTTTGGATGAAAGAATCTGAAGTTGGGTCTGACTGGGTGTAAGAAACAAAAACCTACTTCAAGGATAATTGAACAATGGCACATGTTGCTTTGACAAGTTGTGCAGTCACCATCCATGGAGGCTTCCAGCATCCAACAGAGCAAAGTGACATGATCTAAAGACAATGCTGACCTTGTTCTAAGCAGTAGGCTTGGACTTGAGACCTCCTGAGGTCCCTTCCTGCCTGAGCAACTTGGTCCTTCAGAGCAGACAGATCTATCACAGCCTAAAGAAAAGTGGCCTCACACCAAAACCTCCAGTCCCAAACACCTGACAAAGTCCATTTGGAGTTCACTAAGTGACTGCCTCAGAGCAATCCAGAGCTCATGATCAGAGCAGGGGAACTTCATCTTTCATCAAGCCAGGATCTTTGCTTGGCAGTGGGAGCATGAGCTGCCCATCTGTAGTCCCCGTGAGCAGCATTGCTCCTGTCCCCGTGTCTGAAACAGGCCTGAACCATTTAGGTCAGAACTGTAACCCAGAATGCTGCTCATGGAAACTATTTCCCTCCCACCAGTGCTGAGGAAGAGCCTCTCGGAGAGGTACAGAAGCAGACAGGAGGGCTAACAGGGCTGTGCTGGTGTCTGCATCTCCCCTGGATGAAGGACCAGCCCTGGGTTCAGGGCTCTTCATCCTGGCCATTTTGCCTTGGTTTGCTTTCATGGTCCAGCATCTGCACTGCTGGGGTCAGCCTCGAAATTTTATTGGCATGGAAGGGCCCACACAGCAGACACAAGCTGGGGATCACCCTTGATGGCCAGATCCTCAAGGCTCTCTATCTTCCTCAACTCAAAGGCACAGTGTTTTCATGCGCTGGCACATGACCTTAATGACACATTCATGGTCCAAAGGTGCCTGAAATCACCAGTTGCCAGGAGGATATTTGGGGGCCACTGCCCACTCCCAACTTCTCAGCATCCCAAAGTGGCTGCCAGGGATGGGGCTGTTTGGGGTTGTGGTCAGACTCTGTGCAGCTCCTTTGCTCTTTGACACCAGTGAAAAACCACGAGGCATGCTGGGCATCCGGACTCAGTGGTGTTGTGCTCCCTGGTACATGAGCATGATGACCCCCAG
Organism: Xenops minutus; assembly: GCA_035221455.1. Classification (NCBI taxonomy): domain Eukaryota; kingdom Metazoa; phylum Chordata; class Aves; order Passeriformes; family Furnariidae; genus Xenops; species Xenops minutus. The sequence continues at coordinate 78,238,801 of JAWWEE010000001.1, read as the reverse complement.
CATCCCAATGGACACCAGGACTTGGCTCAGCATAAATTAAACAAGCCCCAGTGAGGAAGGGGGAAAACACACCCACCATGTCCTTTGCTGCCCACCAGCTGATCAGCTCAGTGCTGCAGCCAGTTACTCAAGCATGGGTGGCGGGAGGCTTTTATTGCATCTCAAAAGTAAAAGCCTAATTTCTTTCACATCTCCACCAGAACATCCCACCTGTTTTGCAAATCCTTGGGTGGTATTAGTCATTTATGACTATCAGCAATGCTTTTCCAGGCCTCCCTTCACAGCCGGTAACTAGGAGAAAAAAAAAATGCTGTAACAGAAATTCTTTGTGTATCTAAATCACAAACATCAGCATTGTGTTATCCTAACAGCTCTTATCTTTATCTTTAGGATATTTAATAAATTTGGATGCTTTCAGATATATTTTAGTCAGACCACTTTGCTTTAACCTACCTCCCAATTCTGGTTGCTATGGCGTAACAATGATTTCTCTTTTAGCTAAAAATAAACCTTCAGCAACAAATGTATAAGCCATTAAAAAAAAAATAAAAAAATAAACCAAACCATGCTGAAAACAAAGCACCTCCCTATGCACCAATTCGTGTTACCCCACTGATGCTTCAGCATCAGTTGTACAAGGATGGACGCTCCCTGTCTCCCCTTTCCTATTTACACACTTTTAAATTCTGGTTAATGAAAGGCAGTCAAATGCCTAAAATGTTTCAAACATTTTTAAAATGGCACTAAAATCAAGTGCCATAAGAGAGACTGCCTGTCCTCAATGAGGCAGAACTGCCTGTCCTCAAAGCCTGTGTAGCTCCTGGGCTCTGTTGCAAGAAATCTTTTCTTTCTTTGTAATGAATCCAAGCACAGGAGAAAAACCTCTCTCCCCAAAGAGGCTGATGGCAGACAAAGCTGGGGCATGAGGTGCTTCTTTTCCCAGTGTGGGGGCCAGCCCCTACCCCACACCTGCCCAGCAACCTGCCACCTTGGCAGGGTGGCAGGGGATGGAGGAAGTCCTACTGCAGTCCCTCCTGGTGAAAAGTTCTCTCTGTTGCAGCTACATGTTTTACTCAAAAATAAAGTGGTATGCCACATATTTAACAATAAAATTAAATTAATGGAAACTGAAAGACCAACAAGTCACTTTTGAACATCTCCACATGATTTGCAAGTGTTAATTTAGAAGTGCAGCAGGCTACAGTAATTCTACAGCTCATAAAAAATAATATTGGTAGGTTCAGAGAGGTGTTTTCTTTCACTTTTGGTTACAAAAAACTTCCTTTTTCTTATAGTTATACTGTGGGTGCTGTGCTAAAGGAAGAGGGCAAGTCTGGCCAGGTTTGTCCTGCCCTGCACTCGTGCCTTTCAGCCCAAATGACTTGGTAACCTCTGCACAGAGCCATGGAAAGAAATGTTTCAGCTACACAGATCCTAGCACGCCTGTACAAGGGTGTGGAGGAGAACATGCAGCTTGTTCTGCTCCTTGCTACCAAAACAGCTGTCAGCCAGCCGCAGCAAACACAGGGCAAAATGGTAACGTGGATGTTTCTGAAGTTTGGTTAGAGAAACGAGATCAAAGCAAAGAAAGAAGTATTCTCCCTGACTTTGTGGAAGATGACTGGGCTCTTTCCCAAACTGTCCATATTTGCCAAGTCCCTGCATTTGCTGGTCATAATGCTCCTGTTTTAGACAGCCTGTGAGACTGATCCTTGTCTGTTTTAGTAAACACAGTAGCTAGATAAAGGAGGGAGAGGAGCAATTTCTGCCCCCAGGGACTTCCTGGCTCCTATCCATGCAGCAAAGCTTCCTGTCTTTGATGTCATCACCATCTTGCTGATAACAACATACATATATATAAAATATACCTATAATGTTGCTGTCATATTTTGTAGCTGCTATAATAGCAGAAAGGTTGGTGGCTTTGTGAATGCTTCCTTGTTAACCTGCCTCCACAGCTCCCACGGTGAGAGCCAGCGGGTTAATTCTTATAGGTCCATCGTTAAAGCCCAGCAGGTTTGGAGCAAGGAAAGCTCTGTCCTCCAAGACATGTGTGTCAAGGCTGGGAAGCTCAGTGGGTATTCCCCAGCCCACAGCAGAGGCATGTGCTTTCAACATGCTTGAGAAGGTGCCCAGACCCCCTCCAACAAAGGCAGGCAGAACATGGGAGTTTTCTGTAACTGGCAGCTCTTTCAATCCAGGAGATGCCCTGGGGCTTGCCACTGGTGGGAGATGCTAGTGCAGCGGCTAACCAAACCAGTGAGCTCATCAGCTGAATTATTTGTTTTACCTGTTCTTAATTCCAGCATCTTAATACAAAAACCCATCCCTACCTGTGAGAAGAGCAAAACATTGCTAGCCTGAAGTCCCATCCCAAATATATCCACACAGGCCATCACTCTCCTTTTGTTCTTTCCAAAACGTGAGCCCCAAGATTGGAGTTTGTATTTGGGTAAGAGAACAAGGCTGTGCTTCGTAGATGGATGGATCAGTGTCAGGCACAACACACCACACCTGGGCCCATATCCCCAGTTGTGGCCTGGGAACCTGCAGGTCTGGAAAGACTCTCCAGAGACACACTTGATGCTCCTTCCTCCCCTGGTTCTTGGGCTTTGACGAACAGACAAAGTTCATACCATTCCCTCTCTTCACTACTGACAGCAGCCACAGCAAAGCAACCAACCTCATTAATGCTATTGATGGCCTTTTGATCATTGCTTTTCTACAGCTACACTGTCCAGCCTCTTCCTCCTCATGTCTTACCACCACAGGTTTCAAGGAATGGAAGAGCATCACAGATGCTTTCCATGTGACCTGTGCTGCTGAGCTCAAAGTGGAGGGACTCATGAGCTGAGCAAGGGAAGATGGAGTGAGAGCTTGTGGAGCTTCGCTGTGCTTCTCGTGACAGATCCATGCCAATGCCACCACTCCTTGGAGGGATGCAGCCTTCCACTCATTCTCTTCTTCTTCTGGAGTGTGGTAAAGGGCAAAAAGATGGTGGGTCTCTCTGCAGGTCCCAGGGCATGGCAGAGGGGCTGTGGGTCTGTGACTACCTTCTCCCTTAGTGCCTGGATCCTGTCGGGGGTGTGCACCAGTCCACCTGCAGGGAAATTTCTGGAAGGGCTGCTTAATCTTAGAATTGCTTTTGGGAAAGACAGTGAAGGAAAGCAGATCCATTTTCTGCCCATATTCACCAAAGCTGTCTGTGCTGAGGTTACAGAAACACTGCTCTGGTGCTCAACTTGAGTTTCTGTTTTCCTTTAGAGCTCACATTTTCTCCCGTCTGCTGCATGAGGTCAGCTGTCAGTTTTAGAGAGCTTTAAAAACCCCGTTGTGGTATTTAATAGTTTCCCCAGAGCACCTTTCCTGTGTTCTATTCTGCTCCTCTCTTTGTTCCTTATACCCATAATTTCTTCTGGAATACGTGTCTCCTATGAGTTACAGAAGCCCTTTCCCTCCTGAAATTATTTATTCCTGGTTCATCATCTTGGAAATCAACTGTTTTCCAGTTCTGCTTTTAATAGATGTCATTTCTATTCACAGAGCCCTAAACCTGAATTTCCAAGAACAAAAATCCTTCTCTTGATTATTGGTGTTGTCATTGTTTGGGTTTTATTTTTATTGTTTCTTTCTACTTTACCTCACAAAGAGAGACTAAACCCACTCTGATGCACTGCCTATCATGACTGTCAACTATCTGGCACCATCATTAGTTTCACTGAAGCCAGAGGGATTTCTCTGCATTCAGGTAAATGTGTTTGTGTGTGTTTTTTGGGCTTGAGAACAAAACCAAAACAAAACAAAAAGACAGTATCTGAAAACTTTTGATAATTTATGGGTCTAGACTTATACCCCACTAATAGAATCCCTGTGGAGGGTGAAACAAATTGCCACTGGTCTGAAACAGGATCTTGTAAGCTAAAATAGCCCCATGCTGCCTCACTCCAAACTGCTTGGCATTTTTGCTGTCATCTGTCTGGCGGACCTAAAAGAGTAAGGGTGCCTCAAAACGCAGCATGTTTATGGCCAGAAGATCCCTCTGAGCTGGTTAGTAAATACAAAGAGAATAAGGGGTTAAACTCCAAGAAATATTTTTATTTGAGTTTATCTGAAAAACCCATCCTGGGGGTTTCTTCAGGAAATGTGACTGTGCATAAAAAGAAGCCACATACTGGTGTACTCATGGTGCTTCCAGCACTAAGTATGTTACAAGCATATTACTTTAAGGTCAAAAAGGTAGCAAATATGTGGGAGAATCTTGCATCAGCCTCATAAGGGCTTAAAAATCACAGTATTTTAATGACCTCCTCCTCCTCCTGTGAGCCATTCGCTTAGTCACTAGATTGTTTTCCTGTGCCTCAGACATCATCCAGGAATGGAAGAGAAATGCCCAAAGACTGTGCTGGTCTCTGTTTGAATGGGCAGCATGTGATCCTGCCGCCTTCGCAGAAGAAGAGGCAATTCCAGATGACAGACAAATATTTTAACATTACCATCAAGGCTGAGAGCCCTGTTTGCTCCTGGGCCCATCAAACATCTGCACAGCTGTGCCTTTTGACACCTGGCTTCAGGAATCACTGAACCACAACTGCAAGGCTCACTGCATGGCACTGCTGCCAAATCATCGTTTAAGAAACGCGTGGCAGCTGGGGGGAGGGAAAGGTGAAGGGTTTTTCATAGGTGTTTTCCATCAGGACTACATGTTTGAAGGATGACATTGCCCCCTTGGTTAGCATAGGGCCAGCTGAGAGCCGAGGACACTGGAGGGGGCTGGACATCACCCTAGGACAATCAGAGTCTGCAAAGCAGACAACATACCTGTGTGAAATACCAAATTTTGGGCTATTGCCTGAAATACTCACTGAGTTTTACCAGGTTGCCTGTGCTGTTCTTCTTGCTCTGGTTTCACTCAAAGGCCTGTATTTCTGTTTGATGCTGTAAGGGAGATGCTTTCTTTAGCTTAGCACCATCCTTTGTAAAATCATATCCGGAATAGGTATCTAATGAGTTCAGACAGAGTACAAGTGTATTCATGTACTTAGATGTCTATGACTCACCCTGACTATTCATGATACAGCCCTCACTAAGGGTGTGACTGTGCTTAAAACTACAGGTACCCTGCATTGTATCTATGTATAGGAAAATATAAGTAAGCATACTCATGACTGTGTGTTTGTGTATATATATACATATATATATATAAAGTCTATCTGAATTTGCATAAAAAATGCATATGAAACTAAAACAAATATATATGTAGTTAGATTTTGATAGCACTACAACCAAATGGATTATAACTCACTTTCAAAAGTGCACATAGCTATCACTTGGTACTTGGTGAGTAGTTTGTCCATCAGTTTGGTCCTTTTTGTGTGCGCGTAGCTGTGGAATTAAGAAAATAGCTGATTTCTCTGTGTAAAAATAAAAGTAAAAAAGTATGTAATGGAGAATGCTCTGAGCCTGCACAGGAGAGCTGGCATCAAGAGTATCTGCCTCAGCCACACACTCCTCAACCAATTCAGAAATCTAGGTGAGAGGATCTGGCATGTGAGGGAGGTGATCTTAGCCATGGCTCATTAGTGCTTACCTATCCTAAGGAAATATGGTGACCCTGGGTCCTGTTATCAGGAGGTGAGGGTGGGCACAGCTTCCCCAGAACCTACGCTGGAGGCTGGTTTACCACCTCGTATGCTGCAGGAATCTGCTATGGGGCAAAGTAGACCTCCTTTACTCAGCCTGATCACATGGGATAGAAGTCTCCAAACTCCTCTGTTGGGATTCCAGATTTCCAGCTTGTGACAGATTCCAAGATTTTTGACATTGTTTGCATTCCAGATCAAAGCAAGATTGAAGTTTCCCAACAGACCATGTTCCTCGTGAAAAAAGAATCTCTTCGGGGTCAGAAAAACCCCTGATTTCTGATTTGAAGTTTGAACTGGGATCTTTTTCATTAGAAAAATATTTTGGAACTATTATTTAGCAAATATATATCAGAAAATGTCTGTTTCTCTACACGTCCTTATATCAAAATAAAATATTTTAGTAGGTAACATTTCAAGCTTCTCCAAATGCTTTGTTTTTTCTCTCCCCATCTAAAACCAAGCAAACAAACAAACCAACCAACCAACATCCCCCCTCCCCCACTATGTTCTAAGAGGATATTCCAGATTTATCAAAATGTTTCCAGGCATAAAATACCCAACTGGAATGACCCTCACTTGGTTTTAGTTCCCTGAAGCCTCCCTTGGGGCTTGCTCCTTGTTCCTGTGAGACTCCGGCATCATCCCTGTGGCAGCTGCAGGAACATCAACAAGGAAAAAGTGCCTGCAGCCTCTCAGACAAGTCCCACCTCAAGCCACAGCTGCCCTTGCAGCTGCAAGGGAAGTAAATGCTGCCCTTGCTGGTCTTTGGGATGCTGGAGCTGGCCAGGCATGGAGCTGGGAGGAAATTTTTACAGGTCAAAAGTTAATAGAACTATTCTTATGACACAGGCACCTTGACAATCAGCACAGAGCTTTGGCAAGCAGTTCTGGAAAGCACATGCGTACTCCTCCGAGCCCCTTGAGCTTCATTGTAACAGGAGCTCTGCTGTTCAATCAAAGTAGCCAAAGCACAAAAAGCCTTGAAGAACTGGGGCAGTGAATCTGAGAAACGCTGTGTCTGGAGCAAGGGAAGTAAGTGAGGGGATATGGGAAAACAATTCTTCCAAGAGCCTCCTTCTGAGTAGAGCTGCTCCGATCCACACAAGGAAATGGTATGTGTGCTTATGGAGGAGGCAATGTCTGAATAGGGTTGGTCTTTTTGTTCTGAGTTAATGAGTCAGTCCAGAAAAAAGCGAGTTTGGTGAAACAACCACAGCAATACTTTCTAGTTTTTTTTCCTACTTCTTTTTCCTTGATCTTACTCTAACTTGTCTTTACTAGTATAATTAATGCAGGACTAAATCCTTAAACCATACATATTGGTCACAGTACTGCTGTCCATGGGGACATTATGGCAGGGCTAGGATGGACTCACGGAGCTCAGAGATAATTGACTAATGGAACAGCAGAAGATTGCACTGCTCATTTTGGCCTGCACTTTGTTGAACAAGGGCCAAAGTACTTTGGCACTAACATGCAATTTGATGTGATACAGTTGAGAGGATCAGCCCCACAAAAGTGTTGTGACATACTGATAGTTTCTGTACATCTATGTCAGTCTGTAAACACCCTTTTCAGCCAAGGCCTTCTTGTGAATAGTTATAAGACTTGGAAAATCTTCTGTTCAGACTGGGACTGTCTTGGACAGTGGCAGAAAAAAACCTGAAAATGCCTCCTGGCACTCTGTGCAGCACTGGTGGGATCTGGGGGTTTGGGCAGTAGACACCTTGCAGGAAGAGTACATTTTGTGCGTATTTTACTACCTGCCCCCATCCCATTGCTCCTGCCTGCTGGCTCCCAGCATTGATATCTGTGTGGCCTCACAGTGACATTGGCCTCACAGGAGACCAACTAATGCAGTATTGGGTTTACATGGCCAGGTTTTGGTAGGGGGGGAATATGGGGTGGCTTCTGTGAGAAGTTGCTAGAAGCTTTCTTTGTGTCCAAGATGGATGAGCCACTGTCCAAGGCTGAGCCGATCAGAGATGGTGGTAAAGCCATCAGTAGGGTGGAGGTGGGCAGGGTTCTGTGAGGGGACACAACTAGGCCAGCTGACCCAAGCTAACCAAAGGGATATTCCATACCAAATGATATCAACTCAGATACAAAAGCTAAGAACAGGAGGAGAGGGGTGGCATTCATTGTTTACAGGGTTTGCCTTCTGAAGCAACCACTGTGCATGCTGAAGTCTTTCTTCCCGGGAAGTAGCTGGACATCATCTGCTGATGGGTAGCAGAGAATAAACTTATCTTTTTTTCTGTTTGCTTGTGTGTGTGCAAACTTTACTAAAGCAAAACCGCCTTATCTCAACCTACAAGTCATTTTCCATCTTATTGTCTCTCCCCCATCCAGCTGAGAAGGGGAGCAATAGAGCAACTTGATGGAGACTTGGTACCTAGACAAGGTCAAACCACCACAGCTGTAAAAGTTAAGCAAAATTTCCATGTTAAAACAGTAAGTCTCTTTAAATGCTGTCTGCCAGCAGCCTCTAAAAAAAAAAAAAATCACTCTTCAGAGGGGAAAGGAGGAAAGAGCTGCTAAAATTTATGCTAAGCTTCTGTACAAAATCTATAGATTTCTCATGTTGAAAAACACAAAGACTGGATATATCAACAGAGCTGTTAGAAATTGACTTACTGAGCACCACAAATGAAAAAAGGTGCCTGACTGTAGAGCAGGGCTCAGCCTTTCCTCCATGAGTTTGAGACTGTACAGTTGCCTGCTTGGTTCAAATGCAGGTGCAGGTTCCAAGCACCTTTCCTCTTCAAAAACAGAAATTACCTTTTAGATGGGTATTTTTATGGAGTTTGAAGTAATGCCTGTACATTCACACACTAGCTGAAGATACCCATGGGCTTTCTGAGAAAATTGCTTTGTTTTTTTGGAAGCTGTTTTTTCCAAGCCCTGAGTTACTGGAGTACAGGTGCTGCTCATTTTCACAAGGTGACATATGTGTAACACAGTAAAGGTGGTCAACGTGGCCTCAGTCACTCAGTGGTCTCATGCCCCTCAGTTACAAGTCTCCAGCAATGCAGGGCTACCTCCCTGGAGCAAGGTTTGTGCTACCACCACCCTCCCGCCTTGCCACCAAGGCAAGTTGACTCCTGCATTTACAAGTAACCTGTAGCTATTCTGCAGCTCTGTGGCTACTGAGCCAGAAAGTCTGCCTGCCTGATGTTCGGTTGGCCTATTCTACATTTTAGCCTAATTTTCTGCCATGTCTTCAATTATTCATTCACTCAAAATTTGTTTTATGGAGTTGTAAACCAATGAAGTTGGATTAATGACCGTGCAAACAGCTTGGATCATGCCCTCCTTCCCATTTCTCATACTAGCTGGCTTCCCATGTTATGGTATCTGTCTCTGATTTGATAGATCAGAAATCCTTACTATCAGACTACTAATTTCATGGGCCAGTTCCCTCAGCACTGGGGCTGGAGATTATCTGGTCTTTTTAGTCGGAATATATTAAACTCTGAGTTTAGCTTCCATCTGTAGTGGAGTAATTTCCATTTCTCTGAACATTTCCATTAGTCATCCTGGCTCTGACCCCGCAGTCTAGATAATTATTCTTATTGAATTGCAGCACCATGCTACTCTCTTATTTTTTGAGACCTAAATAAATTGTTACTCCTTTTAACCTGAGCAGGAAGCTGAATGTCAGGATCTCACAGATAATTTCATTTAGGAAGGTAAATCAACAGAAGGAATTGAGTGGCTCTGAAGAAGTTTTATTTTGCTTGCAAGAAGGTGCAAAGTCCAGAACAAAATGCTCTGAGGAGTTCTCTGATGCCTGTCCCAAGCCCATATGGATGGTGCTGGAGCTGCCAAGCCCAGGCAGGCCTTCCCACAGTGCTGGGGCTACTGTCACTGTGGCTGCCCTACCCTACCAGCAGCCAACTGCAATGCCTCCAGTCCATGCACCAAGCTCCCACACAACGTTTTATGCATATTTGAGAAAATTTTCTCTTTAGCAACTTCTTTCAAGCCCCTTATTTGAAAGGTTAAGCTGCTGATTTCCATATTGGTTAAGCAATCTCATAACCAGTATTTTTCTGGTCCCTCCCTTACTGAAAGAATAAGACATTTCTTGCCTCAGTTGTACACAGTATTTTCACATTACCAAATAGCTTCAGAGGTCTCTGCTACTTCTTTTTTCTTCTTTCAAGGTCTTACCAGACCAAACTGTGCTTATCTCTCACATTTACCACAGGCAGTCTGATCTCAAATATGTGGTTTCTTTCTTTTCCCTTTCCTTTTTTGTTTCTTGGTCTCCACTCACAGGAGCACATGTGAGAGAGTTGTGATATGCCCTGTTGAGCCTGGAATCTTTCCATGACCTTTCTCTGTCCTGTCCAAGGTATCATTTTCTGGTGGCCTCTGGTGGGTTGCTCAGAAAAGAGTGCAGAGGTATATCAGAGGTGTTGGTGATGCCTTCTCCAGCCATCATGCGCCATTCCTCAACCCCTGCTGCCTGCCAGAGCCAAGCCAGCCTCACCAGCCTCTCACTTTCTGCTGAGCACTCTTCACTATGCAGTCTCCCTGGTCCAGGGTCTTGATGCAACCACACAAACCCCTGTGTCAATATGATGGAAGAGGTGGCAAGCAGCAGGAGCAAGAGACATGGCAAGATACAACAGCCATGACACAGAAAGTTAAAGCCCCTTTTTCCACATTGTTATAATTTGCATTTGTAATCTTTACATTAACTTACACCAAATCTATCCACTTGCTCCAAGGTCATCTTCTACAATGAGTTTTTCTATGAGCAAATGTATGGATAACAAAATAGGTTGAGGTAATGTCACCCCTGCTTGCCTCAATGATGAGTGAGCTGCTGCATCCAAGAATACAGGGGGGCTGCTAGCTACTAGTAGAACTATTTTCCAGCTAGTACCTCTGAGCTTTAGGTCTTTTCAATGATGTGATTCTCAAGAGTGCTTATTTCTGGTGAAACTGCGAAGCTTTCTCCCACTTCTAAAGCTGCTACTAGGAGTGTGTGGCAGAGCACACTGAGCCCCTTTCAGAGCACCTAGTTTCTCAATCATCTCTTCCAAAATTAGCTGATAATATCCCATGTTTTTTCTTTTACATTGGTTTCTCTGTTTCCTTAACAGCTCACAGATAGGTCACTTGTACTTTATGGCTCTCTGTCTGTCTTTCTATCCATCTATTATCTTTTATCTACCTGTCAAGGCTGTTGCTCTTGCTCCAACACTGTCCATCATCATTCACATTTTCTTCCCTCCACTCACTCAGTGAGCAGCTCCCTAACTAGTTTGCGTGCACTGCAGTTGTATGTTTCTGATCTTATCCATATTGTTAACTTTATCAAGTCTGGTCCTTCACCCTCTGTGCTTCAGTCTATATGCAAACCTTTTTCAACTGCAGGATTTTCCCTCTGTCCTTGCTTTTCTCATTCCTTTGTTCATTGATATCTCTGCTTTTAAATTACTTTTCTCCATCAGTAGTAAAATCAAGCACATGACTTTCCTGAGTCTCACATAAGCTACTCCTCTCAATTGTTTTTTGAATTCTCTTCTATTTGTAGGCTTGTCAGACTGGTAGCTTAGGCATGCAGGTGAAGTCCTTTTGTCAAGAGAAGTCCCATTCCTGGAAACATCTATTATTGCAACTCATATGCTGTCAGGAGTTTTCTTTGTTCTGGATCCCTGAGTCTTTGTCAACATTATTATCAAAAACTTATAAAAATTTGCTGATTATTTGGTGCAAGGTAATCAAGCTGAAAAGTAGATTAACTACATTAATTCACTGCCATTTAGCTTTTAGTGGAGTTTACTTCTTCGGCAGTTATTTGCTGAACTTGAAAATTGCTTACTTCATCTTGTGAACAAACCTTTGTGTCTTATCCATATCTGTAGGTGCCCATCACTTTTATCATTTAAGGTTTTCAAGGCAGATGTAGATGTACAAGACAGCACCTTAACTTATCTGAACTGGCCCTTGGTTGTGGCTGAAGTGTTGAGATAGCAGTACCACTGACTCCTCCTGGGATTATATGGACAGTTACACCTCTTGGGTGAGCCAGTCACAACCCTGGCAGGAAAGAGGTAATCCAAGGAGAGCAGTATCAAACCCAACTGGTGTGATGACATCAAAACAAGCCTTCAGGCCAAGAGGATTTTGCAGACATAGATTGAACTGTTTGAGTAGTCATCATGCCCCTCATAGCTGATTGTACTCCCCACTAGCTGAGATTGTCACCATGACAGTGGGACCCTACACAAGACATGTGAACACTTAACATGCCACTGTGTTGTCCCTTCGTTATGCTAAAATCCCTGGGGATGTGTCACTGAAATGGAGTGGGAGTGCTCACACAATCCCTTACAAGGCTGCCTGTGTGGTTTCCCATTCAAGAGGAAATAATGAACATGTGGGGTGGGATTCCCTCTCAAAAGTGGTTCCCTAAATATACACCTTAAATATAGGTGACTAAAGAGAAAACAGATACCTACATCCCACTGCAGTTAATGGAGCCTGAAGAGTGACTCAGATAATCAAATTTAGGTATCCACTGGAAGGTGAGAGGAATAAATTTGGAAGTCCAACAACTGAAGATGAATCCCACCTTTGATGACTGATAAAACCTTCATCATGTCCAAGGGTTTTCTGAATCACTATGTGTGTAAACCCAGGCACTTGGTAAACAAGTGGTTTGTTTTGCAAGGTCAGTTACAGACTCAGCCAAAGCTCATGGTTATCCCCCATCACATGCTTTGTCCACCCACCCCTGGCCTGGAGAAGCTTCTCCACTCCCCACCTAATGCCTCTTTAGCTAGAGTTGAAGGGAGACCAGAGACAGCTCCTCTTGTGCCCCACATGTAGTGCCACAGGTGGGGCAGGTCAGCACAACAATTGGGTGGCAGACACAGGGGCTGGGAAATGGTCACTGTTGCCTTTCTTTACTTGTGTGGTTTAGTATTTGGAGAGAGAGTGTGTGTTGGACTGGGGATGGCATCTATGTCAATGTGTGGCCCCATCCCTCCCGCTCTTAGTCAGGGCAGAATGGCTTAGTGCTGCTGCTGCTTTAGTCCAGTTAAACCACAAGGGACGTACATTCTGTCTGTCACTGTTGCCACCTCTGATCTCTGTTTCAAAACTCACTTTCTGAAACTCAGGAGGAAAAATATTTCCCTCCCTTCCCAGCATAAGTATATTTTGCTTGTTGAGGCGAAGGGTTACAGTGCCTGTCTTTTTGCACTGCAGCACCGGCAAATACGTCTCACAGGAACATTCAGGCATCTATTTGCTCCAAGAGAGGAACTCAGAGGCTTTTATTTCCACAGCTTAACCTGTTTAACCTTGTTTGTCTACTGAAAAATCCCATTTAAGTGCTGCTCTTTTTATTTTGGTTGCTGTTGCACAGAAAAAAAAAAGTTCATCAGGAGAAAAGACTCTTTGGTCATGCCAGAGCTTACTGAAGAAAAATGGGTTTGGGTTTTGGTTTAATTTTTCTCATTGCAGAGACCCCAGCCATCCACAGGGCTCCTCAATTTCTTCACTGAGTCTGCAACGGATGCCCTCCGAGTGGTGTTGTCTGGGAGCAGAGGGCTCTCCAACCATTTCTTGACCACCTGGCAGTGATGAAGCAGCAGCACTGGGAAAGAATGGCAGTGAGAAGCAGGTCATTGTCCATAGGCATGCTGATCCATCTGGCAGGTTGTCCTGAGGCCACATGGGGACAAGGATAAGTGGCCAGCTCATGCTGCTGCACTGGGCGCCAACCAGGGCCATGTGCCATGCATCTGCATGGGAGACAACCATCCCGAGGGGAATTGCATGACTGGCCCGTTACCATTTGTATGTGTATGTTAAACAGCACTAATTGCAAATTAACTATCTTTTATCCTGCATTAGAGTATTGTCATTGAATAACTGTGCACGGCATGAAAATTGCCATCGATGGCAGGGCAATTTAAGGATGAAAATAAGTGCCCTTTAAAGCAGGATATGCACAGCTGTATCTTCTGCAAGTTGATGGCTTTCCCAGGGTAGCCCAACCTGGGCAGATAACTGCACTGAGAAAACATGAGTCAAAATGCTTGCATCAGAAACTAAGGAAAACATAGAAATACTCAGAATTGCTTAACTGAGCACAGACTCTTGGCAGCAGGTTCTGAGCACCCACATGATTAGTCCCAGAGCTGTGCAGCACTGAGATGGGGTGTCCCAACAGTAGGAGCCAGGATTTGCCTTAGGTGATGTAGGTTGTTGTCTAAGTCATGGTGCTTCAGCCAGCATTGTGTCATGAAACCACTCTGGGCACCTGAGGTTGTGCTTCTGGAGGGTTGTGACAGGCTGGGGCCAAGACCCAGTCGGCACACCACTTGGGCACGCAGTGTTTCAGGGAGACCTGTGGCTCTGTGCAAAGTGCCTTTGGCAAAGAGGGTTGGGTACAGTATGTCCCTCAGAGTGCACATTGTGCTCATGGAAGGCAAAAAAAAGGGGTGGAGGGTGGAAGCAGGGGAGAAAGGAAACAGCTGCCTTGTGCATGAAAAGATTTGCCAAACTCCCATGGTTAGATTTAATAGCTGGGTGCTGCAAGCCCAGGAGAACAATGTAATTTATGTCATTACTGCTAAAAGGCTGGTTGGATGGCAAGGGCTTCATTTGAGTTGCCTAAAATGTTTAACAAAGGAGAAAGTGAAAACAAACATGAACGCTGTATTAAAAATTATGAGGATTTTGGGGAAACTGCCAGGAACATTTTTCCAGTGGTACAAAGTTCTCTTCTAAAAAGCCACTCATTTTGCCAATGTTAACTCTAAGACATGAAGCTGGAGTTAGGAGTAGAAGGAAATAAAAAGGTTTTGCTTTAAGTACACAAGTTGCTGGAACAGTAGTTAGATCACCCTGTTGTGCTTGAATAGCAGGAGCAATGGTGTGCTTTTTTCATTCGGTATTAATTTTTTCTTCTTGAAAAATTGAAAAATGCTTCTTAAGCATCTTTATAAAGTATTTTGGGGATGGGAACGGAAGGAGGCAGAATAAGGAGGAGGCCTGGGTGTTTGTACTAAACCCACCTTTTCTATGAGTACATTGAATACGACACTCCTGTTCTCCCAGGAGCAAAAGCAATGTTTGCAGCTAACCCTTCTGTTTAGCCTGTTTCTGTACATGGTGCTATTTTTAATGTATCATCTCATACATCATTGAGTGGAGCGTGGCGGGAACTCAAGTTAAAAAAATGCTGCTGCTTCACGAAGGCACCACCACGCTGCCCTCTTAATTCTGCCTGGTATGAGGCCATATGGTGCTGGGTACTGCTGGTACCCTCCCCATGCCTCAGCAAATGCCACTGTGTGCTGCAGGGGGAAGTGCAGCTCACAGGCAGTAAATTCATGGGTTATTTTGGTGATGTGTTGAAGTTGGGTCAGGGTGCCTTCCTTGACCGCCTGCTCATCTTCTGCTGCCAAAACACACTGAAGGACTCGGGCAGTCTCGCAGTGAAAACTGAGGCAGCATCAGCCTCTGATTTACTGTTTGGGCTGAAGGACTTCTCTGGGGTGCTTTTGCCCTGAGCAGACATCTGGCATCAGCTGCCATTCTAGGCAGTGCCCTCCTGCAGCATTGCTAAGGGTAGTACTACTGACATCAGGAATTCACTCAAAGCTCCCCAGCCTGTGCGGGGGCTGTGCTTGTCTGTATTTGCCCACCATTTGACACTGGTGGCACCACTGGGAACAGGCCGGGTGCTGCAAACCCCTTCTCTGGAGAGACAGGCACTCCTTACACCAGAGTCCACTCCCACCATAAAGCCCTTCTCCCTTGTGCAACCACAGACAACCATCCAAGGGGATATTTGAGATGACGGTCAGCTTACCTTCATCCAGCAAGGCTGATCTTTGCTTGTTGCTAATCGCAGCTAACTGGCTAGCAGTGATTTTGCAATAGAACTGCTGCCAGTCCGTTCAGATTATCTGCTCCAGCGCTTTGAGAGACAGCTGGTAAAGCAAATAGTTACAATCCAGGGAAATTATCTTTATTTGCCTGTAAGCACAGTACTATAATGCGAGGCTCAAATGAGCCTCTTTTGGCACGCAAGGTCAGCGTTGCTTTTTGCATATGGCACACATTAGAATAAGTCCCAATCCCACACAGCATCTCTTTACCAAGAAGCTGCATTTCAAAATTAGATACATTCTGTTGCTCTGGTCAGAGCTTACTGAATGGGCTGGCAGTGAAATCTGAAGTTTCATGTGTGCAAATGCTTGAATACTTTTAGATGAGTTTTAAGAATACATTCTTACACTTTTTGTTGCTCTAAGACTTGTTGCTACACACAGGAGATGACCACCAATTTCTCATCAGCTTTGGTAGGACAAGATGCAGGATGTGTATCCCACAAAATCCTGATTTTCCTGAAGCTGAACATCCCATTCCCCCTCCCATAACCCCTTATGTAGCTAATGTTACATGGTAGTTTCTTATAGTGTAAAATACGCCTTTTGTTGAACAAGCCAGACCCAAAGACTCTGAAGATCTCTGCAATTTAAGGATTTGACATTGTTTTTCTGTGCCTTTCTTTGCGCAGGTTTGTCCTTTGCTGTCCCATTCTCCTCTGACTTGGAAGCCAGGGAAACCTGGTGCCAGGAGAGATACGCAGGCAGTGATGCAGCTGCTGGGGCATAAGCATCTCAGGCACTTCGCAATGCACCTTAACACAGAACTTCCACAGTAGTGAGGTGTTTGTGTCAGAGCCCCAGGAAACCTGCCCTCTGTCTCAGCTGCCTCTGCCTGCGGGCCCCCACCTGAGCATTGCTGAGGATGCTGCTGGGCTGCAAGGGCTGTGCGAGGACAGGCACAGTGCACACGGCCAGCACTGCACCACCCTCCTTGCAAGAAACCTCTGTTAGTCAGTGGACCTGCAGTCTGTCCTCTAGCTGGCTCTTCCGTGGAAGTTTTCAACAAGGAGATGGCTTCAGTGCTGGAGCCAGTTTGCAGCAGGTGCTGCATGAAGATCTGACTCAGATGTGCAGGTTGCCAGATACCCACCAGCTGGCAGAGTATTTCAATCATCAATAATGGCAGGATTAAATGCAAAGCATCAAATATGTTTCCAGAATGAGCCAGGGTTCTCAGCCTTACTGCCTCTTGCTTTTTCTTAAAGGATCCACATCCAGCATGGATGGTGCTCCTGGAAGAACCTTTGCTCTCCTTCAGGTTCTGTTCATCACACTTGAACCCTACCTGCACTGTCAGTGTCACTAGGTGAGGAGGTCACCAGAAAGGGTCAGACACTCCTGGCATCAACATATAATGAACATCTGGCTGACTCTACTGGACCATCCCAACTGAGACAGAGCATTTGATGCACTTCGTCTTTTCTCCTGCTTCCAGAGGCTACCGAAATTTCAAGACATTGGTTTGGGCAGCTCTGGAGTATTATGGCTGCTGCTGCGCTTTTATTCCTTCCCATCACAATGCATTTAAATGTCATATCAGTTTCAGCACTATCAATTCCTTGAGTGTGGTTATTACATGCACTAAGCTCCACTGCCTTGTATTTTTGCTGTCTTCAGATGCTTTCTCTTTTGCTGTGGTATGAGAAGGTGCATGGACTCTGCTGGATCTGCATTCACTGCACTATTCACCAGTTGTCACATTTTCACCTCTTAGTCTCATTTGTATTAGTCTCATCTCTATCTTGAACAATGTTCTTTTTTTCACTGCTGACTGCAGAAGTTTTGTGTATTGATAATCCTTCTCGTTCTTGTCTCTGGCTCACTTTGCTGTTTCTAATGTACACTGTGAAATGGCATGCTAATAATGCTCTACAATGTTTCAAACGGGGGTACAAGAATTTTATAAGAATCAATCTCAATAGTTTGCCAGTTTTCAGATTTGCTATCTATTTTGAGTCCAGGTTATTGAACACAATGAAATGCAATGATGCCTGGATTAAGGTGACGAGTTTGTCTAGGACATACAGTTCTAATGGAAACTTTCAGATCATCCCTTTCCACGTGCATCTCAAAAAGGATTTACATCCGCTGGTGTGCTATGTATCTAGTTTTCCCAACTAGCATCAGAGCCTCCCAGCCTTCCCTGGTATTTATGAAGCTGGTTGTATACCTTGCTACCAGCCAGTGCTGCCCCTGCACTGCTGTTCCAGGTCATTAACAGCTCCATTAATCACTGTTGCCACTTTGGAAGGAGAGCATACCCATTCCTGGCCTCTTGTTGCATTAAAATGAATCATTTTTCTTTCATCCTTTGTTTCCTGCCCGTTTCAGTTAATAATCAGAAACATCTTTTGTCCACTCTTGCCATTTTGGTGCCTTGAGTACCTTTACTAAGCATGTATAAATGACAAGTTTGACAGCACCAGCAAGCTCTTTTGCCAGGTAGTTTTTGCTGACCAAATCTCAGATCTGTTAAGACTGAAAAGGGCCCCAGCAGGGCACAGTGCCCAGCTCTGAGCAGAGCGGGGAGTTGTGGGAAGATAAACTTAGAAGGTTTCTGTGGTGTAAATATGATGGTATTTCATGGAAGCAGTTGAGTGTACCCCCTATTCAGCAATAGAAGTACTATTTCCTATTTTTACAGATGGGCAAACAGTCCATCCAATGCCAGCCTTGAAGACATGGCAATCACTTGATCTGTTTTAATGAATGTCCAGGGTAGCTAAAGGTGAGAGATGATTGATACTCCCCATCCCATGGCCACAGAAGAGGCTTGCAGAGAGGAGGGCAGCCCACATAGGCACATGTTCTACAACCAGCAGGAAACTTGGCAAAACAGTGAATTTTAAAAACCTACAGAACAGGCACTGGAAGTGAATTTCAAATTCATGTCAAGTGCCAGCAAAAGGAAGTTGCTTCCAAAAGCCACACTCAATCAGGGAACAGACACACCCTGCGACCTTGCATCCCATCAACACTGTCTCAGTGCTGAGAATCACAATTAGCACTGGCAGTGCTCACAGCAAACACTGAACGAGCATCTCCTGGGGCTGGAAGGGCTCACTCAAAGCTGTTGGGTAAAGAGAGAGCATGTTGTCACTAAAACTTATCACCTGTCCAAAGGGGAAAGTGACAGAGCCTGTGAGGGCTTCGATGAAAACGGCTTTTGGCTCAAAAACAGGAGGAGAAAAAGAGAGCAATGAAGTAAAAAGCCCAGCTACCATCACTCTCGTAAGGCTGTCCCTGCTGAGTGCATTTGAGAGAAGTCAGACAGGGGGCCATGCTTTGCTGCTTCCAGTTTCTGATAATTATTGCCTGCATGACAGGTGGCGAGCGTAGGTTTTGCATGTGGTCTCAGAGGAGCTTGTACTCTCTCTCTCCCTCGAAAAGCGAATGCCTCTCTTCACTGATGAAGAAGAAAGCATGGACACACAGTCATGCTTTGCAAAATGAGCATGCGGCATGGGACACAGGTACAAGAGCCTCCCTGACTGCAGCCTTCATTTAACAGGTCATAAACAAAGCTACACTTGGCAGCCAAGGCTTTCATCCTAAGGAAGCATGGTAGTGTGTGTCCCACCAAAGGAACCAAGCACTGGTGGGGATGGAGCAGCAGAGGACTGGTTACCAGCCTTTTTCCAGCCGCAGGGATAAGTGCCCCATGGTTGCAGCTCTGCAAAGAGGCAGTCCCAGGGAGGAGGCGCTGCTCCCAGGGCTCTGCTCCACGACTGCTCTGGCACCAGGAGAGGTGGCCAGCAATCTTCACAGGGGCACTGGCTCTGCTGTGGTGATGGCCCATGCCAGGCATCTGGGACCTCACAATTCCTTGAGTGCTTTCTCCTCTTTACCTCTTGATCTTCTCCACTCAGACCAGGGCCAAACTCTTCTTCAGGAGGGTCAGCCAGCACATGCCAGCCCTGGTTTGACAGTGTACAAACTCTCTGACAGCTTCATCTGGGAAGAGGCATTTGTCTTCCTCCTCCTTGCCCAATTCAAAGGTGTGTGGGTTTGAAACAAGATTGAATTTCCTTTTCTTTTTTTTCCCCTGCCTTGGAGGCCATTTCAGGAAACTAATTTTACTGGGAGATGTCAGCTGTCTTCAGCCTGAAAATGTGGGGTCTTTTAAAAATTGGTTTTAGCAGCTTTAAGAAAGCATTCCCCTATAGATACATGTCAGCAGAGACTGCCGGTTCGAATCACCTCAAAAGGATCCTTTCAGACACAGGCAATTTCGATAGTGAGAACAGGCATTTCAGCTATTGCTTTTGCTTTCCTCTTTAGGAAAGAACGAATATTTAGCTGTCTTTTTTTTTTTTTCCCCCTCATGGATTTTTCTGGACTGCCATTGTTTATGTGGGGGAATTTCACAGACTGATTTCTCTCCTGTAGCTGTTTTCATATGGCTCCCTCTCCAGCTGCAAATTCCTCCCTCAGTAAAAGTAGTTGCTGTTATTACAAACTTTTCTCCTCATTTCTTCTGGGTTTTGCATGACAGAAGAATCTGTGGAATCACTCTTTCCTCATTCCAATCAGGGTATCCCATAAACTCACAAGATGGAGTATACCACACTGCTTAAATAACTGGCTGTAGGAAGATCTGTCTCCTTTGGTGGGGGCCGGAGAGTCCCCAGAGGGGCTTGTTATTCATTACCACGCTGACAAACAGACCAGCCAGCTTGCTTTTACATATGTGGCCTCTGAGATCAGGTTCATAAAGCTTTGCTCTGTTTTCTTCCTTCTCCCCAACCATTTAGGATCAGAAAAAAACATTCAGCATCTAGAACCAAGATGTGTGCAAGAGAATAGTTCCCTCCTCACTTCCTTCTTTTCCACCCACAAAGCCAGAAAATGCAGATACCCCACAAAAAGCATCTTGTATTCCCTCTGACCACGACAGTTGTAAGCAGAAACATGCTATTACACAAAAATATACCCTTCTCAGTTTGTAACAGCTCTTTTAAATAATTCCTGCCAAGTCACTAAGCCTGACCTCATGTTTCCCCAACATCACAAAGGCCAGCTCTATTCAGGCCATCCCATTCCAGGAGATTCCCCATCTGAGTGCTTGAAATGCTTTTTGTCTCTTGGTCTGCTTAGAGCACTAAAAGGAGTAGAGTTTATATTTACACAGGCTATTTTTATAAGCACAAGACCTACAGAGTCATTTCTTACTTCATCAAGATTTTTAAAATCAAAAAGAAGTTTGAAGCTCCAAGTTCTTTTAACAAAGAAAAATAACGTAAATTTCATTTCCTCTCTTACTGTTTTACATTCTGTATATGCTGATGTACTTAGAAGCAGGGTGGTTTCAAAACCAATGGTCTTTCAACTTTTTTTAGTTTCAGGGTTTAATTTTTATTTTCATTTATATTTACTACAGAGTAGCAACTCTCAGGGAGAGGAGTTTGGGGATCTGTTGTGCCACGGACCACTCCTTTGAACGAAGAACGGTCTCTAAGTCTTCCTTTCTGCAAGTGCGAAATGAGGATATAATGGATACATTTCACTCAGGGGTTTAAAGCTCATTGCCTGATAGCATGATATACTTATAGACTATAAACTCAACAAAGAGAAGACAAAAAAATTCTGTTATTTCACTGCAAAAGATTGTTAGACTATTAGAACAAAGGCTGCTGATAAATCTTACATGCACATTGACTAGTCTGTTAAGCATCAGCAAAGATTCCTTATTGCCAAACTTGAACGTGGCACATGTGCAAAGGTGTCTCCCTGCTGCAAGCTGAAAAAAATGTGAAGAACAGGTCATTTGAGACCCTCTGATTCAGGGGTCCTGAGTTTAAGTCAACTTTGAGGCACTCAGCTGAAGAAACATCAAGTGCTCTTCTTTTGCACAGTCTTTTTAAATCATTGTGCAGAAAACAGAAGTCAGAAAAATCAGTCTTAGCTAGAAACTAACTTTGCTTTAACTCAGTATCAACTATTACCTTCTTCAAAAGACAGTACCAGGGTATTTTAGTTTTTACTGACTTTTAAGATAAGCCTTCAAAAGCCTGCTTTACTATCAGTGTTGAACGGGTCCTGGCAGAACATTTTAAATGCTATTGTACTGTAATCACTATATGAGAAGCCTTGCCAAGTTTCATCTGATTTTAATTTGGCTTTTCTGTGGGAGCCTCGGAAGCCTTCCACTTTCCATGACTGTTCAGTTAACTACAGGAAAAGCTCCTGCACTGTGCTCTCACCTTGTTGCTTCAGTCAGTATTAGAAGAGCCGACACTGAGTGTTTTGCCAGTGAAAGCAGTAAGTTGTGCTTACTGAGAAATGGACAGGTAAGAAATACCCCATGCTTTGAAGAACCTCAGGTGTGTTGGTAGACAGACATTCAGAGAAAGGGAAAACACGCTCCGTGCTGTGATGCAAGGTGTCCTATCAC
Source organism: Xenops minutus (assembly GCA_035221455.1). Classification (NCBI taxonomy): domain Eukaryota; kingdom Metazoa; phylum Chordata; class Aves; order Passeriformes; family Furnariidae; genus Xenops; species Xenops minutus. The sequence continues at coordinate 78,216,836 of JAWWEE010000001.1, read as the reverse complement.
CTCCTGTGCCTTGAGTGGGTCACAGGTGGCCAAGTCCTCTCTGCATGCCCTGAAAATCTCTGAGCAGGGAACTGAGCTCTGCATCTTGCTTGATGTGTCCCTCTGGAGCGGGTGCCCTAGGACTGTGACACAACTGTTTCCAGCACCAAGTACTTCAGCTCTGGCTTGGAGGTAGGGCAGGCATTCCAAGGGCAGGGTGGAGACACCTGGTGAGGTGGTGTGGTCTGCAGCAGCACACTGGTTTTGTTTAAGGCTGTTGTTAGGGTGGCATGCAGGAGGCACATCCTAGAGAAAGCCAGCTAGCAATGTGCCCACAGTGTAGTATGGTGGGTATTTCCCAGCACTGGAAACGCACTCAAGCATGATAATGCACTCTGGGGCATCAAGCTGCTTTGCTCTTGGTGCCACTTAGAGAAATTAATGTATCTAAACATCCTAAGAAACCTGACAGCATAGATGCTAAATTGTCCTGCCGATATACCTTTGGCAGTATGTTTATCTCAGACAGTCCACAGTTGCTTCAGCAATCAGACAATGGCCAGAGCTTTTCTGGAGTCTGTCCACACAAAGCCAAGGCAATGGGAGGTCTGCTCTAAGGGGATTAGAGGGGATCTCTGCTTAATTAGTCTAAGAGGGCTGATCTCAAAGATTATTTCTTATACAGAGCAAAAAGAGCTACCAAAAAGGTCTTAGGGTCAGTCAATTACTGCACATATCGGGTGATGTGGCAGAAAACTCCACAGGTTACAACTTTTGATCCAGAAGAAATCCAGTAGCAGAAACAGCTGGGACCATACTGATACACAGCTGGTCAGGGAGAACAGGCCATACCCCTCTCACAGGGCTGTAGAGCAGTGACCTCTGAAATCACAGTGGCCAGACTAGCCCAGCTAATCTGGAAACATCCTCTGAGGTAGCTCCACAAGGCAGAACAAGCATTCAGTGTGTTCTGGTTGTGCAGCTCCTGACCAACACATGGAAGAAAAGGATGGCACCCCACACTTTCTCTGTGATAGACAGAACTTCAGGGTAGCTTTTCAAGGAAAATGCAGATTTAGAAGCAATTACACGGTCAATTAAAGTAGCTGTGTATTTCTAAGCATACTAAGTCCCAGCTGTGGTCTGCAGGGAAGCTTTGCTAAAGAAGGTGAATCTAGCAGCTGCTGCAATGTTAATCCAGCTTTCTCGGTGCTCACAGCACCACTGCAGGAGCGTGCTGCTAATCATGAAGCACCCACATGATGTGGCAGACACAGTTCATTCAAGCAGTTTCTTACAAGGGAGACTTTTATGTGTAGAGAACAGTAAACTTCCTTTTTTTCTTGAACTTTTCTTATCATTACTACCACAAGTGACCACCTGCTCCCATCATCTTTTGATAGTTGATCAGAGAACTTTATGGATTATTTTGATACTGCCAACCAAGCTCAGTGAGCAATCAGAACCCTTCACCTCAGCAAGTCTCCCCTATTCCCTCCTTTAAATTTGCATTTATAGGTGTCTGGACAAATAAAGATGACAAATACTAGCTGAAACTTTTTTTGTGGAGTTGCCAAGATGATGAAAGCTGAATTGGGTTTGTATTGATTTTTTATATTGTTTGCTTGGGTTTTACTGTTTGATATTTTTTTGTTCATTTGGGTTTTTTAAAACTTTTGACAAGCATGCCAAAATTTCAAACAAAGGAAACAAATTTAACAAGGAAGCAGCATTATGAACTTTTTCAAAGTGTGGTCCACATAAATTATTGGAAAACTCTACCACTTATAGAAAAACCAAACTAGGTTTATAGTTTCAGTGATACACAGGCTCTATACATTTCTTAGTCAGAATGTCTCCTGAGAGCAGGGGATAAGCAGCTTCTGCAAGGAACTATTGATTCAAGAACACAAAGTGGCTGCTATGTGCAAAACGAATACAAGATCTAAAAAAAAAAAAAGAAAAGGGGGGGATAAAGGTGGAAGAATCTCTCTTGTCTTACATGAAACAAGTTGTTTTCCACATCGAAAAAAGCTGAACATGAGAACATGATGCTCACCCAGCGGCAGAGGTGACTTGCTTAGGGTGAAGAGCCATGTACTTGATGAACGATAAATCTTTCCTGTCACTATCCTTCCTCCATACTGACAAATACAGTTTTTTACCAATGTACATTTCTGGACAAACCAAAGAGCTCTGAAATTGGGTATGCCTTCACCTACTGGGGAGAAAGCAATGTTTACTGCTCTTCAGATTACTTGTAACCATGAAAAATGACAAGGAAAATGAGCATTTTGTTTCAGATCCAAGGCAGAGGTGAGAGCCCTCTCTCCACAGTCATCACATAGAACTTGTCTCCAGGTGCATGTTGTCTTCCTGGATTAAGAATATCCACCTGATGGGTTAACTGTCACTTTAAATGCAGAGATTAGGAATTATCTCAGTAAACTATCATGCATGTCACGAACAGCATTCCCTGGTTGAAAAGGGGAACAAGAAGACAACACACTGTAAATTCCCACCCACACTTCATGATCTCTGACTGCTTGAATAAGTACATTCCCAGAAATAACCATGAATACCACCTTCATCAAGAAAGGTTGATTGAATTCACCTAATAAAGAGGTGCCAAATCCTATGAAAATTTCTGGAGAGACTTGAATCTTCACCGCCGTATCTTCTCCTGAAAATCAGGCAGAACTAGAAGAGTTTTTGATCATCTCCCTCAGTCTTAAAACACAAAGCTATTTTAAATCAGTAGTGCATCTGACTTTAAAGGCTGCCATCCCCAAAATAAATATACAATAGAGCCACACAGGAAAAATGTAAACTTTACCTAAAAAATAATTAGAGAAATACACAGGCATAGAAGAAATCCTGCCCTGTTACAGCAGCACCAGATGCAAGTCTTGAAGCTTCATGAAAAATTTGAGAAGCACATTAATTCACACAGCATTGAGTGTCCTCATCCATTTACTCTCTATCAATAGGACACTTATGTGTCATTCATTTTACTTTGCAGAATCCTATCTTCTTTGGGTTAATCAATAATTCGTGTTCCTGTAATTAAAATCTCAGACAGAAAATACTATAAAGGTTAACTTATTATTGCCTTACTTAGAGAGAGAAAGACTTCAAAGCGAAATCACACTATTACTTTTGGAAAGTTTTTCTTGTGTCACTGCAGTGGTCACATGCCGACAGGCAGGTTATGAGGTTGCTGAATTCAGACCAGGCCTTCACCACTGGTGTTAATGAACTCTGCCTCTGAATCTGCTCCCAGATGACCTCACTGTCAACAGAGCTGACCTCTCTTTCTTAAAGAAAAAACATTAAGATCTACAGTTGGAAATTCTCCCTGCTGAACAGTCTCATTCCTACTCTTTCTCAGCTCTTAGACAGTGTGTACAGACAAGGACTGTGCCACGTACCCAGCAATTACTACCTATAAAATACAAAGAACAGAAAGCATATCCGGTGGCAGCTGAAGAGTCTGGATGCAGACTTCTATCCCTCATCATACTGGGCAAATCCTTTTTTCAGAGGCTTATAATTTGGCCAAGTTTAGACCCATGACCTGAGACTATGGGCTTCTGGGGCAATTTTGCACTAGTTCAAACCAGAACAGTGCCGGGTCTTAACAGAATGTTTCCAAGAATTCAGCACATGCAGAACAGTACATCTTCCAATTGTTTTATCCTTAGAAACGGCTGAACCATTAAAAAATAGAGACCAAACAACCACTCCCAAATCTGGGACAGATAGATCATCCTGAGAAAACTGGAGCTCTACTAATTAGTTTGGAAAGCAGCAGAAAAACCTGATCACCTTGTCTCATACTGGAAAGTGCCAAGCGACCTCTATTCAGTTTGATTATTCCATCTGCAAGAACAAAGGGTGAACAGTCAAAAGAAGTCTCTGTAATAACCAAAAGAGCTGTGATCTAGAGTATATTCTTGGCTGTAGGATGAAAGCATGTTTTGTTTTTCTAAACTGTGTTGTGCAACTGGAAAGCTGAGGTACCATGTCTCAAGTATTTGGGGATGACATTTGGGATTAATGTCTTTCGGTTATTAAATGGTACAAAGATTCTAAAAGAAGAAAAAAAATCCGAATATTCAGAATCTTCCCCTGCAAAATCTCAAGAAGCAGCTTTGTACTTATTTCAACTAAACAAAAGGTCTTGTAGAAAGCTACTCTTCAGATCCAGTTCTCTGATCAACTTAATATGCATTTTTGTGCAAGAATACTCCTAATCTTAGTCTGTGATAAATGCTGTATTTCTACATTCAGTGTAACACTTGGTCTACCTACATATCTTGTCTTCAACAGTCTTTCAGGTTTATATTTTCACTTCTTTAACCTAGATCCACCCCCATTCTCCTCCACTTCTGCCAGCTAACCACCTCACTTTTCCATTTTTCAGTGAGACTCGTATGTGGCTGTCTGGCCTTGCAAACACTCCTAAAAGTGGAGGCAGGTCTCTCAACTGTTATCCAGCTGCCTACATATGTGGTCATTGCACCAGGAAGAGTTTGAAATAAATTCTCAGTGCTCCACAAACTACTTCATATTCCAGTCAGACCAGAAAGTGTGTTCTTGAAAGTACACAGAAAAACAGTTCCAGCAGAGTGGGACGAAGATTTGCTGTTAGCAGTTCCAGTATCTCACAGTGCCTGGCTCACATCAACATGGCTTTTTCTTCCACCCACTTGCAATCCAGCCTGTAAATGCAACCCACAGCCTGGAGAAGAGAAGGCTCCAGGGAGCCTTCTGGCAGCCTTCCAGTACCTAAAAAGGGCCTACAAGAGAGCTGGAGAGGAACCTTTTATACAGGCCTGTAGTGATAGGACAGAGGGGAATGGCTTCAAACTGAAAGAGGACAGATTTAGATTAGTTTCTAAGGAAGAAATTTTCTTCACTGTGAGGGTGGTGAGGCACTGAATCAGAGAAGCTGTGGATGCCCTCATCCCTAGAAATGTTCAAGGCCTGGCTGGCTGGGCCTTTGAGCAACCTGGTCTAGTGGAAAGTATCTCTGGTCATGGCAGGGGGGCTGGAACTAGACGACCTTTAAATGTTCCTTTCTACCCTAGCCATTCTGAGTCTGTGATTCTAAATCAATACTTTTTACCTCCAGTAGGAAAAGAAAAACACACTGTGTTGACCATCAGACAACAAAAGCCCAAATAACTAACAACCAAAGTCAAAATCCAGATGTGTTAACTGACCTCTCTATGAAGAAAAAGGTAAACAGCAAGGGACAGAATAATTCTGAAGGTAATTTGAGATGGAACATGTAGTCCAGTGATTCCCTGGTCAAGCAACAGAAGTAATGACCAAAGAATGGTGATCCAGTAAGACTGATATCTGTAAAGAACTGATAACAAGGTATTTATATACAACCAAAATATTTTACAAAGCTTTCTCGAGTTATAAACCTTCCTGCAGTACCTAGAAAGAAAAAAAGGGAAAGGAGTACAGTGCAGAAGGACAGAGAAAACATTTTCTAGGCGTAAAAAATTCAGAAGTTTTCTATCTGCTCAGTTATTTGAAAAGAGCATGTCACACAATGGCATTTTTTTTCTGAACTGTTTAAACAGCAGCCCAAGGAATTCCTGTTGCCCCGCTATGTGTATCTTCTTAGACAAAACAAAAGGATATTATTAAATTAACGGGACTGGAAGAACCCATCGGCAAAAGTCCCTCTGGAACTGATTTACAGAATGAATGGGCAAATCAAAACCATAATATTAGCAGCATGTGTCAGTCTTCTATATGATCCATAGAACTAGAACCTTTTAAGGTGTGCCAGCCCCAGGTTTCTTGCTCCTTAAGGCATGACTGACATGAAAACAAGAGACTACCAAGCACCCATCATTACTGAAAACAGGGTATGTTAGCAATACTGGCATGACTAAAATGCAACTGCTGATCAGCGCCAATTAGCTAGAATAATCCTGTTAGCATTAGCTCAACTGTTCATTTATAAATCTCTGCAACTTTAATTGTATTTGAAGTTCTTTCTAACACTAACTCCTTTTGTGTGGTGCTGAAAGCCCTCAAAACACTCATCAATTGAACAGCTGATATAACAAACAATCCCTTTTTAACCCTTTGCAGCCTCAATGTTATTAGAGTAGTTCTACATATTAACTACATCATATATTGACCAAGTTTTTATTTGGTCATTTTATATATATATATATATATAATGTCATTATATTTTGCAATAAGCACTATTCTCTTTGCCATAGCATATGGCAAAGATACAAGAGCTGTATCTTATCAAATACTGATTCTTATTGAATGTTGTCAATATATATCCCTCTAAGAGAAGTGAATAAAAAAACCCCTCCATTTTTATTGTTATCAAGCTCATAAATTAAACCACAACACGCATCCATCCATAAAAATTAAAGCATATTTCATTTTTACTTGTTGCTATTTAATTTGTACCAGGAGAGCACTTTGGCAGGAAATACTTAGCTGTCCCAAATACAGCTGACAGTGTTGTTTCAAATTACTGGGCAGCCCTCATCAGCCCTGGATGAGCTTTTTGATCAAACCAAAATGGACAATACAAAAATGCAAGGAAGATTTCATTAAATAAATTTATTTGTTAAAATAATTTAACTCCAAATACAACTGCTGAGTTTGCATTGAGTTCTATGTACAATTCTTGTTTTATTTGAAACATCAAGGTTTAAACAACTGACATTGTTACAAAACAAACTGTTGCCCCATTTTAAGTTGTCAGTTGTATTAGAGCTCAACAATTAACTGTGAAATACATTAATTCACCCCTAGGAAACTCCAAATCAACAGCGTTAAGTCTGACTCCAGAACCCACTTCAGTCTTTCTTCAAACCCTGATCAAGAATTAACAGATGCACAACAATGCAGATAAAAGCCTCCTGCAGTTGACAAACATTTGCTTTAGTTGCGGAGTTTCACAATTAAAGCCTAACCAGTGCTTTGAGGGTACACTGGTAAAAGAAAAAAAAAAAAAAAATTTAAAACCAAACATGCACAAAACCCCCCAACCAAATGGCTGACATCTTTAGGCAACATTCTATACAGGAAAGCAAATACCAGTAGTTTTCCCACAGAAAATAATGGCAACTGTAGCACTGGGGTTAGGGAGAGGCGAGAACCAAAACAGAAAAGGTCAGCAAATTTATTATTTTTTTTTGATACTCTGAAGGGGTGGGCAGGGGGACAGACACAACAGAAGAAACCAAACAAAATCCAATGCAAATTACTTTTAATACTCTTGATCTAATTCTGGGTTTGTTTGCTTTGACTAGTTTTTGTGTGTTTTTAAGGGAAAGAGGAAACAGTTGCTCTCACTATCGTAGCTTAAAAGAATAAAAGTTGCAACTTTAAAAAAACCCAAACAAAACGAAAACTAAAAAACAAAACCAACAAAACTGGAGAAATGCTGTCTTTGTAGAACAGTACAAAGCTCTACAAGAACAGCGAAAGGAAAAGTGGGTCTTTGGAACAAATCATAATATTTTAAGGCATGTTATAAGAAACTTTCAAATACTATAATTGGCAATCCTATCAGGGTACAAATGAAACAGTGACCCAAGACCAATGACTCCTGCAGAGTGGCCACACAGCCGCCACGTAGCTCGTTTACGTCCCTTTCTGCTACCCCTATAATTTGGAAAATCTGCCGAGTGCAACTGTCATTGATTCAAGCCCCACTACCTTCACATTAGTGGAAATACAAATAGTGCATAACTACTTCCTCAGAACTATACAATGAAAAACAACACTTACTCTTCCCCGCCCCAGCCAAGTTGCATGGTAGCTTACATACAGCCTATGCTTTTGAAAATGCAGGAATGTGATGAAGAAACAAGACTGGGAGATATTTTTCTGTAATATTTTCTGTTAAAAATTTATTGTGCAATTTTTTCCTATCTTTAAAGCCCATCTGCTTTACATTATGAACTTAGTATTAGGCTGTTCATACTGTACTTCAAGCCATTTTCTTGGCTGATGAACAATTTGTGAGGCAAGACTTTTAACATCTCTGTAAATAACATTGCATAACATGCACTTCCAACTCAGTTTCAAATTTGGCTTTGGTTTATTTTCTGTGGGGTTTTTTTTTGAGTGCTTATGCTGTGGATCTCACACTGACAAGCTGTTTTGCAGATAGGTTGTGCTGCTCAATCAACTGTTTCCCAACCTAGATATTTTAAACATTGAAATATCATTAATCCAACATCTCACATCTTGGCTAAGCATGGTGGCTGACACAATTGGCAGGCAGGGGGTGGTAAGAGAACATTCATACCATCTAGTTTAGGCATGTAAGTTGTGTGACTCGAAGGACCAAAGTTAAAAGCCTAAGTTTGCTATATAGTGAATGGAAAGAGGTAGGTGCCTCTAGGAGGGCGATTCAGAGCACCCAAAATGGGCATACAGATGCCAGAAATAAATGGTGTGCCTATCTCCCTAAGAGAACAAAATACAGTAATGAAAGCTCTGCAAGGTAGATGGGAAATGGGCTACATTTACGTTCTAGTAAGGCTTAATGTTTAGCGACATCTAATGCCCCTTGATACATTGGTTGTGGAAAGATCTTGAAAGATTAAGGGCAGAATTGGCCAGTTCTCTTCCATAAATATTATTTCCTTTAGTTATCATCCACTGAACTATAATTCAAAATGTTAAGGATATTTATGTATGAAAATCTGCAGTGTTTTGTACTCCAGTGTCCTTTGTAGCAGATGAGAGCGCTTTTAGGAAGTTCTGCAGATGGAGGCAAAACTCTCGAACCTAACTCCAATTACAGCATTTCTAAGGGTCATATACACACACACATACACACTCAACACACACACACACACCCCAGCACCCCTGTTTTCACTCATTTAAACACAAGGAACTACACTGTTACTGCACAAGATTGAAAACTAATAAACGCATGGTGTTATTTAGACCACAGGCTCAGTGACTGTATTTTTATGGCCAATTTCACCTATAAAAGATCCAGCTCAAGACAATCTCTCCAGCATTTAAAATCTAAACATTGCGATTGAAAACTTTTCTATACTTTGATTGTAAGACTTTGAAATAGGTATTTCTGTGCCATTAGTCATGCAAATGATAAATACTTCACTGCTATGAAACTAGCAAGTCAGAGCTCGAGCATCCTTTCAAAATAAAATATTTGCTCCCACCATTTAACACTCCAATGATTGGGGCAACCTTTGAATAGTGTGTCAGGCAATTAAAGAGCCATTTCCACACTCACCTAAGGAAATACAACTGTAACTATTTCACCTCTGAACCAAATGATTTCACATGGTTATTCAATTTAAGTTTTCAACATTAAAGCTATCAAATAGCAAACTGGATTTCCAAAGGATAGTTCGGGATCACACCAGAGAACGTAGCCCTTAATGGCAAGAAAAACTGTTGTCTTTAACAAACTTAAAAATGCAGGATGTTCATACTGTCCCACGAGGTTTCCGCAGAAGGGAACATATGGATGAAACATGGCTTAATTTTCCTTACAAGATGGTACTAGTTAATCTATTAAAGTGTTCCTTGTTAGTAAGGCTCAGCAATTTTTTTTTTCATCACAGTTGCTTCCTCCTGGTTCAGTAAAGTGAAAAGAAAGATGCTTCCTGCTTTGTAAACAGAGGGTTTGTTTGGCTTTTTGTAGACCAAAACCTGAAGTGAGCCTCCATTTCTGAGCAGCAAAAATGAAAGATTTAAAACATTCCAATGCCAGACTGTTTCTTCACCCGACACTTGTTTCCAGATCTTGCCTCACATTTCACACACTGATTCAAATGTTTTCTATTTCAAGATGTGGGATAAAGTGTAGAAATAATAGCATTGATTTTGAAAAAAATCCAAACTATATGGGTCTCTGGTAGCCTTTTCCTCCAACACTGCCAGAAGTTCTGGTGAAATCAACGTATTTGACTGAACAAACTTGGCCATATGTGATAGCTCACGTCCTGAAGCACGGTAACTAGTCACCAAAAAGACTTGGCTCTCCTTTTTGCGCTTATGCTAGTTGTGAATGGTCTTCAGAGATATCCTCTCCGCTGCTTTCGTTTCCCATTTCCAAAAGTTTTCCAGCTTCCTTGGAAATAGTTGCTGTTGTTGCTGTCAGACACGACAACACATGTACGTTCGACTGGAACGACCCTGTAGATTAACTGACTGTGCCATAAAATTGCAGGTGCTCAAAGGGAAAAAACGGGTGAGTTGTGGTCATTTAACCCAATTATATTCAGAGTCAGTGATTGACTTTCAATGCTCAGCTCTGAGTTAATGTTGCTACTTCACTACAGATGTATTTCAAGTGACCCACAAACCAGGAAGTGAAGCAGACAGTTTTACCACCTTACAAAATTTCTGCAAATTAAGTCCAGGTTAGATCATTTTTAATGCTATTGTATATTACATGCAGAACAGCATGGATCATCTTTGTCTGGCTGTGCTGCATAGTTCATTTGTCTAACAATTTCCGCAAAGAGCTCATCCACCATTGTTTTACTTTTAGCAGAGGTCTCCATAAAGGGGCAGCCCCATTCTTCAGCTAAGGCTCTGCCTTCACTCAATGATACTTCTCTCTCACTTTCCAGGTCCACTTTATTACCAACCAGAATTACTGGCACCTTCTCATACCTACAGTTTAAAAACAAAAACAAAAGCAATAATTATATTTTTAAAAATGGAAACATTATTATAGTAAAAATCTATTTGCAAACAGTATAGACCCAACAGGAAAGAGACATTTTGGATGATCTTAAAATTTTACATTTGAAAAAAGCGTGTTTCACATTCTAGTGACTTGTTGCACATCTCTTTCCCCTCAGAGCTTTAAGAGTTCTGTGAAATGCTTCCTCCTCTGAATTTTCCTTCCCACCAGGAAATCTGCCAGGAACACTTTCGCACTACAAAAATAATGAATATAATATTATTTTCTATGTTTGCAGTCATAGTGCATAAGAACAGGATAGAAGCCAAACCCTCCCTTCAACCTTACATTCTCCTTCTCCCTAAACAGATACGTTGTATCTCCTGTTGTTGATAAGGATGCATCACTCTCCCTTTCCAGGGTACATTTTCATTTGGTCAATATATACAGAACTCTCAGATTAGCAATAAAAGGGAGAAAAACCAGAGGGCCAATAAATTAATTCCAAATTTCAAGAAATGTTGTCCACTAATACTACTGTACACACATGGAAGTATTGTTATATAAAAATATGTATTAGATAACTCAGAATGTATATCTCTCCCTTGCAGCATTCACATTATTATGCCAGCTAAACAACTTAGAGAAAAAAAATTTAGAATTAAGTTCCAGGCAATACTATCACAGTTCTGCTTCATAACCAACTTGGACAGCACAAAAGATCACATAGCTATGAAATAATTTATTACTTTGCACCTCCTTGTGAGGGGATCCTTGCCAAATTCTTTAAAAAAATTTAAATGCCCCCTAATTTTTTTTCCATCCACACATGCATAAACCCTTCTTCAGACACAAAACTATCTGAATGTTCCATTAGGTTTTAAATTTATGTATCTGCCATAGAGAAGAGAGTAGAGAGAAGAAAACAATGGGCCTATTTCCAAAATACTATTACATGGGTTTTCTCATGAAAGCAACAAGGACTGAGAGAAAAACTGATTATGACTTTTAGCACTTAAACCAGATGAAGATCTAAGAGAAGCAAAATGGTTCCTTCTTAATTTAAACCTGATTTTCTACTTCAGATTAACTAAGCAGTACTGCATTGAGTCAAATCACTTGAGTAAGACTGAGCTGTGGACAGACAAAAGTAACAGCAGACACCAGCAGCAGCTGAACATGACACTATCCTTAAGCCACCTATTACATCTCTTTCATCCCTCCCACCTGCCTTCCCTTTTCTCCCAAGCAAGGCAGCATCTGCCTCAGCTCGTTGAGGGAAACAACCTGTTTCCCTGTCTGTCAAGACTCTGCACTGGAACATGTAACCTGTGTGTTCCTGCTAGTTCTGCAGCAGGGACTGTGGGGTCCCACAGAGTTGGAAAGGATAAAAGGGCAATAATGTCTCAAACAACATCAGCAACGCTTACATCACCAGAGCAGTGACAAAACTTTGTCCAACTATGTCAGAAGATGTAGTTGAAATTCTAAACTTTGTTATGTCTCTTTGCTAACTAAGCGAATGTCATTTAATCCATAGTCTAGGGCCGTGGTCAATAATTGTAGAGAATTCCCCTCACTTTCACCATTTATCCTGTCATTGTTTACTATCTGAAGAGAAGCAATCCATTTCTTACTCTGTGGATATGCTGTATTTAGCACAATGATACCTTTGGTACTCTTGCAAGAGCTAAGCTGCTGTTAATTAAGTACCAAAATACACACAAGCATCTTGAAATCTGTCCTCCTGCGTTTAAACAAAAGATAGCATAGTCTTTAATTACATAAGATGGATGGCATTCAAGAGATAAAAGGAAATATTGAATTGCTGTCTTATCTTTATTGTTCAGATGCATGTGTCCTGTTGTATTTACTGTACAGCATTAAAAACCTTTCAGTGAAAGTGACATCAGGTACACCTTCACTGCATTTTTGCTATCTGAAGGCCTCAAACTTACTCTCGCTCCCCACTAACTCATCCTTGGATTCTGTATCTTCTCAATTTTCCCCACTGGTAAAATTGAGAAATTCAAAGCAGCCACTTGAGAAGCACACAGCAAAGAAGTAGATGAAGCAGAATTAAAGTCTCTCATATTACCTCTCATAATTCTATGAGATAACTTAAAACTGTTAAGAAATATATAAGGAAACATATACATACAGACACATACACACAAGTTGCAGAGTTATAGCCAGTTCCATTGAAATATTCAAGTGTTTGAAAAGGCTAGGAACCCTAGAAAAGCTAGGCAACTAATTAACTGAGAGTCTGTATACTACGAGTACTCAGCACCTGAGAAATGGAGTGGTGAAGACACTGAAGTTTGGCACTGCAGAACAGAAAAAAAGCACTGATGAGCTGACAGCAAAAGATGTGAAAAGCCTAATTTAATTTATTTGCACAGGACCATCTAGGAACTATTAGGTGGAACAGATAGAAGCAATTTTATGTACTGCTTTTTCCTGCTTTTGCCTCTTGCATTTACCCTATTCACTACCTACACCTTCACCATCTAAAATAAGATCCTACAGTCAACAGCCTTATTCCCTTTATCATCCAGACTAGTCCAATAAGTTTATAACATTAAATTTTGTAAGAAAGTGTTTCTGTAAAACTCGCATTATGTCTTCTTATCAAAAATAAAGTTACTCTTGCAGAATAGCTCCCTGTACTACCTAGATATTGAGTAGTCAACTTTACAGAGAAAATACATTATCTATCTATATACATATCTACCTATATACATACATATATATATTTATATATATACACTTATGCTAGTATATAATATCTATATACACACATTGAGTCATGTGATTTGTCTTTCTTCACAGAGAAGTCAGTGTCTGTTACCTAGAATACCCCAAATAATGGGAAAACTGGCCATGGATACTGAGCAGAAGACTGGCTCCAGCTCAGTATGTGCTGCCAGACCCAACCTGAGTATAAGAGAGCCAGATCAGACATCTGTGTATTATATTCTCCAAGTACCAGGATGTTGATGAACTGACTGTGTGTTAGACAAGCCACAGAAGAACTAGAAGGTCTTACATAAGCTATGTGGTTCCAGCCCCTTCTTGTCTTCATTCAGAGTCCCTAAGGGTATCCACACTGTACTTCCACACAGTTTTTGAATTCTGCCAACACTTCATCGAAAATGTAGCTCTTGACTAAAGCAAGCTCTACAAGCTCTGAAGTCCACACTAACTCTCCATCTTTCCTTCCCAAACACTGACAGAACCTCCTGCCTTAGTATACCAGGCAAATTTTTTCTGATGAGCACGGGTGAGTTCCCTGGCTCAATGCTCTCCTTACCACAGCTGCTGATCTCAATCTTCTGCCTGCAGAAGAGGCTCCACTCGCTATTCGCAGAGCTCTGACTGGCCCAATGTTGCACACCCATCACTGAGGTGGTGTGCAGCAGCACAGGCCCATAAAGGGAAGGCGGTTTCTCAGATATGGTGGAACCACATGATTCTAATGAAATTTGAAGGGAAGAAGAACATCTCCTTGCAGGCGTTTCACCCTGTTATATTTCAGTGACCCAAAAAGAAGAAAGTTTCTTTAGAAAAAAAAAGTATACACCTTGCAATGTCCAAGTAGCAATGCAGAACCCTTCCATACAACCACAAAAATCAAACTCAGAGAGTTCTCAGTCCTTCCAAAGGTTTCTAGTAGGATCTAAACTACTCACAAATACTTCTGGCAGAGCAAAAGAGACTAAAATTCCACCACCTATACTGAAGTCCTGAAGAGACAGACTGCTGCTCCCATCACAGGATCTGTGAGAGGGCAGCTCAGCCCACAATGGGCACCTTTCAGTGTAGCCCATCTCCCCTGCCTGTCCCCTCGGCAATGGAAAAATGGCACAGTTCTGCTCCCCATTCCTGAAGCAGGAAAATCCCATTTTCTTGGTATGGCTGAAAAGCTTTGAGCAGTACTGATCATTCCTAATGAAAAGCATGAGGGCCACCTGAAAATAAGAATTGCTGCCACTTTTGTCAGTATCAGATCAGCACAGTATGTATTCTAGGGCAAACATCATAGCAGAGCCTGTGAGAAATACTCAAATGTAGCACAGGAGAGCTTGACTTTTCAAGACCTCTTCAGGAACAAATTTTTGCAAGACCAATTACACACGTTTGCAGCACATGTTTAAAGAACAAGGCACTTCACCCGGTTTAAATGATCTCACTATCTTTAGCTTCAACATGACAGATACTGAGCAGTGATGGCTCCTGAAGAGATAGCACGACTGCAGTCATTTATAGTCCTATGAAACACACTGGTGCAGAATCAATTGCCATCATATCTAGGATATCACTACTGGCAAGGTACATTGCTCCATAAAAGAGGATCAGAATGTATTTCCCAGTCCCACATAACTATTCAATGCTAAAAGCCAACCTGTAAAAAAAAAAAAGCCACAGTAGATCCCTCAGTTTCCCTGAGGATGAAATCAATAAATATACAGATTTCAAATGTTTTATCTAGCCCACTACTGACTACACAGCCTGACATGCCACAAAGCAATAAATAGTTTCTATATTTTATCTTACCTCAGATGGCACACACATCATCCACATTTCTGTTCAGATTAGTATGTACACTTTGAATAACAGATTAAAACATTTAGGAAGCTTCAAGATTAGTGGTGTATAACTGATCTTCAGAGACTTTTACCTCCCATTTTTTTCTACCTCCAATTGTACTCAGAAAAACATGGGCAGTACCTAACATCACATCTGAATGTCTTTTACAAGATACATCTTGGGTTAGAGCTGTCACTGGATAAAGATAAAAACAAAGACAATGTGCAGTGAAAATATAAAAGATGAAGACTAAACCAGCAAGAATTAAAAAAAAAAAACAAAACCAAAACAAAACAAAAAACCCACACCAAAAGACACACAAAGGCTAATAAACTGATCTGATTCCCTTAGTGCTAGAGATGGCCTAGTATCCCTAAATTACGTGTGTGTGTGTGTGCACAGAGTGTGTTGTACTAGTCGGTATAGAAGATATTAAAAAGTTCAAACAGGTTTTCTAATTTCATATTCTGGAAGTGTTGTATCTTTTCTAGGACTGTTTCCTGAGCTTCATACTAGATCCAAATATGTTCAATCAAATACAGAAACATTGTATATTCTTAAAGACTACTTCTTATAACTAGCTTAAGTCCTGTTGAAGTTTTTGGAAAGAGGTATGACTACAGCTTCATATGATAAATACTGGGACCAATGAAATGCAAAAGGTATCTATCCATGATAACTAGTCCTATTCATCAAAAGGAGTCTCCAGCACTAAACCATTATCACCTTCTACACTCAGTAGATGTCTTCCTCTTTTTTTTTTTTAATGCATTTCTGGCACTTTTGATAGTATTTCAAGAAGCAAATTAGTTTAAGGGATAAAGAGATTAGTGATGACAATGATGCAAATAACATCAGCAAATCAGTAACAATAATTATTCTTCATTTAGACTTATAAAAAATTTGTGGTATGAATCCTGCCAAAATACACAGCAAAAGAATTCTGAAATAAGGTATCAGAAATGGCAGTTAAATCTATTAGGTTGTTTACAAATGCACACACAAATATAACTCAAACATCCCTTTGTAATATAACTTGCAAACTTTGATTGCCTGCAGTAAAATGTTATAACTTGAATGAGCAGTTTCCTCATCCAGAGAAAAAACATAATTCAAGTGTAACTATCAAGACTTTTTTATCATTTCACATAATAACTTGGATATTTAATGCAGAATGCTCAATAGTTATAACTCACATCAGCTACAGAGGATAAGAAAAGACACACAGTGTTCCCAGCCTGATTCTCAGCCTCTCAAACACCAAGACGAGAAAAAGAAATACCACAGACTTGTCAAGCAGAAAACAATCTCAACCCTTTATTAAAAGCTACCAATTCTTAAACCAAAGAAGCAAGAAAAATATATACTTACTCCTAAAGCTATTACTACCTTGTCTTGAAAAATTCAGACCGAGAAGACATTTGACTTTTTCCAAACCCTAATTCTTTCTATTTTCATAGCTTTAAAAAAGGTAACCATCAGAGGCTCAGTCTGCAGAGCTATATCTGTTACCATGGACTCCTGCAAATATATGCAAATGAAAATGTGCCTATACCTGTATACATGTATAGAATGTGTTAGAGATGGATATGCAAACCTAAAAATAAGTAGATTTCTGTGAAGTTTTGAGCACTTTTACCTCCAACAAAAACTATTACAGCTTCTCAGGTAAGTCCATACAGAACAGCTGTAAAACATCCACCATTCTGACACAAACAAGTAATTCCAGTTTAATAATTAACTACATTTAATATTCAGTTTTGTAAGCTACATTGTGTAATGATTTAATTTCTTAAGCAACAACTTCCAACTACAAAAATAGTCTTAAAATAATTTTTATAAACGAGTAGATGTTTAAGAGTTTATTGGAAGTCCCACTGCAATTAGGTGGCTGAGTCATGAATTAATTTGCTATAAAAAAAAGTGTATGGCCTAATTGCAGGACTGAGATCTAACATTTTATTCTAGGCTTTGACATGAACTCCTTACATAGCCTTTGGGAAAGCAAACTCTTCAGATGGATAGATTGGGGTATATAAAGTCATGTACTTACTCACAGGACAGCAAATTAAATAATAATCATAAAACAACCTGGAGGATAATATTACAATAATAAATAACACCACACCATGTTACTTTTGAGGAAGCTTCAGAAAGTATCTTTGTTCTTGTACATTAAACCTTCTGGAAATAATCACCTCAGCTTATATAAAATACTTTAAAACCAATTCAGTTCTATGGTTGTTATAGTCGGCTTACACTTTCCAGTTTGGTTTCAAGGTCTAGGAAAAGTCTCAACCAATGCCAGTTTGGCTCATCCTTGCTACTTGTGCTTGTAAGAAATCAGAGTAAATAATTCTCTTCCAAGCAAAAGCCCAGGAAACAACAAACTCCAATATAATGAAGCACTAAAAATATTTGCTTCCCAACTGTTACAACCAGCACTTTTTAATCAAAGCATTTGCACATGTTATTTCTAGGCAGCTTACAGCCAAGACCTTCCAAGAGACAAGAATCACGGATTGTACAACCCAATACACATCCTCAAAGGCCACCTAGTAAACCTACATTCCCTTTCTTCAACAGTGGCAACAGGATGATGCACATCATTTCTATATGAAGGACAAAAAAGAACATTTCAAGTTCATTTCCAATCACTTCAGAGAGAAAATCTTATCTACAGAGGATTTTCTGCATCTAAGATTTCAGAGGGAAACCAGAATAACAATAAACTCCTTCCATGTGTTCAGTCTGCTTCTGCAAGTCACTACAGATACAGCCTATTTTCAACTCTGCCTCCAGCTTAAAAGTTAAAATGGCAAGAATACCTGAAAATTCAAAGGCCTGGCAACATGTCCTATGGGAGAACGGTTTACTATTCATTAAAATCCTAAACCAAAAATAAATAATCCCTGATCATTAAAATGTTAGGGAGACCTTTCCTCATTACGTTTGCAGAACTCCATGAACGTTTAAAGTATGTCCCATGACACTATCAGTTCCCCTCAGAGTAAGGCTGTGGCATAGGTGACAGACCGACAGCACTCTGAGTGCCAGGGATGACAACAAGGAGCCAATGACATAAGTAGGTGCAGTTCACATCTACTGCCATTTCAGATGCTCAAAAGCCCTCACAAACAAGGTTAGTTTTCACCTTAAACAGGACACTTCTCCCTAGTATCTATCATTAAAATTCATAGCTAACACTGAAGTCTATTATCAAGACTGAAAAGGCTCTAAGGGATATATAAAATCTACCTGCTTAGTAGCAGGTTTGCTGTGAGCATATCCAAACAAGATTTTAATCCTTGAGTTTCCTCTCTATGCCAATCAAAATTCTCATCTTACACAACTGAGCATCAACATCATCTTCTTGAAATCCTGAAATACTTGCCACATTTAGCAACTTGGAAACACTGGAATTTTCAAATAGGAATTTTCCATTCCTTGGTATAGCTTAAGAAGCCACAATCACAAGTTTCAATCTTATATAAAATACAAGGCAAATATTTTACCTGGCTTTTCCCATTATGACTAGTTCTCGTTTCTAAAAGCAACAGAAAAATCATAATGTCCTAAAAATCTGCGATTCTCACAGGCACACTGATTTTACTTAGCTCCTGTATCCCTACTCAGTTCACATTCATTGAAAGAAGTCTACTTGTCAAGAAAACTATGAACAGATCATAAGGCATGGTACAGCTCCTTAAATACAAAAAAGTTCTTGCTCAAAATCTCCAGACATTAAATCTGAGCGGCTATGTTTATTGAAAATTGCTGCTACTAGCTATAGAAAGAGCTCAACATCCTGAAAATTACACCTCACATTTCAGTATTTAAACTTTGCATCCATAATTGAAAATTATTCTTGATAACTATATTAGTTTCCTTACCTTAAATATTTTTAACCCATACCCATGCTAACATACTAATGTTTATTCCAATACAGTGAGCATGACTGGGTATATCAAGGCTTTTGGTTCCTACCAAATGCACAACATACAGAGGACTTTAAAGAGACTACCATCTAGCTTTTATTTGTGTTTTGAAATATTAAAGACATTTCTTTTAAATGACCATTTTTTCCAGACACGACCACTTATAATTGAATTTTATCCCCTGGTCTCTTACAGAAAACACATTAAACATCAAGCAAGGGGAGTACTGACATGCAATTGAAGAGATACTGGTTCAGTTTCACACCTTGTTACAGACCTCCTGTGTGATTTCTATAAAGTCTCCTGAACTCCATACCTCTGCTCTCCATCTGATGAAAACAGCTGTCACTTTTAACCTCTGATGCCTATGGCACATGAACACTTCTGAGGTCTTCTGTCCTTAGTGATGGAGGCAACATGAACATCTTGAAGGATGTATTAACAGTTTTGCTTTTTCTTCAAGTGAAAAAGCATCCTACATCCCAGCTATTCTCAGCAGTATACTACGTAATACCACAAAACTTTGGATTTTCTTTACAATTATTGAGAACAGATATGTTAGAGCAGATTCTGTGCCAACATAAGCCTGTTGGCAGAGAGAATAAAGCTATTGTATTAGGTGAGCCATGAAGCAGGAACATCAGCTTGTGGGACAAAGTCAAGGTTGTTACCTCACTTCAACACCACTGGCTTGAGCAGAAACTGCAAAGGCTCACAATATCTTAAAACATATGCTGACATTGAGGGATTTCTCCTTCTCCTTGCTTCTCTGTACAAAACTTCTGCAAGGTCATGAAGCCTGCCTTTTCTGGTGATGTGAGACTGAATAGGTGCCCTTACAAAGGCAATGAAAAATGCAGATCCTTATTAAAAGCAAAGTAAGCTTCTCCCACATCATACAAATCTATGGATTCTAATTGTTTCATAGTTTCAAGTTATTACATTGTTGTGTTCAGAAGAACTTAAACAGTGACCCTAACATGCATTACTATTTATCTATCAATACATGCTTTGTCACAAGAAATTTCTCTCAGAAGAGTATCTCTTGACTAACAAATGTTTAGATGAACACCTGTAATATTTTAAAATATGCTGCAAACTTCCTATAGAAACAAGCATTGACAAAGGTGGAGGATGAGAAAAAAAGTGACCAAACCAATTCAGATATAACAAATTTTATGCCTATAGCTGGGTTAAAGAAAAATCCTTGAGATAAGATACTATTAATACTCCATTTTGAAAAACTGAAAGAGCATCCAGCCGTTCTATAAGTAGAGTCTGTAACATAATTTATGAGGACAATGGTAGATCAAGTTTCTTATAGAATCTATCAATGCTTCTATCTAAAGCTCTAGTTTTACCTTCTGCCTACAATTCTTCCCTCACCATTCTCCAGCCCATCACTAGTTTTAAGCACATGCTACAGTTTCTTCCACAACTACAGCACTAACAGTGGGTCTTTCCCACCCACAATTCTGTCAGAACTTAATCATTATTTATACTTCTAATTCATTCCAGATGTTGAAGTGGGCAGGAAGGTCTCCAGTCCAATTCCCTGCTCAGAGCAAGGTGAACCAGAAGATCTCAACCAGCTTGCTCAGGGCCATGCGCAGTTCAGTCTTGAAAACTTCCAAGGACAGGTCTTCCCCTATGTCTTTGGGAACCTGTCCTAATGTTTAATTTAATTTAACTTTGCTTACAGAATTCAAAACTTACTGGCAGGTAATGGAGGAAGATTAGACAAGCAGACAACTGAGTTGCATAAGACTTGTTTATATAGAAAATGGGCTAAACCAAATGCCAGTTATATAAATATTTACAACTATTCCTTTATGTAGAGGAAGTGATAATCATGCTTACAGGCCTCAAGATACCTTAGAATTTAGAACATGTCTTAGAATTTTGAAAGCAAAGTGAACTAACCAGATTTTACAGAATTAACTAAAGCTCAAGCATAAATTAATGGCAACTTCAAAATATTTACCCTTGTTTATTGAAACTATAGAAAGTGAAACTTAATAGTAAAGTAAAAACTTTGGCTAGCAAAACTAGTCAAAAGCATATGCATTTTAAAAGGGCCAGAAGACTACAGTCCTGTAAGGTGTTAGTTCACTTTTCAAAGACAACACACTCTTATATTACTTTACCCAATTTATAATCAGTGATAAAAATTCCACTGCAAAACTTGTTTAAACTATTCTAATAGGATTTTCTCTAGCTCATTAAAATTACACTTTTACAGTCTTCAAGAATAGGCCTAACAATTAATTCAAAACCTTCTTAGTAGCATCACCTGCTTCCAAAGGATTAGAGTCCAGGAACAACCATGCCATGCTGTCCAATCAGAACCACACAGACAAGGAACAGTTTCTACTCCATGTCAAGCTAAGAACATTCTTATCCCAAGATATCTTTGTTCCTGACTTTCAGCACTACCCAAATCTGGCCTCTGAAAACAAATGCAAGCCTACATCACAAAATTCACCTCAGATAATTTGACTGCCATTATCTGGTCTGCAGAATCAAGTATTACTTACGGATATAAACTGCATTTCCATAGTGGCTTTTAATTACTTTTTAAAGAATTTGACTTTTTACATTGAACCTAGCTTTGGGTAACTAAAATTTAAATAAAACAAAAATAATGGGACTAAGAGGCAAACAATATGGCCTAAATTTCTGCTCTCATCAGCCCCCATGCAGAAGGTAAGGCAGGTAGATACGAGAATTTATGATATTGCATATCCTGAAAAGAATTTGTGTTCGAAGCAGACTTTGCTGCCCTGGAAACTAAAGAAGTATACAGCTTAATGTCTTTCAAGCTAATATAAACATCTTACAATGCACATAACAAAACTTTGCAAAAAATGCTCTGTTGAGAGACAGATTTTCCTCACAACAATTAGGTACAGCTCTGGGTATTTTTCAGAAGATGGGCTATTTTACAGAAACTCTAAGCAAGTGGCCACACTAATACAGTGAACCAATTTAGGAGAAAATAATAAAAATTATATAATTTTCTCTTCTCCTTCAGAAAGAGTAGTCTGATTTCAAATCCTTTCAACTATAGTCAAGCCCTCAGCTACCAAAATAAAATCTGTCACCAACAAAGGAAGAGCAGATGTGATTCCAAAGGCCTTGACTAGTATCATTAGCAGATGCTCTGAAAGACCCTTCACTAACCTTCTGGACAAACTGTCCAGCCCACAGCTGGATAAACACATCATGTGGTGGGTGAGCAATTGGTTCACGGGTTGAGCACAGAGGGTCACAGTGAATGGGGTGACATCAGAGTGGTGACCTGTCACTAGTGGGGTTCCACAGGGCTCCATCTGAGGCCCTGTGCCCTTCAACATCTTCATCAATGACTTGGACACGGGACTGGAAGGGATACTGAGCAAGTTTGCAGAACACACAACACTGAGAGATGCTGTTGACTCCCTCAAAGGCAGGGAGGCCCTGCGGGGAGACCTGGACAAACTGGAGGGCTGGGCAATCACCAACCATATGAAGTTCAACAAGGGGAAGTGCCGGATTCTGCCCCTGGGATGGGGCAACCCTGGATGTTTGTACAAACTGAGGAAAGGAAAACATTCTGCCATGACTTCAGAAAGTTGGTGGCCCTTATCTTACAGAATAACTTATCTAATTACTATACACCTGGTATAAATAATTGGACTATTTGAATAAACAAAGCACCAAGAAGGTTTTCTTCTCCACAGGTTCATCTTTAACAACTCAACCCTCTAACTCTAGAATGTTAATTTAAAAAGAGCACATCAGCTTGTTAAGTGAAGTGGTTTCTGTATTTAAAGACCAATAGGACAAAATAAGGGCTTCAGAAGTCATGTCAGGATTTCTTAATTGTTTGATTTGTAACTCATCTGTTCTTATTAAAATAAATTTTAGTTGATCTTTAATTACAAAATACTGCCTTCCTAGCATACTATCTCTATGTGGCAAATATAAAGAATAATTTACTGAAAACCTCTCTTCCATGTTGAATATAAACTTCAGAAATAATTTTCTTAGGAGCTTTTTTTCATTCTTTCTGCAATAAGACAGGCACCAATCAAAGAAAAACAGTAGACTACTCCATTCCAAATCAGTGTTGTGAATATATTCTAATATATAAAATTTTCTTAGTAAGAACTTGTTTATAAAATGACATTAAATACAGGGTATATATTAAAACAGTAGAATCCAAACTTTTTACTTTTCCTCACATTTGTATGTATATCTCAAATCTAATATTGGATTAACTATCAAAATTAAGCCAGCTAGAATCATGAGCTCAGATACACTCATCATCCCAGATGTCGAGATATTTATATTTTAACTACTGTATAAATGTTAATTTCCTTGGGTCTACTCTAGGTTAAAAAAAGCTCCCTTTTCCCAAAAGACTTTTACTAACCTGTCTGACAGCCATTTTATTGTCCATGAAGACATTTGTGGCACTCAGTCGACCCTGGAGACCCTGTCATCCCATACATGTTAACCCCATCAGCTATGAGGCCGTGTTGGTACCAGCAAGGCCAGCCTCTGGGACTCCGTCACCACGCTGCTGCTCCTCTGGCGATTTGGGCACCTGGCTGCTCCGGCCAGTGCCAAAGCTGTGTCAGCAGCAGCATGAGCGCACCGGGGTCAGAGCCAAAGGCTCTGGGCTGTCGGCATCCCTTGGGCACTGGAGCACCTCCGTGCTGGCATTCTGCCGATGGCTGTGTGCTGGCTGATGGCCTGTGTCACCCAAAGGGATGGCTACTCAGCTGAACTCACGGAGAGGATAGGCCCTGATGGCTGACAGAGAAAGCAAATTCCCACCCCGGCACCAATTTTAATACTGCTTAAACTAGGTACGAAACAATGTGGCTTTACATCGGTTTAACCAAACTTGTTCAGAAGTAAATTGATGACAGAATTTTCATATGTGGACAAAGACTGTTTTAAATAGAACATGATTGCAGAATCTGCTAAAACCCATATTTTGTTTTTTCACCCTTTTATCCTGACTCCTAACCAACAGGCTAAAAGATTGAAAACCCTCTCTGCACCTATATGCATATATTTGTGTATATACACATACATTTTAGCTCCCTCTCTTTCTGAGCAAACTTATTTTGAAAAACTGTGTACTTTGTTTTATTCTGAGAAACAAAATATTATTCCAATATTTACATTTCTGTCACATTCCAGATACAGAAAGGATGATGATTTGAATACTTAACCCTCAAAAGTGACAGTAACAATGGTAAGAAAATATTTGAAGAAGATAGATTTCTTTTAAGAAAAAGACTATGTTTAAAGGTACCCCACACCCTAGTGTCCATTACACTTCTTCATTGAATCACTAATTGGTAACCAGAATTTCCTGAAAATAGTCCACTAATTATTTTTTCCACATTAAATTGTCTTATGCAGAAAGGCCATTCCAATTAATGTGAAGGTGTGTGCAGGGGTGTGAAACCCAGACTGTTCCCAGTCCTTTTAATCTAATAACCACATTTCTAGCTGACAGACAGAAAGTCTTTCAAAGGAAGGCATTTTGATCATCTCTGGGAGAAGAATGTAGACTTCAATTACCAGTCTAATTATCCCAGCTAGGAAGGCAATACAATTGCTTAATTTTAGAGTAATAAGGAATTTTCAAGGTGTGCCTTCTCAGCTTTCATCCAAGACGTAGCTTTCCATTGTCCTTCTCTGGCAGATGAAGCTACCATGATGGCAGTCACTGTTTCTGACTAAAATTTATCTGGAGGAGAATTCAACATTCCCCAAGTTTAGGTCATTTTTTTTCTTTCTTGAATATGCCCATCTTATGTAAATAAAGGATGCTTTTCTTTTTGTATATTTTTTGCGAAATATAGTTTATGAGAACAAGCTATAGAAAGTAAAGGCATTATTCTGCAATAAATAGAAAATCATACTGAATGGCCAAGTTCTTGAGACACTGTGGAAAAAACTTTTTATTTTTTAAAAAAATCATACTTCTTTCCCATGTTAAAGTCTACAAGGTAGCAATTTTTCCCAGAGGCAAAAACTTTGTAACCAGAGGTTTGATTTTTTTTTCTTCTCAGTTTGTCCCTATCAAGCCTAGGGACACATCTGCAAACCCTGCAATATGTGCCACCCTCCTTTCCTCTTCCTTATTCCAAAGCAATTTGGACCTTTAAATTCAAGTACCTGCATATTTTGTTTTCCTTTTCAGAACACAGTTTTATTGTAAACTTTGGTAGGTAAAAACTATGTGGAGTTGTTGGATCGAAGAGTTACAAAAACACTAAGAGGAAGCAGTCCAGGTAAACCACCTTTCCATTATGATGCTATCAAGATGCCTATCTTGAGCTTCTTGTGACATAATTTTTAGACAGATAATAGTATTTTGAACATATCTGCCACAGTAGGATGACTGAGGGTTCATATTGTCTGCAAGTGCCAGTCACTTCCTTCCCTTGAGAAAGGGCCCTGCTTTTCATTAAACATTCACATTACGTGTCTTGTCTACAAACCATTACAGCTGCCCAGTAGTTCAGTTCCCAGCAATTACAAACATAACCAACAGTGTAAATCAAAAAGATGAAAAGAACAGTAGCTCCAGCCTATCAGGAGGCTGGCCAAAGGCTGCATTTGCTCACCATAGTTTGTGAAAACCACCCTTGTACAGATGAGGAGCAAGTCCAGCAATCCTTCAGGTAAGTGGTCAACACAGAATCTGAGGCAAAGGGCCTGGTGGCAGCAGGACCACTTCCACCATAACGCCAGACCTTTAAGTAAAAACTGCTACTCAGAGTGGTAATAGGAACAGCATTCCTTGCCAACAGTTATTGGCAGACTCATCTGATGGGTAGCAAGCATCTCACTTTGGTTGCTATGAAATCTGGTTACAGACAGCACTAGAAATACGAGTTACAAGAGGCTTGACTAAAAACTGCTAGATGGTAAACAGACTCATCAAAAATTCACAGCAGCTACATAAGTGATACTTCAGTAAGTAATGGAGGTTACACAATCCCACATGGAATAACTATATTGCCTACAGTGCCTGACTAGAGGCAAGACCATTAAATATCCACCCATTCATCCAGCCCAGACAAAATTATCAGTGGATTCATAATGTTATCTTTAAGGGCCAGAGGATTCTTCAACTCTAATCCCATCAAAACATAGCCACTCATTCACCAGATCAACAGGCAGCCTAGCTCCTCCACAATTTGAATGAAATTTGGAAATATTTGAATTGAGTGAAATTCTAGAATGTGACATTATGCTTCCATTTTCTGGAACAGCAAGGACCAAGGAGCAGAAAGCTATTGATTCTCTCACATGGCCAACCTCTAAAGGCTACTGGAGAAACAGATGGTATGAAAATAGACTGCTGAGCATCTGCAGCTTCCCGTGTTAAGTGAAGCTGCAGACAACTGAACTAAGGGATAGACAGAAGAGATGCCTATGAAGGGAAACTAATCAAGTTTCTTCCTGTTTGATACTTAACATTAAAACTCCATGGACTCTCTACAGGCTATCTTGATATCATCTGTTTCTCCAGTTTCTTCCTAGGAAAGAGGCTGTCATCCCTAAGACAACTATTTGTATAAGGATAGCCACCTAAGCAGATTCTACTCCAAATAAAATGTTATAATCAGCAATATAACGTGTGCATAGAACTCTTTTTTAGAGAAAGAAGATATCTTAAGTACAAAAATTGTTATAAACCCATGCTGTGGATAACATGATGAAGTCTGTGGTCTACTCAATATTCTGTACTAATAAGATCCATACAAAGGCATTGAGAAATTCACTGTTCAAAACATATGGAATGAAACTGATATGAAAAAGCAGGCAGTAAAAAGAATTCCTTCTGATGGAAAGTATTTCTGGGCCTGAAAGCAAAACTGAGGTAGCTGAATATATTGAGACTCCAGAAGAATTTAGAGACCCAGGTCCAAGAGACTACTCCACAAAATTTCTTAACCACCCACTTAAATTCTTGAAAGCCTGCACCCACCTGAAGTTTTTTGTCAAAACAAGGTAGCTGCCTGAAGGCTTACAGCTGTGCAAGCCCAGCTGAGCTATATACTGGAACCAAAATAGGGTCACACACCCGAGCTCTCTAGGGATTTACAGATGAGGCACGCAAGCAGCCAAGTCCCTCGAGAGGCCTATTTCACTAAACATTGCTCCATGAGTCTCCCAACACAACAACAGTAAGATACTCAACAAAAACCACAACAGGTATCACTTCCACAGAAAGCCACGGGAATAAGAGCAAGTAGTGGCAAATACTGTTTCTCACATTTAACACAGCAGTACAGCAATTACAGCCCTGATCAGGGAGGTGACAGACCTGCACCATACACCTTCTTTGGTCATAGGAGTTTCACATCTGCTTTTTCCAGAAGACTGTTCTAATCACTAAGCTACAAGTGAGGTTGAGAAAAAAACTCTTCAATCTACCTGTTGAAGATAAGACACAATGAAGGTAAATACAAATACATGAAGGTAAAGTCACAAATCCCAAGGGCACAACAGAAAAAGATCAGATGTATGAGCTGAAGAAAGATACCAGGAACTGAAACCCAGTGATTTCTCAGGACTGCTTATTCACTTTAGATTAAGAAGTCCAGGTGATCACAATATTTCTGGAAAGGTTGCTCCATGATGACATACTGACTTCCACTTTTCTCCCATTCTTTTTGAATTTAAGTGTTTTGATCAGTCAGTGGGCCTGTGTCTCAAGAGAATAGATTCTGCATATGAGTTCATATTTTGAGTAGTTTACTGCAACAAGAATACACAACTCAGAGCAAAGCAGATTCCTAAAGAAATGACACAGAAAAGAAACTCTAAGCTATTCTACAAGACCTATTCCTCATTTATTTCTCAATGAAATGCAAGAAAAGAGAAGGTTGGCATGGGGGAAAAAATATTAAGACAAAGGCATCTCTTTCAGAGCACTGCATATTCAGAAGACTGATGCCAGGATTGCCAGCCTACATCCTGCACACTTGGTACAAAAATAAAATCAACCTCTCCTATCCCCAAAACCTTCTTCACTGCTTACTGAGGAGGTTATCTGTTAAAGAACCCAAGCAGATGCAACAGTTTTAAGCAGTACCACAATCACAACCCCGCACCTCGCTTTCCCCCAAACCTAACACCACACCCAAATGGACAAAGCTTTAGGAGAATTCATTTCACATTACCGCTTGGATTTTGACAGTGGACCACAGCATTAACCCTGCAAAATATGAGTCATTCTTCTGCCTTACAGGCATTGTAGGGAGTAACCTGCATGTCAGCTACTAAGAATCTAACTGCATCTGAGACTAACAGAGCAGATGCCTTCTTCAAGGCCAGTAAGATGGAGAGTATGGATTTGATCAGAGACTGAGAAACACTCAGACAAGTTATATTTTTTTTCTTTGTGGGGGTGGAGCGGTATGAAAGGCATCTGATAAAATACTTCAGAAGTAATTCAGCATGATCATCTTCTGCCCTCCAAACTATTAAAAAAAAATAAATTGTATTGCTGAAGTTAAAAAAACACCCACAACTGAACCACAAAACACCACTGTGTGACTGGTCTTCATCAGAATTATTACAGTAGAAGAGGGGCAAATTCTGAGCCTGGATATAGAAGACTACTAGTAAGAAAACCCATTAATATATCAAGTCCTTTTGGCAGTAGAAAGTAACCCACACAGTGAAAATACACCTTCTTAAAAACAAGTATGTACAAGTAGCAGTATACAAATAAGGACTGCTGTCACATAGTTTGAAAAAATACACAGATTCAGGATTCTGCATACAGAGGTCGGGGAATAAAAACCAGATCTTTTTCCCCCACTCACTCATAAATTCTGAGGAAAATGGTATAAAACTCAAATATTTCATATTCATTGTTTTCTTCTAACAAAACCAAGGAGTTTCTAAAATTCATAAATGAAATTAAAAACATGGTAAGGAAAATTCAAAATAAAATGAATTCTTGAGGAAACACAATTTTTATGCATTTATAGCTAGATCTTTTAAAGTTCACAGCTTTTTCAAAAGAAAAAAGCATTCCAATTATTTGCACATTTATAAAATGTTTCAAGTCAGATTTTGTACAGCAGTTAAAAAGATGTTAGAGCAGTGTTGGAAACTGCAACCAGATCTAATCAGATAACGTAGGTTGATCAGTCCTGGCTTATAAATCCATACAGTAAAATATATTATGAGTAGAGGGCAAATAATTCAAACATTCTCCTACCCAAACTTGCTTGTCATTCAGCAAGAACGCAAAAAGAGCCAGCAGTGATCTACGTGGCTATTTCTTGAAAGTACTTTTTCTTGCAATTAGACAGAAATCCAGATCCAAAGCTCTTCTTCACAACATTCAGAGCACTTTAGTTCAGAGCCCTTATCCAATTCATTTCCAGTTCAAATTAAATTGTAGTTGAGTTGAAACTCGCCTGGGAATCTCAAACACTATTAATCTTTTAGTTAAGTTGGCTACCTGTTAACCAGAACAATAACGGGAAGTCCCCAAACCATTCTAAAGTGAGAGCTGTATTTTATTTCACTCCAGACCACTACCCTATGCTATTACATTCCAATATTTTGAAAAAGGCTTTAACGTCTGCCTTATTACTGTGACTTTTGCAGAAGATAATATTTTTAAAGTTGTTAAAGCTCTATCTACAAAACACAAGTGATATTTCAAAACAAGCTGGGAGACTCTAAAAATACACACTCCTTTTTCTTGTCCTTCACCTGATCTTTCACCTACTCTAAGGCTAATCAAGACAAGAATTAAGATATTGTCACCACTGCATTTTTAAAGAGTACAGCACCAACAATCGCATGACATTAATGTTGAGAAAGGATAACGTGCTCATAACACACCTTTAATTCTCTTGTCTAGACCAGGATTTAAGACAACACAGCTGCCAAAATGCAACCAACCCATTGGCAGAGAAAGTGTTCAAGTTGCACTCATCGTTGTAAACTGTACCTAAACTATAACGTTTGCCTTAGTGCAGCAAAAACTGAATACTAGCCCTGTATTGGAAACCTCTGGAAAACAAAACAAACCCAAAACCAAAAAACAGAGTAGCAGGAGGCTAATGAATAAGAAAACACATAAAAGCAGATAGCTATAGTTCTTGTTACCTTAATGATCATGTAAATCTTTGTACAAGTCACTACATGCCAGGAAAATTTAGTACCACAGTCCCAATGGCTTCCCTATTCTCTCTCAAAACATTATCATGACATACCACCTACACAATTTAAAAGGAGGAAGTAAAAAATAGTTTGAGCAACACTTGCAATATTTCAGAAATCAAATAACAAGTAAACTCTGGTTTGTTCTTAGGTGCAAAAAATAAAAACCTGACACTCAATTATTAAAGAGAAATCTATCAAAGGAATGGATTTAATGATTTTTTGAATCCACCCACTCAGGCATTCTACATTTTCATCTAAAAACTTTAAATAGCCAAAGAACATCTATTTTTGAAATTTCAGTCTCAAAAGTATCCATGCTAATGCAAGTGTTTTAACTAAACATAATGTCACCCAGAACGTTTTATATCTGACCAAACAACCAAATTTGCTTCTATCCACACACTATCCAACTGAAGAATTATTTTGAAATAAAAGATGAAAGTTACTGCCAACTGTGTTGGCTTTAAAAACACTACTTAAAGAATTATTGTCCTCTAAGCAAAACAGAAATTCAAAGCCAAACTCAGAAATTTTAATGAGCAGTGATTTTTTAAAATAAAATTTTTCAAATATTCATTGCAAAAATCTGTCAAAACAAGTTAATGAAGAGTAAGAAAGAAAACATTCAGCCCCAAGCATTAATGTTATATTATTGAACTAAGCTATAAAAGCCATTAAAGTCACTATTATATCCGGTCTTTAACACATCAAATAGCATTTTTACAACACAGACACAATCAAGCAATACTGCACAACCAAAAACAAATTTAAGATATCTTGCCACATACTGTTGTACTATTTGACAATTGCAGCTATCCATATTTATTCACACAACTCTACAACAACATAAGCTACAGCAGCAGTTAAGACCCAAAACCCGAAGATGATGCAAAATAATAGAGGCATCATAAAAAAAAATAAAAATGCTATACTCTAAACTAGCACAATCTAAACTAAACAGACATACAAAAGGAGCTTGCCTACCTGGCTTTTTCAATAAAAGTCCAAAGAACACCTAAAAAGCAGGAGGGGATAAAAAGATTTATTTTCAGTGTCCGTATATGGAAACTATCATGTCACTTTACCTTACAAAGAAAAATAAGTAAAAACTGTAAAGGAATACCTATACAATTATTTGGGTTGGGGGAGCAGGGCAGGGAAGCAGCCAAAAAACTCCCAGCATATTAGAAGACTCAGGCTATAAGCATTGTCTCCAATTTTCATGGTTTCCACTGAAAAGAAACTCAAAGTAGTACTAATATTTCAGATTATCAAGAAAGTGAGAGTGGGAGTGTGTGAGGGGGAAGAGTCAAAAAAACTCTGCAAGTATGTAATTTAATTCAAATGCTACTACAGGAAAGCATTAAAGGTTATTTGTTCTGAAGATGCATGAGCATGTTGAAATATCTGAGTTTAAGACTAAGCCAAGGAACTTTAAAATAATCTTCTATAGCTTAAAATTGCACACTGTCAGAGACCTTTTTTAGAGGATTGCCCATACACGCATTCTAGGATATATGTAGGAACCTATAATTTTATCTGACAGAATAATTAATTTCAAATTAAAACAAAGGTAGATTCACACACACAAAAAAGTAATCTAAACTCAATACATCTCTTTCTGTCTCTAAAGCTATTTTAAAAACACCAGAGCACAAATCTAAGTCTCATTCTTTCCATTACAGACACTTTCCAGGGGACAGTCTATGTATCAGTTCCCCAATAAAACACAAGAGGTGGCCAGATAGCCAAAGGTTATACAGAGTCAGTTAGGTATGACTGACTACTTGTGTTTACCACGTTTTTACTATCTTGAAAGATGCTTAAAATATTTGCATTTTGTTCTTATAAATCAAGAAGGTTCTCACCTGAGAAACAGCCATCCATAGTGACCCTTAACCAAAAAAAAAAAAAAAAAAAAGAAAAGGGAGACCAGTAGAGCTCTTATATTGTACTTAAACATTTTAACACAATGGTCAAAGTCTGCACCATGTCAAACTTTCATCCAGTTTCCTGCATTTTCTCAGAAGTACACACAAGTGTTTGTTGAGATTTAAAATCTGTTAATCTGTTCCTCCAATGAAGTCCTAAATTTCATCTGATGGGTGCGCAAGAGCGGCTGGCAGCTTGGCCAAGCATCCTATGGAGAATGGGGGCCATACTTATTACCTGGTAAAGATGAGTACTCAAAACAATCCACCATATTAAGATTATTGCAGAAAGAACCCTTTCTAAAAAAGACTTCAGGATTTCAGTCTGTCCTTATTTCTCCCATTTCCACACAGTTACCACCTGTGAAAGTCCCTAGACGTTTGTCAGGCTTTGCATACAGTACACTTCAGAAACAACAGAATTTTCCAAGTTTCACTTCTACTTAACATTTTGGTGCTTCTTCCTGGAAGGCTGGAGCCATGTTTGTGGCTGAATGTGTTATAGCAAGGTTTATGAAGAATGCTGTAATTAGTACTCAAAATTAGAAAAATATTTTCTTAAAATAAAGATGCAAAAGACAGGACTTCAGAAACCTAGAAAATTCAACCTTGTTTAAAGAGGGCTTATGTTCTTTGAATAAAAACCATACTTAGTTTTCATAATACTCGGAAAGCAGTATTTTCAACTAGACTTTTGAGTAATTTGTAATTTCAAGTATAGTTTTTCAGACTTAATCACCATTAAGTCACTAAATACATCAATTACCATTGACTGCAGATGCTGATTTCACAATTAATAAATTTCAATAATTAGATCTCTTGTATGTTTTAAATTACCACACAGAATCCCTAGACACGAAGGCAGACTTTCATTCTGATGATAAACACCATTGCCACAAAGAATATTCTCAACTCAAAGACACATTTGTGTGATATTTCATAGCCATAGTTAGATAATTTAGTCTTCATTTTCAGACAGTCTAAATAAATAAATTTTCTGGTCTTTGTCTCCTAGGAAAAAAAAGCAACAGATTAATGAAAAGTTGGGGGGTTTTTTACTACTTGAAATAAAATAGTATTTTTGAGAAATGCTTTAAGTAGGCTCTGCTAGTCTCTAAAACATGAACACAACAGTCCTGTCTTTAAAGCACTGGTCAGGCATCTAGAGAAAAAACTGCAAGCAAAAAAACTCTGAATTAACTTTCAGTTCTTTCTTATTTCTATGCTTGTTTTCTGCTTGAATAGCAATAATACTACTTCCCTATTTCACGGGGTTCAACTAAAAGATATAGATATATAAATGCCTGTAGGACAGATTGAGAAATTACATTATTGAAGGCTACACAAGCACCTGCAAGAGACATCCAGTGAGGTTTAAATGTACCTTCATAATAGAAAAATATTGGCAAAGTCGTATTCAAAATTGAAGTTCAGCATTTGGCAAATATCAGCAGATGTTCTTCAGAAAGTGTTCTAATTGAAGAGACAAACGCAACAATCTTAGAAGTTACCCAACTCCTTTCTCCACAAACAAAAATAAAATTTATGCTGCTTAATCTGCATACTTCTAAACCTTGATGTCTAACTGGGATGTACCACTTCCAATCTGTTTCTTTTGACAGCTTCTGTTCTTCCTTCACTGCATACCTTCACTGGCATGGGCCCACTCATCCAATTTAGCCTTGCTCTCACAAATAAAAGGTTTCTCCAGAAAAGAGCTCATTCTGAGACTACAGTGAGTTCTGTCTGCAGCATAAACAAGACAATTCTTCGTTGCCAAGCTTGTAAAACCAAGAAAGAAAATCCCAGAGCTCCAGCACCTACCAATGCACAGATAACACACCTTTGTGTATTACCTGACCAGAAGATAGTAAGGCAGAAGTTGATTCCCTTTATCCTTCTTGAATACAGAAAGAAAGTAGCCTTCAGAGCTACCACATAAAAATATTATGCTTATGTGCGCTCCATCTTCCCAACAGTACAAGCCCTCAGCATAGGCAAGAATCAGAAGAAACAATGCTTAATGGACATATTTGGCACAAGTAGGATCCAGAACCTGGTACTACATGCCTGAAATGGGGTTGGAACAACGAAGTTCAAATGAGCAACCAATAGTACAGTGAATAAGACCTCCCAAACTGTTTACTTAGCTGTCATCATCAGGGATAACAGCTTCAAAGAAGCATGGAAGCACTCTCAAGTTACTAAATATATACCCTTATATATATATAAAGGTATGTATATATATATGTGTGTGTGTGTAAAGGTGTGTATATACACACATACACACACCTTTGGCCTCAATCTGCACAACCCACCAAGCTACATTAGGACATGACCCCTGTCCTCCTACCTTCTGATTACATTCCTTGTCCAACAAAGCAAGGTATCCACAGCTTCACTCATCTAGGGTGCCATCAGCTTGCTGCTCCCTGCATACTGATACCAGAGCACAAGTCCCAGACAAGCAGGGCCAATTGCAGGCACTGCAAGAACCGCTGACTGCAGATGTGATTCCTCTGTACAACACAAGCTACAGCCAAGCCATTCCTTAGGTAGGTACTGCTCTACGACACAGCATCTGAAGGAAGAAGAGCAGCAGCTGTGGTTTTGTACCACTGTGATTCTTCATCCAATACCAGCAGCACTCTGAGCAGCAGGAGACTCTGGCCCGGAGTACAGTGAGCACTTCTGAAATCTTTCCCTCCTCCTCATCCTCTGCCTAGGCAGAACTGCTGGAGGTGCGCCCATGCACTCAGAACTGACAGGGCTCCCTTCCTGAAGGTAAAGCACTAAAGCACCTGAACTTACTCTTAGAAAGATCTAGACAAAAATGGTTTATTTACTTTGAAAAGAGGAATATTGTTTACATTTAAAATATTTCCCAGGAAAGAATTTTAAATACCTGCTTAAAAGCTATGGAGGCATCCTCCACTCTTGATAAAGCTGAGAACCATGACTGAAAGGGATGCAAGGCCTACACACACAAGGAAGCTTGACCTCATAGTTTTTCCACTAGGTGAGTTATCTGCAAGCTGGGAGAGCTGGATTTCAGACCCGTTTCTAAGCTTATTTATGCACTAGTACTAAAGAGCCATTTAATGAGAACAAAAACTATAGTGGAAAGAGTGATTTCAATCTCTTCTAACCACAAATCTTCAGACTTAAGTGAAGGTCCACTTATTTCCCCTCTTTCAATCATGCACATGTCATTCATTCCCCTAGGGTCACTCAACTTCACCAGGTGGAGCAAAGGACTCGCTTAGCTTAGCTGGCCTGGTGTGTGGTGGTTACAGAAGGCAAGGAGAAGACTCAAGCATGCATCTCTTAACCTGAAGAGGGAATTTCACCCTTAATTAAAATAACTCTCTAATTATGTAATAGCACAGGGATTCTTCCATGCAAAAATAAAATACCAAGGACAACATGCAAAATGCAGAAATAACCACCAGTTAGAGACTTGGCCAATTGGTTTTCAGGCACAATGAAAGTTTGGAGATTTTTAGATCACGGTTTAGTGTCAATATAAGCATATAGTGGTCATTTTCAGGTACATCTCACCCAAAATCCCTAAGAACTCTGACTATATGATTAGGACTATGGATTAAATGCATTTGCACAACTGTAAATTGCAATTTAGAAGTCCGTGTACAGATACACATTATATGTGTAAAAATGCATTTTTCAAGTTTAATTGGTAAAGAGGGTGCAAGCTTAAGCCTACAGCACTTCAGGTCTTGCACTACTTGCGAACTTAAGCTCCCAAACACACCACCACCACCACCACCCACAAACAAAAGGGAAGTTAACAAGTAAAAATCTGGTACCCTTGCTGAAACTACATCTTTTTAATTCACCATCCTCCTTTCAACTATAACTCAAGTAGAATTATCTGGACTGGCTAAAATTTTCAGGATTTCAGCCTTTGCATAAGTGAAACATAGGATTACAATGTTGCCCCTCTGTCTCACAAAGTATCTAACCAAAAGCCTAAAGCTGAGGTCTTGCAGTAAGAGAGCTGGCAGAAATAAAACAAGGGCAGCATTTAGACCCACTCTCAGCAGTGCTGAGTCAATGTAACTATGGAAGTATAAGTTGCTTTCTATTCTGCTTCACCTATCTACAGCTTGTCAGCTGGGGTCTGAATGTAGATGCTCCACTGCAAGGTACAATGCAAGCTGCAAAAGCCACAGATATAAATTCAGAAACTAAATGAATTTATATTGCCGATTAAATAAAGAAAAAACAGAAGTATTTATTCAGAAGTAAAGTCTACCCTTACTACTTAAATAAAAAAATGTTCTCCTGTAAGGTGCGTGCAGTATAAGGACAGCAACGTTACTGAAATGAATTTTTCATAATAAATTCAAAATAACTCCATTACATTGGTCTTTAGAAATCTCCACTGAAAAAGTTAGGACACACATTAAGAAACACCCACTATGAAAAAGTTGCAAGTCTTTAAAAATAGCAGCACTTTGCCTCCTCCCTCCCCTTTCCCCTACTCACCCTCCTCCCCAATTTCAAAATACATCTTCCCCAGGCCTTGGTCTGGAATGGCAGTTTCTGTGAACAGACCATACCCGACCATACGATTAGCCATTATTATTATCACCATCATCATCACCACCTTTTATGCTCTACTCTACATTAAGATGCAAATCCAAAGGCTGTGGCCCAACTGAGTTATTTACAAGGGCTTCCCTTTCATATGTCCAAGCCAAAGCTACAACCAGTTCTGCGATACAATTAGAGCCTCCCTGCACGGGCAGTAACAGATCCCCGTGTGCGATGATCTGGCCAGTGGCATTTTCTCATCCACGCTATGGTTCAAACGGTTGCTATGATTTCAGATGGTGCATCTACCCTTATTTTAGCGCGGCGCCTGCATCTGACTGACTGATGCACATCTCGACAGCGCAGTGGTTATAAAAACAAACTGGCAGCAGGCACCGGTGTTTCGCCACCGCGGGATCGCTCCTAATAGAGCGGCTGGCAACGAGACCGTGGGAAATTTAAGGGAAACACCAGCACACATGAGGCCTAACACCCACCGCCGGCACTTCCAGCAAGGAAGAGGCTGGCGTCCTGCACTTTTAGGAGTGGGAAGTTCATGGGAACACCTATGCAGGTGTGCGAGCAGGCAGCTCTCCTGCCTGCCGCACAGAAGCATCCCGGTGTTTCCCTCGCACACCGGCCCACCACGGGAGCGCACCCGAGGGCTGGCCCGGTACGGCACCCGGGGCGCTGCCTTCCCGCGCCCCGCTGCAGCCCCGGCCCTCCGGGAGCACCCCGAACTCCCCGGCCCTGTCCCCGGCCCTGCCCCCGTGCCTGCCCCCGCCCGCCCACGGGCAGCCCGGGGCTGGGGCGCGGCCCGGCGGGGGCGGCGGGGTGCGGGGCAGTCCTGCCGAGGGAAGGCACGGCGAGGCACGGGGAAGGGAGGAGAGGGAGCAGCGGGGCAGGCACCTGGGCGGGCGCGGGCAGCCCCCGGGCCGCGATGCGGGCCCCGGGGCGGGGGCGGCGGGGGCGGGCGGCCCG
>JAWWEE010000001.1:78166338-78178260 GCA_035221455.1 Xenops minutus | reverse complement strand
GCGCTCAGGGGCTGCGGCCCGGCTGGGCTGGGCTGGGCTGGGCTGGGCTGGGCTGGGCTGGGGCGCCCGGCCCGCCTCCGCCTGCCCCAGTCGCCACGGCAACAGCCGGCGGGGCGGGGCGGGACGGGACGGGGAGAAAGCGCGGCGAGCGGCGGCGGCAGGAGGAGGAGGAGCGGGCGAGGGAGGAGGAGGAAGGAGGGGGCGGGCACCGCCTCGTCACGTGTCGCGGCCCCCTCGCTCCCCCGGCCGCACGTGATGGCGCCGGCGGTGCCGCCCGTGTCCTGTCCCGTCTCTGTCCCTGTCCTGTCCTGTCCCTGCCCGTCCCGTCGCTGTCCCGGGGCCGTGTCCCTGCAGGCAGGCAGGCAGGCCGGGCGGGCGGAGCCGCTGCCAGGGAGCGGTTCCGCTTCCCGGGGCGCGGCGGGGGCGGCCCTGGCGGCGCGGGCGGTGCCGCTGGCACGGCCGGGGCTGGGGCTGGGGCTGGGGCTGATGCGTGCCCTGGGCACCCCCGGGGTACACCCGAGGGTGTGGGAGCAAGCGGGGCGCACACAGTCCATTGCCGTGGGTCCCCTGGACGCGGTGCGGCCAGAGGTGTTTTGTTGACAGTGGTGCTGCCTTCTGGTCCCCTCCTCACAGGGGGAGAGGGCCGGGAAAGGTGGTACAGTGGGGAACAAGCGCGCCATCAAAACAGTAAGGAAAATGAAGATGGATGGCGAGATGGCATTCCTAGTTCCTCATGGGAAGCAGTATTGCTTTGGAAAGATGCTCTCACTTGTATGGCCGTCTTTCTGCTATGAGGCAGACTCCTTAACCCTTCTTTTTTCTTCCCCTCAAACATCACTGGTTGGAACGGTTTGATATAGGGAATAAAGACTATTTCCATTCGAGCTTTAGGAGTCAGACTCAGAGGCATTAGTTAGCTGTTCAGATGCTTTCCGAAAGCTGTCGGGAAAGGAGCTCACTCCTGGTGCTGCATTCCTCTCTGTGGTGTTCTTCCCTTTGTGTTGACACCTTTTCATCTCAGTAAGGCCCACGGTGTTGGCCTGCTTTCCAGGCAAGTCCTGTTCTACTTCCTTGTTGGCTTGGTTTCATGTTTCCAAACATAACAGTGGCAAATGTATTTCTGGTTTTTTGGAGCACATTTGTCCTCCGTCCTAGTCTCTTGGTTAAATGCTTGCCATGTGCAGTATTTTAAGCTTTCCAATGTTTTGCTCGGGCATTCTGTTTGGTTTTCCTTCTGTGTGTTTTTGATTCTTGATTTTATTTTTTTAACTGCAAAGCTTCAAAACAAATTTATCTTAGTAGGATGTCCATAGCTTTGGTCTGTCTAGAAGAAAGAACATTATTTACTGGCTTCTTGCAATGCCCATGTAGTCAAAAACCACCAGAGCAAGCTGGAAACCACACACGTCTGAGCGATTTAAATATATTCAGTACTAAAGAGGTACACAGAATTTCTTACAGGACTGTCAGAATCCATTTGTAAATGTTGCAGAGCCTGGCTAGTCTAGTCAGAATTGAGTAATAGTTTCAGTGAATAATCTAATTTCTGTTGGTGACTTGAGACCGTCAAGTAATAGAAATGAGCCTACAAGAACATGTAATAGCAAAAATGCAAGATACTACATGTATGGATTAATAACTTTGCAGTGTAAATCCAGGAACTCTCCAGCAGAATAATGGGAAAATACCTGGATTTATTAGTCAACAATGAAAGGAAGCAGCCAATTTAATGTGGTTGTGAAAAACAAATGTGACTGTGGTGTGCATGCCATCAAGCTTCTGGGTGACTGGTGAGACATTACCGTGTCCAGTTCTGATAAATCATGTCCAGGAAAGAGGAACTTGTACAGATACACATCCGGGAGGGTTACTGGAAATGAAGAAAGCTTATCTACAAGAGTACACTGTGAGTATTTCTCTGATTAACCTAGGAAAAGCGAATGCAGGGGAGGGTTATAAGTAACCTGTAAGGCAGGGTGGAGTCAAGCTCAAGCAAATATGCATTTAAGCTAATGAACAACATTGATGGAAGGGCATGGATCTAAACTGATTATAACCTAGACAGAAAACTAAACACTGTCTCAGTGCACGGAAGGTTTCGGCTTCCATGAAGAACAGTGAAAGATGAACTTATCTAGCAGGCTTTAAAATGTGTTGCACATCAGAATAGGAAGATTATGTGCAGTCACGCAAAACAGATTTAAGTGATCAGTGATGAAGGGAGGAGATTTGGGCCTACCTTCTTATTCATCCTGAGACTGGAACAACCTCCTGATGTTCAGTGCTTCCCAGAAACAAAGCTGTCGGCCGCCAGCTCACGATGAGGAAGGTGATGAGTGAGAAGGTAACAGTTCAGAGACAGGTAACAGGAATGCTCCCACTGGAAAGTTTTACACCAGGTGTTCCGTCTCAGATTTGATGGGCAGCAAAATGTGATTTCATTTACTAGTGTGTGCAGGGGCCTAAGAAACGTACAAATCAGAAATACAGAGGAATGGTGTATATAGCTCGGGGGATATAAAAGAAAAGGCAGGATGGTCAACTGGAGGAGGGACTGGATGCCTTGAATGGATGGCTCTTCCCAAGGATCTTGCCCTTCCGTTTATGAGGCTGAACATCTTGCTGTTGCCCTGTATTTGGTACCCTTCATTATTGATTTTGATTCATGTGATGAGAAGGACAACACTGAAAAGAGAGCTAATAAGTGTCGGAGGCTCAGCCCTAAAAACAAATACAGTATCAGTTCTGCAGAGTTACTTACGGGGAGCTGGAGAACAGGGAACCATTTAGGCAGGTGCTGCCAGTGTTTCTTTTATGCATGTTGCTTATACTTTTGCTATGCTTTACTGAAAAGTAGGAGAATAAAAAAGGTAGTAAATTCCAGGGAAAGAGAAACTTCCTGCCACAAAAGATTGAATTGGGCAAGGCTTGGCAGGCAAATATCTCAGCCCACAGCATGCTTTCCCAGCATGACTTCCTTTGTAGTTTCTCA
Source organism: Xenops minutus (assembly GCA_035221455.1). NCBI lineage: Eukaryota > Metazoa > Chordata > Aves > Passeriformes > Furnariidae > Xenops > Xenops minutus. The sequence continues at coordinate 78,175,268 of JAWWEE010000001.1, read as the reverse complement.
CAGGAGACTCCAGAGTCATCTAGTCCCACTGTGCTGGACGGCCGGGTTTTTGCTGGCTTCCTAGGATTTTAGGAACTGCAGTTTTATTGCTCACTTCTCAAGTCTTTTTATGTCTTATATTGAACTGTCTTATTTCAAACTTCAGCAGCCTGTGGCTAACCGCACGGTCTTGTGATAGCCTGGAGTTTCTCAATAAATATTGAATTTTTATCCTATGGAGCAACCAACACAATATTTCATGGGTTTTTTTGCTAGCTATTGTAGCCTCTGACTCTACATTAGGATATGTATATAAAAGAGGAAAAACGCCTTTCATTCCAAAACCAGGGTTTGCTAATTCTTCATTACTGATAGTCATAGGATGTAAAATGTAGCCATATGAAAAATTGGTGGAATCCGTAGCCCCTTTCCTCTGAGAGCTGATGATGGTCTTCTGTCACTGAAGCACAAGAGAATGTATGAAATAAAGCTTGTCTGTTCTACAGACTGTTCTGGTGTATAATTGTTTTCTATTGTCATGTTTTCTTTTAAGTGCGTATTAGTAGAATGTAATTTCCTGTCCTTGCTTATCATCCTGTCTTTACATTGAAGCTGTCAATGCAATTCTGTCATCACATGGATTTCTCCTAACCATGTGTCATTACAGTATTTAGGAAGCATTAAGGGCTGAGATTTTGCTTAGTCTTTAATATTTCTTGCTAAATTAATTATCTATTAGTACTGTCCATAAAGCTGTTATCCAATTCAGGATACAACTAGCTGTAGTGAAATGTAGCTGACTTGCTTACCCTATCCTTAGCATTTTCAGGTGATCACACTGTTAATTTCCCTTTCATCCTGGCAGTAAAGTCCTTTTTTTTTTTTTTTTTTTTTTTTTTTACTGACTGCAAAATTGTATGTGTTTCACATCTTTGATCATGCTTTCTAAATGAGAGCAGGAATAACCTGAGTGTACTTGTAAAGGGAAAGGAGGTTGGACCTCCTCCGTCCTGTCTGACAGCAGTCAGGTGGCAGCTCTGATCACCCAATAGCCCAACCAGTGACAGCCAGCACCGTCTCTCTGGCCTGATGGAGGGTGTGGGATTTGGGATTTAACTTACCATACTGGAAGAGAGTGTTGCAGAAGCAAGATTTCATTAACTTCCCTGCTTGCAGGCCAGCTTGGGTTTGCTGGGGTGTTTTTGTTTTTTTCTAAAGGAAATCTAAGCACTTGTTTTTGAAGGTATAGTAGGGGTGCTTTAGTTTTGTAATGGTGAAGCCTTGTGTGAACTCTGAGCGAGATAACTTTTGTGTCTGTGTCAAGCCTTACTGAAGTCAGAGGTGCTCTGTGCAAAGCTGAGATAGCAGCTCTCCATAGATCTCACTGTAAGATCAGAGTCAAAATTTGCAGTGCTGAATTGCTGTCATCAGTGTCTGTGTTGGTTGGGGTTAACAGTTCCCTGTGTGCAGGGAGAGTTCTTGTGTGCCATCCTGGGCTCAGCACCCTAACATGGTGAACCCCAGTGCAGGGGGGGCTGGCGCTCAGATCATCTATCAAGTGTAGTAAGTGTAGTGGTCATCAGCATTGACAATGCTTTAGTTCTGGTACCTGGTTTTGGGAAGACAATTCACAAAGCTGAAGTAAGCACTAGGTAAATCTTGGCAAAATTGAGACTTTAGCACTTGCATTTCCAGCAGTCAAGCATGCTGAGTGGGGATATCTTAAACACCTGATTGGAAATGTTCCATGGGCAGCTCTTTTCTCTCACTTTAAATCTCTTATAGCCTTTATTTAAGCATATTGAGTCTCAGGGTGCCAAAGTCTGAAGTGGTCTCTTGTGCTTCCTGTGACTCCGTAGGGGTGTAAGCAAACCCTGCCAGGTTGCTGTGTCAGCTCCCCAACTCTGCTCAGACCCACACTGCATATTCGCCCTCTTACACCTGTGCTAGGCCATTTCAGCTCACTGAATCTGTAGCAAGTGAATCCAGACTATAAATACAAATTATTTTATAATTGCTAGCTGCCAGGGGCTCAGCCATAAAGGAGGAACAAGGTTAACACCATCCTCGACCTGAAACAGTTTAACCCCCCACCTATTGATTCCCAAGAGACTGTTTTGTGTTGTGAAGGAAAACAAACTAGATTACATTCCAGCAGAACGAGATTCAATTAATGCATTTTACCTTACAACTAGAGAGGACAACAAGTGTGAACACGATTACTGTGGCTCCACCAATAGATACTCATTAAATTGCTGTACCCGCCACTTTCAATTGTGTGCTCCAGTCCCCAGGGTTTGGGTGCTTCTGTTTTTTACAGTTTGAAAGAGACGGGGACAACAGGAATAGGCATGCCAAAGTCTTCTCTCAGTCGTAATTTAATTTTCTAACCAGAAAGGAGCATTAAGGTGCCCTCAGTCACATGGGTTTATTTCAGAGGAGGGCCAGTTTGATAGGTCTGCAGATCCCCATAGCTTTCTCATTATTGATCTTTCCTGACATTGCAGGTTAACTGTTCATAGGAAGGGGATCACTTGTTGAGGGGTAGGGCTGATGGTTTTTTAGCCATCTTATGCAGTCAGATAGCCATGCTGGTTGTGTAATAAGGTCATTGTTTTTAATTGAAGAGGGTGGCTAAATTTAAAAAGAGTAATTGCTCCTGGCCCCTCTTTTTATTAATAATGAAAATTTGATCGAACTGTTCCCCAAAGTGCCAAGAAATCTAAGCAAAAATAATATGATTTAGCTTGTAACCTGATTTTTACTGCTTTCAGTGGAGTTTCGATGGATTTTTGCTGATGTATTATGGCATTTCACAAAAAAGGTTTCCTTGCTTCCCATAAAGCAAACAAGAAACCTTGATGGTGCTGTAATTTTAATGAAAACTTCCACTGCATATATAAGTTTTATAAGAAATACTCATCTGCCAATAAAGTTAAGTTAAATAGCTGTTGTTCAGATGTAGGTTCAAAACAGGGGAAGTCAATTTCAGGATATAAAAAACCATAGCAAAATAAACTAAAACCAGGTAATTTAGTATTCAATTTGACTCTTTCATTCTTTCTCCTTATGATATTAAAAAATAATTCAATCTGAAGACTTAAGAGAAAGTGAAGACAATGATAGTCTGTCTTTATTAAGGTACAAGTCTTGCAATATCTGTCACAAGTCCCATAGCCATTTTTTTCTGAGTCAGACTTGAAAGAAAATAAGTTTAAGTCCTTTGTTTTAATAATCAGAGTATAAGCATCAGGGACTTGTATTTCATAAGCATTAGATTTTGTAGGTGTCAGTAAAAATTAATAGGACAGTTGCAATAATATTTTATTTTTACATGATTATTTTTAGCAGAATATTCAGAAGTGAAATAGCAAGATGCCTTAATTGCTATGTGTTACACTGTAAATTAAAATAAGATTTCTAATATGCTTATCACATAAAAGGAGGCAACATTGAATCTTCATCTCATGTAATCAAATCAAAACTTAGGTAAGTTCAATTCAGTACGAGTACTGATGACTGAGTAGGTCATTTTGGTGCATGTACAAATACAAGGATTTGTCCCCAGTGTTTGGATTTACATCATCTGTTGTGGGTAGTGAAACTGGCTGCTCTGCCAAGTATCCAGAGCAAAGGGTGAAAGACCCCTTAAGGGTCCCTGAAGAGAGGCAGGGTTTAAAGGGGTTGGCCACTGCCTGGGGGGTGGGAGAGCCCCTGAAAAACACTCAGCAGCGTTTGCCAGCAAGTGCTGACCCTGTCTACATACACAAATAGGTGGCCATGTGTGCCTAGTTCAAGCAGGGGCCCTCACTCCCTCCCTTGGTGAATGCTCAGATGGGCGGTAATTTGGGGATGATATGGGTGTGGGGAGGCAAGTCTCACCTCTAGAATAATTTCTCTTTCTACCTGAAGGTCTTCTGGAGTTTCCACTTCTAGGAGCTTGTTGAGCCCAACCTCTAATTAGTGGAACAGGAAGTTTTAACTAAATGCTTGAGAATCATGAGTTTTATCTATGATCTTTGTCAACATAGGAGTTACTAACTGCTGGCCTTCAGAGATAAACATTAAAGGCCTGAAAATCATTGCATCCCAACACAGACTATTGGATTTGCCTTTTGGTCTTCAGATATTGTTGCTTCTTTTTGCTGCTTCCTCATAGATTAAGAGTTTGGGAATTTTAACAGAAGTCAGGAATCTCATGTTCTTGATTCCAGTAGTCAGTGCTTTAAGGTGACCCAATATCATAAATTTATGATAAAATCAGAAGTTTGGGCAACAGTGACGATGGGTGGAGTAAAAATAATTAATCATTCTGAGGCTGAAGAAAAGATTCATGAAAGGGAAAACCAAAAGGAACTGAATCTGTGAGGTGTACTCGGTGCTGTACATCAATGCAACACTGTGACTACTGCTTTTGAGCAAACTTTTGGAGCTGTGTTAAAGTGGGAGGCCTATGCAAGCACAAAATATTCATATGCTGCTTTAAGAACCACATCTCATTTGCTTGAGGAGAATAATACAGGGAATTAACTCCAGCCCCTCTTGGCATTTCCTCTTGGGATTTCAGTGAGGGCTGATACAATTGTAGGTACATGCTTGCAAAATGATTTGGCAGCAATCCACAACACACCAAACAAATCCATAATATTAGATTTTTCCAGAATTATTTTGGAACTTCCGTATAGATCTGGTCCCACAGCATGGAGATGAACTTTATCAGGATAGCTTTTCTGGGACAGATTCCAGCAAGATTTCCTCATGGGTTTGGGATGAACATGGTGGGCATATTAGATGACTGATGAAAAAGCCAGAACTGTTCCATGACAATCTTCTCAAGGCAGTCAGTGTCTGTGAATTTCTGTCTTTATTCTAGTTCTTCTGTCATCTTCCAAGTCAATTTTTTTTCTCACACTTGAATCTCTTTTCCAGTTACTCATCAATGGGTGAAAAATTCACAAGATTTTATTATTATTATTATTTTTACTTAAGGAAAGAGTTTGATACAGGGGTGTTATCTTTTGGTCTTTTTATTATTTTTCTTTTTTTTTTTTCTTTTTTTTTTGGAATGGAATCGCATATTCATGGAATGGTTTGTGTTGGAAAGAACCTTAAAAATCATATAGTTCTAATCCCGCTGCCATGGGCAGGGAAGTCACCCACTCGATCAGGTTGTTCAGGGTCCTGGCCAGCCTGACCTTGAACACTTCCAGAAATGGGGCATCCACAACTTCTCTGGGCAACATATTCCACTGCCTCACTGCCCTCACAGTGAAGAATTTTTTTTTAATATCTAAAATCCCTCTTTTACTTTAAAAGCATTCCCCCTTGTCCTATCACTGTCTACCCATGTAGAAGTCCCTCTCCCTCTTTTTCTGTAAGCCCCCTTTTAGGTACTGAAAGGCCACAGTGAGGTCTCGCAGGAACCTTCTCTTCTCCAGGCTGAACAATGCCAGCTGAGCCTGTAATAGGAGAGGTACTGCAGCCCTCTGATCCGTTTAGTGGTCGTCCTCTGGATGTGCTGTAACAGGCCCTATTTCTATAGGTAGTGGTTGTTTGTTTTTGTTTTTGGGGTTTTTTTACCTTGAAATGCTCATATCTGCAAAAAATTTCTGCCTCTTTGTGTCTGGCTGCATCACTGATCGTGCCTCCTCTGAAAAAATCATCATTTAGGTAAAAATTATGATGACTCAGCTTTTTCACAAGCTGTGACATAGTTCATCTGAACGGCTACATCCCATCCTGGCAGCTGTTAGTAAAATCTAATTGTTTAATAAAAAAGCCTAATAATATGTGTTGCAATATTATATACTTCCTTATATTTACTTCTGCTTCCTAAAATTTGCATTGCTGTGTCGTCAAACCCGCTCTTGCATCAAAGCTAAAGATTGCTTACAACTGAAATTCTTTATTTGCAACCATGCAAAGGAAAAGAAGATCCTGAAAAAAAATCCAGAGTTGTGTTTACCGTTGTCTTTGGATGAAGGTAAATAGAGGCCACAGAGACCTATGTTTTCCCTATGGGAGACCCACACAGAGCCTGAAGACCTGGGACCACAGTATCCAGACTCCCTGCATTCACTCCAAATCTTGTGTTTTGGACTTGGAGCAATGCAGTGGTGCTTGCACGGTACTAAGGGAATAAGCAGGTTTGCAGAGGTCGGTGCCATGCAGGCATGGTGCTTTTTGGTCGGGCTTCCTGCTGGTCCAGGCCCTCATCAATGCTCCTCACCCCAGCTGGATGCAGGGACACCTGAAGACAAGGGCAGTATCTGCTGGAGGCTGCTCAGCTGATCTCTTGCTTTATGCCAGTCATTCGTTTAAGTTCAAAATATTTTAATGGGCCTTTCTTAGTAGTTTCAGCTGGGAGGGCATTAAATCACATGCAGGCAGCAGATAATCTGGAGACCACATAAGTATCCAGGGAGGAATCATAAGAAATTGGTAGTTCAGAAAGACATCATCACATGTGTAGCATGCAGCAAATGAGACCTTCTTGGTGGATGACAGCTGTCAGTAAATCATGGCAAATTTGAGCTGGGAGAGCATGGGGTAAGGGATGGTTCTACACAGCTCTGGTATGGAGGGGTCTCCTGCAGTATCACTTTGTGACTCTTGGCCTTCAGCACCTAAATCACCTGTTAAGGTTGTTCAAGAGCCCCCAGGTCGTTTGGGTGTTTGACAAGTTTTAACCTGTATAGCTTTCTGACTACAATCTTTAATGGGGTACAACAGGGCATCTGTGTCCCTCGGATATTTTAAGAGGTGGAAAAAACCCCCAGAAAATTACCATTTAGGGCTCCAAAATAATTCTTTACAAGAAGAAATAGCTGCAGTTTAATGTGGAAGGAAGAGAAACCAAGCCAGCGTTAGCTCCAGATGAGGCACAAACAAATGTGCTATGTATCAGGTGGTGATATATCCAGAACACTATACCTATCCATCCCCACTGTGGTGTAGGTATGGCTGCAGCTCATGTTGGGGCTAACTGCATGTGTGGGGACTGTGGCAATGCAGCCTGATGTCTGTGTGTGTGTCCAGGGGGGATAAATGTGTGTCCCTCTGCTACCCACAGGGCTATACTCTGGGTCCTGGAGCTCCATCTTGTTTGAAGGTGGGGTGGGTGTGGGTGCGTGTTAGCCATGGGTATATGTGTAGCCACTGTGCTGGCATGTGTCATGCTGGTTTAGAGAAAATACATTTCTATCAGGTAACATTATATTTTTCTTTACACAGAGGGAGATATGAGCAGCAAAATTACTGGTCATTGTGGCCCTGTAATGTTCTCTTTACTGTACAAATCAGCCACCACCTGTCTAACTAAGGGACTAGCTTTTCATAGAATACTCTTACAAGCAAAGTTTTGAAATTATTAAAAGCGTGCTGGACAAAGAAAAAGGTATAGTAGTTTAAAAAGTGATATTTCAATTTGCATATATTGTCTAAGTACTGTCTGTGTATATGTGTAAGTGTATTCTCTGTGCGTGTATATTTAAGAACACATAAAAGAAATTAAAGAACAAGAACAATCTTTGCTTCAGTATTCTCCATGGACTTGAAAACCTTCACCCAGTGTCTCAGTTGCTATAAATTGGCTTAAACTCCAATATGTTAAAGCTGCGTTAGTTTATGTGACCCAAGGAGATGGCTTCTGGCATTTGTGGGACCACTGTGTGAATACCAGAGACTTCAACCTGCCAGGGTCAAATAAACAATGCTTTTGGTACAGTCCTGGCTCCATGCTTACATGTTACTGCTTGGTTTAAGCAGCATCACATGAAGCAGCAGGGGGGAGAATGGAGCCTTCAGCAGTTTTGCACTTCTCCCCAGCAAAATCCTCACCAGGGTGTTACCATTTTTGTCTCACAGATGAAGGAACTGATGGAGAAGCTGTCTCCTCACTGCCATGCTCAAAAATGCACTTTTTTTTGGTGGACAAAAGAGGCAGTTGCAAAGCTTTCCGCTACTTAAGCAGAGGGCAAACACTTCTGGGGAACCTGTGGAATGACAAAGAAACTTTGTTCCCTCAAACCCCTCACTTGCCGCTAGAGTGACACAGAAGGAGGTGGAGAAATGCAGAATGACAGCAATAATATTTTTATATTGTCTAAGTCCTCCAGAGGCGACGCCTTGGATGGGTGAGGTGCTGCTCTTGCAGTGCTGTAGCCCTCTCCTTGTGCCCACACAAATGCTTCCTTAGGGTCAGGACAAAACAAATTAAATGGTCCCCCCTGCTCTACCTGTGCAATTGTGCCCATATGCAGTGGGTGGGTGGATGGATACATAGGGACAGAATGGGGCAGGCTAAATTGTTAGCAATGTAAATGCCTGAAGAATGGGCTTTTCAAATTGTTTTTTTTTCACCTGATATAAAAGAGGCACTGATGAATCCAAACCTTGGGAGCTGAGAATTGGCAAAAGATGCCAATCCCAGCTTTTTCCAGAGGAAAAGGCAGCAGTCTGAGGTGCCAGGGATGCTCCTGGCAGCAGTAGCACAGCACAGAGCCATTCCTCCCCGCAGCAGGTTTGCTGTACCATCAGGCATAGCTGTAGGCTGCATATCATCATAAACCTCCAGCTATTTTCATTTCATCAAAACAAATGCAAAGTTTGCCTCTAAACAGATATAAAATGCTCTAAAAGGGTGTTGGGCTTGTTCTAACACAGGAAACATGCAGCGAGCCAAGCCCTGTGTCCTGTGCTCACGTAGGTAAGGTGTGTGGCAAGACACTGGGAAAGGCTGAGGAGCAGTTGCTGGGGGGCTGGGTTGAAGCTGGGTGAACAGCTGGATGTTTCACCAGCATTAAGTTAGCAGGATGGCTGTAGGGGTGAGGGCCTAAGGCACACAAATCCAGCCAGGTCTCTCTTCCGAAGGGGATGGAGCTTTGGCAGCACTGGCTGCCAGTGACAGCACAGCAGCACAGGTACCATCAATAGCCAGGGGAAGCTCAGGG
>JAWWEE010000001.1:78103413-78159433 GCA_035221455.1 Xenops minutus | reverse complement strand
CAGTCCTCAGATTACTTCAGACTTTTGAACTGACAACCAAGAAAAACATAGAAAAATAATAATGATGTCTTATAGTCATGGCTACACCACGTGGGGCCAGGGTTGATGCAGAGCCAAGTGCTGTGAGTGTGGACCCATCCAGTCTGTTCCAGTGACTGCTGATGTTGAGCAATGTGACACTGCTGCAGCCCTTGGCCTGGGGTGAGGGACTGCTCCCTGCAGGGGAGCAGCCTTTGACACAACAGCAGTGGCCACAGACAGTCCATGAGGACATGCATGGCAGGGGGAAATACCAAAGGTTTCTAAAGGCTCTTCTCTTAGAAGTATCTTGCTTCATCTTGGAAACCCTGATGTTATCTGAAGAGGATATGCTCTGCACACAGAGGTGTATAGACAGCATGGGTTTGGTGTCACTTGTGAAAGCTCATGGCTACCATGAGCACTTCTCCACTGCCAAAGCTGACAAGAAACAAAGCAGTTTTTAGACATGAAAACTGACATGTTCTGACCCTTCTTGGCAGCTGACAACTGTCCAGGGTGGGGGTTAACAGAAGAAAGAGTGAGCAGGCAGGCTTCCTGCTCCTGAATCATTAGGAGATGAATTTTAATCATTTGCTGCTTCTGCTCTACAATGCCCTTGCAGCCCTCTAATGCTCCAGTCCTTCCCTGTCCCTGCAAGTCACCCTGTTTCTCCTCCCCATCCCACATGCTTGTTCTCAGCAGGCTTCTGGCTCAGTATGTTTGTGATACATCCAAATAGACTGGTTGACCTGGTGGTTTTCCACATCACTTGTGACCTTGGACTCCTTTCAAACCAGTCCCATGGTGATGAAATGTAGTCAACTTTATGACACAAACTCTTCTTGATTCTTCAGGAACTGTATTTCCTTTCTTTAAAACATTTAAAAAAATACATCAGGTAAGGCAGCATGAAGAAACCAGAGGGCTGCAAGCCAGAGGTTTTAATCCCTCCTCTGTCACTAGCTTGCCGTGTGACCTCTGCCCTTGGGCACACAGCTCCTCTGTGATGCTGCTCTCTCCAGAGGAACTAGCAGATGATAGGGGATTATTGTTGGTGTAATACTCTCCAAGGTGTAGGAAATAAAAGAAGATGCAGAGGATGCGCCGCCAAAAAAATCCCCCAACAGTGAGGCAACCGTGAGCCACACCACTGTGATAACCACTGCCTGCCTGCACTCCAGCATGCACAGGAGGGTAGAAGGGGCACAAACCGACTGTCTGAGGCTAAAGCTGTGCAGAATGGCATCCTCAGCACGCTGTCTCTGGCAGGAGAACAGTATGTGCTTCCTCACATAGCATCTGCCTGTATCCTGCATACTCGGGTTGCACTTAAGGATTTGTTAAGTGAACATGTAATTAGGGGAAAACTAAAATAAAAGAGAATAAAATAAAAATATACTTAAAGAGTCCTCCACTTTCTTTCAGCTCTTTTTTGTTAAGCCAGGCCCCTCTTCCCAGAGCCGCATCACAAGAAAGGATCACCCCAACTCTGCTCTCATTTTAAAATGCTTCTTTTTATTTCAGTTGTTGTACATTGGGTGAATGAATTTAACTTCACAACAGAAATAGAATGGCTATTTAACAGACCACTAGTAATTATATATGCTGAAAAAGAGTGAATGGAGGGGTTTCTTTTAATTGTTACCGAAATACTCATTGTACGTGTCGTCAATTATGCTGGATGAGAGAGGCAAACAAAAAGGTATTTTGGTGAGGCGCTGTATCCTTTGAAGAAAATAAGCACTGAGACATCTCAAGTTACTTGAAACCATGTCCCAGCTACAGTATTCACTGTCTCCGTGTTGGCCCATCTCATGGTTCTTTTAGGGGGTTATATTTGTTGTATTTTTTTTTAATTAAACAAAGCATTTAAAATTTAATCATTTTCATTAGACTTTTTTTTAAATATAAACAAAGTTTTGGCAAATAATATTTATACAGAAAAATAGTTTTAGATCTTCCCAAATTTTGAAATAGTCTATAAAATTACTTTATAAATAAATAAAATGCAGAATCTGTTGTACACGTATTTGCACATCTCTGTAATTGCCTCCTTACTGTTAGCATAGGTTTGTACTTGTACAGTTTTCAGGAATATTACAAAGTCATAAAGTCGGAAAGTGGATCTCTTATTAAAAATACATTTTCTCTTTTTGTCTGTCAGTTTATCTGGATGAAAGACCTGATGTATCTGAAGCTTCGTCATCCATGGGCAAAAAATATTGGATTAATTGTAAAAAACATAGAATAACAGTTATTTTGAAACATAAAAAGTTCACACAAAATGATGTCTTGAAGAGTTATCTACATAAAATATTTAAACAACATGGATAATTTACCATTTAGTATTATACAATAAGCTACCCAAATGCCTAAATTAACTATTATAAAAAAATAAAAACAACTTTGACAGATATAGGCAAGTTGCAGTGTCAACTACCTAGTTATAATGACTGAGAAAGTCTACAAATATTAGTGTTTTAATAGTATATAATGGTGATACCTTAACTGCTAAAGTAACAAGTTAAGATACATTATTTTTCCACAAATTAAAACTAACGCAACGTTACAAGCACTATGTTAATTTTTACAACCGAATTGTGATTATTTTTTCTCTTTCGGATGATCAAATCTCAAGCTTTATATATAAATAGATAGTAATTAGACATTGGACAAAAAAGATTTAGCCCGGAAAATAATTTCCTAGACAAATAATAATATGGTTAGTGCCTTCAGTCGTTCAGGCAGTGCTGCCAAAGTTTAAAATAGTTTACAATCAATCTGAAGAGGTTAAGTTAAAATACTGCAATCACTAATAATGTCCACATAGAAAACTTATGCTGCAAACAATTATACATAATATCCACTTATAACAGCTGTCTTGTTTTTTAAACAATAATTTAAAAACTATGTCATTTATGTGATACATGTGCAACATATAAAATGTGAAATATGAAATATTTGGTACAATAGTGCCTGAAACAAATCTCAAATCAAACAAATGAAATTTTACTTATACATATATAATTACCTTGTAAATCAACAAAGTATTTAAAAAAGTAAACAACATTAAAATCTGTTTCATCCATATATATGTATGTATGTATATATAACATGTATATAATTGTATTAAAGATATCTTCATACTTTTGTGACATAAAATATGTTTTTAAAGAAAAACAATTAAAAGAACTATTTTTTCTCCACTCTAATCTGGTTACAATCTTATAATCCAATTTAAAAAATGCAAATACAGTAATGATTTATTAAACTGAATCTCATTCTACATTCTTAGTGTTCAGTTAATAGCCTAGATTAAAGTCACCTATGAAGTTTCAGTGACTCAACTGAATTTTAATTAAATTAGAGTATCATACAATCTCTTCATCTACAGCCTTCTTTTTCACCTTTTCTTTTGTTAGTTTGGTCTTGTTTTGTTTTGTTTGATTTTACACTTCTAGAAGTTAATCCTTAACAGCTTGGATCTTTTTGGTAACCTGACTATGAGTTTCAAAGATTATTCGCGTCCGGTGAGATTTGACTGTTGGCATCAGGCTCACTTTCATCAAGTCTGATGTGACAAAATTTAGGCACTTCTGCAAAGTCTCTTTTAAAAACATTATAAATATACTTGTAAAATAATATTCTCAAGACTTTGTTCTTTTGGGGATTGAAAGGGGTATGAAGTTCATACTGTGCAAATTTTTTTAAATTTTCTTCTGCTATTCTGCTATGATTCAAATGCAACTTCTCCATACAAGTCAAACACCAACCATGTGCATCTAAAGAATTTGTGCTTTCCTTTGGACTTCTTGCTAAAAATATCAGATTGGCAGGATGATGTGCAGGACAATGGGCTGCGTTTCACTTCCTCTGTCTTGGAATCAACTCGCTAGGGGAGCAAAACCAAGATTTTTTTTTTAACCGAGAAGAAGACCCCCAATCATAGTTCGGGTGAAAATTAAACCTGCAACTGGGATAAGTTTTTAGCCAATACAACTCAATTATTGCTGAGCTCGAAAGATTCATAAGCATTGAATCTCACGAGACGAACTTATCTGGACCATTTCCGTTAGGTGTAGTTATGGAGAAAAGACAATATTTGCAAGAATTAAACTATGCTTAGAAAATCTTTAAAACTAAATGTTACCCTTTATGTCTTGAAACATCACAGCTGGTATCAGGTAGTTAACTATTTTAGGTTGGAGTATAGTAAGCATACCATATTTAATATTCATATATGACATAGCAGCACTAGCTTTTTTGAGTTTTTGATTTGTCCATAAGAACAAATTCTTGACTTAGCATGCAGTTTGTGGCAACTCTAGAGAGGAGGAGACGGGGTAGTATGTACAGTAGCCGTGCTTGGCTGTCCGCAGGGAGGCTTCGTGACACTCCGTTCCGCTCCTGCTGGCTATTTCAGGATTATCTGTCAAGAGAAAGGAAAGTGTGATCGTGCTTTTCGGGGATGTGAGGAGAGCAGTTTGCCCAGATGGCCAGCGCTGGACTACCTAAGCTCAGGTGCAGCTCACACAGGACAGCATCCTGTGTGGGACAGCACCTATATCCTCATGCCACCTGGGAGGCGTTTGTGTTTCACAAACCTAGTTGTCTTCCCCCACACATAGGTCCTCATGTGCATGACAACACGCAGAGGGGGTATTTTACATGTCAAAATACTGGAGGTGGTGCTGAAGTCACAAAAGAAGGGCCTGGCCATAGGTGGGGTGCGCATCTTCAGCACCCTGGCTATCAGCAGAGATGGAAGCAACCCTGTGCCTCCTGAGGGAGCTCAAAAGTGCATCGGTGCCTGGAGCGATCCTCCAACCCCTACTGTGCTCCCAGAAAGTCAGGAATGACTACGGAAATAGTAGAGGCAGGGCCCCTTAGCACTAACAAGCAAAAAGATATATTAGGCTTGGGTGTTTTCACAAAGTTAAGTGTCTTTTCAATGCACTTTTAGCAGCTGCTCATTTCCTAGAAAAATTATCTTCAGATCAGAGAACTTGAGAGGTTTTCTCATGCTTCCTTATGCCAGGGAATCTGGGAGATAACCATAATGGTACCTCTGAGCCTAACTAGTTACGAACCTTGCTGCTTTACCTCCACAGTGTCTCACATGGAGGGTGGAGCAACCATTTTTCTTGTGTTTCCAATACTGTGAAAGTTAAAAGCACAATGTGCCCAGCAACTGACTCCACCTGCTCACAGTATTGGAAAATGGTCTAGATTTCCATCACCTGACTGGAATGTCTGTCAGTGAAAGTGGTATCAAAAGCCAGGGGTGTGATATTTTATCATGCCATTGCTAACCTGTGCTCCAGGCTTAAGCACAACTCAAGGAATTAAGAGGGTATCACCTGCTCTTTCTGTTTAATTTGGCACTTGGTGTATTTTTAAGCTGTATTTGTAGGTGGTACACAAGGCAGTCATGACAGCACTTTGACCTACTTGTGTATTACAAAGCTAGACGCTGCTTAATGCAATATTTATATTAAAAGGGAAAAAAAAAAGTATTTTGAAAGTAACTTCAGCAACATACTACCTCTGACATACAGACCTCCAAAAAGAAACAGGCTTGCCTCTGTGTGGAAGGTGCTTGTTCTAATCCCCTGCCCAGTCAGCCTCCCTACACCTCCCGACCCCACTGCCTTGCTCTCTGTACACAACTCCTGGCTCCCTGACCCCGCCAAACTTGCCAGCATGCCAGAAAAGCAGCCTTTGATTACCATTAACACTGAAAATCTGGTGACACGCGAGGCTCCATTGTAATGACACCTGCTGTTCCAAAGGGCTTAACATCTAAGTAAATCATACACACAACAAGGACATATATTTTTAATGAACTTCCACACATTGTGAGTTTGTTAGCTTATCGCCTATCTTCTGTTTCCTATTGAAATAACAAAGAAATACCTTTGCTCAAATAATAAAGCCCTGTCTGTGATAACTCTGGTCCAGCTCCAGCACGGTGATTTGACAGTACGTACAAAGAACACAGCCATGGTGAAAATAAGAAGTGACCAAGATTTTCAGCACTGATATTTTTAGCATGTTACAACCCAACATGTCAATGTAATTAATAAAGCAGCTTTAGCTATATTGGGTTAGCCATAATCACACAAGTGTATTTCAAGGATCCTAAGGTCGCATTTAATGGGACATAACCTGAAACCTACTCAGTGTAAAAAAACCCAGAATTTCAGACACTGCAGCTGACTACACCATCTGCCAACTTTTGAGGGGATAAACGTGCATTTTCCTATAGCATTTTTCTCCCTCTACAGGGAGACAGATAATGGCCCCTTGCACAAAGATTTCTTTGGTCAAATAGACCCATAAGACCAATGTTCCCAATTCCCCCAAAATGTGTGACAGACAAGGCAGAGGACCTAATCTTAGGCTGCTTCATGGCAAAATGGTAGGACTATTCCTTGCACTGTGATAACCGAAGTGCCACTCCCCCTGCTGTGTGCCAGGCAGGACAGAGGGGTCCTGGGCAGTGTGAAAGAGCAGGGGTCCCTTCTCATTCCTGCCCTGGTGTGGCAGTGGCAAAGCACATGGTAAGGACTTCACTGCCATGTCCCTGTTCCTCCAGTTTCTCTCCTGTCAAAACTCAGGAAACAGCAAAGACAATGTAAACACTTTCCTTTTGTGTGCAAGCATGTCCTGTTTACAAGTTGTGGGTGCCGGAGGAGCAGCAGGAGCCCTCACTGCCATGCTTCTCCTGCTGCCACTGGCTACGATGCCGGCTTGCTCCCACCACATTGTCCTCATGCAGGGGATGGAACTAGGGCATGTTGCACCCAGCTATTTCTAGTACATGTAGGAGTCCTAGGAAAAAAACCTCAAGTCTCTCCTTCAGAACAAGCTTCTCCAGTGCAGTTGCAGAATTGAGAAGCTACATTTCGTTTTTTTAACCTCAGCCACAAAGTGTAAAACATTTCCCATAGTCTTTAATTATATGTTCACACCCTATTTCTCAAAAGATATCACAACTCTGCCACAGCTACATACACAGGCATCACCCTCTGCAACTGTTTTTTTTTTTCACAGTGTCTGACAGAGAAACATAAAATGCCAGGCTACTTTACATGGAAAACACACTGTGAACCTCTTCTGTTTAATCTACAAAGTAATAAACTGTGATGGAAGATGGAGGCTATCTAAGCCTGCATCAGTGCTAATTGCTCCATCACTTGCATGCTGAAGAAGAAGCTGCAAGGAATATATCGGTGAAGAAACATCCCTGCAAACACTTACTAGAGAGTCTGCATTCCCTCATTACTTGTAAGTAGGTCCAACCACCTTCATGTTCACTACTCTTTGAAGAACTGCATGTCAGATGTACATACATATGACTTGCCATATTTACCATACTATTATATCTTTATACTCCACAGCAACAGGATATAATGTATTGACATTTTACCATAGTGTATATAAGCATAAACCCTTGAAAAACAAGACTATACAGTGACTGTGCATTGTGCCATTTATAAAGGTCTACAGATCAAGCATGGGAAAGCATTTTCTCATGCTCTGTATGGATAAGACCCATAGGTGTGGATACAGACATGCCAGAAAACATACCTTCTGCTGCTGCACTGATATCTAATAGGAACACTATTTTCAGCATAAGCAGAATGGCCTGTTACTTAAAGTCTGGAGTAGTAATGCAGAGAAGATTTAATAACAGAAAATGGCATTTTTTGGAGGTAATCACAGATATAGGTACTCTCTCTATTGCCTTCTTGCTTGGTACCTTTTTGAAGTGGTGCAAAGCTGACTATCCTTTAGACTAAAATTGCTAAAATTATGCCAATGATAGTTATCAGACCTCGTTGAAATTAGTAACACATAGAGTGAACCTCAATTTCTGCAAACTGCTTTCTAGCCACCAAGAAGCATTTGCTCTTTGAAATTTTCCATCTCTTTAGAGGTGGCACTTTCAGCTCCTAAATGTCAAGACTTTCTTTTCTACCAGCACACAGCTCTTTTAGACCTTTATCTTCAGGATGTCTGAGTGTTCACAGAGGTCATTAAGCCCGCTGTGCAACACAGAAAATCCCTAAATTTGGACAAGGTCGATTCTAAGGATGACAATTCTGCAGTGTCCTCCAGGGGAATTTCAACGAAGAGAGCTGCTCCTGCCAATGGTTTCAGCTTCTCATTGACTACCAGCCCAGAGTAATCAGCAGACAAATCTGTGTCAGCTTGGGATTTCCTCAGACCCAGCAAAGGCGGCTGTGATCAGTCATTGTCTCAAGATTAAAAAAGTAAAATTGAGTCTCTGAGTCTCTTAAATTAAGGTGGAAATTCCATGTTTGTGAACTCCTTTTCACACCTTGTTTCAGCTTTACTTGATACAGTTCATGGAATTAACCAAATTACTGAGAATCATGCCTAGGAACGAGGAATTTCAAGAACATTGTTTGACTTGAGATTTTCTGTTTTGAAGCTACAATTCACAAAGCTTTATTCTCTCTGAGTTAAATTCACTTTCGAGTTCCAGATTTATTATACAACAATGAATACAGAAAATTTACCATTCTGCATGAATTCATTGTACATGAACTCTTGTTCAACTAAAGACCTGTCATAGTGGATCAACCGGAAAACATGACTTTGCATCTACCTCTGACATGTTTCTATATCAGAAGTTTTGAAATTACTCCAAATCACACTGTGCTCTATAAGCCTTAATATACTTTAAGGGGGCATTAAGATTGTATTTGACCTCCACATTGCAAAGCACTTGTCTCTCCACAAATACATAGTAAACAGTTTGGACTGCTCAGCCTTCCATTTTAAAAGGAGTGTAGCAATAGGAGTTTCTTGCAGACAAGACTCATCTCAGATGATTTCAGACATGAATGCCTCAGCTGGTCACCCATTTTACATCTTCCTAGCCTACCCCAAGCAACTGATTTTAGCATGAGACAGATTATTAACTGGTGATACTTTCCCCCTCTCCACCAAATGTAAGAGTTTGTGGCAAATAGTTCGCACTAAGGTATTTAACTTTTGGACACCTGCATCAGGACAGAAGAATCCCTCCACAGTGACATTTTTGTTTCCATGTTTTTCACATGAGTAGCAGACTGGTCAGATATATCTGGGGTATACATTAAAAATGGGAGATATTTTCAGACAGCCGGCTCATATCAGGCTGCCTCGTAACTTCTCCCGCTTTCTAAAAATAAAACTAACACCAAGTATTTCTTCCCCATGACATGGAACCCAAGACTATTTTTATTTCCCCATGCCTTTGGGAAATGCCTCCATCTCTTTATTTTTCATTTTGTCTTAGAATGTTCTTTTGTGGTATGTGCCTCGTTTTGTTTCTTCAAAATAAATCATGGCTCCTTCTTTTTTTCTTTAAATTAGAAGTGAAAAAAGATGAGCAAATGATCAGACACTTATTGAGAGTAATGTCTATTGTATCAGTTATGGTCATATTTAATTTTTTATGTAGCCTTATGGATGAACTTTTTCACCTCCTTTTCCCATAGCTTCTGCAGCAGCACCTCCATGGAGCACTATCCCAAACGTTACAGTCCCTCACCCCAGGGCTCCCACTGAAACTCTTCCAAAGGACAGGTTTTGCCCCTGTCCTCAACTGGCTAACAACTGGCTCCAACTCTCACTTCCATTAAATGCAGCCTGGCTTCTTTCCTTTGCTGCTGCTCTCTTGATGGCCATAAACTTCATTCTCATTTCCAGCATATTATCATTTAATGTGTATGTGCTTCATTTTTTCTCACTAACCATGGTCCTCTCCTCAACCCAGGGGTGAAGGAGGATTTTATCTTATTGTTTCTCAATTAATCCAATGCAACCCCAATATATTTGTCTACTTTGCTCATCAATAAGGTGACCTCTGATGTGTATATAAAAGGCAACATGCCTGGGCCACAGATGACCTCTTTGATTGCCTGCCAATACAGTGTCTAACATGGGGGGGAATCAGGTGTTTCCTCAGGGTTGGGGGTCCTATTTGCTTGGCTTTTTCATAGCCCATCCTCTCACATGGTAGTTCTGTTGCTTTGCTCCATCCTCTCTTTTCTTCCCTAAATCTGAGTGTGCCCAGTTTTGCCTGTCCCACATGTTGATAATGTGCGCCTGGAAAAGGCTGAGGGTCAGATGTCCATGGTGAAGTGGACACATCTGATAACATGTTTTTATTCCATCAAGCATAAGCTATTGGCCATCAGGGTGTCATAAAGCTGACAAAGACCTTGTCTGAATCCAACACTTCATGATGATCTGAAAAAAAAATCAAGGCAATTATGGGATTCCAAAGGGCTCAAGGGCTCAGCAGCATCATTCTTCTCATTTAATATTCACAAGGTCCTGAAAGAGAATCTAAAGCCACTTGTGCTGCCAATCCCTTAGCTTACTTAAGAGCTTCAATAGGTATTTACTCAAGTAATAATATATAATATTTAAGTTCAATTTAATATGTATTTATTCACTCAGGAGAAACAGGACTAGTTGTTTTAAAAATGAAAGCAATCTGGCTTTATTTATTCTTCTTTAAAGTAATAAATAATGCAGTGCTAAAAATTTATCACAACATACTCTAATATATTCTACCAAAATCTATTTTTAACTAATCACACAGGCAGCAGGCAGACTACATAGAAATGAGAAAACCACTGCTATAATATTTTAGGAGCACCAAGACAGTGACCATTTTGAATAGCCACTCAATTTTACCTTTTAGCAGGTCTGAGCTACTGCAATCATCTGTGTTTTTCACTTCCTACTTTTAGGTCACTGTCCTTCTCTTCTTGAATTTTAGAAACTACCAGAAAAGTCTTACGCAGAGGAACTGAGAACATAAATGAAAGGCCAAGCACAAGTTGTGCATTACCTGTGAAAATGCCCATATTCCTCTTGCAAGGGTGTTACTTTTCTGACCCTGTGCTTTCCTAGGCATCCTCGCCCAGCTTTCTTTATCCTGCTAACAAAACCTGCTTTGCATTTTCCTCTTACACACTATGCATGCCCAAATCATGCAAGATGAGGCTGCCACTACAGCATCCCTTATAGGCAAACACACCACCACACACAGAGCATGTTCCACACTTCTGCAGGTTCCACAGCAGTTATCACCACTGTGAAAGCCCTCCTCTCCCAAACCCTGGTGTTCAAGTTCAGACTCCCTTCCAAGCAAGAAAGAGATCACTGCAACCCCTGGAACTCAACTCAAATGCAGCAAGGTACCCAACCTATGTTCATCAAGGTTACTCATCAGACACCATGTTTGTAACACTTGTGTCAGTTTTATAAATCACTATACTTATAACTTCAGGGAAATCTTAATCTTCATGACTTTTGACTACTTACCACTTTCTTAATTTTTCTTCTATCTGAATGCTCTCACATAAACATGTGTGTGTCATGGAAGATAATACTGCCTTAAAAATGAAGGCAAGTTAACAAATTTCTGCCTTCAACTGAAAGTCATGATAGATACAACCAACCAACCAATCAACAAATAGATAAATATGTGGTTACATAGGCAGCTTCCTGTACACTCAAGGCCAAAGACTGGTAATTCTGGTAGGCAGTAAATCATACACTGAGATAAAAATATGATCTTTGTTTAAATCATGGGAAAATAGTTAGAAAAAACTAGGGATATGCAGTGCAATTATTTCAAAGAACAGAATCCCAAACAAATACATCTGGAGCTCTGCTCTGTGTTGTTAAAATTTTATGATGCAAAAACACAGACTCACATGAGCTGTGTGTATGCACTATGAAACAAACTCATTTTTCCCCAAATGCCTACAAAATTAAGATGACCTTAGAAAATTTTTCCTACGTTTAAATAATAAATATATGCCCCAAAAGACTTTTACTCCACTTGTCAAATTAACATTCGTTGAATTATTGAAAGCAAGAAGACAAAAAGGAAGTTTTCATATCAAACATCAACATTTTTTATTAATTTCAGTTATATGAAAGCTAAAAGGATATATAGATATAACAGGATATAAAGCTATGACAGGAAAGGGAAATCTGTTTTGATTTTTGTTATATAAAAGAAAGAAGTGTTTGCCTTTGCTTGCTGCTGATGTTGTGTGACACTGCCATCTAGCAGGCTATCAGAAGAAGTCAGGTTTTAATCCTACACAGGGGAGAGGCCTGTGATGGAGAATTTCTAAAACCAAATCAGAGATTTCTCCATTTCTTTCCACTGGCTTCTTGGATATAAGCATGTAATCTAAAATTCTGTATGCAAGCCTGCAGAAGCCTACAACATCTACAGAGAAAGAACAGATCTTAAGAGACTAAAAATTATTATTAAAAGTAAAACAAATTCTTGGTTAAAGTTTGCATGAGACTAAAATACAGTTCCTTTAAATCTTCCAGGATGATCTTTTGGCTTTGCCTCTTTGCTGTCTTACAGTTTAAGAAAACAAAGTTTGGCAGGTATTTTGTAACATCAGTTACTTCAAGACAATTCAAAGAATCTTTTCCTGACACTGAAATTTGTTGTGGGCTTTAAGATTGCAAACTCTCACTTGAGTCTGCAAACTGGTAATTTCACAAGTTACAGCTACTTACTTGTCCCTCGGTGTCAGACAAGGTAACTTGATTGAATTGTGGCTTGTGATTCTTGGTTGTCTAGCATGAAAGAGACAGCAGGCAGTGTCAATTTGCCTTTCCTACTCTGACAAGCTATTCCTGTTTAAATACCTTCTCTAGAGAACTGACTATTCACAATCAAGAGTCATTTAGATTTGTTTCTCCAGCCTGGTACAGGTACAAGGCAAGATGTCCAGTCCTGCATTCCACATGCCAAGGCACCATAGATGTGCTTGCTAGATGCCCAGCACTAACATGTTCTGCCCTGAGCTGGCTTCCTGCAAACATTCCCTCTGATAATGCGTCTGAGAAAGAAACCTGTTACTCTGTCTCTTTTTTTTGGACTTCTTTGAATGTCAGATTCAATTTGCCCTTTCTGTTGTTAGAACAAAATTTTCTGAAGAGGTATTTAACTTGAAACTTTATGGAATTTTTAGACCAAAACTTTCAGTCATAAGAAGACAAAAATTGTTTAGATACTCAGTATTCCCAGCAGAAGTGTTTTCCTACCTGTTCCCCCATTCTGTCAGAAACTGCAATTAAAGATTTTCAAACTGCTAACAAGAATTTTGCATAGACTGTTATTTGTGAAGTTCTTACATTTGTTTTCCCATCTCACCTTTCTTTTCAAAATTCCATTTCCTACTATTTACCAGATTTTTCAATTCATTTTCTCAGTATATTGCTACTCTTCTGTTAGTTTACAAGTACAGCAGTTTTCCATGAGGAAGAAGGGAATGTGAGACTGTAAAAGCCTGTCAGCAGCACTGTGGACAACCCTCTGCCCTGCCAGAAGGTCTCCCAGGGTCAGAGAGGAAGCCCTTTTGGGGGACACCAGACAGTATTTGCAAGTATTTGCAAGTACAGTATTTGGTACTTCTCCTTTATGCAGAAGGAGACATCAGCTTGAGTAGGTGCCACATGACATTCTGGTCTAAGAAGAATCTGCCTCCCTTGGGAGTGGTGCTGCCTTTGCAGGCACCTTGGCAAGGAGAGGTGTTCTGTTGCTGCACGTGCCAGCTCTGCTCCCTCCTGAAGGAGCTGCCACATATGGTGCCTCAAATCGCAAAAATTTGGCATGTTTGTATTTTACAATATGTTAACTAGTTTTTGAATTCTGAGGCAAATATTTTAATTTTCCTTTTCTCGAACATAAGTATTTTTATTTTCGCTTCATTGTATTCTAACAGATTTTGACAAAACTGAAGGCTACTGAATGATTTCATAATTAATATCTGCATAATTGCCACCTAATTCAGTGAGAACGCTGATGCATAATTTAAAGCAGCTGTGCCAGATAATCACAAGCCTTAGTATGAGACAGCCTGTTGATCTTATATTTCTTATCAGACACAGCTTATGAGTGTTTCATTCTTTTATTGGATCTGTCCTTTAATTTTTCCTTCCTGGTAAAAGGTCATATAACCTGTTGTCACTAAATAATAATCTCCAAGCAGCATTCTCTGTAGTGCTATTTTTATACTGTCAGTCTCTGGCTCATTTTCATTGCTACAGAAAATAATGCCATGTACTGTTCTGAACTTGTGATGTGAGCAAGACTCATCGTTTAGAAGCATTTGCAATTTGGTAATTTTCCTCTAATAACCAGGAACTAAGGAAGCACCAGCTGAGCTTGAGGACACAGATTAGGACACAGAAATGCTGGTGTCTTAGCCCCTAGTGACACTCAATATGGTGATACAACCTTTAGTCAGCAAGCCAACAAAGTCTGCAAAACCCTTCATGTGATCACCCACTGCAGGCTCAAGTCATTTGCTCACCAGGCTTTTAGTACCATTTGGGCTAAGGTTTCCTGCCTGTCATCCAGTTTACAGTTCAGAAGTAAGTGTGCATATTTGCCTGTAGGTCCTGTATTGCATCTGCCAAGCTTGTGAAAATGTCTTGGATAACCTAGACACCCAAAGTTATCTTAGGACAATCTTAAATGTCACTAGACACATGTTTAGGCAACTGAACCAAGCTCTGTGAGACTTTTGATGGACAAGTCAGACTACTCTCCAGACTTCCTCTGATTGGACTGATAAACTTCACAGTCTACAATAGGTACACTTAAACTTGTATCTTCCATGTAGACACCCACACTCAGACACCAACACTTCAGTGTCTTAATTTTGGGCTAACCCAAATTTAATTTTGGTCCTAACCTTTTAATTCTTGAAGGACTCACCAAGGCATATATAAAAATGAAACAGTAGTAAGGCTTTCTGCTTAGAAATTTAAAGCCCTCCCAAGCAGGTGTTGCCATTATTTAAAATTGAACTTCAGCCCCAAAATTCAGAATAACACCTCTCTCAAATAACCTCTGAGGGTATGTAAAAGACATACAGCCACTGCACATTAGGATATGGTTTAATGGTGAACCAGGCAGTACTGGGTTAATGGTTGGACTCGATGATCTTAGAGGTCTTTTCCAACCTAAATGATTCTGTGATTTTACCTGTGAGTGAAGCTGAGCAGGTAAAGTTTCCTTGCTTGCTCGAGTACTGCTAGTCCACTAGTTACAGGAATAACAATTAAAAGCTTTGTTAAAGTTCTCTGAAGTATATATTTATGCACAAAGACTTATGTATTAATACTTTACATAAGAGATTTTACATCCCTCTGTCCACATGCATACACTAGAGGGAGCTAGGACCAAACCCTCTGTACACATGCCCTAGTGCTGCTTCTCACCATCATTTCACATTACTTGGAACTTTGCTCCAAGAAAATGCTGTCAGAATCCCCAAACAACACCTGAACCTAAGTTCATTAAGGATCTACCTCTGAAGTGCGAATAAGCAGCTAAGGCTTTAAGCCCCGTTTGGGTGGGAATGGCTGGAGCAACTGTGAAGGGGGAAAGAAGGAAGAGGGGAAGGGCCTCTCACCTGTAACCAGGCATGTTCCCAGGCTCCTCATGTACCTCTGGGTGTCCACCTGCCTTTCACTGCAAAGCCAAAGTCCATGCCCTCCACATCCTCTCACCATAGCCTGGCAGCTAAAGTAAGCGGGGACACTCCCTGAAGGGATGTCCTCACACAATGAACAGCAACACCACCAGCTCTGGTATCAGCATAGTCACTTTTTAATCAGGCTTTGTGAAACAGAGTTTGCTAAAGCATTTTTGCTGCATCCTGTTTACGTTGCACTGAGCCAAAGCGACTCTATTCCCCTCTGAAGTACATGGCAAGAAAATTATTTTGGTTTTAAAACATAACCTTTTTAAGTCAGAAAAGCATGAGATTCCAAATTTTCTATATATTCTTCACTGGTGTCACCCTGCACAGATGTACTACAGTATAGCCTTTAACCCTACACAATCTTCTCACGTGCCTCATGCCATACATTGAACACACAATGCCTGGAGTTGCTGGCCAAGCATGACTGACTGTACATTTATCAGTGCAGGTGCATTTTGAGCTGTAACTCGTGTTATTTTCTGAAAGAAAGGACGTACTGAAGACATGAGACACAGTTCTTTTTTTTTTTTTTTCCCAAAATACAAGCTGACAGCACATACTAAATAATTTACTGGACCCAACAGAGTTATTAGGTTTTTTTCAGCCATCAGCTGAGACTGTAACTTTTGGGATGCTGACTTTTCCCTTCCACTGGTGCTTCAAGGACACTGGGATCATCACACTCAACCCAAGGAATGCCAGACATCTTTTCCCATGTCAAAATACTTAGTCAGATTATATTAAGATAAACAATTAAGCTCTGCTACAACTTTCTTTTCATGCCTACCATTGTGAGTAGTAGTTGTGGGAGCTGAAATGGGACAGGCTGGAGTCTTAGGTTGAAAATAAAGTATGGTAGAGACACTGGAAAACTGTACCCCAGAGATATGTAAAGTAGTATGGCACAGACACAAAAAGAAATTTTATCTAGCTGGGAAGAAAAAAGTCCTTCTCTGAAATACTTGGGAGAGTTTAAATCCATACAAGAGGACACCAAGAATGTTATGACTATGAACAAAGTCACGTTAATTACCAAGTTAATAACCTGCCCCTGTTGTATTTCTTGGGCTAAAGACATACCGAGAGTTAGGACCACAGAGTTACTGTGGGACCTTTCATAGTGTTGTACGTTTGTCTCAAATATTAAGAGGTTGGAGTTTTGTCTCTTACAAAGAAGAAGTAACTACCAACTAGTTAGCCTACCCTGAAATAGATGTTGGGGTTTTTTTTATACTAGCTTTTAAAGACTCAGAATGACTAAAACAAAGATGAGTGAGAAAAAAAGAGACAGCAATGGCACGTGCTACAGAAGCCAACAAGAATAGCTGCTGAGGTAAGACTCATGTCCTCCACAGGCAGTGGTGCAGAGCTTTGGTAACATACCTACACTCCTTCCATAAGCAAGAGAAAGATGCAGAACCCTGCCCTAACACGGACCTCTAGAAAAGCAAATGAACTGAATCCAAACTGCCAAATGGCTGAAATTAAACAAGTGAAAACCCATCCTCCTGTTAAACCATCTACTATACTTCAGCATGAAGTTGTATGTATACATGCATACACACAAATATATGCAATTAAATAAAGAGAAACAGACACTTTCTGTAACTGCTGTTAAATTTAAAATGCTCTAATCCTCCAATGCAAACAATATCTGCACTGGGAAAGGAGGGGCTCTCACTGCCATCCTGTGAGATGAGAAAGTGCATTAAGGAACATCTATGTGTTTTCAGTGGCACTAGTTACTTCTGAGAAAGTGTTCCCATTAATTAAAAAAAACACTGCTTCCTGGTCCTTTTATAAGCCTGCATGTATTTGTTCTACCTTCAGCCACATTTGGCCACTCTGGTGCTCAGAAGTGTGGGTGGTGGAGCTGCCCCGGCTGCATTCCCGTGCTAGAGAGGGATCCCTAGCTCATGTCCTCCCCAAAACACTCCATTTTCTCACAATCCCTTGGCATCTTTCAAGTCCCTTTGTCACCACTTTGGGATCACAAAACTGCACTGGATACCACCAAACAATTTTCTGAAGCAGACACTGTTCTGTGGAAAGGACCATGAAATGCACCATTTGCCTGCTGCACTTTCCTCCTTACTCCAAGCATTTTTTATGAGCTAGCTGTCAGAAAAGTATGCACAAAACAAGAAACCTCTTTTTATGAAAATGCTAGAGGCACAAACTCTACAATGTTGGCAATCAAACCTTAAAAAAAAAAAAAAAGAGAGAAAATGGACTGGTTTGTGTTTCTTTAAGAAAGTAGGGTGTATTTCAGAGGTAGTATATTTTTCCTAAATTATTATAAATAAACTCTTGCAGCAACTGCTATTTTTCCATGGGATACTTAAATAGTTTTGGGAACGAGAGTAATAAAAAAAATAAACCTGTTGGTATAACATTATTAAGCAAAACATTTTCACTGATTTCTTTCTAAGCCCTTGGCAAGTGGAGGGGAATGAATCAACAGGCAAGCATTTCTACTGGGTCTGCAACAGCTTGTCAGTCTGTCCAGGAGCAACACGAGGAAACGTGATGGGCACACAGCCCTTTGCTTTCTCTTGGTGAGCAAATCTGCTTGCTTCCTCTTCAGTCTGACCTCTCAGAACCTGAGGGAAAACACCTCTCAGGTGAAAATGCCTGAGCATGGTCCCAAAGACAGAAAAGCCAGAGTGACCCAACAGTTGTGCAAATCCTTCTGGCAGATGCCAGGGCGTATCAGGGTGGGAATCTCTACAGCCCCAATGGTGCTGACTCCAGTGGAGGAGTCAAAGCTATGCACTATGGGCTCCAGTAGATATGTCTTCCTTGGGAATCAGGTCCTACAGGAAGAGGGGGAAACCGTCCCAAAATGAAAGCTGCCATTAACATAACAAACTGCAGAAGAAGAGGAGAAAATATCATCTTTCCTAGCCTGCCTCAGCCAAAAACCCTCGGGGTTATTTCTAACAACATCCTTTCTTAGGGAAATGTAATTCCCAGGTTAAAGATACACTTTCAAACAGAAAGCAGGCATAGTCATAAATCTCTTGACTGCTGTTTAGATCACTAGCATTTCCAGAAAACATTCAATTCTTTTTCTTTTAATTTTTTTCCAGCTGCCTTGTTCTGCATGTGATTTTCGACAGCTCACATGCTTACAAATTAGCCACTTCCACACACCTCATGGAGAAGGCTACATAAACACACCTGAATATTTGAAACCTGTGATGATCTTCCTTTTGAACTTAGGAGTTAATGACAGATTTTTGTAAGTAGTCCGGTACTGGGGTGATTCTAACTCCAGCTGGGTTAATTACACAATAATTAGGTACAAACATCGCAACACAAAACACGGCTACATCATTATTTGCAACAAATGTTAACTCTAAATAAGTGCAACCTGTCCCACAAACACTTGCTATAAACGACTTAAAAAATAAACGTAAAATTTGATGGGGTAAACACAGAAATAAAAAAAAAAAAAATTCTCCGGGAGAATTTTTTTTGTTAAAAGAAAAAATTAAAATAAAAATCTCAGCACTCATTTAGAGTTCAGGATCTTGTGAAAGAAAGCTTTAAAAGGAGCAAACCTGATTTGCTGTGGCTGTTGCGGCGAAGGGAACACTTGTTGCAGGAGTTGTTGCTGCAGAGACAGTGGCGGCCGTAGCGTTGTGCATCATGGGTACTTTCAGGAGGGGAACCATGGAAGCAATGAACAGGAGGGTGCAGCATTATGGTAAGAGAAGTGGTATTTTTGGCATGGTGAATATCAAGAGCAGCAAGCCATCATCATGGGTTAAACCGGCAGATGGCATGCAATCACAGTGCAAAGCGAGAAAGCGTGGCGGAGAAATAAAAAAAAAGGGAAAATAGCTTATTACAAGTACAATTAAAGGAAGGTTGTCAACACACTCGGCGATTCCCAGAAAAAAAAAAAGAGTAAGGACCACTGAAAATGGGACTGTTGTCTCTAGGAAGAAGATTACTTGTGCAAATAAGGTCTTTACCAAAACAGCCTGTTACCTGCGAATTGTTACACGGGTTATTTGTTTTCCCCCAGTACAGACAGACAGCACTTCAAAGTGAAGTTCTACTAAAAAAACCCCAGTGGTTTGAACTGGGAAGAAAGCTGATCAATGTTTATCTGAATTTTTAAACACAAGTAAAAATGAATTATTTCCATGTACCTTCATTTTGAAGAAAACCAGATACTCGCTGTCTTCCTTTATAATCCAATTTATGCATTTTTTTCTTACTAGCACTGCATAACTGCTTGACTTTATCAGAGTCAAATTACCGTCTGCTTTGTGGCAAAAACTGGGAGAGGGATGATAATTTTCCTGATACAAATACTACTTTGTTTGATCTAAAAAAGCAAGATCAATTTTGTGAAAGTCACTGCTTTTGGTCATTTTAAGAATGAATTTTAATCAGCATCTTCACAGGGGAATGATTAACTTGATGTTCTTTAAAGGCTTGATATTTTAACTGTTTTATCTAAACAGGCCCAAAAAAACAATAATAAAATCACTGGGATAGGGCTATAGAAGAAAGACTACTTTTTTGTCTTAGAGGCTGGGCTGTTGCATTGGACTTGCACCTTGCATGCCCAAAATGTTAATTTCAAGCTGCAAATATATTTAAAGGAGGAGCAAGATTTGGATCACGAGTTTCAACAGAAGCTCTGTGGATCAAAGTAGGCATTTCTGGGAAACGCTGATAAAACTTTCTAACACACAGCAAAGGAGAAATAGGCACACCACTATGAAACTTTAAAACACTGATGAAAATTTGCTGGCTTTTTCCAGTATTTTATGATTTTATAGTACTAGCCAATATAAAATATAAAGAGAAATAAAACTTTGAAAACTGAAAAGCAGACTGGAATTCATGGTATTATGCGTTTGCAGTGTAGTTGTTATAGCAGGTGATATCATGTCTAAACTACAGCTTTCATCTACAAATCTAAACACTCTGCAAAGTCAACCAGAAGGACAAGTGAACCTTTAATTCTAGTCAGTGTCTAAATCTCGCCTAGGATTTTTGAAACAAGTGAATATACATCATATACAGTACAAAAAAAGAGATCAATAAAGAAATTTGGAACCTACCAATACTGGTAGCGGGTGTCATGCACAAAACTGACCCTGCGTGTCATGCAATGATAGGTGAAAAAAGTGGATAAAGGGAAGAAACAGGTTAGCTGTTTAGAGTTAACATTCAAAGTGAGATTCAAGCATAACCACAGAGAAGTAAGTTAGTCAAATGAAACTGTAAGGTCATTCATAGTTTTGCTTTAACACAAAAAGGTGATTATGTTCTTACTAAACTCCTGAATATGCTGTGTGATTTTTGGCATGTTTCTGTGCATATTCAAGATACTTCATATAATTTTTTACTTATTAATCGTTTCACACAGAACTTTTGCAACAACAGGTTTTTGTTTACAGAAACATCTTTGGTTAAAGGTCACGGTATTTGGGAATTTTAGAACTCATTGCATAATTCAGACAGCTCAATGTTGCACAGATCAACATTTGCCATCTTTCTGACATGCAGCAGAGAAAGAAGTTAAAATCGAATTAAAACAATATCATTCTGCAGGGGCTTTGCCAAATTTGCGTTTGATGTTATTGTACCCATTCTTAACACGATACTGGAGGTGGAGCGGTGCTTCTGAAGAAAATAAACACTACTTTGACAATTCTCCAAGCTAAACATCTCAAAGTGTTTAACGTTCCAGCAGAAGGCTCCCAGCACACCTCAGAGATGCTGTGGAAGGACTGCTTGCCTGCCATGCAGTTTAATTTTGGAGTCTAGTCCACCTTTAACCTTTATGGAAAGACAGGATGAAAAAAGAAGAGATCAGTGTATTTTCACTACATACTGCAAGCTGATGAAGGCAAGCAGGGAAGGAGACCAGTCCCAGGTACATGCATATTTGATACAAAGTCAAATATGCTTCCTGTATTCCTGCTCAGTTACTACTGCAGCTCCTTATCGGGCTCTTGCAGTACTGGGGTAACTATGAATGACCTTACCCAAGAACAGTCCCCAGAGAATACACAAAGTTCTTCCTCTAGAGGTTATAGAAACACTAACAAACAGAAATGGGAAGAGAGAAAAGATCTGTTGTTTTTAAGATCATTCACCAAACAAGAAGAAGGTGACAGAGCAATCAAATTGATGTAAAACAAACAAAGTGCAGAACTTCAGAGGTAAGCCATGCTAAGTCAAGCCCCACACTTTTTATTAGGGGAGCCAGTGGTTAAGAAAGCAGAGAAGTTATATAAAACAATTAAGTTTTATATATATTCCAGCAGCAAAACTTGTTTGAAAATCTAACACGCACACGCACACACACATGGAACACATTTGAAAATTATACCAGTTTAGAAAATACCACATAATCATTTAAAATGCAACAGATAATGTCATGCATTGCTCCTCAGACCTGGGTAGCATGACAGTCCTTACACCCGCCAAATCCAACCTTCCCAGGAAATGTGGGGATATCAGATGTAGCATCTTTAATGGAAAGCTCCTGACACCCCCTCATATAGAGGGGGTTCCCTTTTCCTAACCTCCTCCCATACCTCACTCCTCTCTCTAATATCCTTTCCAGGTGCTGCTGATGTTTGAAAAGAGCAGGAGGTTCATCACTTTGGAAAAATTTTGTACTCTGAGGCTTGGGCTCCATCTGTTATGCTATGTTATACCTCTTCTTTTTTTTCATGCACTTGTTTTGGGGCTTGCCAACAACCTGGCTCTTAAGGTTTGGTTCCAAGATCCACCCTTCCTACCATTATAAATTTGTCAGATAAAACTATAATTACAACTATTAGTTGGAAAAAGGGACGGACAATAAAAAGTACAAAAAGTGAGCTACTTAAGGAAGCATGAACACTCCAAAAGTCTGGAAAATATCCAAGTGCTCTTTCAGTGAAAAAGGTTTAAACTACTGTATTCCCCATAGTTAATTTGAAGTCCTTGGCAATTGCAAATAATAGCAATAAGCCCTGAAATGGAGTGCTTAAGAAGGAAAAATGCCTACTGTGCTACAAATTCTCAGGGTTCCAATGTAAAATAAATTTGTGGAAATTTCTGTATGTTTGTAAGCACAGGGCAGTCTTCCATTCATGTCCAAATAGGCGGTCTCGCAATTTATTTAATTTTTTTTCAAACACTCCCATAAATGTCAGTGTGCTTTCTGCCATAGATATTCTGATGCACCAATGTGCTAAAAATACAGCATGCTATAATTTACTATTACAAATACGGGGGCAGGCTCCAAGGTTGTTACTAAGGCCTTATAGAAAAATTCCATGAAGTCAAAGCCATCTGTGTTTGTTTTTTATCTTTAAAAACATATGTGAATGCTGATAGATTGGGAAATCATCATGTGTTGCATTTCATTCCTTGTTTAACCGACATTATTTCTATAAACTAAAATAAAATTGCTGAAATGTCAAATGCATTTGCAAACACGTAGTTTTAAATGATTCTGGAAGTTCACACTGGATAACATTCTCATACTAAAATACATTATTAGTTAATTACGAATGAAATCACAGAATTCCTTAGGCAGGATATTTACCTTTGGGAAGTTTGGAGTGGGGGTGACTGACGTAATTTGGAGGGTTATGTTGTTACTGTTTACACAAGCACCTAACACAGTCCTTTTCTCACAGTGTTAAAGAGAAGCCCTGCCACCAGCCGTGGTGCAGTCCAAGCCACCTCTGAATGCTCTCATTTTTATAGGGTTAGGAGCACTGAAATGTAAATTACATTCGCTCATCTTCAGATCATCCCTATGAAGAATTATAAGCCCAGCTAGAAGCTGTGTATGCCAGGAAAAGTTTTGGTAGTGTTTCAAAATAAGAACCACGAAAATGCATCTGATGCCTCAAACCTCTTTAGTGCAGCTACGGGGAGCAATGTGTTTTGCCAGTGCTTCCATGCAGGTATTCACTGGAAGGTTATAGCTGGTGTTCCCCTTCTCAGGGTGCTCATGTGCAGCTGGGGCAATCCCCACAGCTGCAGAGCAGCAGCCAGGGGAGCAGGAGGGTGCTGTGGCATCTCTGGAGTGTGATGCTTTTCCCAACATTTTTGTTAGTGGAACTTTGCCCTCTCATCTCCTAGGTGTGCGCTGGCAGATACGAGTCAAAATCCAGCCAATTTAAGGCAGGAAAAAAGAGGCAAGCTCTGGACAATGATGAGCAAGGCTATGTATGAATGTGCAAATATGTGGCTTAATGACATGTTGAAAATTTCTTCTTCAATTCTTGTCCTTTGCAAGAGGAATTAAAATAATGTGCAATCATCTGTGCAGATTTCACCTCAAGTGGGGCAGGGAGCATAGCAAACCCTTCTCTTAAGTGCAACTGCCTGACATGGAGGCTCCCTGAGGAACACAGAATCGGTTCAATGTGGGTACAACATACCTGTCGGGATAAACGCTGCATGTTGCTGCAACTGAGCATTGGCAAGAGCCTGTTGATAGTGCAAGACACTAGGATTGAAAACAGCACTGGCACCATTGCTTTTTTCAAGTGCTTGTCTCTTTGGTAAAGGGTGAAGAACACCAGGAGGAAAGGCCTGTAAATAAGAAAGTTAGTTAAAATGGCGCCATTTTTAAGATGTTGTCTGTAACATATACATAAATACAAAAACTTAGTATTTTTTAAAGCGGCTAAAGATGCCTCGCCATGCATATTAACTCAAAGCACAGCAATGTAAAATGAGTGAAATTTTGTTATTGATAGCAAAAGCATGGTACTATTAACCTAAAACTGTAGCAGCACAACTACTGAAAAGAAACGTTTGCTTTAAAGCAACGAAAATGGCATTGCCTTTAAGTAGATTTTCAAATATTACGGGGAGAAAAAACCACTTGTGTTTCATTGCCAAGTATATTCTTTTTCTTTTAAAATTTAAATATCATTTCCTATTATTATACAGATTAATGGATTACGTTATGAGTTTTCAATTACAAAAGCAGTTTTATCTCAATTCAACTTTTC
Source organism: Xenops minutus (assembly GCA_035221455.1). Classification (NCBI taxonomy): domain Eukaryota; kingdom Metazoa; phylum Chordata; class Aves; order Passeriformes; family Furnariidae; genus Xenops; species Xenops minutus. Next base: position 78,134,850 of record JAWWEE010000001.1, on the reverse strand, counting down.
ATGAGAGATTTAAAAAAGATGAAACTGTGTTAGGAACCAAACTAAATAGTCTGCGGTTTATTACGTATGAGAATGAGATGGATAAATAGAGCTTCCAGTAAATTAACGAGTATGTGAAATCATTTCCGGTTGATGTTCGAAAAGTAAAGCGATACAAATTTCATTAGTTGCTTCTCTGAAGGAAAAAAAACCAAAACAAACCCAAAACAATAAAATAAACCAAAAAAAAAAAGCTACATGCAAAGCAAAAGGTGAAAGGTCAAAGTACCAGGTCTACAGTTGCTTCGAGAGGTCGCTTCATTGCTTTGGCAGTCGACTGAGTCTTTTAATAACAGGCAGCGAGCACATGATGGCAGTGGGCCAATGGGAGTCAAGCGAATTAACATACAGGTAAACAGCAAGCAGAGGTGCGTCATGGGAACGGCATTGCATTTGTGGATAGGTGAGAAGGAAAAAAATATTCTGAATGCAATATACAACATACAAAACACTAGGCATGCACAACAACAAAAATGTCTTCTAAAGAAATGAATATTACATCTTGAATTAGTACCGAAGCAAAAATGCATCTACTATACCTTAGTTAAAAGCATATAAGAGAGTAAAATATAGATGTTTGAAATTCAGGAAAGTTGAGTAAAACAGCAGCTTGCAGACACTATTAAGCATCATATAAACACTTCACAGAGATGCAGAAAGTTTTAAGGATATGCCTATAAGAATTCCTGATAAGTTAGTTAAGTCACATTTTCAAGTGGGAAAATCGATTTGGAAGGCTACGTTTTCAAATACAAAGCACTGGTGACAGTTGTAATGCATTAGGCATGCTATTAACATCAGTGCTTACATGGCAAGGGTCTTTTAATTTAGAGAAGTGAATAATTCAATGGATTTGAGATTCAAAATGAGAGAGGTGCTCCTTTGCCAATACAAAAACAGAATATGTCATATGTCTAGTTACACTAACTTATCATTAATTCCTTTTTTTTTCTCCTACAGCTGGGTCATTTTTGTAGATTTTTTTTTCCTTGTAACTTACCACATTACATTGAGAGGGAAAAAAGTCTTTCAGAATTGAAAACATACTTTCTAAATTTTGCTACAACCCTCAGTGCTAGCTTCAGGAGCAGGGAGTAAAAATACTGCTCTCAGTTCACAAGTGAACATTAACGTAAGAATTATAATACAGGTCCAGCATTGTTAATTTTTTAAAAGAAAGTATTTAGGCACAGTACACAGGCAAATACATTTATGTATACTTTAATAATAAGATCAAACTTATAGCTGACATGATGGCATTCTGTAAAAATTTTTCTCATAAAATACTACTTTCAAGTCTTATAGTGTAAATAATTTTTACAAACCTTTAAAAATGAAAGAAAAATTTACTTAGAAATCAAAATTGTTACTTTTGTTTTTTAAACACAGGCTGCTATTTAGCTCTTTTTAGAATACGCAAATTATGTCAATCTTGAAATCAGTATGTGGAAATAGGGAACAAAAGTGGGGAAAAAAAATAAAAGAGGACAAGGCACAAAATGCCTGCAAAGGTCATAAGGTTAGCTAGTGCCAACAGTGTATTTTGCAGGATACACCTAATTTTGCTTATTCCTGTCTCAGTTGCATGAGTCTTCTCAGTGCCATCCCCATCTCTCCTTCACCACTTTTCTGGATTACATACCCTGATCTACAGGATCTGTGCATCTGTCTGCGTCCAAGACCCAGATGTGACAAAAAACACCTGGTGCAAAATGAGAATCTGGACAAACTTCTGTCTAAGCAGGGCTCTGTCCAGTCAAGGTGTGGTTCCTCCACAACAGGTACCACCACAGAGGACATCACTCTGCCTGCATGGGGCACAGCCTCAGTTCCACTCTGCCTGCAGCACAGACTGAAGTCTACACAGAGGCGAAGCAGTACGACTGAATTCAGCATTATGCAATGATGAAGTCCACAAATTCAAATCAACATCATTAAGAGTATAGCATTTCAGTTAATTACCTTTATTATCCAAATGCAGATCTTATCTGATCTCACTTGTTAACTTATTAACTAACTCTGTTTATTATTGCCTTTCTCCAGTTCTTCTCTCTTCTTAACCTTACCTCCCTACTTTGAAACTTTTTGCTGGCTCTCCCCTCATTTCCCACAGCAAGTACAGTCTCACAGTTTTCCCAAGCCAAAGGCTTTAACTTGATCTGTTTCTAAACCTACTCATCAGCTTCATTTCCATGTAGTCTCCCACTCTTTCCAGGCTTCCAAACTGCTCATTTCTCTCTCCTACAGTCATATTTTCTTTTATTTCATCCTGATACTAAACTCTCCTTTGCCTCTTTCCTTCCATCAGGTAATCTCCTCCTTAATACTTGATCTCCTACATAACTAACAATGGAAAAAAATCAATTGCTACAGGCTGGAGAGGAAAAGACTACAGAAAGGAAATAAAGATGATAATAATAAAAATGATCAAAGATCCAAGGCACAGTATTTGTCTGCCATTTGTCACGTTGGTATGTTATAATGTCTGCTGGAACATGAGTAAGATGCAGAGCAATGGCCTCCATGGATATGCAAGGAGCTCCTGACTAAATTCAAACACAAGAAGGAAGGCACACAAGAGCTAGGAGTGGGAACAGATGGCTCAGGAGGAACAGGGACACAGCCTGAACATGCAGGGATATGTTAGGAGAGTCAAAGATCACCTGGAGTTGGATCTGGCAAGGGATGTGAAAGACAGTGAGAAGGGCTTCTCCACGTGGATGAGCAGCAAAAGGAAGACTAGGGAAACTGTGTTTCCACTGCTGAATGGGGCAGGCAACCTGATGACACAGGATATGGAGAAGGCTAATGTTCTGAAAATCCTTTCCACCTCAGCCTTTACTGGCAAGACTGGCCAGTGGGAGGCCAGTGGGAAAGTCTGAAGTGAACAACATTTACCCTTGGAGGAGGATGATCAGGGCTAGAGAACATCCAAACAAGCTGGATGTACACAAACCCACAGGAACTAACAGAATGCACTGATGGGTGCTGAGGGAGCTGGCCAATGTCACTGTAGGGTTACTCTTGTCTTTGAAAGATCCCAGTGACTGAGGGAAGTTCTCCAAGACTGCAAGAAAGTAGATCACACTCCTTTCTTCAAAAAGGGCAGGAAGGAAGGTCTTGAGGACTGACAGGTTGGTCAACCTCAACTCAGTCTCTGGGAAAGCGATTGAGCAAATCCTCCTGAAAACCATCTGCAAATCAAAGCAGAAGCTCTGAAGCAGCATACGAATATTTGGAGCTACCCAAGTACAATGATAGATAACACTGTCTTCTAATGCATTTTCACATTTAACCCATATGTGTACCTCTTTCACGTTGTCTTTCCTCTTTCTTTTTACTTCAAATGATTAGGTCACCTAATATATCTGAGTAAAAATTTCTAAACCTCAGTGTACAGAAACACAGACAGTACATTTTCTGCAAAGTTGCAGAATCCAGAACACATGGACCTTCAATAATCTTACTGGCTTTGCCTACAGTGCTCCAGTGCTAAGTCCCACTCTCACCTGCATGAGCACCCTCTGGACCAGAGCAAAGCAGTAGGCTCCCCTGGGAAGAAAAACCTCTTGGACACAATTTCAGCCTAGGAGCAACCTGCAAGTGAACCCTACAGATAAGTATTTGTAGCTCTTTTGCTCTCTAGATCCAACTGAGTAATCTTGGTCATTCTTGGGTGGCCTTGAAGACATGTAAGGCCATTTCTATCACTTTTTTCTTATTGCCATTCTGGTGATTTTTCTTTCACTCTATCTGATTATTTCAAGTCTATATTAACCAAAAAATAGATGAATTGTAAAGAACCTTTTCTGTTTGCTAGTCTAAATATGCCATTAGAATATTTTGTATGTATTTTTCTGCAAAAAGTTATCCTGAATTATAGGTCCCTGCTGTCTCCTCCAGTGAAATTAGACTGCTAACATTTCAATTCTGTGTTTCCAAAGATGCTTTGTCTGGTTTTGAGGCTTATGCAATTCCAATTAAGGCCTATTTAAAATCACAGGATATATATACAGCCATTACTGAAATGCAAAAAAAATGAATCCACTCATCTCTCTCCTTTATTCTTTAGTATACTGCCTAGAAATACTACATTCTCTAAATGAACAATAAATATCGCACAACAGAAGCTAATCAAAATAAAAACCCAATCTTCTTTGCTTTAATTTCCAGATGGTATTCAATTTCTGCAAGCACGGGAAACTTTAACTAAAAATTATCCAATTTGAAACAGAGACTGTTAGACTATTAGAGAAAGAATATTAAAATTTAAGAAATGTGCTTCTGCTTGGTGGTTTACGTTCTTGCATAACTTACCCTTTGTCCCTCAAAAAAGTCTGGTCTTTGCTAATTTGCTAAATACAATAGCTCGGGGTAGTTATATACTGTACTGTATTGTGTTTCTGGTAGGCTTTTTACCCAGAGAATAACTGTATTGTCTATAACTATTGTATGCACTGCCCACAAGTCCACAAACCACATCTGCTTAATTATTCGTCCACTGCCAGCAATGAGGACAATGATTCTTTGATTTGCTGCCAGCAGTTTTGTCTCCCGAGTCAGATCCTGCATGTTCGATTTATTTATCAATACCACTCTAAATTTATCAGCTTTCCTGGTAGCAACTGTAAGAGCAGTCCAACTCTGGTAAATGGATGGGCTGACTTGTCTGAACAGTTTTAAGAGGTTAAAATATCAGAAAATAAAAGCCTCAATACCTTTTCTTCTGACGGTAGCTACAATGTTTTTTCTTAATGATTCCCCTTCTAGTTTACTACTTTTAGACTCTATGATTCAAGTGACTGGCCCATGATAGCAGGAGAGCCAAGAAGTCTCTAGGCGTGAGATTCGTCTAACCAAAATTCAAAAACATACAGGCAACACTTTATAGTCTTTGGGGATAGTTGTGTATCTGCTGTTCTTTCTCATCCTCAGACAGGCACCAATGGTAGATCAGAGGAGTAATGCTGGTTTTCCTCCACTCCCTACACAGCGAGACCAAGGTGGCCAGCTACCTAACTGACTGCTAAGGTGGAGTGCATTGAATCTCTGTGCAGGGTTCTGTTCTGCTACTGATCTCTGAGGCAAATGATCTCTCTTTGCTTTGCTTCCTTTTCTTCCAAATTTCCACATGCGTATCTGTCATCAAAGAGCTAAAACAGCATATGTGTCCCTGTTTTCCTGGGAACGCTGAAGCTTATCAGTTTTGTTTCTGTTTGGAAATACTAGGGGCAAATTTTACATATAATCAAGGCAGAGAACAGAAGTGGTATAGAGTGTCATTTGCTTCACTGTCTTGAATAGAAATACAGCATTAAAATAAGGTCATAAAGAAAAAAAGTGCTTCCTCCCATCAAGCAACAGTAATAATTTTAAAAATTCTTATCTTTTACAAAAAGAAAAAAGAAGAAAAATTAGGAAAAAAGAGGCAAAGGAGAAAAGAAAGTATAAGCAAACAGCATTAAATTGAAGCAAAATAGGCTTAAAAAAAAAGGGCAGCCATATATGCCAGCACTTACCATCACAGTCGCAGCTGCCGCAGCTGCCTGGGCTGCCACTGCAGCCTGGTTGGCTTGGTGTTGCGCCGCTTTGATTTTGGCCTGCAAATGTGCAGGAGGGTGAAAATACTTGCATTTCTCCCTCATGCAACGACCTTTTATGTAATCCATACACACGGTTACGGTGTTGTCATTTGTGTCAATCATTGTGCTGTCTGCTGGATGCGCAAAGCGGCAATCAGTCTCTCCACGTGCACAGTTTCCCCGCTGGAACTCCCTGCACACCTACGCGCAAAACAAAACACGTTGCAGGGGCAGAGCTCGGTGCAACGTGAAAGGGCAAGGAGAGCCCCGTGCCCCCGAAAGACAGACCTGCCCCTTTCCCCAGTTAGTTCAAGTTTTACAGTGAGTTCAATTTAATAAACCCTTCGTCTTCTGGTGGGAGAGGGAAATGCATCTATTTTACCCTTACGTGCTTGGCTTCTCAGGTAGCTCTGCAGTACAGCAGCTAAGTGACCTTGACATGCAACAGAAGCATTCTCAATTGTCTTTCCTTCTTCCTGCTTACAAAATAGCTGAGAAGGATACTTACTGAAGTAACTACCCCTACAAAACTACCTGGGAATCACAAAATATTTTGGCCCTCTCTGACTACACTTTATATTCTTGCAGGTTGACTGATAGGGAAGGAGTTCCTCTTGCTGAAAAACCCAGGGAAGATATACATCAAATGCACTGTATTTTTTATGGAGTCTACAAACAAAATTGAGAGCCTTCTTAAAAATAATTTTCAAATATAGGCAGAATGAACACACTGATTTTCCTAAGAAGAAATGTGCTGTAGACGCTAGTGCTTAGGCTTTTGGGAAAGGACATTCACTTCTGCAAGAGTCATTTGGCCTTCTTGTGTACTTGGATCACAATTCCACTGATTCCAGCCATGCAGATCCATCAACACCCAGGGGGGCTCTGCACATAGCTGAGGGTTTGTCCCTTCTGCCTGCTGCCAGGTTGGTAACATTTGACATGTCCATTTGCAGCTCCAGGCTGAAGGGCTATACCATTCCCCTAGCGTCAATCCATAAGGCTATAAAATTCCCTCAGTATCGGTGCAGAAAAAACAAGAGAGAATTAATACTGAAACAAAAAATGTGCTTGTTAGGCATTTCATCAAGGCATGTATACCTGAGGTATTTTGAAGGTAATGAACTTTAAGAAAGATGAAAATTCATGATGTCTGCATATTAGGTTTAAGGAAATGCACTACCTTAAAAATAACATTGTTTAATTACCACTGGCTGCAAGTGCAGAAATCCTGCCTGGTTACAAATTTTTTTATCTGTAGCAACTAAATTTAAGCCTTGATTCTAAACCAACGGTTTTTCCCTCCAGGATCTTTCACACAGCCTAACAGAGGATGTATTTCTAGTCTACAGTACCTCCAGTTTATCAGTCCTGAGGAGTTTCTGGGTAGCAGTTGAACTGGGGACTGAGACCGGTGGACTTCCAGGAACAATGACAGGCGGCGTGGGTAGGATCTCAGTCGGGACTAAGCCAACTCCCGGTGTTACTGGCGTTAGGTAAGGAGCAAAGCTAATAGCCGTGTTCGTTCCTATTGTGGGACCCACTGGAAATGTGGGCTGCAAAAGGAAAACACAGACCAAGATGAAAAAGAAGCCCCTTAATCAATAGCTTACTAGTTGTCTTTTGCTTGTTCTTTCTGCCACTGATTAATTTTCTTAATGAAAAGGTTTCAAACAGCTGGCAAAACACACAGCATACTCTCTTCTTTTAATCATGTAACACACTGGAGAAGCACATGAAGAACCGCCTTTGTAAAGCTATTATTGGAAAAGAGTCTGCAAAAGAGCAAAGGAAGTCATACTTTGAACCTGAACCTCCGTGGAGGTCCGGCTTACATTGCAGGTTTATTTACACATCTAAATGTAGAAATAACACAGACTTTATTGCTTTTTCTCAATTTCCTTGGGAAAACAGGCTATTTTTCAAAGTACCAGATTTCATAGGCAAAGCATTATTAACTATATTAAAGCCATATTTCTAATAAGAGTATACATAATGAGGTCTTTGGCATGTAACTTCCATCTGTTTGCATACTGTATTTTGCCACCTCCTGCAATTATATGTTACTGTGGCTCATACATTGAAAAAACTCACTTTTGCAAATGTTTGTGTGCTCAGCTGTCACTAGCGGCAAGCAGCATAAATATTATAATCTCAGCTGGACACAATATTTAGAAAGGGATTATTCAGGCTTAGCTAGAGTTCATCATATGGAAAACTTTGATTGGAGGGAATGATACGGGTTTAAAAATCTTCTTTCATGCCTTCCTACAGTGAGCCAGTGAAGTCACAATCAGAAGAAAGAACACTTGTGTGATGCTAAAACACAGCCCCGATGAGGCAGAATAGTGGGTTTGTTACCACCAGCTCCACAGGGGTGGAGGCAGAACATCACCATGACCACACTCAGACCTGGAAAGTGCTTTAGTTCTGCAGAACTGATGTTTACCCCAGAGACTGAAGCTAAAATTATAAATGAGGAAAACTATGCGGAAGAACAGGACACATCTCAGATTAGCTTTGTCCGAAATTAAGTTTCCAAATAAACCAGCAGCTAGAAACATAACAGCAGAACACTAGGACTTCAAACCACTTTAACAAAGGAGGAGTTTCTCATTAAGGTGGCCTGCACAACATACAGTATGTAGAAAATATGCAAGAGAAAGCACAGGAGCTAGAAGGGCTTGTTTTTTCCTGTTTTGTTTCGGGTCTGGGTTTTTTTTGTTTTCTTTTTCCTCTGGGACCAATGACTAAATTATAAGTGAATGTAACTTAGTAACATAAAGATGCTTTGAACATGCAGATTAAAAACGATAAAGAATTGTATAGAAATGGCATCTACCTGCCCTAAAGAGTTAAAAGTATCTAACGCCCTGTTTTTACTAGTGATCAAAACTGCCTGATACCAAGCAAACCAGTTCACATATCAAATGTGAGCTAAATTCTTGCAAGCGTAATATTGAACATTTATATAAAACAATGGTTCGTCTATGTTGAGGAAAACGTGTCGTGTGAAGTACAAGTAACAGCTTTGTATCAGATGTAATTTTAAGAGTCAATCCACATGTCAAATCACTTCTATGGAATTTTCTTTCACTTTTTATCCATTTGGTCAAGGCTGAGTCATCTTAATCTGGTAATTTATGCGAGACAGAGAAATAAAACCTGGCATTTTTATCACAGCAATCAGTAGAGAAGACATTACGTCAATAAAATTGTAAAGTTCAAATGATGAAATGGGAGAGAAGAAAAAAATATAATTTTGCCACTTCAATTTTTCTCATAATACTAAGCAGTGGAATCTGTTACTTCATCAAAACTTTTTCTGGTGAAAATGCAAGCAGTAAAGACACAGGAAATATCAAAACACACTAGGCCAATATAACCAAGATACAACTTGATTACCATGTGCCAGAAATTCAGGGAGTCCTGACACCCAATTCCCAATCCCACTAGACAGCAGATGTTTTAAGTATAAAAACACACTTGAAAAAGGCATCTGGGGTGAGCCTCCTGTGATCAAATACAGATGTGTTCTTGTGAGATGCTTACACTTGACTACTGTGGTAGCCAATGGAAAGACAAAGGCAAAGAAAAATCAGCTAATGCAAATGCAGACGTCTGAAACAAGCCAAGCGAATGACAATCAGGAGTACCTGTGTCTTTTGATGAACTATAAAAGGACCTTACAAGCCCAATGCAAAAGTTGATGCCAACACTCCAGATGCCTCAAGTTAGAGAAAGAAATCCCACTCTAGTGGGATGCCTTACACTAGGCATTTAGACTGAAAAAGCAACATTAGCAGCCATGTGTGAAAAGTTTAATTCATATATTACTTGCCAAACCATACTTTGGAAGTCTGATACAGAGAGCAGCTCAACTGCAAGGGCAGCCCAGAGCAACTGATGCTGTTCATGCATGCAAGACTCTAGTTCTATGTCACCTTCTGGATTTGAAGTGTCTCAGGCACCATGTGCATCACCTTGAGACAAAACCACTGAGTTTGTGAAGTGCATGCACCACCAATTTTCTGTCTTAGCCTGGGACACTTCAAACTTCAACAGAGTAAGAAAATGCTATCCAAAATGACATTAACTTTTGTTCCTGGCATTAATAGTTAAAGCCATTCAAACCCATAGACTCCTGAGAAACTTTGCATTCCTACTCATATAACTTGCTAGCAAATTACTGTTATTATACAAATTTTCACCTCCAGAAGGCTTATAAAATCTTGCAAACCCAACATGAACTGAATGAAGGGAGAAAAGATGAAAAAATTGCAAATTATTTTGGGATAAAAGAAAATTAAATCAAATCTACAGCAACATGCCATTTTATCTTCAAATGCAAACATAAATGAACATATCTTTAGCATCTCAGCAACTCCTTAAGGGACTATTTTTATTGATACTAGTTTAGAGAACTTTTGCAGGTTAATATAGTCTTCAACTTTACTTACCATTAACACCATCAGAGAAATACACTTACCACTGGCTGTAGGGGCGTCCCTGGAAACATGAACTGCATTTGCTGGGCAAGCATTGCTGCTGCAGTTTTTTGTTGAATTAAGTTGTTCCTGCCATTGATTTCCAGCTGAGTTTTTAAATGTGTTGGTGGATGAAGGTACTTGCAGTTCTCCCTTGTACAACGACCCTGGAAAAAGAAGTCACACTTATCGGTCTGCTGCTTTTGATGATAGTTTAATGCCTTGGAGCAAAATATAACACTATAAACTAAGCAGGAACTAATGAAACACAGGGTGTGTCCTGGGAACCATGTAGCAGGCTGGGAGGAGCTGATGGCCTTGAGCTCTGCCTCAGCCCACGACCTCTGATTGATCATTTAGGCTATTAGCCACAGGAAAAAAAAAAACAACAAAAAAAAACCCCAAAAAGGCTTTGGATCAGCATTTTCATTGTTAAGTACAGATCACTGCAATACAATTAATACTCTGAGAATCACCCAGACTGCCTGAACTGCCTCTCATGGCATCTTCACTAGAGTATGTGGTGTCACTGCAACATAAAAGTCTTTTTATAAATGACATAACATTATGAATAACAAATTGAAGCCTTCTTTAAGAAAAAAGCAGCTTTTAAGTACATCGTATTAAAAATAATTGTGTGAGTTCATGGCAGCAAGGATCTAATCTGACCACTCTCTGCTTGTGTTCTCTCGTATGCTCACCCTTATTCCAGTTCACTGCCTTCTAGCCTCCTGTTTTTATGACATCAGCACAACTTTGAACTATTTCCATTCAAGTATAAAAGAACAGAAGTAAAGCCGGTACTTTTACAGACTAAATTTAGAAGCAGTGCGTGGAGCTAAATCTGAAGGTACACAGCAAAAGGAAAGCTCCTAATCAACATGAAAGCAGGAAATTTTAGACAGCTATGAGATAATAAAAGACAACAAAAATATAGGTGGGCTGTCATCTCTGAGGTGACTTGTGTTGGAGGAGATGGACAAGGAGCACAGCTCTAGAAGGTGTGCAATGCTGACCACAAACGTAGGAGAGCGACATAAGACGTGCTGATACATTTTCCCTGCAAAGGGAAATTGTAAGGTGCACCAGGAGGTTGTGCAGCTGCAGGGCAGGACCTGCTGAGATCAGAAGCTCCTTGATGACATAGCTCACAAACAATCACAGAGTTTTAAGAGCTGTGACCAGAGGGCCTAGAGCATTAGTAAAACTGCATTTTTATACTCAACTTGTATAAGGTAAGTTTCCAAATTGAGATGTTTTTAAAAGTGCTTTTTAAACTTTCCATTCACTGGTATTAGGGCTTTACTATTTGTAGCCAAGCAGGAATATTCTCCAATAGCCACGAAAGCATCAAGATCCCTATGCAAGAACATCACACAGTACAGACACTCCTGACTCTGTGTATGCATACCCCGCCACACACAGCATGCTACAAAACTTTCAGTATACTTTGAATGTCCCCAAACAACAGTGTTAATGTTATACTTTTTAGTTAAGACACCAAAATACCGCTGATTCTGTGTCTAATCTGCTATAAGGATGTAATAAGTAGCTGTACAGGAGTGAGTTAAACATGTTCAGGAAGGTTCTCCTGCACTGAGGCTGATGGGAATGCAAATAGCTATTTCCACACTATTAAACAATTGAGAACAGCCCTTTCCTGAACTACCCCTAGCCACTGTTTGGGAGTATTCCAAACAACAGAGGCCAGAAAATGTCAAGAAAGCTAAAAATTTAAGAAAAAACAATGGTCTCAACGCTCAGGAACAATGGTCTCAGTGCTGTTTTAACCTGCTAGTATAGATGCAGCCACTTTCAGGACATGCCTTCCTTCTGTTGAGCAAATCACTAATGCTACCTGGTTTAATGAAGTACACAAAAGGAATGTTATTTTGACAAGCTGGCATGAGCAGAACCAGAAATAGGCACAATTTGACAGACACAAAAGAAGGCTGGCTCTTTCACTTGGCCTTCAACTCCATAATGCTAAACTGGGGAAGGTTCAGTGCAGGCAAAGCCCATATGCTTTTGTGTTGGCTGATGAGGCCAACTGATTTAGACATTTTCAACTGAGACCCATTTTACCGTAATCTATTTTGTGTATGAATGGTTCATACAGCAAATCTAAAAATTAAAACAGCAGAATCACATCAAAGCACTCTACCTGATGGAAATATCTACCTATCACAACAAAAATGCTTCTTAAGTACGGATTGCGAGCAACTGTCCACCACAGTGGCTTTTGAAGTACCTTCAATTTGAAGAGTGCCTCCAGTCTTACCTCTGACACAGCTACTGTATACCATCACTTCAAGCTCTGCAAAGCAACCCATGGTGCACAAAAGATTGGTTATTTCTGAAAACTTTCAAAATAATCCAACCATACAAAAATGTAGTGTCCTCTCTAACCTTAGTCATGTCTGTGCCTCATTTACTAGTTTTTTGAGCTGCCAGTTAGCATTGAACGTATAAAAGAGCTGTGTGGTCTTGCAACGCTGCTATAGAAAGCCCTCTAAACAGATCAAGCCTTGTTGAAACTAAATGACCCAAAATAAACTGCAGTGGAATGAGCACTCAAAATAGTGAGCAGATTAATCCACCTCTCACTACCAAAGTTAAAAAAATTCTGAGACCAGCTTTTACTTTTTGGACTTACAATGGGAGCAGGAAAATGCCTATAAGCAACTTTTCATTCCTTTTTTTCCCAAATGATCCATCTTCCAACTACTAATCACTGCACAAACAAAAATTCAAACTTGTACTATCATTTCAGTCAAAGGGGACCCTGACTTTTATTGTTTATTAAAAAGTCAAGTATGAAGTTCAACTGACATGACAGCACATATCAACCAAACAGCAGAGCTGCATACAACACACAGACATATTCAACATATTGGTTGAGTCAACATCAGTAAGAGTCCACTTTGGATCTTTTCAAAAAACTACTGTGCTAGCAGGCCACATGATCACAAACGCAGAGACAAAATTGAGTACTTTAACTTTAGGGTGCATTAGTATCAAGCCTCTGGAGTAAGGTTTGATTCATCACAGTTCTTATGACCACAGCAGTTTAGGAACTGTTCGGCAGACATTCAGTCCCTCCAGCGCATGACGGCACAAACTCAGCAAGACAAGGCAGGCGGCAAGGAAAAATAATTGCTTCTTACAACTTTTAACTTGCTCCCAGATATGAGTCAGAGTCCTGAAACTGAGGGTACAGACAGATTGGTTTGAAACTGGGTGCCTAGAAACTCCTGTCACCCATGAAGCGAAGGTTATCAACAAGCACATCATAAGTGGTTGTGCGCTTCCCATGGGAGTTCATGCGAAAAATTCACTTTCAATGAGCTGTCTCCTTATCTGCAATGGATAGTAACAATGAACAGACATCAGATTAAATTCGCAGCAGTCTGTTACTCCTCCCTCATCCTGGAAGGTTGGTACCTGACTCTGACCTTTCGTTTCTCTGCCTTTGTCCTCTACAGCCAGCCCAGCCTAATGCATAGCACTACATTTCAGTCAGGTAATGCAAAGTTTTTGCAGAAAACTACTTTTCTACTGCTAATTAGACAGACCAGGAACATCTGTGGCTCACGCTGGGCTGTGCCACAGGATTCACTCCAGTGAAGCAGTGGGAGAGGGAAAGGGTGCACCAAGGAGCTGGGAATGCAAAGGACTCCAGCGCTGATCACTCAGGCATAGCAAGGAGAAGCTTCTGCTACAGGGGCAATAGTCTTGGGAACTGCTACCTGAGTGGCTTAATTTCAAAAACACATCCCTTAACAAACCATGTCACACCAATGACTTTTTTTTTTTAATCAGCAAATTTTCCTATTAAGAACAATAGGTAGTTTGTCTAAGATCAATGGAACAAGACAGTCCATAGACTAGAGTGTATTAAAAAGCTAGGTATGTGCTTAGAATTTTAAAATAAGCAAAACAAGGTGAGTGCAGAAGTAATACCCCATAACTTTGCATATTAACATATTAAGAACCCACTTCCTGTCTACAAGTTGTACAGCCACGCGTCATGTCTTGAATATTTTATAAAAACACAGCCTTCTTCAGTATTTTACTATTGCTCTAATAGTAATAATAATAATAATATTCATCCAGGCTTGGGAATTCCTTATGCATAATAATGAGTTAGCTTTTACTTACTAAAATTATCTTTACCTTTCATAAAAAGATGGTTGAACAGAAAAAAAAAAGGCAAAACAATGTTTATCTCTTAAGCCAAGAATCAATTAAAGCATCCATGATTTTGCTCAGGTACTGACTTCAGACAATTTACTGATGCAACGAGTGGGAAATAACAGTGCGTGCCTCCCCCACGTCACAGCATGATCTAACATCTGACACAAGCATCCCATCACCTTTAAAAGACAGGTTATCTGACGAGAAGCAGAAACAGGGAGGCCTACTGCCTTGCAGACGTCTGTCCTTTGTTCTGAACCTCGCTCCCCCGGGTGCTTCCAGCTCCCTCTACCCACCTCTGTTCTCCAAAAACTCCCAGTTTCCTACTGTACCCCACCTCCATCCTTCCTTCTCCCCCAGAACACCCTCCCACCTCTCCTAACTATAGACCAGGAAACAACTCATACGATAAATATAACTTGCTCAAGCCGTGCACGTCCTGAAGAGCCAGCCAAGATGTGCACGCGGCTGGCAGACCACACTTGGGAGCAGCTTAGTGCCCGCTCCAGCCTCTTCCTTAATAGGGCAGTACTTTGAATCTCTCTCGTACCCAGACACTGATTTTTGCATAACCAGTGAGAACTTTGAGATAAGTCTTTGAGATGTCTGCTTCTAGCAACTTTGCTTCAAATTGGCTATGATGTTCAAAAGCTATTAGGGTGAGAGGATGATACTGGCAAAAATATGGATAGTGCAATTATGCAAAACCTATTTCCTTAAGAAAACAAGCTAAAAGTAACAAATGCAGATGAAATTGTATGATCTCTCAGGATTAAATATGCAGTCTAATGGGGGAAAAAAGAAGTGTATGACTTCCAAGACATGAATGGTTTTAGAAGGCATCTGAGTAACTGGTTCTACAAGGAAAAAAAGGTTTTCTAGTTTCCAGCTAGACACCCTAAGATCCAAACATTTGCTATAGTTAGAAAAGACAACACACACATACATTTTTTAAAAATACTAATCACCTGATGCCACAATTAGCTCTCCTACTGGAAAAAAAAATTTGGTGTTACGCAGCATCAGCAAACTTGTATGTCTGTAAAGATCAGAACACAGTTTTATAAACTTGCAACTGTGAGCATGCTGCTCAGCTAGACATCACCTGCTTGATGTTGATATTAGATACCTGAACGTATAACATACTGTTCAAACCTTGGCAGAGCAACAGCTAGCACAGGCTGCTGTCCGGGGCGGTGGCAGCACAGAGCAAGAATAGCTACAGAGACAGCAGCGTCAGCAGCTGTGGAAGTACCTAAGCCGTAAATACTTCTCTGGAAGAGTTTCTGACAAGAGCAAAAACTGTTTCTTCTCCTTTGGGATTCCTCCTCAGCAGTCCCTCAGCAAATTTTGATTAGCAACATGTGTGGCCTCACCCAATCAATTTAACAATTTCACCATTGCATAAATCAGGAACTTCACAATTCCGATAATCCTATGCTCCCTGAGGCTTAAAATAGACCCAGTCAATAGGAGGGCAGGTATTTTGAGAGACTTAAGCTTCTGTTCCTGTGCACAGCCAGCCACACTAACTCTACAACCCCAAAACATCCAGTTCAAAAGTTATTTTTTAAATGCAGAAATAGCAAAAAGGGGAAAAAAACCCACTAAAGAAAACACTGACATTGTATTCATATGCAGAGAGGGAAGATTCCTCTTGTTCTACAGGACATGCATGTATGCACTACCCTATATATTTTAGTACATGAGAGCTCAATCACCAACAGCACTTTCAATATTCATGGAAAACCCTCCTCCTTCAGTTTGGACTGAGTTAAAAAGTATTTTCCATCTAACATCACAATCTATGTATTCAATTTTCCTATGCAGGTCATTCTGCTTCGTAACTTCTCTCAGAAAGTAAAAAAACAGATACCACAGCTCCATTAAAGTATTCTCTTTGCACTTGCTGTGAATATGCACCCTCTCACACAATCTTGTAGGACTACACATGCTTATGGAGTTATGCATATGTGCAAGGACTTAGGGGATTTAGTTAAATCTTAAGAATGACTAGTCATAGGCTTTTAAAAATGTAACTTAGCATTTTATTTCTTCCTTAAGGCATACAAAAAAGGGTTTTTTTTTTCTTAAATTTTGTATAATTTTGCATCTAGAGTATGTGGGCTTGCAAATATGCATGCCTATGAAAACTCAATTCCTTTAGTCTAAGCAGAATTGTATCAAATTTTATAGAAATAAACAGAGATCGGAATAAGAGCTCTTATTTTGAAAATGAGACATATTTGAACTATTTGTGAAATAAAAAAATAATTTTAAAAGGACCAAATTGGGTAGTAATAGAAATACTAAGCTTTTGATGAAGAGCTCAAATATCTCAGACTTCACTGTTTACCGTATCTCTTACAAGCAATAGACCTAAAGGAAAAAACGTACTTTTAAGAAACACAAGCATCTCTTATATTACACTTGAAATAGTTCAGCTCTTGGATCTGTTTTCCTGGGAAAAAAAACCAAACAAACTAAAAAACACAAACGAAAGTCACCAACAAAACCAAAAACTCTGCTGAGAACTTAATTCTGTATTTCTAATGCCACCTTCCAAGTCCACCCACCAAAGTTAGTGAGCATGGATACATATTTATATGCACCTACACACTTCCATTTCAAGAAAAGTAGAAGGCAAAAGTAGAAAAGAAAAAGAAGGCAAAAAACTCTCAGGTGGCTTCAGTCTGATTCGGCTTCCAGCAAGCTAAGAGAACCCATTAGTTACTCTTTTAATGACTTCAAATTTTTTTGGAAGAAACCAAAAGCTGGTAAAATAAAAATGAATCATTTTATTCATAAAATTAGAGAACAAGAACTGCCTGTAACTGATGGAAAAAATAGAAAAATATTGAACAAAAATGGAAGTCTTACAAAAAGATGGAATGTCTAAATGATGTAAGTCTTACCACTAAAGACTTAATAGGAGATATTTATTTAAATGGAAAAAGACAAAATGTTCTACTGAAAAGCACATTTGCAATGCACAAAGAGCTCTGAGTCTCTCAAGATGCTCTTTCAAACAAATGTTGAGCATAGCTATAGAAAATGGTTTAATAATTTGGCTTGCAATATCAAGGGAAGTGTACTCCATATTAAAATTGCTCAGAAGAGAAAGAACTCAAGCAGATATTGCAGATGCCAAAAAAAAAGACATTTACGAAATTGTAAGTAGTTTGACAAACATCCTCGAGATTACCCTAACAAATAAGAAAAGAAAATCCAGACAGAGAAACAACAGTTTAAACTAATACCAATTTATTTTATTTCTGTGTTTACTGCCTTGAAAATAATTTGAGAATAATAGAGCAATATAGATTATTTCTTCCCCAATTACATTGCTCCTTTTATTTTTCTTTTTCCATTCCCCCGCCCACTGGCACTCAAAATCAACCTGTTATTTTTATCTTAGCTTCAAGTTTGGCTACCAGCATTGATCAGTAGTACATCACAAGTAACTGTGGACAACCCTTGAATTAAATCTTCACTCTGATGCACAGCGACAACTTTCACAGAAAAAGAGGCAGCCAACACGTAGTACAGGGGAAAAAAACCACAGAATGAACAAAAAAAAGCAGAGGGAACCTTGACCTTGTTCAGATAAAATTCCTCAAGTGTCTGTTTTCTATTGCACAGGTGGTGAGACTTTTCACACTGTGCAAAGTTGCCTTGTAGGGCTCCAACAAACACACAGCTCCTCCCGTAGGAGGACTACATGCAGCCTGCTGTGGGACTCAAGATAGGTTTCAATAGCAGAATGGTGATTTAAGCCCTCCAACTCTGCCCAGTCAGAGAAGTCAACGTATTCATGGATTCCTGCATTATAGAAAAAATGTCTAAAACCTTTACAGATCCTCACAATACAGCATTACATACAGTTAACTGATGGCTGGGCAGCTTCAACGCACCTGCTCATCTCAAGGATTGAGTGTTTTCATTGAAGACAGAAGAGAGCTGTGTAAAATTGCAGATGAGACCACACAGTAAGTCAAGGCGGCACAGGATTTTGCTAGTAAACAACATACTCCACCATTAAATTTAACTTAACTGAACTGTAAAAGAAGAAGATAAGAGCTTGGGAAAAAGCAATTTTCTTCAAATTTTCTCAGTATCTCCAGAGTAAACAAAAATAGCCATTCCAGAAGTAATGCCACTAAAGAGAGGTAAGTTGTTTGACTGCAGGTCAGCTGGCAAGAAAAAAGGCAACAGCAGTGTAGCAGAATGGCAGAAGACTGAACACGAAGACAGGCATGGTGGGCCAACACTTCCTGGCCTACCTCTTTCTTCACCTCCTTTATCATTCCCATAAAAAGCCATCAAGCAGATGTATGCTGACTTTAACGCAAGCTTGCTCATACAAACAGGACTGAGATTAAACTCACTTGGCTTGGAAACACCACTGTGCAGTGAAAAGGTAGGCAAAGATAACCACAGAACCAAGTCAAGCCCTGAGACACTTTATTTCTCTCTTGGTGGCCTGTAAACGAAAGTCACTGTTGGCTCAGGACACAGCCTACATCCTCCAATGTTTATACCACATGTTCGTTGCCACATCCAGGTTAGAAAAGAAAGGGTGAGTAGCGAGGACAAGTCTTTGCTGCAGGGCTGCCTATGAACCCAAATGGTGAACATCCCAGCAAGGGCCAGACAATAAGCTGGCATGCTGGCAGCGATTCCCTCAGTGACACACCAGGAATTTTAATGTGCCTCAAGAAAAGCCATAAAATCAGCTATAAGGCATCAAAAAAAGAGCAGGAGATATGCCTTGGCAGTGAGGAGCCTGGTTGACCAGATCAGAAAGAAAATGGGAGGCAAGTGCTATAAAACTTATTCATTAGCTTCCTACAGCAATTCATCTGGCCAAGGGAGTCTTGAGAAGATGCTTCATTTGAGAGTTGCAGTGAATTAAAGATTTGGAAAAGGCTCATTATTTAGAAGAGTCCCACCATATGGAAAAGATCATCAGCATGATGTAGCAAGTCCATTATGTACCAAGGGACCCGACTGGTGTACTATAGAGAAGGGCAGCCCTAACATACCAGGAGCGAGTGACCTTGGACACCGGTGTGTCACAGCCTCCAGCTCTTGAGCTGGATGTCCAGCAGCCATGAACTGCTAAGGTGGTGACGTGATGTGCCGCTGCAGAGTCCCTCGGCCACTCCTCTTGGGGATGCTTTCACCCCGGCCAGGCCACCCTGCACCCATCTGTGTTCTGGGGCTCCCAGTCCAGCTGGGGCTTCCTGTGCCTCTTCTTTGGTAGGGATTTCACACTCTCTCGGCCAATCATTTTTCAAACAAAAGGAAAAAAGGAAGGGCCGACTTAAACACACAAATCACCGAGGACACCTTACATAACTGCAGAGGTGAAAAGTACACAGTCCTGTCCCTCTGCAGAGGAGGAGTGTTTACCCACTCTCACCAGCAGTGCTGGAACCGCAGCTGCGTTATTAATAAATCATCGGCTCTGCTCCCAGGACTAGCCACCAAGGGCTGGACTCTGACACCAGCTCTCAACTAATTGGAAAGTTGCTGAAAACAAACAGAAACTTCTCGGTGTTTTAGAAACGCTATTTGGAACTCCACCAAAACCCAAGAATTACAGAAAAAAAAGTCCTAAAAATGAATATATATGCATTTTCAAGAAAGAATCACACACAAAATCCCCCTTGCTTTCTATAATTGCTGAGAAGCAGCAAACAAATTATTGAGATGAAAAAACACTGTATCACTACAGGGCTGCCTGTAGAGAGCAACCAAATCTGCCAGGCCAGAAAAGCAAAGGGTAAACAGGCCACTTTTCCCCACCTTTTTTGTACCCAGTCCATGCTCCTCCTCTTCTGGGAATTGCTTTCTTAACATCAGTGAAAAATTTTAGTTTATATACTTTCTTGCAATCTGACATACCTTGAATTTTCCTCTTTGAAACCAATACTACCAGCAAGAGGGGCAGTGAGACCCTCTGCCCTGAAGCAGGAGGACATAAGAGTTACCATTAAGAAATACTCAGAAAATCAACCAACTAAATCAGCTTTAAAAAAAAAAGGGATGGAGAAGGGCAGAAAAGGTCCAGAAATTCAAGGAAGAGAAATGAATGAAGCTCTGGCATCCCAGTAAGGTAAAAAAGTACTTTTTCTTTTTTGCTGAAGGGCTATCTATCCTTTTCCACGTGGTACTAGGAAGCTTCCAGAAGATCTAGCAAAAATACAAGAAGTATAATGCAGTCACATTTATCTCAAATGGTAGCTTACAGAATTAGGCAGCTAAATCACATTATGAGAAAAGATAAGACATATTAGGATGTCTTATTACCTTCCCTGAATGCTATATTCATTCCAACAGCAGAATATGGGATTGTGGTCTTGAGAATGCTTATAGCTTCTCAATATTCTGTTGAAGGAGCAGATAATTATTATCTTCCTTAAGACAGACTCGGCGCTGACTAAACAAAATTTGAAGTTAATTTCAAATTAAAATATTGCCTCTAGGTTTTCCAAGGCATATATCTGTGACTTTTGGGGAAATTCACACAATGGACTCCCTGCCATTTATTACACTGCAATGACATTGCCAGTGTATTCCAATCTATGGTACCTCTCTTCATCAGTGTCATGAGCAGATGCAGCGATACCAACCTCAATTACATGACCACTATCTACTATTTTTTCTAGTATGACTACTAAACTACGATTTTACACAGCCTTCTTTCCCAGACAGCAAATAGGCAGTCAAATGGTATTTCTTTTAACCCTGACAGTCAGTTGATAATAATACTCTAACACATGTTCATCTGTCTCCTGGCCTGAATGCAAGCTACTCACTCCCTTTTGGGCCTATGCACAGGGCTGGCTCTACAGCATCACATTAGGAATGTGTCCATTAAAATTATTAATGGATTTCTCGGTCTTCTTCTGAGACTAGACAGCATGCATTACTCCCACTCTACACAGAATAAACTGAAACCAAGTATAGTTAAAAGAGTTGACAAGTGCCTGTGGGTTTTGGCTGAGAAGATGCCTGTCCTATTTCTACTCTGCCACTGAATCCATGTGGCAACTACTGCTCTTGGGTTTTGGGAGTCCAACCAACCACCTCAGGGTTAGCAGTAAAGATGCCAGTTTCAGAGACTCGCCCACGGGTCTCCAGAGAAGTGAACACCTGGCCAAGACGCCAGTCACACCTCCTGCCTGCCTCACCTGCTGCACCAGCACCTTTTTGATGGAGACCAGACCCCCTCCACATGCCACACCCTCTCCAGAAAGCTGTCTGTGACGGGCACACATTGAGGCAAAGAAGAATACAAGACTGGAAGAGAGCGCACACATTGCATGGACAGCTTATCTCCAATATGCTCTCCTCAACTATTGGCTCCCAACCAGTTCACCTGGGTGAACTTCCACCTTGCCCCAGCTCTCCTCTTCTTGTGCATTTCCTCACCTTCAGCTTTACCTCTTCCCTGCTCCTGTCACCAGAACCTGATACCAGACAGAGCTATGTCCTCAGGCTGAAGCCAGCTCAGTGTGTGTGGAGCCTGTCTGATCTACACATCAGCCCGCACATGGGCTCTGCTAGGCATGTATAGATGGAGAGTTTTCACTTACAAAATGACCAAATTTGAGTGAAATTGCACAAAAATAGCATAAAGCAAACTACTGATATCAGAGCAACCCTCCTACTGGATCTCGAGGTTCAGCGATAAACAGTGAGAAATCAAGTTTATTATTGAGCCACTTTAAAGAAAAACTTAAGAAGGAAAAACAAGGTATTTATGTCTCAACTGTTTTTCAAAGGCAGTTGAAGTGTTTCACCAAAACTTTAAATAAACACTCTGAGTCAGTCACTCAAATGTTTCAGTCCAGACAGTTGCATTTTGAGAGACTTACAAACCACAGAAAAGTAGAATATTATTTGGTAAGTGGTGGGGAAGATTTAACCCAGGTGATGATGATGGCACACTGTTTGTTGGTAATAAAACATTCAGGTGTGCCTCATCAACATGCCTGACCAAAGTGTAATGGTCACAGCAAATCGAAGCACTTATAGAGAAATAAAAGTATTTAAACATAGTGGTAGTAAGCAAAACATTCTTCTTAAAAATGAAATCAGCTGGACCATTCCTCCAGAAACACTTTAATGCAAGCAGTTGTTACATGTCCAAGCTGATGCACTCTACGGACAGAATAAAGAGTTACTAAACAACATTTGGAAAAATATAATGCCTATAAGCATAAAAACGTCATTTCAAGGCAAACACTTTGTTGTATTTCAAATTGCATTGAAAGGGATCATGTACTAGTTTACCAAGTTTTTCCAGTGTCACAGAAAAGCCCAAATGATTTATGCAGAAAGAAAGGAAGTCACAACCATTTGATTCTAACAAGAACTTCTCTGATTTGTTTTCTTCAGCTGTTTGAAGATGACAACTCCCCAGTTCTTAGCAGGGAAAAGAAGTTTATCAAATATTGACAGGCAATTACAAGATCTGCTATAAAATGTGCAAATCCACTTGGATAAAGGAACCAGTTTTGTGACTTCTTCTTCCCTCTCCCTAAAGTTTCTACAGGAGACAAGCAGGCTCCCTTCCCTGCAACAGTGACAAACAGACAGCTTTGAGTGTCTATCTCTTGGAAGCTTCCACAGGTTTGGCACCGCACTCATCTGTTTCTCAGGAGAAACTAACTCAGGATCTGACATACTGTTCTCCAAACAGGAACCAAAGTACCACATAATTTATGACTTTCCTTTGTGGGTAAAGTGTTTTCACTGCCTGCACCTTATCTGAGCAGCAGTTAGAAGACAGAGATTCCCACCAAACATCTTTTTGTCAAATGCTTCCTTTTGTTTGGGTGCCAAGGGGGAAGAAGCAGGATGCGGTCAGAAGCCAAAGGCACAGCCAAGGCTTCCATCACTGCTTTTTATGCCAAATGGCAACAACAACCAAGTGAGAAACTCGAGGAGAAGATTATACAAACTTCTCCCTCTCTGCTCCAGAGCAGGAATGGAGAGTCCAGAAGTGCTGAGATCTTTCCTCCCTGGAGGAGGAAAAAGACCAAAACCAACAAGGCCTCAAAACTGCACAGAGACTTCAAAAAGGTACCCAGCACATCACCCAGCCTGGCAGCACAGCTGAACCATGTCTTCGTCATTCCCAGGAGAACCATTCATCACAGCTACATTGCAGGGCTTTGGATTAAATATTCTTTATAAATGTCACAAGGCTGAAGAATGTATTACACTAAAACTCTACAAACCAAAACAAAGTTTTGTGGAAGAAAAAAATACATAGTGATCTCACGCTTTTCACAATAGTGACTGTTTCACAGCCAGGAACCATTAAGTATTTGTTTCTATCTTCTATTTTTATTCGTCTGATGTGCACATCAGAAAGTGATTACAATTGTCATGGCATGTCGAATTCAACCTAAAGGACATACAGGTTAAAATGTAGTACAGTCAGAAATGCTAATTGTAATTGAAACCATCTTGATTTAGATTTTTCAAAGAGCCTGGACAGTCTGGAAAAGAAATATTTAAATGGCCAATTCAGCGGTTTTTCCCCATGCTGCTGCTTTTCAGTGAAGAAAAATTGTGATGCATGAGTACCATTCATCAGGAGAAAGAGCCAAAATATGAGATCACTAACCAGAAACTAGACAAGGTTTAGTCAACTCCCTTGTTTATTCACTGGGGCTTCAAAGTCCCATGGAGAGGGCGGGACGAAGTTTAGATGATTCCACAAATTTAACACTAACATATTAAAATAATTTTAAGCATTATAACTATTTTAATCAGTCTGTAGTAGTTAGCATTGTTCATCATGGGTTTCAAGCACAGCAGAGAGAGGGACTCTCTCAACAGTGACTGCATGAAGATTGGCATATGTAGCACTAAAAGCTATTTTGCCATGTTAGGAAGACAAAGGCTAGAGTC
Source organism: Xenops minutus (assembly GCA_035221455.1). NCBI lineage: Eukaryota > Metazoa > Chordata > Aves > Passeriformes > Furnariidae > Xenops > Xenops minutus. The sequence continues at coordinate 78,110,612 of JAWWEE010000001.1, read as the reverse complement.
AGGTTTTCTTCATCAAATGTAATCTCAAATCATGCCCAAAAGAGTCAACATTTACCTCTTATCACCCATTCACAAGGCAACCTACAAAATATCACTCTTCAGGCTATCAAATCCCTATGCTATACTACTCAGTAAATAAAACAATGAAGACTGAAAGAAGATCTATTTTCAAAGATGCTTTCACATCTTCAGGCCAGTCTTGGGGCACATAAGATGCTTCATAGGCTAAGTATCAGGGTACCAAAAGACACAGTATGGGAATGTAAAACTCATTAGGGATGCTCTTGAAGACCTATGAGCCAGATGGAACATTTTCATACAAGGGCAAAGCTCTGACCCAAGGCACTGCTGAATAGAGCACAAGCAAACAGCTGAAAGATGCAGGAGGTTGGAAGGACTGCACTTACTTTCCCTCATTGGTAGGCAAGCCACACGCTACAGGACATAAGGATTTTATATACAGGCACACCAACCACATAAAAACAGTGATATTTTCATAAGAGTACCTTTATACCTCTAAAAACATGCCCTGTGACACAGAGATAGCTTTGGAAAGGAGTTAAACATGAATGCACTCCAAGCACATCATTATTAGCTTTACAATTATTGAGTTCTGTTCGTTTTAGTAGATTTTTAGATACCTTAAAGGCAGACTGGCTAGAAGTATCTTGCCTTCCTACAGAAGATTTTGTGGAATACAGTAAATAATCTCAATCTTGCTTGAAAAGTAACTTCAGTAGAAAGGAATAAACTGGTAATGGGGAAAATGTCTTTTAATTAATTTTAAATTGACATAAAGACTACAGAAGCACTGTTAGCATTTTTAAAAAAAATTGTCTCCTCCAGTAGATGTCACAGGCCTTTTTATTTATTTTACTTTACCATCCCACACTGAAAGCGCAATGTTTTACCAGCAAGTACTTATCCAAATTCCTCTCAGCAATGGTAGTTCCTGTCTTAAAGTTTCAGTGAATAGAAAACAACAAATTAGCTTTAAATGCCAACTCTCCTTTATGAAGAGGAAGCACAGTGAATTTTAAAGGTATGAATACCTCAACAGAAGGTATAGCCATACTGTAGACCATGCTTTATTAGTTTTCCCATACTATAATCCTGAGAACAATGAAACAGACAGCAAAGAATGGAGATGCCTACCTGAAGGACTCCTTTGGCTGTCTGTATTTAACAAATAAAGTGTTCAGTTTTAACTAGTAAAAGAACATTTGGTTAGCATATCACAGAAACCAAAGAAAAGGTAAGAGCTATGAAAACCCTTTTCAAACATCAAATAGAAATGAAACAAGCTTATAAATAGTGTTGCCTGCAAGCAAACAATTTCTGGAATGTAGTGGGGAAAGTAAGGGAGAATCCCACAACAAAAGAGATTGCAAAAGCCAACCCAGTTTAACAAGTGGAATTACCAGTTTGGAGACTATAGCAAAACAATGAAAAACCACCAGCAGGTCTGATGTAAAGAACTTTTCTTAGCATTTAATAAAAACGCCAACATAAAGGCCAATCTCTAGGTAGTTAAATATGGCTCTTTGGAAATGCAAAGCCTTACACAGACTTGTTAACTACTCATGGAGTACTAGAATTAATGAGGAACAGAAGCCCTCTTGGATTAAAGCTGAGCAATTTCAGACATACCTGATCACACTAGAAAATGTTAAGCTATTTGAGCATCAGAAAACAATTTATATATCATCAAACAGCTGTCTGCCAATTTATCATGTACTTCTTGCAGACACACAAAGAGCTGATAACCTATAAAGATCTCAAAAACATGAGTCTAATGCTTTAAATTTACCTTTTATGTATGTCATTAAAAACGAACTCACACATAGATACTAGACCCTAGATGTACCATGAAGTATTTTTTCAGATCTCTGACTGCAGGCAAGAGGATGATGACAACCTTGCTATGCTGGAAACACGTTGTTACCACTGCTCCCCAACACCCTTAAAAACCCCACAAACACCCTAACACTGTAGGACTGTACAGGTAATGGAGCATTTGCCAGTCTGGGAAGGAGAGACTCATTTTGTGAGATTCCTCCATGCCCATGCATGGCCCAAGCAGGCACCTTGGCTCATAGATCCAAGCAGCAATTTTGTGGAATCCCTTGGCTGTTTGACACCACACAAATACTCAGTGTCCCCTGCTCCCACTGCCTCTTCCCACAGAGGGATTATCCAGGATGGCTCTGAGTAGCTGCACTGGGAACTGTGGGAGAGCTGGTGCTGTCTGCAACCCAATACCCAACTCCGAGGAACCAGCAGAAAAGCCAGGAAAGAACCCTATCCAACCGAGCCTGACCTCCCTCACCTTAGCACAAGACACAGGGTGAGATAGCCTGAACTTGTGTGTTCAGATAATTAGCTACACATAAGCACCTACTTAAAGGTCTTCAGATAAACATCATCTTCGGTTTGGAAAGGTAATTTATATACAAAACAAACTGCATATAGTCTTGTCTCTTTCTCATGTTCATGAACACATCAGGGGCTAACACTGATATTCCCATGTCTCTAACAGCCCTATAGTTAGAAAAAAATAAATTCATAATCCAGAAGTTTCATTTTTTCTTTGTTTAAATCTAAAATAAAAAAAGATGTAGACGTTCCTTAAAATGAATGCTTCAAGGACAGTGGAGTCAGACAAAAATATATTGCCTATTGGCAAGTTCACCATTGCCAGAGAAGTGAAAACTGCTATTCCAAGCACCACAGTCAGAAAGTATTTAGGACAGATATTCTGCCAACTTCAACTAACTCCTGAGCAACAAGTCAACAAAGCCCAGTATCTGTTAATGCTCTGACAATTTATAACATAAGAAAAGGGTGAAGTTTTACAAAATTATTAGCTCCTTTCAAAAAAATATAAAAGAATATAAAGGTAGAAGGTGAATGCCTTAAACGCTAAAACTTCAGTAAGTGAAAAACTAGTCCTGTGGAAAATAATTAAATCAGATGATAATTTATTTCACTAAAAATCAGTTATGATGATAAAATGGGTAAAAGCCCAGTGAAAGGAAAGTCTAACTTTGATGTCCAAATGTTGAAACTTCTGTGAACACAAATCCTAATACCAAGAAAATGTTTATATTTTCACATGGCCATATAAACAGAAGAAATTAATGCCTAGGAATCCTGGAAGATTCCTAGGTCTCTTAAACTATCACTGTAAGGCCATTTTCATTAGTCCAGTGTCATCAGTGACAGTATTTCTATGATTCTCTGCCACACTTGGGCTCACTGCAGCATACCAAAACCTGTTATTGAGTTCAGTGGTACATGAATTTGGAATACCAAAAGAATGAACACTACAAGGCAAAAGAGCTCACATTTCTCTGCCTGCTGCTTAAAAAAACAAACAACAATAAAAGCATCCACTAACTTTTTAACATATTTAAGGATCACAATTACTATTAAAACAGAAGTTCCAAAAAGAAGATTTGAAAGGTTCTAGCTGTGTGACCTTAATGTTTTGCTAATTGACTATTTAATAAAACACTTACCACCTACAGTTTTGGTATGATATTATGGAATTTGGACACCTCCCCACCCTCAGTTCTCCCTTATTCCCCTTCCTGAGCAGTAGCAACAACAGCTACCAAGACTGAGACAGATTTTGTTCTCCTCTGGCACCCTTGATTTTAACCTCTAGAGTGCAACCTGGGGTAGCTTTCCTCCTTCCCTGCTGTTGGGGTCTCTGTCTCTTCTCAAACACCCAGACCTTCTGCAAGTTACACACTTCATTGCAACACACGCTCATTGCCTCTGCACTCAACAGAAGGTTACAATTAGGAACACTTCAGTAATTACTTAGATGAGCTGTTGTACACCTCTGAATTTGTCTTCATATTCTCAAGAGTAAAACCACAGACTCTGCTTCTCGAGAGTCACTGCAGCTGCATACAAGTAAACAAATAAAAGTCACTTTTTTTTTTGACAAACGATTCAGCACTTAAGAAAATAAAACAGCTGCACTGTATTAGACCAAGGTCCACCTAGCCCAGTATCCTGTTTCCATAAGCAGTCAGCAGCAGATGCCTAGGGAGTAGTATAAGAACAAGAAAACTATTTAATGATATATATTGAAAATATTTTTCACATATCCTTGATGGAAAACAGAAATGGAATTTTGACAGAAGAGAGAAAAAAAGCAAAAGAAAACAAAGAGTCCAACACACACACACTTTGCAAAAGCATGAAATACTCCTTTCAACATAAAAAGAGAACTGAGAGGAAGATAAATCGTACAGATTTCTTCCTTTTTTCCTTTTTTTTTTTTTTTTTAAAGAAGCCTTCAGGAGGAAATAAAAAACAGAAACTCACTTGCTATTTGCAGAAACAGTGTATATACTGTACATACTGATGCACATCACTGGTCAGGTAATTTAGAAGAACACTTGACTATGAGTGTCATGTCTTGTCAATGGCTTTTCTCCTGTGAAAGGGTCCTCATGGAATGGTACAGGTTCACACCATGATATCACAGCTGAGAGCTGCCAAAGTATTTCATGGACTTATAAATACAACTCCAAAAAGTATATACCTCAGTGACAGAGAAAGCCTATTCCACTTAACTAGTGACATGATCCCCACACATCAGTGCAGACACAGATTGGAAGGTGTTTGGCTATAACCTGAAGATGGAGCTGGCTATGGCAGAAGAGAACATCATGGATGCTTTATCCACTGCTGACTGACAGTGGAGTCACAGGTGTGACAAACCACAGAAAAGGCAACCACGGCCCCAAGGATGTATTGAACAACTATTGCCTAGGAAAGGCAGCAAGGTGCTGTGATAAGGCTTCTTCCTCTCCTGTGACAACTCTCTACTTGCAATGCTATGCATGTTTCTGGTCACCAATGTCCAAGTAAGTTGGATTTGACCAGAAGTAGGCACGGGCAAGGGCTGACAAGGTGACACAAGGAAAGGAAAGCCTGTCTTACAAAAAGAAACAGAGCACGGTAGCTTTATTTTGACTGAGCAAAACAAAGGCTAAGGAAGGGTATGTCTGTTTCCAGTGAATGTCCCAGAAGTTGTGGTGGCAGGGAGGGGTGGCGGGAAGCAGGAACTGCTTGTGGCTGCCTCAGCTGCAGAATAGCAGTGGCATTCAGGTGAATGGAGGTGAACTGGCAGTGAGTAAGTCCACACTGGAAATAAAAAGAATGCCCATGAGAAGTGATGCTACAGAAAGTCTTCTGATAGAAGCAAAAAAAAAATCCTCACAAAAAAACCCACACACATTTAGTATGGAGATTAGTAAATAACTTTAGTAAGGAGATGACATGACTGCCCATGATGAAAATCAGCATGGAAATCCCTCAAACCTATCTTTCTATTTCATTAATAAAGAAAGAGAATCATAGAATGATAGAATGGCTTGAGTTGGAAGGGAACTCAAAGATCATCTAGGTCCAATCCCCCCTGAAATGGGCAGGGATACCTTCCACTAGAACAGGCTGCTCTAAGCCCCATCCAACCTTGCCTTGAACGCTCCCAGGGATGGGGCATCCATAGCTTCTTTGGGCCACCTAGTCCAGTGTCTCACCACCCTAACAGTAAAGAATTTCTTCCTAATATCTAATCCAAATGTACTCACAGTTTGAAGCCATTCCCCCTTGTCCTATCACTACAGGTCCTGGCAAACAGTTTCTCTCCAGCTTTCTTTTACGTTCCCTTTAGGATACTCTAAGGTCTCCTCAGAGTCTTTTCTAGGCTGAACAATCCCAACTTTCTCAACCTGTGTTCTTAGGAGAGGCTCTTTACGGCCCTCCTCTGGACTCATTCCAACAGGTCCATATCCTTCTTATCCTGGGGACCTCAGAGCTGGAAGCAGTACTCCAGGTGGGGTTTCATGGTTGGCTTTCTGGGCTGCAAGCAAGTATTGCTGGATCATGTTGAGCTTCTCATCAATCAACACCCCCAAGTCCTTCTCCTCAGGGCTGCTCTCAATCCATTTGCTGCCCAGCTTGTATTTGTGTATGGCACTGCCCTGACTCAGATGCAGGACTTTGCATTTGGCCTTGTTGAACTTCATGAGGTTCACACAGACCCATCTCTCAAGCCTATCACGGTCCCTCTGGATGGTATCTCTTCTCTCCAGGGTGTCAACCGCACCACACAGGCTGGTGTCTTCAGCAGACTTGCTGAGGGCGCCCTCGATTCCACTGTCCATGTCAACAACAAAGATGTTAAACAACACTGGTCCCAAAAGCCCCTGAGGAGCACTACTTGTCACTGGTCTCCACTTGGACACTGACCATTGACTGCAACTCTTTGAGTGAGACCATCCAGCCAATTCCTTATTCACCAAGTGGTCCATCCAAACAACCCATGTCTCAACAATTTAGAGACAAGGATGTCATGTGGGACGGTGTCAAATGCTTTGCACAAGTCCAGGTAGATGACATCAATTGCTCTTCCCTTATACACCAGTGCTGCAACTCCATTGCAGAAAGTCACTGAATTTGTCAAGCATGAGTTGCCCTTAGTGAAGCCAGATTGGCTTTCAACAATCACCTTCTTATTTTGCATGCATAGTTTCCAGGAGGTTCTGCTCCATGATCCTGCTGGGCACACAGGTGAGAATGACTGGCCTGTATTTTCCAGGGTCTTCTCTTCCTTTTTTCCCTTTTTAAAAATGGGAGTTATGGTTCCCTGTTTCCAGTCAGTGGCACCTTCACCAGAATGCCACTACTTCTCAAAAATGACAGACAGTGGCTTAGAAATTTGTCCGCCAGTTCCCTCAGAACCCACAGATGCATCTCATCAGGTTCCACGGACTTAATGCACCTTCAGGTTCCTTATATGGTCTTGAACCTGATCTTCCTTGACAGTGAGCAGTTCTTCAGTCACCCATTCCCTGCCTCTGCCTTCTGAGACTCTGGTGATGTGGCTGGAGCACTTGCCGGTGAACACTGAGGTGAGAAAGTCATTGAAGTTCTTTCTCAATAGAGTACTAATAAGCAAAGCACTTGAGTGGGCTTGGGTGCCTTCAGTCTCAGTAAAGCAGAGGGTAAAACATTGCAGAGGGATGCTTAAGAGAAAACCTTTGCTGAGTAGCAGGTAAGGCAAAGGATACATATATAAAAAATTAAATATGATATTTCATGGCTAGGCTTCGCGAACGAAGATTTACAAGGGCTCTACCCACGCTTGCTACAAGCACGCTGGTGGCTAAATA
>JAWWEE010000001.1:78049903-78103313 GCA_035221455.1 Xenops minutus | reverse complement strand
GCTTGCTACAAGCACGCTGGTGGCTAAATAGGCCAATGCGAGATAGGCAAGTCCGGTCACAAAAAGCACAGTGGAAAAATATGATATATATTTCATATATATGTCATATCTATTAAAAAAAAAATAAAAATAAAATTTAAAATCAATCAACCTCACTGGATTTTTGAGCCTTCAAGCTCACACTGAAGGGCTGCATTACAGGTAAAAATTGAAAAAAGGTGAGGAAAGAGTGTATTCACATCTTACTTTTTATCTTTCAGGAGTCAGACTGGAGAAAACCTCAACAAAAGAGCACACTTTCCCACTCAGAAGTTAACAGAGAAGATTAGATATAGTTTCAGTAGATACCCTAGTGTGAAAACAAAAGCACTGTGTGCTTGATAGATTTTGAGAACCTCTGGCATGCCTTATTTTTAAAAAAAAAGACAGAAATGAAGTCTCACTCCCTGTGGGAGTAGACATTAGTCTCTTCCAATGCAAATCGGCACTTGTAACCTGCAAAGTCTTCAGGGTAGAGCGAGGCTGTGGGGGTGCTGTGAGGTGGCCAAGAGATGTCCCTTGCTCAAGGGGCTCTCGTGCAATCTGCCTCTGCTTTGGGGAGCCCAAATTAAACAACTGAGACAAAAGTTCAAAAGGGAAACCTGACTTTAGGTGCTACATTCAGGGGACTTAATGACTTATTTTTCTCCTGAGCACTGGATTCCAACTTCTACTTCAACCACCAAGCTGCTAGAGGAAGAAAAAGGTCTGTTCATAATTTTGGGAATGGATCTCTTCTTTGATCTGCAGAAGCAATCCACAGTGCTCTTAATTCTACTGCTTCACCCTAATATACAGTTTTTTGGGTGTTACAAATTCATGGGCAAATTGCCATTGCCCTGCAGGAATGACTCTAAATTCAAAGTATTCTGAGTCCACCCCTCTAGTTCACAGCATGTGCTAAATATTTCATGTGTGTATCTATATATATGTATATGATCTATTCATTCATGGACTCTTAGGTGCATAATAAGTTGCTTCAGAAATGCAGCCTTTTCCAGATACTTTAAAATACTTTTTTTTTTTTTTTACAAGTGAGTATTGACAGGCACACTCTGTATTTCCAAGATACTCTATAGATATCTATAAATATGACCCAAAAAAGGGCTCGTGAAGACAAAAGTTGGTTTGTTTTTTCCCCAGCTATGTTAGCAGGTCTAATAGAAAGTATTGTCTCTCCCTGCTAACCTTGAACACCTTACTAATTTCTCCTACTTGCAAAGAGAGGATAAATAAATAAAAAAAAATTAAAAAACTCAGATACATGCCTTTCACAAAGGGGAAAACAAAGGAGCAGAGTTGTTAAACAACTTGCTTCAAATAACACAGCACATTATGTCAAAAGCCACCACTTAAAAAAACATCTTCCAATATCCAAGGTTATGTATGACGCAAATGGTTATTATGACTTGTAGACTTACTATTTCAGCTCAAAACAGGCAGATTCAGGTATTTTGCAAGAGAGGTATGCTTAAATACAAGATTGATATCTTCTGATTTAGTATTCACAGACTTTAAGACTGGTGTAAGAGAAAGCCATGGTCGTCACAGATTGTAACAAAGATTTACAAAGATGGTAAATTTTACATAAATTTTTAAGAGGTTTGTACTTATTGTCAGACAAATGCAACCCTATAGAGAAAACAGAAGAATATCACCTTTAGGAAACTGTAATTAAATAAAATTTAAGGACATCCCCTCCACATTCTTTGTGGAAGGGAAACCATGTTAAAGTTACTGTATTTATATTGATAAATTATGGTTATCTGTTTAAACTCGGGGTTTAATTGGATACAGTGTGCACATAAAAAATGCAAAGTAAAAAAAAATCAAACTAAATTTTAATAATGATCCTGCAGATACCATATCAAAAAGCTTCAGCCACTGTTCAGATCACTTGAGGGCTTTTTTTAATTTTTCTTTGTCTATCGTTGCATGGTAAATTTTTTTCCATATGATAATGCTGTTCTCCAAGCCAGTCTAAATTAAACAGCCAAACCAGAGAACATGCAATACCATCTAAATACGCTCATAACAACAGCAGTATTCCCATGCTCTCTGTACCTGCTGTTTTTTTCACATGAGAAAACAATGAGTTTAGAGAGACGGTTGCTCCGTGTTACACACAACAGGAGCACATCTGTCCGCAGCTTTCCCCTTTCTACACGCCTGCTTTATTCTATGAAATGTCACTGAAAACCCAGCACAGTCTTCCAAACTGTTTTGTACTCTCTGGGGTTTCCTTCTGGTATCCACAGAGATGGAGGGCACCAGTGCCTATTACCAGGCTGTGCTACCTCACCAACGTCCTGCTGTGTCTTCTTTTGGCCTGCTCTACTCACATCTCATTTCAAGTGATAAAGCCGTCTAAGATCACAAGGATGCTGGGATCAACAAAAACTGTTAGGTATATCAGTTAATTAACTTCTGTTGAACAGAAACAAAAATCAATTTGCCACCATTTTGTTATGGCCTCTAAAAATGCTGCACATTTATTAACTTATTGCACTACTTTTTCATTTGATATTTCCACATCTACATCAATAAGTTAACTAATTAAATAGAATTTGGCCATGTATACAGATATGTTATGAATTAATTAACCTTCACTTGCTACTCAATTAGCCAGTGATAACATTTCTCATTTCACATTAAAAACTTGCTGGCTGCTTTCACACTCGATTCTCACATGCATTGCTGAGATGCACAGCTGCTTTATAGCAAATCAAAGCACACTGAGATGCAGCTGACACAGATCACAGTGGATTTTTTTGCAACATCCAGGACTGAAACGCAAATAACTAATTACAAAGAACAGCCTTATTCGATTACCTAATAATAAACTCCCTTGCTCATTAAACACATCACATACATCGTAACAGCTGGCATGCTGAAATATCTGATAAAGGGAAACCTGCTTGTAGTACTGTTGGTGCTTTAGGGAAAGCTGGGTAAATGTTGTTTGTTTGTTTTTTATAGTAGTACTTGTTTAAAATATCATTTACACCAGGAATAGTGGAGGACTTAATTATACTGCAACAATGTCAAGTTTGGGTGAAGAAAGGAAGAGTGAACATCTCTTAGGCCAGCCTTGAGTAATTCCAAAGACCAGCTTACTCCTGTACCAGGACACAGAAGAGCCTCATAGGCTGCTGCCCCAAAACCAAAATGAGATTCTACAAACTCAAGACAGAACAGCATATGGTTCTTACATAAAACACAGTCACCTTTATTTCCAGGACAATTTTCTTTTTTTTCTTCAAATGGATGCCTAAAGAAAAATGCCTCAAGAAACTTAGCAGCAGAGATGGCAACTGCAAACCCCCTCCTTCCAGATGAGCTCTCACTACAGACTCTAGAGTGTTGCACCTTCTCTTGCTCTGTCTTAATGCCTCTGTAATTTCAGTGCTGCTTTCTAGGCAACAGCCAGTTTCAGTGAGGGGTGTCACCTTCCCCATCTATCATCCAGCAGCCTTTCACTGCCTTGCACACCCATCTAAAATAAGACCTGAATCTGCATTCCTAATGAAAATTTCCTTCTCCCTAAGAAAAGAAGTCATGGTAAGTACCAACAACTCAGTAAGATAAATCTGCTATTTGAGAAGATTGAATACAGAAAATACCATCAAAACTACACTCAACAAGCAAGCAGAGGCTAAAGGTAAGAGTGAATGGCTGTAGACCATCCTGGGCCACAGTTCTGCCCAAAACAAAGACTCTATTGTTAAGTGGGTAGTGCTGCAAGCACCAGCACAATTGAAGGCAGAGGCCTTATACAATGATTGCAAATCCCAAACCCCAGCTTCCTTGTGGTTAACTGAGTTTTAAGGATCACCTCTTGCCTGCACTCTCAAGGAACCTCTTCCATTTGGGATGGCTTATGGATCTCTCTCTCTTTCTCCGCTCTAGTATTGGGTTCCCTGTTTTTACAAAACTTGTAGGAACTTAATTATCCTTGAGACTATGATCTCTTTGTCAAATATGGCTGAAACTGGCCAGTGGGTTCAGGAGATAGCAGGGGAGGAGGGACAGAGAAGCTGACTGACTGTGTAAGCCTCATTTCCTCAAGAATCCAGGCTAAAACCAATTATAGCCAGAAGGTTCAATTAAAGAAGGAGACTTGTAGACATTTCCTGCACTTCAAACACAAACTGGTTCATGCATACTAATCAGTTAACACAGCTCTCACTGAAGGAATGAGAGTTTTGCAGCAAATTAATATTTATATTGATTTATACCAAGAACTGGCAGGCTGGAACTTCCAACATCATCATGTTCAGCATGAAGCACATAATCACTTTCCTACTAACACTGTAATTTACAGATGCCCACATACTAATTCCATAGCTATATCTACATACCTCCAATTTTGCACATGCAAATTTCATGCCTCCATTTTTAGTAACACTGACATACGTGGTATGACCACTGCTTTGATGCACACAAGTAAGGCAAAATGCATTTGGGGAATTGCCTGCATTTTCATGACACTCATTATTATCCACTACTTTAGAAAAATCACCATTAGGATACTGTTTGAAAAGCAAATATTTTTCCCCTTTTTGAATCAGAAATCAACTACGTGCATGTTCGATGGCACTTGACATGTTCATATGTTCACATCTGCAAATAAAGTAATGGAGAATTATACTCAGGGGAATGGGATTTCTTTGTTGTAAGTTTCATGTTTTTTAAAATGCATATTCTGGCTAATTTCTAGCTTTAAAATCTTCATGAAGCAGTAGTAGTGGTTGTTGCTTAATTTAAACTTGCAAAAGGTTGCCCACCTTTTTATTTTTAAATAGGCTGAGTTCACTATCATAACTCCCCTGTGCCTAGAGAGATTTTCTTTTTTATCATAGATGGCAAAAACCAGTTACGTGGGTCATAACTATTTCAAATTAATGAATTTACATTAGCTGTTCATGTTACTACTGGTAAACTATAAATTACACGCAGAAAAGGCTCATCCCCTTCTTGGTCTCCACAAGGGCATTCTTCTGCTATAGAAGACTCTGTTTTTTCTGGGAAACCTATGCCCCAGCTTCCCTCTTAGCCAGGTCATCACTGTGGCAAATGCACTGTCCACCTTTTTATTCAAAGCAGTTGATGTCAGAGTTTCCAGTTAGTAAAAGAGCTACCCCTCAAGAAGGGCTTCACTCTGTTGCCACAGAGAGGTCAGCAGGAAGGAACTTTTGGAGCACCCTGGGATATCCTGGACTGCTGCATGGTGCCAGCAGATGTGACACACTCTGATGTGTCACCGAAAAGCCATCAGGAGTACTCTGAGGAATCTCAAATAGAATCAGATGCTTCTGATTGGACAACTGAATCAAGCCCAAAGACTCAGGTACTATCCACTACAAATAAATACATATTAAGTTTAAAGTGATGGTCTAACCAAGCAAGTGATCTTAGGGACAACAAAAAAGCATTATACATCTCTTGACCTTCACATGTTACATCTAGCTTAAAATGTTGGGGTTTGGTGAGTGTTTTACTTGGCTATGGCTGAAGGCTAGAAGCCTGTTTGATAACAGCCAGGAGGACTTGGTCTAGTGTCTGACATGCTGGATTTTATTCTTTGGCTCGCTGTGAACCAACAGAGAAAGTCCCAGCAGCTCAGTTATCTCTTGAATTACAGCTGGACAGTTCATATGGCCACTGTATCTTTACAGGTGCCACCAGATGACACTCAGTAAGCTCCTCTCCAGACAGTGTGGAAGATGGTAAACTAACCCATTCAGTCAGAGGTGTAGCTTCACCATGGAGTGCTCAGGGCCCAAACTGAATTCAAGCAACAGCAAATAAACTGGGCTTTTCCAAAGTTTAAAAGTTGCCTGGCCTATGGGACATGCAGGTGAGGTGGCAGCAGCACACCTGATGGGCTGCTAGCCCAGGCCATACATGCAGCTCCCATGACACTGCACACTGTAGATCCCCTCACGTTCAAGCCAAGCAAGTCCTGTCAGGAAACAAGGGCTGAGAACTCGTAATGCCTTATGCAGAAGGGTACATCAACACTGCAGTGACTGCACTGGGTCACCTGTCAGTCAGAAGCAGTGCACAGTGCCATGCTGCAGAGCAGTGCATGAGCCCACAGCGTGAAAGATGCCCCCAGGGAGCAGCACGGCTCCCTTGGCTCCTTGAGCCACCAAGGGCACACAAGCATGCTGCGCCACAGCTGCTGCATCCCTCGTATGGTTTCATGCAGTTTTCCACCCATTCTCTACTTCGTTTTTATTGCTCAGTGGTTTGATCTTTTCAAGCACTGGGGCTATCTGACTTTTGAGACACTGCTCACAACACTTTGTCATACAACTCATTAACAAAGCAGATGAGAAGACAGTTTCTTTTCACCATTCTTAATTTTTTTCTTTATTGTAGTAAAGACATTTCAGGAATCTAATCCTGAGTGGCAAAATATGCCCACAGCCACAAGGCAAACATCAGTGTGGAAGAAAAGAGATGCTTGCAATTTCCTCCTGCATTTCAGTTGTGGGGCATGTACCTCACAGCAAGCTTTCAAAGATGTGTTCTAAAATCTCTAAAACCACAACAGCTTTCCTGTTGCTGCAACAGGTTTTCAATAAAGACCATCTCTTCAGAAACAAGGTGCCAGTCTTCACAGGAGGAGATATAAGTTGGGAGAGGGGTACAGTTGTCAGACTTGCAAATAAACTCAATACTTGTGCTGATTTTTAGATTTAAAACATCTTTTCAGTGCTGTGGATGACCTGGACTAATAGGAAGAGAGGTCTTGTCTCTGCTAGGCTTTTCCATTAGGAAGCTCTCTGCATCTCAACACAACCCTGTCCTTTGTATTTTATGATGCAGACAAAGTATAACAGCTTGGGAAGAACAGCTGACGCCTGAGCTGAGAGAAAGCTACGTACACAGGGCCAAGGGAAAAAAAGTGCCTGGAATGAAAGAGGAACCACCTGCCAGAAAAATAAAGGAGTAGGTGGGGAGACCTGGAGAGAGCAAGCCTGTGGGAACAGTGAGTGACCTGAGTTAATAGGGAGCGTGGGGGAGGAGTGGGCAGTGAGCAATTGCTCTTGTGTTCAAAATCCTAGTGATGGGATGAGTCAGAGACTCTGATTGAATTTTGCCTTCACTACACCCACAAACTGGTTATTATAAGGCTTAGGGGAGCATGGATTGGTGCAGCAACAAAAACTACACAGTGAGTTGATGGGTATATGAAGCACCCCCAAGTGCCCAAAAATCCAAAAAACATCTGCCAAACACCATGCCCTTTCCTACAAGGTTTTCTGTGGCTCTAATCTGCCTGGCTGCTCTTCTTCATGTAAATAGACTTAGACTGATAACTGAGCAGCAGCTGCATCTGACATGAAGGGGTATGGCAGACTATCTAGGAATGTTCTTTGCCAGTCTCTTATGGAAGGAGCAAGCTCCAAGAGTTAACTCAACCCAGCAAGACAACTGCCCAGGAATTCCTAAATACTCCTTTAGTTCTGCAGGATAACGTGATTCAGGGAACAAGAAGACAAATTTGTATTACCTCCTTCCGTGACTGTTCTTTAACTGCTCTTGCTTTCAACCATTTCTGCTGCTAGTGCTCAACCTCCTCCTCCTCCTCAGGCCAGGGGCCAGGTTACACGCTCAGCAAGTTCTGACACACCAAAACCAACAGTGGGAACTGCAGTCAACTCCCACTCACTCACATCGGGTGGCCCTAATGGGCCAGAGGAGGCACGGGCTGTCGTGACACACAGCTCCTGCTCCTGAAAACCATCTGCTCTGACCATCAAGAGGCTTTGCCACTGAACTGCACCAAGGGGAAAAGGGACTTCCCGTGCCTTCAGACAGGCTGGGTAACTCAGTGATCAGGTATCCAAACAGGTTCTCCTTTGAGATTGGAACTTAAGTTAAAACAGGGTGCATAATTTTACAATCTGGCAGGTCAGGTGGTGACAGGTGATATAAGTAACAGCCAGGACAGCTTTGTGCTCTCTGTGCTGCTGCTGAGACAATCAGGGAAACAAAACATGGTCTTGAAGGAGACAACCAGCTTTTTTAACAGGCTTTGTAAAGAACTTCAGCTAGTTCAACTCCTCTGCTGTTTGTAGCTCCAGTTAGAGGGCAGAGACATGGGCAGCAGGTTAGGACTTGCTCCTCTGAGCTGACTTGGCAGCTAGTGCCCCTCTTCTGCCACAGTGCCCAGCCCTCAGCTCAGCCCTGGCAGCTCACTGGGGCTCCTGCAGCTTAAGCACCACAGGCAGCTTGAATGAGCTGTGCCTCCAGACTTTGCTCTGAGACAGATGAGAAATGTCCCTCTCAGAAGAGAGACAAACCCTAGCAAGGAGCACAGTACCCTCTGCAACAAGCAAACACTCACAGCTTTTAAATAACAATTTATTTAAAAAGAAAAATAAAAAAGCACTAAACACTGTGTAACACAACAGTTAAAGGCTTGTTGCAGTTTCTCTCTTAACCAATTTAAGCCAAGTTCATGGATTTTTACGTCTGTCAGTCCAGCAGTTCAGCTACTTGGTTTTTAATCTTACTTTCCTTTTAACCCTTCAAAGACAGAAGAGCTGGCATGGAGACAGTTGCATGAATAGACAGTAAGGAAACAAACAGGAAAAAGCAAGTGTTGAAGGAACTTGTGCCTGCTGTGAAGACTTCAGGGGAACACTCCAAAATAAAAGTAAAGGGTTTTTTTCAGAAAACAAACAAGAACTACACAGGTAGTACTAAAGAGTCCCTAAACTCAGAGGTAAGGGAGGAGGTCTTCAAAAAGAGACTGCCCCTTCTTAAACCTCCTTTGTCTCAATTTATGCAAGACGGTGCTGCCTAAATTCAGAGTGTCATATTATATTTGATGCAGTTTTTCCCTTTCCTTTGGATCAACTCAAGCTGCATGCCTGCATGATCACCTGAACAGAGATGAAAATGGGGAGCTAGCTGTGATAGGACACAGGCCTGGATGTAACCCTCTCTTTTTAGCAGCTGCTCACAGTTGCACAGGTTGGGTATAAGGTGAAATATAGTCTCAGGAAATAGGATGGTATCATTTTGTGTAGCATGTGACTTGCACTTTATTCTGAGCACAAAAATTGCCATAGCCCAAAAAAGCAGAGCCTTCGGGAACTATACCTGTCCTGGGAACACTATTTTCACAAAGCAGATTTAAAGCAATGAGCCTTCTCTCACGAGGCTTCCTTTTATCTCACTGGGGAGAAGCACGCCCCTTAGAGAAAGAAGTCAGTGGAAAAAAAACCCACCTAGATTCATCCTTAGGACAATGCACAGGAGATTGTCTTCTGCTTTTCCAGTATAAGAACTGGGAGCACCCATGAGACAAGGAGGTTTGGAAAGAACAGAAACTGGTTTCCACGCAATACATAATAAAGTTGTGCAAGTCCTTACTGTGGCATGCTGTGGGTATTGGAGGTGCACATGGTTCAAAAAATGCAGGACAAATCCAGAGGAAAGATGGTCACTGAGAGCTATTAGGTACAAGCATACCATGACTGGCTCTTGCTGTTTCTCGACAACTCATCACCAGAAGTCAGCAGAGCACTCCAGGAAGCTATTGCATGTTTACACACCACCACTGAGACATCCATTACTGGCCATTACTGGGTTCCTGGGCTAAATGGGGCTCTGGTCTGCCCCAGGTGGCCACTGATATTCTGAATACAGAGGGAGCCTATAGAGTTAATTCTCAGTCATCCTAAACTGGCCTTGATTGACACTTTCTCTTCATGCCCACACTTTTCAGCAACTTAGACACACAAAAGCTTCTGCCAGGCAGTGTTCTCAGACTACCTGGAGTTTATTGGACTTTTTACAAGAAAAAAACAGAAGTGGGTGAAAAAGCAAGTTATTGCTCTGCAGGAAAAGCGAGATCTGGATTCTGCATCCTCCACTGGAAGGTTTCATCCTGCATCTTCTACATGCCCAGAGCCCACAGCTACTAAAAAGGTCAATCTATACCCCCACATCCTGCTGAAATTGGGTCACTGTGCAGCAAAGCAGGCAAAATTCATGGACCCAGAAGGTATAAGCCACTCTGTTGCCCAGGAGTGTCGCCCATTTCAGTCATTCTTTCCCACGAGCTGTAGACACAGTCCTTGAACTCACCTTGTCTTTGAAGAGTGTCACACCACATAACCAGGAGATGGGCAGAAATTCAGCCCGCTAGGACACTATAAACACCCATTTAGATACTTTCTGGTATAGACAAAACTAGCCAATCCCCTTGTCATGCTCATCTATAGTCTGCCCAAAATACTTCACCTACCAAATGCGAGCAGATATTACCTACTTTAAAGCATGAGATGATTCTGAGTCCCTGACATTTGTAAAACATTTAGACCCACAAAAGAAATCCTTTGCAGGAAGGCAAATGAGTACCTACTGCCTCTTAGCTCACTGCAAACAGGCTCACTTTACAAAGACTTTCCCCCCCCCTTTTTCTAAATAAAGCTGAGGCCATCTTAAACAGATTATTTTCAAGTTCAGATATTTCAGCAGAGTGGATCTACCTACAATTTCCTTTTTTTTCCCCTGTAACCCTTTTAACTTGGTAAGCAGGTCTCTGTGTACAGCTTTCAATTACTTTTTATTCTGTGGTGCCAAATGAGACCAGATAGGCATATTCTTAAAAGGCTTTCATGAAAATGCAAATGAACAGTTCACAGTAGTCTGCTGGCTCAATAAATAGAGGAGTTTGAAGTGTTTAGACGCTAGTAAATAGATAAAAAGTATAGAAAAAGTTATCTGTAGCCCTAAAGAAGCTTTCACTTCCTTGTTTCCACCATAAAACTTGCAATGACAGTATCTTTAAGATACCTTCTCTGTTATCTGTGTTAGCTAAGACAACATATCCTTCTAGTAGACAAACTGCAGAAAGGGTATAAATCTGAGTCAAGAAATAACACCAGGGTTGAAAATCCATTCTTGCCTGTGAACACAAGAATTAACTCTCAGCAAAATGCACATGATCATATTTTCTGATCTGCCAAGCTTTTCCCCTTCCCCCCTCCTAAACATGACCATTCATTTTAATGTGTGTTTTTTTACATTCCAGCTCAAATACAGCAAAGTGTTGTGTGTTCTTGTTCACACACATTATGTTACACACTAGTATTCCTTTGAAAGGATTTTGTTCTTCGCTATTCGCAGGACAAGCCTTGCAAGCAAGTTTGCTTATAGGGTCCAACTTGGAGGGATCTAAATGTGATACACTGTTACATATCCGTGTTCTTCACTTTTAAATTAAGCTACTTGTAGCTGGGCAGAGGTTTAACAATATAAATGGCAAAGTTTCTGAAACTAAAACTTTCCTGTTAGGCAGGTCACTTGACCAACCCTTTCAAAGGCATCTCAAGGGGTGCCTGTAAGAGCTCCGAAAAGGTTTCAGGAGGGCTCAAGGCAGCAGACAAGGCTCTGGCAGTGTTTCCTCAGCACCCTGTATCTTGCCACCCACTATCAGAGCTCAGGGCCTTGTCATGAAAGTTCCCCTTCATTCACCTCAAGCACAGTCAACCGGATTAGCCCAGAGACACTTTCATCCTCACATTAAGCTCTGCAAGGTCACTTGGCTGGTACAGTTTTGGGTGTCCCTGTGTGGCCACGCTGGCTGGCCAGGTCGCATGGGGCTTCAGCAGGACAGAGCCCCACTGCCGGAGGCGATGTGGCCAGCTAGCAGGCAGGCATCTGTCCGACTGCTGCATCCATCATGCACTGCCTGACGATGAGGATGATGATGATGATCCACTGCACTCGAACACCCCAAAAATGCCCTGTTCAGAACAGACTAGACTCTGTCCTTTACCAAAGAGGGAGAAACAAATGCAGAGCTGCATTTCAGAAGCCCATGCAGCAGAACCTGGCTCGAAACCAGAAAGTTTCTGGCCTGAATCTGACCCAGGCTCATTAGTCTTTAGCTATTTCTGTCTAGCCTGGAGCACCTCACAGATGAAGGATATTCAGAGCCCAGTCAGTCTTCAACGCGGAGCATTTTGGATCCTCGAAACTGTAATCAGTCCAGTGGGTTGCTGTTGCAACTTTTGCTGGGTTTAAAGTCACGTATTGCAAGGACAGGTATTGGGAGCCAAAAATCCTTTCCCAGTTAAAAGCAAACAAGGTCCATTAAATTCTGTTGACCTTTACCTTGGAACCACTGGACCTACAAATATACTTCTTTACTACAGGAAAATTTTGATTCTGATGCAACTATTTTACTCCAGAAGCCCAGCCTAAGGCCACAGCACTGTCACCAGCAGAAGTGACCCAGTGCTCTGCTAGTGCCACACAGTCCCTCTCCCTTTGGCAGCAGCTACAGCAACAATTTAGGTTCCCAACCTGGTGCACTGCAGTCACCAAGACAGGAGTGGGAGCACAAAGGAGGACACTGCACAGAATAAAGGCAGGTGTCCCTGGCTGGGATTATATCCTTCAGTCTCAAAGCCAGATTTTGCTAGCTTAGAAAAATCCTAAAGCTATGGACAAAGTCAGTGTGAAGATAGCCACAGGTTATGTGAAAGTTGAAAAGGTCCTTTGGATGTTATCTGGTCTAACCCTCTGCTCAGTCAGGGCCACCTAGAGACAGCTGTCCAAGGACCATATACCAGTTTTTGAGTATTTCCAAGGACTGAGAATCCACAACCTCTGGGCAGCCTGTGCCAGCACACAGTGTGCAGTGACAAATTGTTCCCTGATGTTCAGAGGGAGCCTCCAGTATCTCAGTTTGTGCCCATTGCCTCTTGTCCTGTCACTGGGCAGCACTGAACAGAACCTGGCTCTGCCCTCTTTGCACCCTCCCTGCAGGTATTTATATACATTGATGGGAGTGCCCTGAGCTTTGTCCAGGCTGAACAGTCCCAGTTCTCTCAGCCTTTTCCCATGGGAGGAATGCTTCAGTCTCTTCACCACCTTTGCGACCCTTTGCTGGACTCTCTCCTGTAGCTTCATATAGGTGCTCTGGCAGCCTGATTCGACTGACAGATATAACACCATGCTCCCTTGTCTGCCCTGGAAATCTGGAAAGAGGATGACATGAAGGGGAGCATATGTCCCTACCCAAAACAGGAGCTCTTCTGATCAATCAGTGTGTAAAGGAGAGTCTTTCTCAGAGTGCTGTATCTTGTGTTTGACTGAGTTCTTGGGGAGCAGCTGTTAACTACCAGGCACCACCTAAATGTAACATAACCCCATCAGAGACTAAAAAACTTTTCTGTCTTCCCTGGGTAGATGTTTATTCAAAAAGACTCTACATACTCATTATAATTTATTTTTACAGCAGGTACACCAAATCAAGACAGTTTAAAGGTTAAGTCTCCAAAGCTCAAGATGCTATGTAAATAAATGCTAAATAATTGCCTGCATTAAACTGTGGTTCAATGTTCAGCAAGGAAAACAGCTCTTGGGTTTTTTTAATTAAATTTTGATTTTATCTATAATTCTAGACTGTTCTGTTTGTTTATTTACATGAAAAGTTATCCCGCTTGTTAAGTGCCAAAGCCTTACTCTGAAACTGTATGATTAACACCAGTATTTCCAAAAGCTACGCATCAAATAGGTTTATTTGACTAATGACCTAAGTCCCTCAACCAGCAATATACACAAACTAAGCTAACCAAGCACATTCTTGCCGTACATACGTCGATTTACAAACACTCTTCCAAATAACTGAGATAAGGGCTGTGAGAGCACCAGTCAATAGAGCCCAGAGCCATGCACTCGCAGTGATCCCTGACAGCTTCCTGTGCACTGCGGGGTCAGGTAACACACCAAAAGGAACAGCTCCCACTCACACTCAGAGGCAAGAAGCTGCAGCTGAAGACACTGTCATCCCACTATCGCATCTCCCTCTGCAGGCAGCAGGGTTGGCAGGAAGAAACCCATACCTCCACCTCTGCTGCTTCAAGCCACAATCTGGCTTCTGAGCATAATCCCATCTTTATCCACAATTTAACCCATTAAACCCACCTAGAAGACACAGGATGGAAGGCACAGGTGCATGTTACCTTCTGCCAGCTGGGAAGAGGGCAGATAGGCAGTGAGACAGAGTAGCACTGTTTCACCCACCGGAGTTGGGCTGGAGTGGGCTGGCCCCTCAGGGCAGATGTTCTCCCACACTAGGACAAAAAACACCTGCTTCCTTTAACTGCATTTTTCACGTGGTTTTGAACTTCTCTGCACCAAGCAATGATGCTGGTTGTCAGTAAATTATCCACTATGATCCCTCAGGATTTCTCTTCATGGTGTTATTAGCTTAGTCTGTGACTCCAGTTTTTATTTGCAACAGAAGTCTGAACAGAAGTCTCCAGCTTGAATAGCTGGTACCTCCATTGTGAGCACCCAGTGCTAACAGGGACAACAGCAATGCTGTCCTTGGGCATCAAGGACAAGTGCATCACTGCTTTGACCAGGATGATGCAGCGGCAGCAGATCCACCTCCCTGCCGAGCCCTGCTGCCTGTCTCCAGCCTCCCAGACACATCCCTGAGTCTTTACAATAGACAAAAATAGTACATTAAAAAAAACCCCAATATTCTACTGACCTGCTTATTTTTCATAAAAGCAGAGTATTGCTCACTTGCTGCAGACACTAGTCTGAGTGTTTAAAAAAAATTATCCCGTTGGCAGACAACCAGTACACAAGAACATCTACAAAGAAGCTGTTACAGTTTATCGTGCAGTAATCCTTGGATTAAGGTCATTAATAGCACTCGATGACATACTGCCACGACTCCAAAGGTGCTCTTCTGGCTTACAGGACATACAGAACATAACTCCCTTGTGAACATTTCCCCTGAGATACTTGCTTCTAAATCTTCAAAAGAAGAAATGAGAAAAAACAGAAGGAATGTATCTAGCACAGTATCTTGCATTGCATAAACAAAAAAAAAGTTATAATGAAAATAAACAACACTGAATTTTATTCTCTTTCACACTAATGTTTTCACAGTAATAGAGTTCTTGGTAACTGAAATTTTGATCCTCAGAGCTAAATTTAAGAAGCAAGTCAAGACATTCTTCCATGCCCAGAAGATAAAGCCACTACTAAAACTTTCAAAATAAAATCTGCAATGCTCAATTCTGTCCTTTAATTATTTATATGAAATAAGCTTCTTCCTTCTGTTGACATGAAAACACAAATGTATCATCATGGAAAACACTGTGTACTCCTCAAATCCCACGGGGTCATTAGTCTTCTTTTATGCAGTACAAGAAGCATTTTCACAGAGCCTTTAAAACACTTTTCCAAAGTGTGCCTGATGTTATTAGGAAATCAGAAGCTGATTACCTTACAGTATAATTGCTAAATATCCTCTGAAGGAGAGAATCCCTTCACTCTGTTCTAAACTTATGCTCCTATCTGCATTATCCATACATGTAATTACCAACGCTATTCATTTATCTGAGTCTTCAATACCAAGGGTAAACAATCCGTTGTGTCAAAATTGAAGTAATGGATAGACTTTTCTTGCTTCTGTTGATCTAAATGAAAGGATCTTTCCATATGATTTGTTTCATTAGGACTCTGGGAATGACCGAGTACTGTGCCACTGTGTATTTTCATTTGCCATGAAACAATTATCATTCATAAAACATACTCAGGAGAATACAATAGTCCTACCAGTTGGAAGCAATCCTGTATCCCACAGTCATATGTAATTTTTGTAAACAACACAGTGACATTTGAAAAGAAAACCCTTAGAAAGAAATCTTAAAAACTTAAATAAACAATATGACAAACAACATTTGTTTTAATATACATCTTACCAAGAACAAATCACTTTCTGATTAGCCTGGTTTAGTTGTAACTCATTATTTCACACTTTACTTTCAGTACAATGTATTAGCATTTTCACTACACATGCAGTTTCTTTTTCTTACCTTTAAGGAATCAAAGCAGGCAATAACTCTTCCATTTTCAACCTGGCAACTTTTAGGGGGGTGTGCAAATTTGCATTCTTCATCAGACCGTGAACAAGTTCCCCTCTGAAACTGCCTGCACACTTCTAATGTCAGCCATTTTGTGTCTCTTACGGGAGTAACATTCAAAGCCATGATTAGAAGTTGATTTTGAACTTGCAAGTTGTTGTCCAGTGAATTATGCTGCAGAAATTTCTAAAACGAATGATGAAGGAAAGGGAGAGGAGAAACAAAAAGATCAGAAAAAAATAACTTTGATTCCAATTGAAAAGAAAGTTAAAAAAAGAAAAACAAAAAACCAAAACTGTGAGGAACGATTAATGATGTCCAACACACACAAAGCAGAATAAGCAGAGAAAGTTTATCAGCAAGCAGTCACTCATCAATCATTAAGTCCCACTTGTAGACTTTTGGCTGGGAAAATGCATGCTCAGACGCATTTCTGTCTGTAAAACACGTGGGTTTGTTGATTGTAATCACGGATGCACCAGTTTTAAGCCAAGGTCCATCAATGCAATGGCACTCCTTGATAGAATAGTTCTCTGATGGTTGCTTGCCGGTATTGATTACACGGGAAAAGCAATGCAGTCATTTGTTCATGTCCCAGGAATAATAATTCTTCTTTTTCTGCTTTCAGTTTCCCATCAACTAATTGGCAAATAGAGACAGCTGAGGTATCTTCTGCCAGGTGTAAGGTGAAGGCAATGTCTGGCTGGCAAAGACGGGATTTTGAGAACACAGGCGTAGCAGTCCTCTCTCACAAAAGTGACTTGGCAAAGGCACTTTTTAAGTCACTGACCTGACAAAACAAATACAGCATCAGTTCACGTGCAACTCATTCAAATCAACATTACGAAACCTATCGTCCTTTTTTATCAGATTGTAAACATACAGCCAATGCTCACTTGTATTCCTTTCAATAAAAAAAACACCAAACAAAAACACACAAAAAATATCTTCCTTCATGAAGTTACATGAGACAAGGGAATAACCAGTTGAAACACATACTGCAGTAATATTCTAGGCAGCAATCCAAAAGTTGGGAATGATTTAAATAGATGAATGTGGCAGACACAATAATTAGGCACGCTGGTTGTGAAACAATTCAATCTAAACTGCTTAGTCTCCAAAACAATATACAAGAACCCGTTTCCATTAATTTATCACTTGACGATTTAGACTGTTACTACATTATAAGTTGTTACTCATTACTTGTTCTTCCTCGGAAATGAGTATTCTGTTCAGATTTCTTGCCTCTCCCTCTATTTCTCAAGGGAAAAAAACAAAACAAAACAAAAAAAACCCCTGTCATTCCAAAATTTCAGGGAAAAAAAACCCTTCCATATGCAGATGATAGTCTTCCCATTAATCTAGAGGCTGTTTCATGAAGGCTTCAGGAAAGGGCTCACCACTAAGGCCATCATCTTCTAATGAGTCCTTTAAAATATGAAGCAGTCTTTATCTAAATATTCCTTTGATTTAATTAGATTTTGTGTACCTTTACAAATATATCATTCAGCATCAAAACTTAAGACTTAAATATGGCACTTAAGCCATTTGGGGACTATAAAATACCCTAGAGGTATCTGAAAATCAAAGGGTTAGATATTATAAATATTTTTAATCACTAACTATATTTTATATGCAGACAGTGAAGTCATGGACATGATGTTTCCATGTATTTAGTTTCAAAGGAACACAACTTTTACTTTGCAGATACCAGCCAGAAACAGTGGAT
Source organism: Xenops minutus (assembly GCA_035221455.1). Lineage (NCBI taxonomy): Eukaryota > Metazoa > Chordata > Aves > Passeriformes > Furnariidae > Xenops > Xenops minutus. The sequence goes on along the minus strand of JAWWEE010000001.1, from coordinate 78,085,619 downwards.
GGATTATTTTTGTGCAAGAAAAAAAGAAAGGGGGAAGGACTGAAATAAGTGAGATTTTAAAATGAATCAATAAAAATAGCTCTAAAAACACTGTCAGCTTTTCCAATGCAGAATAATTACCATTCTGTGCTTGGATTCATCTGTCTTGAAGTCAGTATTGTTAGTAATGTGAGTAAGAATTACTCACAGTTTCAGTATCAAATCCCAGTTCTGACTTTTAGGTCTTCACATTGTCTATTACTCAGCAATGCTACCAAAAGGGTTTTACTATGTGACCAATACTTCCACCACAATCCGCTACCACTAGCACGAATAAAGGAAATGCAAAGCTAATTGCTCAAAATTTCAGTTTCAAGTGCAACATGCAATAAGATGGGTCTGGATGACACTCAGCTAGCTTTACTTAGTCATAAAGAATAATGAGGTGCAAAAGAATTAGTACCTTTTTAAATAATTCTATGCAATTACAGTACAGTACATGAATTAGAAATTCCTCTAATTAAATATTCCATCGATGTTGTTCAACAGCATCGATGAAGAGTGAGATTAAGCTGAACACATAGAAAGAGGTGAGAAAATACTTCTAACTGATGAAAAGGAAAGAGAGGAGGAAAACCAAAGAGAGCCTCTTCACAAGAGCTTGTTGAGCTGATAGCTTGTTGGGCTGATGATTTAGCTGGCTAAATGTAAAAGAGGAAATACTCTCCCTGGAGCCACACATTCCAATTCAGAAATGTCAGTAATGGTTTTTAGTAATAGATGCAGGAGACAGACTGAAATTTTGAAAAAAGGGTAAATGTTATACCGCACACTGCTGAAAGTCACAAGTAGTAATATACTGCAGGGCTACATACCACTAAAATTGACAAAGTTGTTTCTGAAGTAGTAGGTGTTAAGACTGAAAAAAACCAGACATCGCACATGGCAGCAAAGCAAATAGCACACAATATAGAAACAGCAGTAGGCATGATTTTAAAAAAAAATGTGCACAGCAGAATCACATAGGAGGTTCATGAGACTGCAGCAGGAATTCGTACCAAAAAGCATTTGGGGGTGGAGGGTAGAAGAGTGAAATACACTGTCATCCTATTTCTTATCTTCTTGCTACATGAATTTTTTTCTAAAGAAAGGGAAGCATGAAAAGGTCATCTCAAAAATCCATGTCTTGTCAAACATAACAGCACTATCTGATTTCTCAAGAGTCATCAAGTGCTTCAGGAGTTTCTACTGGTGAAAGCTTAGGAGACAGAACTGAGACCTTTCTGAATGAGGTCATGCCTTCAGCAGGAGGCAAGTGCAAACATGGTGAGGACAGAATAATTTGGAGTGCTTCATGCCTAGCACTTACATGACCTATACATTCACGACCACATCCTAAGCAGCTGTCATACCTCCTCTGCCCATCACCTGCACCAGGAAGAGATGGCACCTTGAAAGCCTGAACATGAGGGAAACAAAACAAGGAGAAGGGAGAGAGAAGACAAACTGGGGAAAATAAAACTATGGGAGGGGCTAAGGAAAGTAAAATTCAAGATATGGGGAAAGTGCTCAAGAAAAGCAAAAAGTGGGGGAGGAAGGTAGGAAGAGGAAATAGCTGGTTGTGGAAGAGAAAGGAAGGGAGAGACTTCACGAATTAAGGAAATGAATAAAAAAGAAGATGGATGTGGAAGAAAGATGAAGGAATGATGTGAACACTGGGGGAGAGCAGGGCAGGAAGAAATTTCATAAGGAAAGAAGAGGCTTACAAGGGAAAATCCAGCAGTTTGGGCAAACAGGGAAATAAATGAGGGGAAAGAAAATGGGATGTACGAAAGAAAACGTAATAATAATAATCCTCACCAAAATGCTTCCCAGATCACAGGCCATTACTAACCTGACAGCTTACCCTGACTTTGTGTGTTGCAAAACTCACCCATCTGGAGAACCCCAGGGCCTCCAGCAAATGCAAACTCTGCTCCTCCTTCCACTACTTCTGTTTATGTCCCAACATATCAACCAAAGTTAGCTGTCCTGCCAAAACCAACAGGACCTCACCAGCCTAGAGCTCTAAGTACCAATGCCGTTCCTTATCCAGGCAAAAGGTTTGCTTTTTATTTGTTTAGGGGTTTTGTTTAGTTGTTCTGTTGCTATTATCATTAACAACCCAACTCAAGACCTGTAGCTAAACAAATTAGCAAAACTCACACACTGACAACTGAGATAGGAAATGTTCTTATGAAACGGAGGAAAGTACTCAACATAAGTATGAAAGAACAAGTTTTGTTTGGTTTTTTTACAACCATCAATTACTGTTTATTTTCAGTCTCTTACACACTTGGATCAATGGAACTGGTCCTGAATGCATACTAACAAATGCAGCGTTTTGTACGCTAAGTAAAATAAATTCACAGGCATATACTTGTAAAAACTACTTAGCTTTAGATCCTTCTTTTCAGATAAGCATCACTTCCCTTTTCCAGAAAGCTAGCAAGGCATAGAGGAGTAGGAGGCTTCTGTCATGGTTAAAAAAATCCCTTTAAATTATTAAACTAAACAAAGCACATAGACACTAGGAGGCCCCAGAAAAAGTTCTCGTTCTGAGGAATAGGAGGCAGCCAGCAACTTTAAGAATTGCAAATGAGCACAAGGCCCTGCCCTATTACAAAGCAGCTGGATCTCTCAGCTGGAAAATAGGGGCTCTGGCTATCTACAAAATATGGGGTTCACTGGTACAGCAGTTTTGCTTATCAGACAGATTACGTCGCAGTGGATTATGTAGTATCTGTCTAACGAAGATGGTGAGACTTCCTGGACATGTTGCATTCATGTTTCAGTAGGTAACATGCCATAATGAGCAAAGACCTCACTTTCAGAAAGTCAACGCTGCAGTCGATGAATTCCAGTAAAGGAGCAGAGTCCTCTATATGGTCCTCTAGTGGAATCACTAGGTTAACTCAAAAGGTGTTAAGTTTTACATTTTTTGAGATTTAAGCACTCTGTATCACTATTCATCACACTAAAATCTTCAGTAAGAGGTGTCAACAGTGGGGCTCAATTTGTTGCTCCTGCTGTCAAATTTCATCAACATTATCCATGTATTTCTTCTATAAATACACCAGAAACTTAAGAATTAAAAAGCTAGAAAACCCTCAGTTGCACCTAAGAGGGACTGTATAGTCAGAAGTAAATAATCTCTTCTTTCCAAGCAAGCCAGAAGAGACGTGCCAAATACACTCAGCTTTAGAAGTTTGATCATTTACAATGCTCTGTCTTAAATATATGGAAATAAAGAGGAAAAAACCAAACAACTATCTCCAGATGCCTCGGGACATCCAAAAGCAAGGATTAACCAACGTGTCTCTCTCTACAGGTGCATCTTGAGACTACTGACAAGAATTCTGTTCCTTCAAAAAGCTGCTGCTCCTTCAGTGGTTGACTGTATTTGCAAAAGGAACTTGCTTTGCATTTCACCATGTTTATAGACAATACCCAGCGGAAAGATTCTCTGCCTCAGTTTAACATGAAGGAATCCTTCTATAACCAGATCAAGTTAAGATACATTTGAAGGCCGACATCTGCTGAACCCCCACCCTTAGAGGAAGGAACAGGCATCCAAATCCCACCAAGTCACACCTCTTGTTTGCAGCTGCACAGTGGACTCCACTTGCAAAGCACTCAGGGTACAGCCATATATTTAGGAGACACTGGCAGGTGCTTTAATCTAAAAGATGGTGAGACTTTGCTTCAGCTTTTCAAATAAACCTCATTTTAACACTCTTAAATGTCTTTTTTCTTCCCTATTGTTTGTGCTTTAAATAGCATTCAAGGCATTGAAACAGAAGAGAAGCTGCACAGCTCCAACCCCACGAGCACACTCCACTGTTGCTTTAAATTCCAGCTACCTCCCATTTCCTTGACTCCCCTGCACAGTTTTCTCTTGCCCTCCCTCAGACTCCCTGCAGAGCAGAGCAAGGTTGCAGTTTAATCCCAGGCTAAAGCTGGATCCATTATGACCTGCCTCATCAGGTGCAAAATAAAGCCCCCTGCATCACATGTGATGACCAACTCAACACAGACACAGCCACATGCTTGTGCCCCACACCTGAAGGAGCGAAGAGCAGAGCAGGCATGACAGGACACCCTCCCTGTGGCTGGACGGGCTCCTCTCTGCAAGCTCCTTTAACTAGAATGCTGCATCCCAGAGGACATGCTCCCTGTACCTGGAAAGCAAGGCTGGCTCTCAGGCGTCATAGGCTAATTTAAAACCTCACTGTGCAAAATCCTCCACTAGCCAATACAGAGAGGATCTTCCATCAAAATATGCTAACATGAATAAAATAAGAAAGTAATTTTATGGACAAAAAAAGTGACAGTCAGTATGCCTCTTGATCACATTTGAATAAATTACATCTTAAAGAAAGAGCATATAAAAGATTTTTGTGTGGTGTGTAGGCTTTTCTCATTCCATCAGCTTCCCAGGTTAGAAAACAGGACCAGAAGCAATGCAATAGCACAGAGGTATCATATATCAGTGAGTACTAAGCCAGCTTTCTGTTCTTCTCTTTAAATCAATTTCTAATACTCATATTTTTTATATGTACCCTAAATCTAGGTATCTAGTAAGACTGGACAATATACGGTAGAGTTTAGTAGTGTCTTTGCATAGTTCTGTAAAAAGACAGCACTGAAACATTGAAACCAGAATCGGGCTTCTGGCTCTTCTCTGAACTGTTGTGAAGTCACGAAAAATAATATTCCCTAAATTCAAGAAACAACAGAAAACAAGGCAGATTTCCATGGAAAATCATCCGTTCTTTGATGGCAAATACGAATGAAAAACCTGTCTGTCACCATAGCATTTTTAAGAAAAAACACTCAATTATAGTAGAACATGATGAATACATTTTCTTGTACAAATTTCAAATTAAACTTATGAACATTTCTTTAATCACTTTCAGGGGGTCTTCCACTTTAAGATGTTAAACACCTTCCATTTGGCATGAAGCAAACCAGTATTGCTCAAACAAGGAAGGAGCCAGACTTGCCCTATCAGAGAAGCTGCCCATTGGTTTGATCAGGTGGCTGGGAGCCAAAAATACAAAAATTCTAATCCTGGTTCATGTATTAATTTGACATGAACCCAGATGAAGTCAGAAGTGTCCTGATTTGCAAAAGAACCATTATTTATTTTGTTTGCATGACCTGGAGATTAACTATTCCAACATCTCTCTTTGCCTGTTATACAACCAGAGAAGCATACTTGTGAACTGTAATTCAGATGAACATTTTACTCACAGCCGATCCTAACTACTTTAGTTAAGCCAACAGAAGTCCGGAGACAGACTAGAAAACACCAGTCTGTTTCACTTAAACTGAGTTTGACCTTCAAATCAGTTTTGCTAAATGAGCCATATTTTCTTTGTCAAGATCACTAATGTGCCAGGTTCAGGCTTTTTAGTATGTCCCACGCTCTTTACAGTATGGCAATGAGCTTCTTGTTAAAACCTGCCGGTTCACTTTGAAGCTGGCTTTACAATATAATAACACTAATGTCCTTTGTCCCTGGGGAAGCAGGTGAGGAGGAAGGTGTCTGTGAAACAACAGATACAGCCTGGGACTTTTTCAGCAACCCACTATACTACTTTGCTAATGGACCATGAAAGATTTCTACTGAACTTCAGGTCTGTAAATAACTGGAGCCCACAAGAGTATTTTCTAACATTGAAGTGCTTCGAAGTCATGATGGAAAAACTAATTCTTATTATGCTTCAGTTATAATGCAATTGCAGAAAAGTTTTTCTTCTTCTAGCAAACTTTTTTTGTTTTACTCTGATCTTCATCCTACTCCACTTTACCTTCTCCTCTCTTTGTACCTCCTTTCACAGTCTGTAACTTAAACGCTTTCTGTTTCCAAGTCCAAATTAACCTGATTTTATCCTCTAGGTGTATGAATTTCATACACAGACTTCTGTTCCCACCTTGACAAAAGGGCAAAAGCAATTTCTGTTTCTGTGCCTCAGCGAGCAGATTTAATCATCCCTGGCAGCAATGACGTTATCACTTGGCCTCTTGTGGACACAAGTGTTTTGCTTTTGGCAGAGTGCAGCACGTAATAGCTATTAATCAAACCCAATTCCCCAGGAAAGGGTACCCCAGTGCATTAGGAGGTTCTACCCACACCCAGCTGCAGACATGCATTGTATTTATTTTTTTAGGACTGTAAAATATTTATAGAAAAGTGTGCTTCTGTACTGTGAAATTTTTATAGACTGGGATGGAGGGAATGCATGATCAAATGACTGTTCTCACCTGCCAAAGGACCGATAACATGCTGTTACACAGGAGCACAATTTAAAAGAGCTCAGGCTGTTGTCAATTTTCTATTTTCTCTACTCCAGTTTCACACTAAGCCAAGAAGGCAGAACTCTTGCCGAGGTATTTGTTTGTGTGACAAACAGCATCCCTTTGCACTGAAAGACAAGGATAAGTCTAAATAAACTAAAGACTGCATGTAAATTAAGACATGTTGAAATCACTAGCTGCATGTGTTTTCAGACTGCCAACAGTATTACTAATAAAATACTCCAACAAATTACCTGGCTCCATGAAGTTGCATGGCACACCCGAACCAAGCTGCTGAGGGGAGGGAAGCAAGAGCACTACCTAACACCATTAATTCCGACCACTTCTTAAGTGCTAAAACCATTCTGCTGAACAGATTCGCTGCATGGAATCCAAGCAGCATCACTGTTTTGAGATAACATACCTGCATTTCGGTGCCATTTTCTCCATTTGCATTTCACCTGAGAACAGGATAACAAAATACACAAGGATGACCTTTGCAGGTCAGCCAAGAAGTCCATTTTGCCCAAAATGCAGTCTGCAACTATGGCTGATACCAGATATCCACAGAAGAGTACAGAACCAGGGTAGGCAGAGCTGATTATTTCCATGAATTTTCTCAGAGGAACCTGTAACTGATGTCTTTGTATTTAAAAAATAGGTCTCAGTGGATTTCTCTTCCATGGATCTGTCCCATCTCTTTTTTAAATGCTGCTCTGTCAGAAATGTCCTTTATCATGTGCATGGAAAGTGGGATACCAAGAGGGAGCCTGACTGGTTCTCATAATTGTTGACAAAAGCCTAGACTCTCAGAAGAGGAGTGCAGATATGGAAAGAAACACTTCAGGACTTCTTTGGAGATTCACAAAAATTTGAAAACCGCAAATGGAGCTGGGGAGTAAGATGGTGGATTACAAAACCCCTTAAAAAAAAATCTGCATTGTTACTGCTTTTTCATTACAGCTGAATGCGTTAAACAAGAAGAATATTCCTTTTCCTCCCAGCAAAAGTGGAGCTTGGGAATAAGCACTTTTAAAAACTACTACAAGAGGAAGAAACACCAAGACCCCTTCTGCACCCCAAGCTGCATCACCTAGGAACACTCCCAGAAGCAATGTTTTCCTAGCAATCCAACAGAGAAGCAAGAAAACCTGCGAGTGTGTCCAAAGGAGCCCAAGCAAGGCACTCCTGCATTCTGCCAGACTCACAGCATCTTACAACCATCTCAGACACATTTTGGAAGGAGCAAATCGTCACAATGACAAAGTGCTTTCAGAAGGGAAAAGAAAAAACCTCAGTAGTGTCTTTAGTACTCAGAGAGTTGCCCAAGCAAGCCTTCATCAGAGTCCATTTTATCACAAGGATTCAATTCCCCTTTCGCTCCATTAGTAGCATGCACACAACACACAACATCAGTTGTATTTACTTCCAAAACTAAAACAATCCTCATGAAGCAGAACATATGCAAGTGCTTTACTTCTTACATATCTCATGGGACACACTGCAAAGCCTGATTAAGCACCTACGCCAGAGTACTTTATATCTTACACTAGTTAAAAAGACAGAGCAGCAATCTGACTTTAAAGTAACTTATAGAATAGCAGATAGTTATCAAGTACTTTCAAAGCCAATTTCATTTTTTTTAAAATAAAGTTTTATGCTAACAGAGAGCAAATGTTTTATATAGCAGGAGCTGAAATTTCTCACTAAAAGCCATTTTTTCAAAGACCCTTCCCAGTTAAGAAGGAACCAGTAATGGAATTTCTGACATGGCCCCGAAGAAAAAAAAGGCAGTACTTAACAGATCATTGGTCTCTTCTGAAAGAAGGTTGCCTTTTAGTGTTGTAAACAGATATAGCTTCCTGGCTGATCTTTGGTCCTCCAAGGTGAATAAAGAAAATATTTAATCAAGTTCCATGTGAAGATGGCAGTAAGAGATCTTCTTTTTAAAATTCATGCCATTTATTTGTACACACAAACCCCACAAAACACCATCACCAACAACACCCCACCCCCCCAAAAAAAAAATCCAAATAAAACCAACATTTAAAATTTCAGAGGCTACCTGTGTTGTATTGGACAATACATGATGCAAACTCATTCTCTCTGGAATAAAATAAATTTGTATTTAGTGAACCACTCTTCTGTTGTCAAATAGCTATCACAAGTTCAGAAAAAGAATTTTTCCTCTAAAATTGTTTTTTTTCAAATGGCAGCAGAGAAGCAAAGAAGAGCTCTTCTCCAGCTACTTGTAACTTCTGGTGAATTTCTGTTTTCCTGGAAATCTTGTATACTTCTATTTAATCCTGAGGCAAATAATGGAGCTACAACTCGAAGGAGTGCACAGTAACTGCAGACATTGCCTACCAGAGTAAACATTTTTTTTCCGATCTCTAGGATGACGAATTTTAGGTTTGGTGTGCTGTACTGCTACTGACCTTCCTTTTTGTTTGAGCACCAATTAAGAAGCACTGACCCAATAAAAATGGGTCATATCGATCTGTTGTTTTGATTTGTGTAACATGTCTCCCTCAGTCCAAGAAGCTCACCACCCGCTGCTACTTGAAGAAAGTTACTTTTTAACTCAGTTTCATTTTAGAAAAATACTTTTTTTTGAAATTTATAAATGAAAGGAGATAAAGTACTTAAAAAGGCTACAAAGAAAAAACTCAGATTTATTAGGCCACAGTGAGGACATCAGATGAATTCATACTCATTTTTCTGACACGTGCATAGTTTAATTGTCTGCAACACTAAAGAGAGACATGAGCTACATTCGTATTTCCAGAAGGAAAAAATAATAATAATAATTAAAAAAAAAAACAACAAAACCAAACCACAACAAAAAAACCTTGCCAGTATCCTCGAAAAGCAACTTCAATATACAGAATCTTCCTTTAAATTTCTCTTAGCTCAAAAGTTGAAAAGGGACTGGATTCAGGCAGCCATACTGACTGGTTAGGCAGTGTTAGTCCAGTACTTCCATGTCCCAGACCCAGGCATGTGCCTGCCTTAAATCAAAATTTTTCTCAATATTTAAATCACAGTCTCTCTCTATTTTACCTCAACTATTTATTGTAAAAAGAGAGCAGTAGGAAAAAAGTCTTTCCTACTCTCAATTAGGTGTTGTTCAAAACTTTCCTAAGGAAAATTTCAACATCTCAAGGCCTCCTCTGACTGAAAGGTGAAAATATTGGAGGGGAAAGGCAGAAGTATTTTAGCAACATGGAAACAACTTCAGCTCAACAGTTTATTTTTATATGGTTGAATCATTTTATCGTAACTTAAGTATTACCATGGGTAAGCACACAGTTACTCAGGAATACACTGCAAACTGTGTTTCAACAGGAAAGTCGAATAATCGAGTTTTTCATCCTTTGACACAATGAATTGCAATGCTTTTGCAGTGAAAACCGAACACATTTCCCATAAATGTTTTCACAGAGCACTTTCCCAGCCCTTTTCCTGCTCTCTCTGCTTACCTGTAATGGCAGAGATTTCTCCCTCCTGCTGGGACGGCAGCAGTGCTAAGCACAGCCTGGCGTTCACCAGCGCTTCCAAAGCAATGGACACTCATCTGACACTGAGCACAAGCAACTGGCTTTTGGCAGGAGACAGCTTTCTGCTCACGTTGCAGCGGAAAATTTGGACTGGTTAAAATAAGTCTTGACATTTTTGTCCTTTTCAGAGCCTCAATTCATTTGCTGTACTCAAGTTTGGTCACAAAAGGGTATTTAAAGCCACACTTTGGTTTGCACATTACAGTATGTATTACCTTGCGTGATTTCTTTAAATCATAAATTTCATTAAATCATAATTCAAGAGCTTTCTTTAACAATGCACAGATATAACCTTGAATTTTCACACTATTTTTGAAAGACAATGTCACATTTTCTGTGTTACAAAGTATTAAATAGCAAAAAAGGGAAAAAAAAAGGATTTGATCAAGTAAGTAACATCAGCAGCAACACTCAGAGATAAAAAAAACTGTCCATGTATAAACATAAGAAGTGGATGGCTGCTGTTATGCTTACACACATTTTTATTCCTAAAACAACATTTCAAAAATGACTTAAATGTGTGTGTTGAATGTGCCTCATTTTTATTGCAGTATTTGCTTAGCTTGTAAATAAGAGATTTTGTATCTTCTAACCTTCAGCCTATGTACACACTGGTCCTTGACATTTGATAGGACTTCTTTCCATTTCATACAGCGTTTCTAGGACAAAGCAGGCGAGACATAAAATCAAATCAGACCAGAAAATAAAACCCAAACAAAAATAAATAAACTGAAAAAAATAAAATTTAAAAACACCTCACTCTCAGTCAAAACTATGCCCTACAGTAATCCTCTGCAACTTCATGGGCTTCAAAGTTTACATTACCAGTATTTACCTTTCACAGAGATACACACTTCATTACAATGCAGAGACTCTAGAAATCCTGAAAACCTACTTGAAAGGCCCTTCTCCATATTTAGCCCTCTGCCCATCACCTGAAACAGTAGTAACCACGGTACCACTTTATAGCAACTGAACAGAACTGTTTGTCCAATACAGAAAACAACCCAAAAAAACAACCCCCGAACATGCTATTATACTCTGAAAAGACTGAAAAGTGAGAGACAGCAAAGATGCACCAGTATTGTAGCTATATGCTTTCAGGATTTCTCACAGAAAAAGTTCTCTCAGTTTAGGTATTGAGGAGTGGGTTTTTTTAAAATTTAGTTATTTTGGTTCTGTAAAGTTGAATGAAAATCCACAGTTTAAGGTCTCAGGTTTTTTACCAGACAAACAAGGTCTGTCAGAAAAATAATTAAAAAAAAGTCCTGCTGATGCACACTGCTCAAGACACAGTGACAGCTAAATTTCTTAACTGCAGCACTAAGTCAATACAGCCGCACAAATAAAAACTGTTAATATTTTTAAATCAGAAAAGTAGAAATTTGCCCACCAGTCCTATTTCTGGGCAATCATTTTTACCTTCCAGTGAAGCACTTCAAAGATGAAAATCATCACAATTATCTTTCCCCTAAGTGAAAAGTTTGCTGACTTTTCAGCAATTGGAGGCCCGGGCAGATGAGATACAGGTGGTTATCTTTACCAAAGCAGACTATTACTACTAAGTCTGTTTTAATTTAATTTCATTTCTCTTTGAGAAAAAAAACCCAAAAAACACAAAACCAAACCAAACCAACAACAACAAAACCTCCAACAAAAGCAACAAAGAAAAAAAAAAACAAACCACCTTATATATGACAAGAATCCTCAAGTTTAAGGACCAACTACAGAACCCTACTGCAGCTCAGCTACCTCTTATCCATTTCACTGGAAGCCTGAAGACATCAAGTACCTTTCATAAAACCTTATCACCTACAAATACATTTACAAGCAACTGTCAGTTTTTATTAAGCAATACAATTCTGACAACGGTAAGGAAAAGCTAGAAAATACAAATCCTAAAAGCTTAAAATTAAGCAAAATGAAAGCAAATGAATCACCTCATCTTTATAACCTGATAATTTTTGTGAAACTCAGTTACTGTGATGACATAGGTCTTATGGATGTTAAAATAAATTTATTTTAAAAAGCTAGCTAAAAGGGCTAAGCATTTGCAGACACTAAGAAGACTGAAGTCAGAGCAAAAGTCCAGAGCCAAAAAATTGTGCAAAAGCCCTCAAACCCAACAAACTCACAAGATTAAATATCATTAGTTTACTTCTACTATCTACTGTAATTTTCATAATTGCTTGCCAACAGTTTACCTCCCCTGCTTTGCAACATAACCATAAACAACAAGATAGTTGCAGTTAATGTAAAATTTTTGCAAAGTCATACCTGAAGCCAACTGTGAAGAGTTACAACAGGATCTCACAGTAATGAGTACACTATATGACAAAATGACATCAGCTTAACATAAAGACAAGCAAAAACATGCAGATGAGGGGAAAAATAGAGAAGTAATGAATAGTATATACATAACACTAGGTTCAAAGAAGACACTGCTATAGAGGAAGGATCCTACGGACATTAGAAGCAATTTGATGAAGACTTCTGCAAAATATTCAGCAGCTGATGGAGTATAAAGCAAGGAAAACATTTGGCACTATCAAAGGAAAACAGAAAAGAACTACACTACTGTGTATAGTCATGGAGCATGTAACTCTGGAATGATAAAAGAGTGAGAGAACAGCAACAGCACCATCAGCACTGCAGAAAGGCTTACACGTACAAAGAGGCAACAGCGAGGCTTTTGACAACAGAGAGAATACAAAATTCATGCAGACTGATGACAGGGACCACCAGATCTGACTAGGATGCAGGGGTCACTCAGTGATTTACTAGGGGGAAGCCATAAAAAAGACAGCTATCTTTGCATACAGAAAACCACACAAGGGTAAAGTTAAATGGCAGGTGACAGGCTGAAGGTCAAAAATATGAACCACTCAAAAAAATAGCTTTTTGGCTTAAAAATCAGATTATTTACATAGTCATAGGAATCCACAATGATCAATGAGGACAGCCCTCCTCAGAAAGCCTCTCACCCCTGGTGACGAGCCACGCATCAGTCAATGTACATACTGCTGTCCTCAGCTCACCCGTCTGCCTTCTCCACCTTGGGATGGCAGCTCCTTACAAGCCGCATAGCTCTGCAACGAAGGCTGGCTACAAGTCCATGCAGACACACTGATCTTCAAGCCCTCCTGTGACAAACTCAACACTTGTATCTCCTATTTCAAACAAATGGATTTCACAGATAGCAAACTCATCCTACCTAGCTTTCAGCAGTTAAACATTACCACTGGTGACCAAAAAGCATAATCTACTTCACCTTCCTCATGCCAAAGGGGAGACAGGCACCTCCAAATGATGATATTCAGAATGTGAGGGCACAGCTTTATCTTCTGGGGTCACCATGAAGCCACTGACCTAACTGGACAGACACATGCCCACAAGGATCAGCAGATCACACAAGTGACTGTGCCACCTGCTCTGCACTCTGAAGGAATGATTTACCAACTTGGGAAGGCAAACAAACCCTTGGAGAAACATGTGTCTGTTCTCAGGCCTTTCTCCCTTGCCATTCGGTTATGTCCTCCTCTGCAAGAGACTGGGGAAAGAAGTTGGGACAGAACAAGAGTGGAAAACCAGAAAGATGAGAGGGACTGCATGCCCCATGGAAACGTCCAACAGCTTCCAGCTCCACAGGTGAGGTTCAGGTCCAGGAGACCAACTCAGTGCCAAGTACTCTCCAGCTTCTCCCCCTGAGATGGATGTTGTGGCTTCTTACCACTTAGAACCTTTTACACCAAAGATTAAGCTGGCGGCTTGTTCCCTGCTGGTGTCTCTACTTCAAAGAGCTGCTACTGTGGATACCAAAGCCTTTGAAAGTGGCCTCACTGCACAAAGTCCTGAGCATTAAATGAGGTCTTTAAAAAAAAAGGGGCAGGAGGGGTGCGGGGGTGGGGGGAGAGAAAATGCACTGGCTTTATAAACACATCAGTGGGTCCACTTTCAAAGCTTTTCATGCCTTCTCCAATGTGGTAAAGAAAATAGTAGGTTTTTAGCAAAGGCACCCCCTTCCAGCCCCTTAAAATTATGGCAATAAAGCAATCCATCCCTAAAATGTGTCCCGGCATTAGCAGAGGGGAACTAAAATACACAAAGGAATTGTGGAAAAACACACATGAAGCAAAAAAGTTTTTAAACACAAGCGCTAGAAGTCCAGGACAGCGGCACGCCGTGCTGCCGGAGCATGTTCAGCATGCCAATAAGGACTGCAGCACTGCAATCCCCAGCACCAGCAGCCCACGCACCAGCGTCCTCCTCTGCAAAAGCCTCTTGCCAGCGGGAGGAGGTGCCCCAGGCCCCACTGAGTTTTGGCCACAGGGTGAGGAGATGAAGGTGGGAAAGCTGGCATTGGTCTCCTCATGGCAGACAGAGGCTGTGGCTCTGGGGGTGCTGTGCCACAGGTGAACACAGCCATCAGGGTAATCCCATACATGTTATTGCAGCCTTTTAAGTAAATAGGAATGAGGCATTGCTGAAGTCCTGAGTCATTAACTGGGCACAGAAGTACACTCCTGCCAGTGGTGAGCCCACCTATCCCACCAGAGGCACAGCCAGAGGTGCCTGCTCACAAACCAGTGCAGCTCTAAGCTTGAAATAGGCATATAGCTGCTGGTAACAGCACTGCAGACCGTCTGAAAAGTGGAAAGAAATACCCAAAAAAATATCAAAATGGACTAAACCCGGGCTTTGCTGTTCTACGAGGCAGCCACTTTCCCCCCCTCAATATCAGGAGGAGTGTCCCACAGAGAGCTGCCAAAAGAGTGTCAAGGCACAAATCGAACATGCTGAAACCCTGCATGGAAAAATCATCCTTCTGAGTGCTTGAATGTAACAGAAATCTTGCTGCTTGGCAATTTCAGGTTAGTTTTAGACTCAGTTCAAAACATTGTCCATAATACCTTAAAGTGCAAAAATCATGACAGATTCAGGAAATTAGAGAGTGGGGGGCTGCACCATTCAGTATACCTGAAGCATACATAACAGAACATTTAGGGGAAAAAAGTGCCAACAACATCAAATTCCTCAGAAACCCAAGGAAAAAAGTATTCAGTCTGGATAGGAAAGAACGCTAGAGGGTTAAAAAAAAAAATCATTTGCTAGGCCTATCTCTTAAAAACAACCATACACAAAAAACACACAGAAAAGTTGGCTTCAGAATTTCCACAAAAAAACCCCAAACAACCACACATTTCTAACCAAGTCCTAGCTTCCTCCTTCAATAAAGCTACCAAGGGAAAACATTTATGCATTTTTCCTTACTTGTACTCTCTAATTCTGCCTGTTGTCAGAGGCACTGTATTCCCTGCAGGAGAGGAGATTTTACAGAACATGAACGTCCAGACTGACCTTGTCTCTATTTGTGAGTTCAGCAATGTGTGCACCCAAATCTTCCCAAAATGCTGTTTATCATCCACTCAGAAACTGATAAAAATAAATCATTGATCTAAAATAGAAAAAATTAATAGGTTCTGATATGAACCATCTGTTCCTATTTCTTGATCCATATCTTTATGCAACGACTGTACCACTGAAACCCTCCCACTGCCTTTATTAGCTCTTGTTTTTGTATTACAAAAATCACAAAGATGAAAAAACATGTTTTTATGAGTTTGTGTATTATGTATGTGTGTATACATTTGTCAACATATATCTAGGCATGAAAAAGGGAGGAAGAGAAAAAAGAAAAAAAGAAAAAAATTTAAAAAAAAGAGTGCTAAAACTTCCGTGTTTATCAGCTTTGTTTACAGTTGAGCTCTTCTAATTGGCAAAGTTTCAGGTATCACAAGCCCACCAAGTCCTTTGCCAGACTTATGACTCCAAGAACCCTACAAGTCTTCTGCAAAAGCAGCAGGATGCACACTGGCAGTTCTCAACAGCTTTAGTAATCATCAGTAGCAGAGCCCCCTATAAATTAG
Organism: Xenops minutus; assembly: GCA_035221455.1. Taxonomy (NCBI): domain Eukaryota; kingdom Metazoa; phylum Chordata; class Aves; order Passeriformes; family Furnariidae; genus Xenops; species Xenops minutus. The sequence continues at coordinate 78,069,811 of JAWWEE010000001.1, read as the reverse complement.
TATTTCTTTGTGTTAGTTATAAGGATATTGCATTTAATCACTTGTTAGGTATGCTCTTCAATTTTCACATCACCAAGTTTTCCTTTTTTAGCATGCCTCAAATACTGAACTAAGAACTTGACATTGTCAGCATAAATTGAGGGAGAGCTTGATGTTTTAACGGCCTTATTACAAAAGAATAATAAAAAATTGTGGAGATTAAAACGTTGGCAGCTGCTAGAAAGGGGCTGCATAACTTCTCTCTCCTCATGTACTCTCTACTCCAAAGAGAGTAAAAAAGTTTTTTCCTAAAAGACTCCGTATATCAATAACCAACAACTGTCACTGCATTTGCTAATACTGTATAGGAAGATTAGTTTAATTAGTCAAGCAGTTAATACTGCTATTATTTGAACTAGTTTTCAGCTCTGCCACTGTCTTGAAATGAGTTTCATTTTCCTCAGGCTATAGTTCCAGCCTGTTTACAGACCAGTTACATAGCACTGGTTCACATTATCTAACCATAACACACTGTATTAAACATATCAAATTAGCTTCACAATCAAAGGTTTTAAAAAGAAAATATAATAATATAATAATTCTAAAGCAAGTGGGTTTATTCTCTTTTGCTACAATTTTGTAACAGCCATATTCAGAGAAAAGAAGAAAAAAAATCATTTGGCTTAAAAAAGGTTTTTCTTTCCTGAAAGAGAAAAAAGAATCCTCAAAGTAAGAAATTTCTGGTAACATTAGGAAGGAAGGTATCACTAATAGCTATCACATGAAATTTAAATGTTAGCAATGTGTCTAACTAATGATTTAGGAAATTAAAACTGTATGTAAAATCATTAATAAGGAATTTCAATTGAACACTAAGTCTTTTTCTCATCTCTCAATACTGTAAAATCTGAACATTTTACGGAGCTTTTACAAATAAACACAATGCAGATTATTCCTAACACGCTCATGAGCAACAGAGAAGATTCATTCACAGCAGAGGTGATACCTGAGTGCCTGATATCCCATGTAACATTAAGCGTCATTTTTCTTGCTCAGAAAAAAAAATAGCACATAATTATTTCATATTTCTGTAAAATATACGCTCACAAATTAAGAACTTGAATTGACTTTAGAAACATCCTATAGTCAAGCACAATACTTCAGAAGCTGCAACTCATTAGAAAATTCTTTCTTAGGAAAATGAAGAGATTAATTCTGAACAAAGTAATTATTCCTTGAAAACAGACAGACTGCACACAGTAAGACGTTATCACACTAATAGCTCTGACGAAATCCACAGAGCAATTAAGTAGAAAGATACTACTAAATGAAAAGAGGTACCAGAATTAGGTCCAAAATACTTTTAATACCAATTATTTACATAATAAATGTAAATACAGAATTTTTAGTACCACCTCTACCCTCCAAGATGAAAGTTCACTTACTTATCCGTATAAAGTAGTGGTATATATACACATTAACCAGAAAGTATTTTTTAAAATCCTTTTGTCACTTGTCTGCCAGTAGTTTCATTCAAACCATTTGACTGAATGATGAATGCAAATTTTCACTTTGGTAGTCAGGCATAACAAGGATAACTCTAGATACTGTGATCTCATAGGTATGAAAAACAGTCAAATTATTTGAAAATAAGAGACTGTCTTAAAACAGAACACTGAAAAGTTTTCTCCGAAAGCTGTGTATAAAAATTGTTTTATTTTCAAAAATTATAAGTTCATATCACATATTACAGCTCGAAAAATATTATTTGACTTGCTTCTAATTATCAGTCTTTGCCTCAGATGCTTAACACAGTCTGCACACAAACAACACCTTTAAACATCAATAGTGATAGACAGTTAAACATACATATCCATTTGGATTTGTAATAATAACGCTCTACATCCTGACATCTATTTCACTTGTTACAGAACATGAAATTCTCAGAAGACACAAGGCTGATTTTATTTAGAAGACTGTAGCATTCAAAAATGACCAGTTCATGAACTGAATATACGTCAACAACCTCGCTGCAGGTCTTCAGCAAGTACTTGGCCAGTGATCGGGGAAGTCGTATCAACCTCCTCTGAGGAGAGTCAGCTGTGAAGAGCTGGGAGGGGACATTGGGAGTTATGAGAATATGTCCTGTACTTCTCCTTGAAAAACGGGAGGGGCAATGGACAGTTGGTCTAGAAGGGCCTACTTAACGCAATACTTTTAAAACCAGCATAACTCATTCCTAGGATAGATCTTGAAACTTTCCCAAAAATTTCACTACTAAAAGGTTTTTTAGGCAGTAAAAGATGCTTTTACCTGATTTCTCTTTAAGAAATTGATCGTTATTCTTCCTCAGTTCCTACACTTCTTTTCCCTCCCAATGTCCTATTTGAATACAAATATCTATATGCAATGTTCGTGGCTATTAAAAGAGAAAAAAGATTACAACATTCTCTTGCTGTCTCACCAACTTTTAGGAAAAAAAAGAAAAATAAATTAAAACTCTATTATATACTGCACATAAAAGTGATGCTTCTGTAATCCAACTGAAGTAAGTATGCTAATTCAGGTCACTAACTGGGTGATATCCTGAAAGGTACTGAGCACCATCAATGCATATGGCAGTCTGAGAAAGCTGAACAGGCTTCACCACATCACGGGATGAGGAAATGTTCTCAGACCCCTCCCACAACACAATGGTAAAGTTTGCTTTCTATCTAATATATAATAATAATAACTATTCTTCTCCAATTTCACAGACTTCTGCGTAAATATATCTTCCTTCTCTCCAGAGCATTTAACATAAATCTTGACCATTCCTTCTTGAGGCTCCTCCCCTGCAAGAAAGTTGATGTGCCTTAGCACAGTGAAATCATTGCTCTAAAAGCCAGTCTGCTCATTAAATTATTCTGCTAGCTGTGTGTTCTCTCATTAAAAATGTATAAAGATCAGATAATTGCAGCACATATTATTAACCTTGTTTTCCTTGCTTTCATGTACAGGTTCTGTTTTGCTTCTGAGACAAAGATCTGGAAAGGAAAGGGGAAATACTGAGCTAAACTACAAAACGAAAAAGTCTCCCAGCTTTCCTTCAAGAGCACAAGAAATCACAGCGCAGTCAAAAATGCCCATACTTTTACAAGAGGGTAAAATACTGTAATCTTGTTGTATGGCTCCTACAAGTCTAAAGCAGGCAGTCTTGGCTTTAGTTAAAGCCTCTGATAAGGAATTATTTAGATCAGCCAGTCTAATTCACCTAAATCTTCAAACATAGCTGCTATAAACTTAACAGATTTCCAGGCTGACTCCTTCTCCTTCTGAAAGGTAGGCAGCACTTCCAGACAACAACCCAGCTAAAAATCCAATTAGGGTAGCAGCACTTCTGAAACATACTGACCTATTTCTTTTTTTACTTGTGTTAATATGCATATACTCATGTTCTATTTCTGAAGAGAGATATTTACACTGGAAATTAATACCCTTCGAAAACAAGTAACCATAAAATCCACCTATTGCACCCAAACAGAATCTATTCGCCAGAGAAACACTGTTTCCCCGACTCCCCCAAGCAACATATACAGGATGCAGTATACTGCAGCTAACTCTTTAAACATTCGATAAAAGACAACGAGCCTCCTACCTTGTTTAGCCCTGTCTATTCGACACATTCCCAACGTGAACAGGAACATCTGATATAAACAAACAGCCATATCTTCCCCATCGCATCATGGTAACTAATTCTCACGTGAAACGATGAGCAGACTGTATTTATTTATTTAATTTGTTGAGGTGTTTTTTTTTTTTCCTCAGAACACCTTATGCCTTATCTGGGGATTTTTCCTTAGATGATGAAGCAAAGACACAGCCTAAACTCTGTTGCTGAAAGACTGCAGCCCTTCCTTCTCACAGAGCCCTCCCAGCATATGGCAGCCAATCACACCCAGCTTCGTCAGCCGTACTGCTCTTAAACTGATCCTAACAGGATGATTGACACAGCAACACAGCACTTCTAATGTGTAAAAACAATGCATCCATACCGATGAACCAGGAATTTCCCTCGTGCAGGGACGGAGTTTTACTGGGGAGGTAAAGCAATACCTCCATGAAATCACATACGCAGCAAAAGCAAACAACTCCCTTCCCTTCCACTGCAACAGCAGCTATACCATTTCTCGCACAAGGATTTTCAAAGCTTTTACTAATTGTAAACGCGTGCACAAACAACATTTCTGAAACTGCAAAACTGCAGTGATGCTGTTTTGGCTGTAAAGGTGAGCTATGCACCATAAAAAATCAAACCATCTGTCTTTTATTTTAACATACAGCCAAAACACACTCCGATTCACACAGTAACGTTCTCATTTTAATACTGCATAATCTTATGTGCAACATCTGCATTTAAGAGCAATACAAGCATAACATCTTTCTGAATATTTCAGATCGGTTGTCAGAGATTGCTAGCATGGGGTGCTTCTCAATGAAAACATAACCCACATGATCGTGTTTTAACTCATATCCGAGGCAGACAGATCACATCAGCAGCATCTGAACTGCAGTTCATGCAATTAGCCTGCAACTGATGCTTATTTGTATCAAGGTTCTGGCATAAGGACGGGGATACCAGTTGACATTTTCAAGTCAAGCTGTGGGCAGCTCAACACTCTTGGTACACAAAGTCTGTTGTCAATCAGTTCTCTCACAAATTTTACTGAAGTTTTAAAACACAAGAACAAAGCAGCCAAGGATTATTGAACAAGAGTTGCAATTAAAAAAAATACAGAAAGGAGCTTAATCTGAAAGTCAATCTTTATCCAGAAAGGGATAAAGACTGCAGTGCAATACTACTTTAGACAGCAGATTAGGCAATTCAAGCCATTACACAAAAAATGTGTAAAATGTGTTTAAAATGCCACTAAAAGTTTAGAAATATGAATAGACAAGAGGAAAACAAAGCTTTCATTCACTGGCAGCTCTGTCTCAAGGCCCCATTGTTTCCTATGGGCTATTTTGCATATTATAAACACAGCTTCCCAAAAATCCATTATTCCTCTATCCTGCAAGCAACAACTCCCCTTTGGGCTCCACCATCTTGCACTCACTTTCTGAAAACCCTCCCCTTGCAGGCATAGCTGAAATGTGCTCCTGCCGAGAAGGTTCCTGCCAGCCAGCCCTTTCTCTCTGTTCAATCAGCCCCTCCATTCTGCTCTGTTCTGCCCAATATAAAAAAAAATAAAACAAGTTGTCATCGTCCTCCCCTCCCCCCTCAAAAAAAAAACCCACACCAAAACCAAACAGTTAATTTTGGAGAGTTGGAGAGACCCTGGAGACAGAGGTGGTAACTCCACCCATTATTAAGATGGCTTGGAGCATCTTGTCAGGATTTTCCACATTCTTTTGACTTTGCCAAACTCAAGCTGCCCTTGTTAAAAATTTTCCATGCTGGACATCTGCTGCAGGATTTATTTACTTTTCTGCCAAAACACAGTTTGCCTATTTCTCAGTTAGCCTGGACAAAAACATGTTCCTCTGCCGTCCTTGTAACTCATTCACTGGGGAACTCTGGCTCCTCTGCCCATGTTGGAGCAGTCTTGAAATTTGACAAAGAGTTGATCCCTTGCCTTTTTTTTTTGATTGGTTTGTTTGTTTTGTTAAATAAAGGCTACTTTTTTGCTATGCATATAAAAATATTTTCCTATTTGACAAAGCTTTAAAACCTGGTAGTATTCAGCTGACTCACAGCATCTTTTTAATTCTTTTTCTGACCCCTACTGTGCAAACCTCAGAAAATGTTCTGCAGTGAGTGTCCGTCTCCTTCAGCCATCCGTCCGCATGCGTCTGGAAAGGCACCAGCCCCACAGTGTGACTGAGCATGTAATGGGCTCAAGTTACAGGAGATTAGCAGGATTTCCCCTGTAACTGCTGCTCCCATCTGCCAGAGACCAGACATTGGAGCTGACAGCAGGAAGACAACCTCGCCTGTTGCTCTCACGACCCTTCAGCTAATGCCCCAGGGACTTGATGAGACCAGCCCTTGAGAGTACACTGCAGAGAGGGTGTCAGAAAGGTCAGGTGGGCCAAAGCATGGCACAAAGCTGGGCAGAAAAGGGAGAGACAGCAATGAGAGGGAGAGGGAGGAAGAGACGCAAGAGACAAGAATCTGGAAATCCTGAGTCTGGTCAAGCAGAAGGTTACAACATGAAGGAAGATGGTGCCCAAGCCAGACAAGGAAGAATAAGCAGCACAGGCACCAGCAGTCAGCAGGAGCCAGCTGCCCTCTCCACAGAGCACGTGAACATTCACACCGCAACACGTGCCAAGAGCTTCTGAGGTCTCTGTTAGTTTGCCTCTAAAGAGGGAGGAAACTCGCACGTTACCTCAGCCCCACCACCCACAAATCCAAGACAAGTCACTAACACAACCCCTCAAAAGGCGAGGGTTCAGCACTGCCTGCACAACTCTATTTCAAAGTGCCACTGCTTCACAGTGCATACACTGGTCTTCAACCACTGTAGAGCTTTAAGAGCAGTCAAACAGGGTTGAGGTGCTCCCAGATACTATTCCTAGGACTCAAAATGCAAAACTAGCAGCCACACACCCACCCAGATCCTCATCTGGATTATTATGTTTTAGATCCTCTTGTGACAAAGAGTCAGAGGCCCCTCAACTCAACAGGACATGCTGAAAAAACATCACATCCCATTTGTGGACCTTTTAGCTAGGACTCACCAAAAAGTTCAAGAGAAAATGTAAGCTCTTTCTCAAAAATGGTGCTTGAGTAGTGTCATAATAAGGCATGGGTTCATGGACTAAAGAAAAAAATATATTTAAAAATAATTGCTCTGTACATTGAGGAGCAAATACGTCCAAAGTGACTAATATCAAATGGAGATGTGCCCATGCACCCATTCATTTTCCACATCAGTTACAAAGAAAAAGGCCAGAATTTCAATTTTCAGGCCAATTTATACAACTATATTATATATTTAATTGCAGAACAAGATCATCTTGGAGAAGCTGAGAAATTCAGATGTCAAACTCAACAAAGAATAACAAACAAAGGTAAATTCCCAACTCAGAAAATGCCATCTGTTCTACTTGACATGCTCCTGCAATTAATGAATCAAGGGGAAAACACTGCTAAAGATGACTATTACACACAATTTTCTGAATGGTGTTGATATAACTTTTGGAGAAAAGTGGACTATTTTGGAAGTAATAAAGAGGAGAACTGAAAAATGCAGAACCCACACAGCTGTTTTTCCTTCTTTACTCCTGAATCACTGCGATTCGGTCTAATTCCAGAAACAACAAAACTTGTCAATTTAAACGGAGTTTTGCAAGAAGTGTGGAACATATGTAATACTAACACTGAAGTCAACAAGCAATTTATGTGACATTCAGTGCAGCAGAGAGATGATTTTGAGCCTTGCATAGATGACCTATGGCAACAGTGACATTTTGGTAAGTTCAGCAATGACAAAAAGAACTGCAAAACTATTTCCTGTGTCAGTTACAGACTCTTCCTTTAGTAACTTCCCACAACTGTTACTATGAGCAAAATTCAGCCTCGGTAGCTATGGTCTGAATGACAGCATAAAGAAAAGTCAAAGTAGCTGCCAAGATTTTAAAACTAGGCACTCATGCACAATACTACTGATGCCAGCCTTTGAAAAATACCTCAATCTCTGTATCGGGGCTGAAGTGATGGTAGAAATCTCTGTAAGTTACAAAAATTAAGACTAATGTAAAAATTCCAAGTTACCAATGGGAAACCACTATGCTGTTCTGAAGGGACAGGTATAATTTTGGTTTTAAAAACAGGCTTATCAGACGAACTTTAAGTCCAGCTTTTCAACAGTTTTAACTTCCTAGAACCCAGACATCCCAAAATCTCCCCAACCTAGGAAAAGTGCAGACTGACTGTACACAGAAATGAAAACAGACTGTTCTCTTTCCATCATGTATGCTGAGAGAAATATGAAATGAAAACACACCACAGAAGCAAGCACATATTCAAGTTACATGTTAAGAATCAATCTTACCAAAATTAAGGTGGCTCCTGGAGGCCTTCCAAATGCTCTCTTTCCTTCCACTGTTTGCACAAGGAATTTAAGCAGTGTCTACATTGTGAGATCCAAACACATGAGTTCAGACACCCATCCAGTCTGCATTCTGACTTTATTTTAGGATGACACCAATTCCCCATAAGGAAAAAAACCAAGTACACATGCACCATTCCTTCACAGGGTGGTTCCTGTTGGGAAGGGTGATGAGGCATCAGCCAGAGAACTGCAGTACACTCCAACCAAGCTTTTGTAGCTGAATGTTTGAGACACATACACCGGGTGCCATGGAGAACTGAGCTGCCTCTGGATTGTAGCCTTATGTACTTAGCTTGAAATACATTTGACCAAATATACACAACTACATTTCACTGAGTCACTTTACTCCCCCTCTCTATAGTCACTGAAGAGAAATAGGCATTTGTGGGCTGTGATTCATCCTATCCCAAAGTAGTTATTTTAAGAGATTCCATCATATCCTAAAAGCATCTGTGTTTCTCTATTGGTTACCTGAGATGATCACACTTAGGCGTCTTCTATCATGTTCTTCATTAAGCATGTAAGAGATGAAATCTTACTACAGGAGAAGTTTTATTAGGAATATAAATATTTCGCCACTTTAGTTATACGCATTGGATAGTCCTTTCGATTTTCAAATTAATTTCAAATAACCGAAGACATTATCAAATAGCTAAAGGACACCTGTTTTTTGACCATGTACATTTACAGCTTTGGTGTAAATCCTCAGCTTGCCATAAGCATGTTCCAGCTATGTTGCTATATAAGCTACATAAGCTTGTTCTCTAAGCTATGCTGAACAGGTTCCAGGGTTTTTTTTTTCCCCTGACTGAACATCAATCCTTGCACTCACTCACACCTTCCTCCTCTGAATAACTGATTGACACCAAATTAATCTAAGAGGAGTTGGACTAGGATTCTTTTCCTGATTTTCTTTTTCATTTTGGAGGGGGACCTTTCTGGGGAGCGGGAAGGTTGGTAAAATAACCAATATCTTGCTGACTTTATAAGTTAGGTATTATAAACTGGCAAAATAATAAGCTAGGTAAAATAAATCGGCAAACATTGCCCTACTCCTAGAACACAGACTTGTGCAAAAGTTTTTTCAGGAAAGTGGTTCTATTATTCTTCCTGACAGCTGAAAAAAAGTCATTTGCAGCTTGCTCATCTGAAATATCAAAGTATTAAAACTTTAAAATTTAAATTTTAGTCATCCAAACTCAGATATCTAGTACCTTCCTAGATGTTCTAGGGAATTCCTGTTGGCCTTCAGCAGCCACTGCTAGAAGGACTGGGTTACTGATATATCTTGTATCTGCCAGCCCCACGTAGATGTCTGATACAAAATTGTCTAGTGCCATTTTAGATGCCATATATTTAGGTACTTTTACCCATCCAAAAATGTAACTATTTCCTCAGAACTATTCCTATCAGAATAGAACTTCCCAAATCTTCTAGCAGAATGTAAAAGGGTTACATACAAAACAGAAACCCTTTACCTTCAGCTGCTGAACCCTACTCAGGGTATGTTTATAAACCACAGAGAATCATAGGGTAAAAGCACAAGCACTATGTAAACCAGCAACATATATCACAAATTCCAGATAAACCCTTCCCTCTGCTAAGTGACTTCACGTCCCCTAGCTTGTACAATACCTACTGCAACCAGGAAATTACCTGACGGAAGCCTCCCAAGTCTTTGACTGGCTGAAATCAACAACAAATGCTTAAGCCTTCATTATAATGTATTTTAAATCCATGTGGTTAATGAAGAATACTTTCCAAATGGGTCAAATTAAGAAGAAAGTAAGTGTTGTACCTTTAAGTCTTTAATACTCAATTGGAGTGGTACAGAAGTGTAAACCATAACTACTCAATGATGCATAAATCATCTTTACTGAGATCCCTGTGTACTGGGAAGTTCTTCTATTGCTGATAAAAACATGCTCCTTCCTCATCAGATCCCTCCATGACTAATTTCCTCCACAGCCATTGTTCTGGCCTCAGATTTGGAGTAGCTTCTATTCAAACCCACAACAGGAGGAAACCATTTGATAAATTACCTTTACATAAAACCTACTAACCTCAGCCATAAACTCACATGGGCATAGGAAAACCCTCTTGTGTTTCAAAAAGCATAGGTGGAGGATGCATATATTAAACTTCTGCCCCTTATCTTGTGGATTTCCAACCTACTGGGAAGACACAGGAGCAAGATTTATCCTCCAAAAAGTTCTTAAATGACCAAAATTAATAATTCACATAATTACATTAGAGATGTATTCCAATTAAGGTTTTTGCAGGTAAACCAAATATTTTTAAAATCTTCTACAAAGCTTCAGCCTCAAATGCATTCAAAATCCTGCATACAATTCAAGCAATGGCTCCAAATAATACATCTTCTAACCAGTGATGTAATGAGAATTCTCTAATTATCCTTTAAATTCAAAAGCTCTATTTTATTGCTCCATTATAAACCCAAAGGGAAAAAGATGCCACTGAAACTAAGCCACATTTTGAATCTTTCCATTTTCAATTGGCACAAAAATAATTCAACTCACTCTAATTCATTAAGATTACCCTATTGTTTTTGTACACTACTGCAATATAGGTGTAAAACAACCCAATGCTATTTAACAGGTGATGCTGCCTCCCATTTCCTTACAAACTGCTACTTAACAGCCTGAGTCGGTAGGGTAGATGCTCAGGGGTATGCAGCAAAATCAGCAAGCAATCTCCACTGTAAGCAGAGAAAATAGGCTCCAGGAAACTTCACAGCAAATGAGAGCCAATTGGATAATTTTTGTTTTTTAAAATCAATAAGAGTAGGATTCAATCCCTCACCCTTTTCCAGCAATTAATAACCTACACATGTAAGAGCAGAGGACTCCATATAATTAACAAAGCATTACTGTGGCAAGAAGAGAAGGCCTGGAGTATGTAAGTACAGGGTTTTATTTCTTTCTGTGAAGTATGGATGACAGGTAGGAGAAAGCTCTGCCAAGTGAACTGTTGGCAAGCAACTAGTCTTTTGGTTAGCAGGCAGCTCTGTTTTGTGAAGTCTATGAGTGTATGTTCATATGGGCCAGCTTTTCTTTAAACATCAGACTTATATGCATTCAGTCATGAGTTTTGAACCAAATTTCCATTTGCACCTCAAAAGGGGTTGCTTTGTTTCAGCTTGCTCTCTGATTACTGTGCAGTCAGGAATACTTTGTTGTATAATGCTTTTAAACATTACGTGTGGATCTTTGCCTAATCACTCTGCCACATAATACTATATACAAAAACATGAACCTTCATTTTTCCCAAATGTCACATAACAGAAACCAAGAAGTAAGTAGCTGTACACACAAAGAGAAACAAGAATTGTTTTCACACAGAAAAAAATAAGCAAACAATTATGAGTAATGTAGGGCAAGAAACAAGGTTCTCTAGCAGAAGCACTGTGGGATAAAATGACATCCAAAGCATGACCTCTAAAGACAGCATGTTTCAAGTAGTGAAAAAATTAAGTAAATTACAGAAAGAATGCCTCAAAAATCAAATTCATAGAGGACTTCATTCACCAGAGATTCAAAGATGGAAGGAAGAGTTTATTTGTAGGGAAATGTCTGTAAAGGAATAGAATCCAGCTTTCTAACACAGTGTACTTCACCTCTTCTGTGTTTTCCTCAGACTCTCCTCTTCCTTGCTTTCAAAAAAAACAGAAAATTATTATAAATTGACAAAGCCATTCATTTGGCTATTCTTCCTCATACCAGCTCTAATAATGATAAAATATGACCACTAATACGTATTAGTAGAGCCAAAACAAGATTAGAAGGTATCCTGTCTGTTATCTTTGGCTTACTCAAAGGTAATACTAAGCAAAGAGGACTGCAGAAAAAAATCACAAGATGAAGATCCCACAGATCTTTTGCTGTGGGCTATATAGTCTTATGAACTTAAGGTCATAAGTCAAATGTTACCGCAGACCACCTGCACCACCTGCCCTCTTGGCAATTGTAACGCCATCTCATCCCCTGAAGTTATCTTCAGCAGACCCACAGGTTTGCCTGTTTGGAAAGTATTAACCCTCAGTTCTGCCCTGTCCCTCTGGGACAGATCAGACCAAAAGAAACCTGTTGACAAAAATAGTCTGCTGGTCCTCAGGTCATAAATACCTTGGTCAACAGTACTAATGTCAGTATAGTTCACTGAAGCATTATTGTATGAACTACAAAAGCTGTACCGAGGACATGAAATTAAGTTTACCACCAAGCATCCCACAGTAGCTGGTCAGTTTGATCCAAAATTGTCTAAACAATTCTTCATACTTGATCCAGTCTCCTAGAAACATTCATTCTAAGAAACCTCAGGGGGTTACCTAGTCCAGCCCCCAACTCAAAAGAAAACTATCATCAAGAACAGATCAGGTCGGCTGTGGCTTTGCCTTGATGAGCCTGAAAAGCTCACATGGCAGATACTTGCATCTCTGTATGACCTGCTGCTGTGCTGCACTGCCCTCCTAGTGACAACATTTTCCCAACATCCAACCTGGACCTCCAAAGAAACAATTTGTTGTCAATTTCCCCTGCCGCCATCTGGCACTACTAAGTCGAATTTGGTCCTTTTATCTTCATAATCATCCTCTAGTAGCTGTAAACAGCTACTGGATTGTCCCTTAGCCTACTTTTCATTCAAATAAAGAAGTCAAGGTCCCTCAACCTAGACACCTATTCATAAAAGTAGCTCTTCACTGGATCTAGACATGGCAACAGGACTTCATCTGAACTAGAAGTACTGCTTTTAACAAAAGTTGTGACCATATGCTCAATTCACAATGGATGAACTAGAGAGACTTCTAGCTTTCTCTTCCCGTTACTGTTGGCAGCATATACAAGGGTCTATCACTCAGATGTTTTGCATTTGCCTCTTCTGATTCCTCTTTGCACTGACAACAGAAGGGATATGTTCAAAGCTCTGGATCCTATACAGAAATGTCCACAGAGTTTTAGGTCTTTCTATTTCAGTACTCTCATATTTTGCATATTGAATGCACTACCACTTTACAAAGACATCTATGACCAAGCCACCTAACAACAAAGAATGAAGTTACCAGTGCTTATCTAGAAGAGGTCTTTGTAGGTCCTTCAAAAAAAACCCCAAGATTTCATGCAGATGCTTCCAATTATGGCCATCTCCTAAGATTTCGAGACAAGGTAACTTCAAAAGTATTGGCAGCTCAAAAAAACCCTCAACAACTCACCAAACAAAAAACCCTAATCTTTCAAGGTATCCCATTCATTCTGCTCCTTTTTTCAGTCTATTATGCAGAAAACAACAAATAACTACGAACCCACTGACAAAATCTTGTGGGAGTAAGCAAAGGGGAACTACAGCAGTTTCAGTTATTCCTCCTGTTTAGAAAATTCATCATCTCACTCCTAAAAGCCTTCTGCACAGTTCTGCACTGACTGACATTCTCCCCTGTCCCAGTTTGTTTCCAGCAGCAGACTCCATCAGGGACTCAGCATGAGAAGGGACCAGCTCTAGCAGGTCCGGAACTGCTGGAACCACATAAGAAAAAAACACTTCAGTCATATTTGAAATTTGTAAAGAAAAATGCTGTAAGCTCTTTAGAAAGCAAGACCAGTGGTATAATAATCCTCCTGTCAGTCCCGAGGCCATTGACACAATTCAGATGACCAAACTGCTCTGCTGCTTTGTGAGGCAGGGGTATCGAGCTCCACCCAGTTTTGGCCTCCAGTTATTGCCATACCATTAGTCAAGAGGCCTCTTTACAGCTCAGGAAGTGGACAGATTTTTCTTCCCCTTTCCTCTATTTCACAACAGCAAGGCCAGGTTATTTAAAAAAAAACAACAAAAAAAACTGACTGAAGCCACCAACACCACCTCCTTCTGATGGAATGTGCCTTAATCTTACCATTACGCCCTCATCCTTCCTGTCCACATTTACCACTGCTCTCACAGGAGGCATATCCAGGTCTAACCATTCCCAGGATTCAACAGCTTGTGCCTCCAAAAAGAATCACATGCCTCTTCTGTGGCACCCAGCAATCTGACACATCCCATTTCATTTGCCATGGTACAAACTGGAATGGGCGTTTCAAGAAATTACACAAAAAACCAGAAATCAGATACTTTCTAATAGCTGCAAATACCAGCAGAAATACACTCCACCACAAACAGGAAGCAAAGGGCATAAAGCATTATGAAATTAAGTGAATGAATTGAGTAATATAAGACATACCTCTAAACTACCAACAGGCAATGCACAATCCCAAGAGTGAAATACCTCATATAGATTGCATCATCCAAAGCTGTCTAGATGAGATATGTATCCCATGCCTTTTTTCCCCCTCCCCACAACAAAGAGTCCAAGACCCAGGCACAAACAGACAACAAGAAGCACTTCGTTCACCTGTTCTGCAAACATTCAATCTAAGGTGCCTATAGTAAGGCACCTTTATTAGATTTCATTAACCTGAAAAGCCAAAGCTAACATTTATTCACTTTAAGATCACAGTAAACAAACAGCTCTAGGAAGGCTAGCATTTATATCTTGCAATAGAAGGTAGCAAAATGCCCCAGAACAATCGATCTTGGGAATTTCAACAGATAAACTGACAAGGCTGAACAGGCTGAAGTCCTCCAAACTCATCATCTCGTTTTTTTTAATGAAAAGTGAGTTTCCTCAAAGTCCCCTTGGCACCTTCACAGATCACATCTGATCCCACCTGCAGAGCTGATCATATTTTTGACCTAATGCTTGACAGAGCAGTTAAACATTATGGATATCACACACTATTGCAGTTATGGAAAGAGCATCATCTCATTCAAGCAAGTGAAACCATTACCAGTTTCCCAGGAACCAGAGAAAGCCTCAGCAAAGACTGAGAAACTCCAAAATCTTTCAGCACTCACCAACAGCAGCAGGGCTAGGGCCTGGGGGCTCAGGGACCCACACATCAGTAGTGATAAAAACCACAGTCAACTCCAGACAAGCACTACTGCACTAATATACCCCAAAATCACCTTGATGTTTTCAGTATCTCACCATCCACACACACAGGACAAAACTTCATAAACTGAGAATGGCAAATAAATGCTGAAATAACTAATGGATCAAAGCCCATGATAAGGCCTTGCATGATCAGGGTCTATGATGTCTATACAGGCACAGGGGACAGCAAACAAGTACTCTACTTTGTGAAAACCTGGTGCACTCTTGGAAAGCCCTCTCAGGTAACAAAAACACAATTCACCCATATCCACCAACAGCCAGCTTACAAAGCTCAAGTCGAGCACATTTAGACAGTGCTACACCTTAAAACAGGGTGGTTTTTTTCTTTTCTCTCCACATTCTCATGAATGCAATCTGTACTCTTTCCAGTCCTAAATCATTAACAAAGTAAAGTCTTCTTTTCCTTGAAAATGTAACAGTACTACCATTGCTGAAGAAACTCACCATGGATATACTATCCTGAGCAACCACTGGCTAGTGCCAAGTCTCCCGTTCATGAAAAGGTAAGTAACAAAGCCAACTATTGTCTCACTTAAATAAGCCTAGTGCTGTAGATCAGGGACATCAAACTGAAGAGAGGACAGGGATCTTCCCATACCGCAAATTATCTGCTGTCAGAGGAGGTATGGGCTGATATTAACTCAACCTCCCAGACCTCCTTTTCGATATCAGCAGGCATGAAATATTTGTCTCATACCAGAGGCGGGGGGACACCTCAGAAGGGCCAACAAAAATATTAGGAACAGTTTGGGTCCTTCCTAGGTAACCTAAGGGCAATGGAGAAACAGGCAGCAGTGAGAAGCTGCTCCACCATCACTTGATCCTTCTTCTGCAGAGACCTACAAAGCTCAATTTCTGTATACATTGCTTTATAATATCAGTGTCAAACCACCAGGTGAATCAGCTAGAAACAGTCTCAAATTCTCCCAAAGTGAAGACACAACAGATCTATTTACCCTTCATTGCAAACAGCTGCAGCACCATCCAAAGAGAGAGGAGTAGCGGAAGTTAAACCTAAACCTGGAATTCAGTGGTAAGCAGAGGAAAACATCAAGAGTTTGCAGCCACAGACAGACCGTGGTTTTGTTGCTTTAAGATACATGATCCCAACGGGTCATAGGTCAGAAGTATTTCTGGACTTTACACTGACATTATACTTCCATAGTGAAATGCTACTCAATAACAGCATTGCTGTCTCAGCTCTATCTAGGCAAAGAGTGATCTGTGTCCCCAGTGAACTGCAGGCAGCCCATGAAGCCTTCCAATCTTGGAAACCTGATTACTGCAGAATGTGCTAGGTTCTTCCCCACTAATACAGCTGCATACGATCATCCTCCCATCTTCCAGGCTGCATCCTCACAGTGTTCAAACACATACCTGCAATCTTACAGCTCTCTGTGGCCCCGGCCCTGGGCAGCAACAGCACTACCTTGGGCTCTGCAGAGGAGTGGTCCCTGACAGTCATCGTTGCCATTATTTACCAAATGTGAGCTGAAAACACTGGTGTGCAGCTGCAAGGCAAGATAAACTGTTGAGTTCTTCAACACTTCAAGCTTCTTGAAGAGGTCTGTTTTTCCTTTTTACCTGTAGTTGATTGAGCCATACACTTTTATTTCAAAGTTAGTTGAGTGTTTTGATACTGTGTTTCTCTAAAGCCGTAAGTGAATCGATTGTGTCAAACCCAGTTATCAGAAATAATCCAACCACAATGATCAAGACAGCAAAAAGCACGGGGGAAGTATCAGCAGTAGAAAAGAAAGAGATTGTTTTTAAAGGTTTATTCACCAGAAATGAGTGACTTGAAACTGAAAAGCATTTTTGATTAACACTCTGCCTGACTTTCACTTCAATGACATTTTAATGAACATTTTCTAAGTAGCTCTACTTGCAAATGAACGTGGGAGAATATTGCACAAAGGTAATGGGAGGGGGAAAAAATAATCCATCAGTCATTTTATTTCTTGGATGCCTCTGAGAAAATAAATAATAATTCACCAGGAGAAAAGTGATCCAGCGAAAATTCAATTGTTAAAAGACAACTGGAAAGGAATAATAAGTAGACTGAAAGGTCTGAATTAAGACAGAGGGACATGAAGAAAGATACAGTGTGATCTGGAAGCCAATTACGTTACTTTGTAATTCTTCTAAGACGAAGGGAGCATGTTCACATCTGTCCTGAGTACTTCTGCCACAGAGCTAACAATAAACTGTCAGAAAAAAAATTTATAGCAGAGCAATAAATGTGATTGTAGGACTGGCTGGAGCCATGTGAAGTGAGATTTCTACCCTGATAACTGACAGCATGAAAATACCTTCTTTGATAGCAGGTTTAATATGGTTCATGGTTCTTTATTTCTGTTTTTAGTGTCAGGTTGGATCAAATTTTGAAACCTTCCAAGAGAACTACAGTAAGACTTGTGAGGGCCTATTAAAAGGGGGGTGGGAGGAGCGAGGGTGATATAAACAAGCAAACTGTTCATTCACCTAGCATGGCATGAGTTACAGTGAGAACATGCCAAACTTAAATAAATTAGGCTGTATAATTTTACTCGGCAGCTTAAGGAGTAAAATAATCATGCAGTGTTGCTGAGATTCCAAGAGCTACCCAGAGGGTGAAAAAATCTAACACCATCAGGCAGCAATGGGAATGCCAATTAAATACGCCTTTTTTTCTCTTCCTGCCATAAATTGTTAACAAAACTTTTTCCAATGTCTAGTAACCAAGCTTTTAACCCAAGAAAAAGCAAAACTAAGAAGGTTCCCCAACTGGCAGTCACATGCCACTGCTGGTAGGATTCATGTACTGCTTTTGCTACAGCAGGTATAACACAGTTTAAGAATTCCTAGGTTAGAAGAAAAAGTAGTCTATTTAGTACTGCACACTACAATTCTAGACACTCTGCAACCAGCAGAGAAACTGCAGAGCATCTGGAGTATAAGAGATGAAAATTTCACCCACCAAGTGTTAGCAGCAAGTAGACTTTATTTTTAATCTTCTTATGACAACTGTTATTCTGTAAAAGCCAAATTTAAGAAAATGATGCTCAAATGAAGATTTCATCATCACAATCCCAAACACACAAATGCCAAAGATTTGAGATCTTGGCAGGTTTTCTGTTGACTAAAACCAGGACATTTCTTCAGAGAGAGGGCCGTAAATAATAAAGGAGCTAAGTTCAGACGGAAAGTATGTTGAAGTGACACATGTTATGTCATCCACCCACCTATCCGCACAATGCAGAAGTACCACTCCTGTGGTGGCAGCAGGGATACCACAACAAAACAGCCCATCTCTTCAGCTGCACAAAAACATTACTGTGCAGGCATTGTCCTGCAGGTTACCTTGCACGGACAGACACACAGACCCCTACACTAGTGCAAACCGCCACTGTGGTCCACTGCTATTCCAAACTGCATTCACATGAAGATGAGCCGTAGCATATGCCAGCCAGCAACTATGGCAAGTGCCAAAGACTGACATGCCCCAACTGGGAGCTCCAGCCTGTGTCAAAAGTTCTGTTGCTATGATCTCCAGTGAGCAACATCGGCTGGCACCCCCTAACCACCTTATCACAAGGGGAGAGAAACTGCAGTGCTCTACCCAGGGGTTCATGCACCTTCTAAAAGCGTGAGGCTGACACTACACAAAAGGGCCTTGTCCACAGAGGGAAGAATTACATGCCTTCCAGCAGCAGTATCAGCTGTACTAGATGAACATAAATAGTATTAAACACCAAATACAAGTTACAAATTGGCATAATTGATTCTGGAACAACTTTTTTTTGGTTTTTAAACATACTCAAAAACTGTATGAAAGATATTTTCCTTGAGAGTAACTTTAGAGCATTTCCCAGAAGAGTTTAAATATGTATTTGGCCCTAAAGCCTACCGCAGGTACCTTTTTCATTTGCGCAGTGTGGTATGTGCACGCACGAAGGAAAAACAGAGGACAGATGGCTAAATCTATGCATATTTACCAAGGTACAAATACCACGTTAAAATCATAAGCACTAGGCCAAGTCACATGTTTAAAATTAATTACACTTCCGCTACTACCTACAAGTCCACACTGCTTTAAAAATCTACAAGTCTGAACAAGATACGTCAGCGTGACACGATCGCCTAAGTATATTAATCCCACATGGATATCCTCTGCAGCTGAATTAAAGGCACTCAAGTTGTTCCATGCTACTGTTGAAATACATATTCAGCCACATTACTGCTGCCTGTTCTCCTCCCAGCAGAAATGCAAATATGCCCAAAAGAAACAGAAAACAAAACATCTGGAAACAGAAGCCTACGGGCAATGTTCTCATAGCTCAGAACGTACATGTGTGCGTTCTGTGTATTTGTAGACGAATATACGTACCTACAAGGAATAATCGTATAGGTTTCCAGGCAAAACTAGCAGTAAGCAAGCGGTTTAATTGCTGGCAGTTTCCTCCCGCTGTCGCCCTCCCTTTCCCGGTGGCAGTGCCGTGCCCCCTGCCCAGCCTGCCCAGGCGGCAGCCGGCAGGGACCCAAACGCCGGGGCGCCCACGGCCCCATGGACGGGGCTCTTTCCCCGTTCCCTTCCAGAAGTAACACAAAGTTGTGCCTCCCGCTCGCCGCTCTCCCCGCTCGCACGCCGTGCCAAGTGCTGAGTTAACAAAACCATAAATCACCGCCGAACCAGACGCGACGGCCCGGCAGCAGCAGCGCCCGCCCGCCGCCGCCTCCCGCCCCGTCCCACGCCGCGCCCGCTCCCCGCGGGAGCCGAGCCGGGCGGGGCCGGGCGGGGCCGAGGCGAAGGGCACGGGCGGGGAGGCAGCGGCGGGGGCG
>JAWWEE010000001.1:77969788-78046510 GCA_035221455.1 Xenops minutus | reverse complement strand
GTTACAACTTCCTTGTGAGGGGAAGAGGAGGGGCAGGCACTGATCTCTTCTCTGTGGTGACCAGTGACAGAACTTGAGGGAATCGCCTGAAGTTGTGTCAGGGGAGGTTTAGGTCGGATATTAAAAAAAGGTTCTTCCCGCAGAGGGTGGTTGGGCACTGGAACAGCCTCCCCTGGGAAGTGGACACCAAGCCTGACAGAGTTCAAGAAGCTTTTGGACAATATTCTCTGGCACATGGTGTGACTCTGGGGGATGGTCCTGTGCAAGGCCAGGATTTGGACTTGATGATCCTTGTGGGTCCCTTCCAACTTGACATATTCTGTGATTCTGTGTTTTTTTTGAAGTGAGATTGTAAATTTTTTTTCCCCTGGTACATTGTTTTTTTAATCTTGATTAAATGAGAGAAAGCAGAAATTAAGGAGTTGTTAAATATGCAAAAAGCTTTGGCAAGGTGTTCCATCAATACAAGTTTTGTGCACAGCTGATATCATAAAAAACAGGATCTCCTGAGGCCTTCTATTAGGCATCTCCTCACAGTGAAGCAGGATTAAACATGTTTCAGGCCAAATCCAACATGAGATTTTGCTCTGCTTTTAAAAACCTCAAGTGAAGTGCCTATTCTCTTCAGACAACTTGATGTGCCCATTGACTGTTTTTTAACAAGTCCCTATTTCTCTAAATTAACCCGAGTAAACTTTGTCTTCCTCTTTTCCCTTCAGACTTCTCTTTTTGATTCAAATTTTTACGTTTTCCAAAACTTCTCTCATTCTTGTTGCTCCCCTCTAGTCATTTGAATGTAATGTCCACAATAAGATGCTGTAGACAAGCCAAGCCTCAACAGTAATGAAGAAAGTAGAATAATTAATGGTGACTTACATATAGAATTTTTGCCAATAAATCCCTCAATGAGATTTGTTCTTGTTGCAATGGCAACTTCATGCTGACTCATTGAGTAGTGGGCCAGTGCCAACAGCACCCTTTTTTCACCCTATATGAAATTCATGCCTTCCTAAGTGCCCAGCCAGCACTTGCCCTCATCTTGTTCATTTTGCATACCAAATTGAGAGTATTTTTTAGTAGCAATAGTTTACCAATGTACATTCTGAAGTGGATTATTGATATTAGCACATGGATCATTAATTTTGCATTTTTCTTTAAAAAAATAATTTCTCAATCAGTTTAATGAGGCTTAGTCAATATTATGCTACTTTGAAAGGTGCAGCCTAGAAAACTGATGAGAAAGCAAGACAAAGTTAAATTCCATTAGCTCTTTAATATTTGCATAGCTTTTGTTTTCTTATTTGTATTGTTACTTTTTACTAAGAAGGTAGCACAAGGACTGAAGTTTTCTTACCATTTAAACAAGATGTATGAGTAGAGCGATTCGTATTTTACAAACTTATACTCAGAAATTTTGCTGAAATTTGATAGCTAATCTATCAAATCTTTTAGCGGACTGTAAGATCCATTTTCCGCTCTCCACTTCCCTGCGGCACCACCTGTACTTCAGGGAATTGCCCTGAGGCCGCCCACCAGCCATGTCCCCTGCCTGGAGTCCAGGAGCATCCTACCAGCTAGCCCGCAGAAGGTGCCAGCACACATCCATTTTCCACCCACAGCCATTCCTCCGCCCAGTGGTGCCCTCATGTGTCTCCACACGTGAATTTCAAACATTGGGATTCCAGGAATTTCTACAACCTGGCATACACAATCTCTATGCTGTACAGAACCTTTTTCTGAAACCTAAGATCAGTTTGGGAATTTCCTGCAAGGGAAGATGTATGGAGTGAAATAATTTGAGCCCATACTGGCATAATCTGTGCTTTTAATTGGATAATAATGGCTACCAAGAAAATCCAACATCTGTTTCACATCACGGCAAACTCCTAAATTCAGATATGAATTCTCTTTGCCTTGTAATTTTCAAGGCTACCACTATAAAGAAACTTTACAAATGACCCTTTTTAGTATCTGTATATTCATGTACTGCAGCAAAGGAAAGTTGGCATGGTTTCACTGACATTATGCCTGTCTTCGCAAGTTAAGATGAATTTGCTGTTTCAAAGGCCATCAAGCCAGTTCAAGCCTATCTTATTTTTATAAAGAAGAGAAAAATTCAGCTGGTTATCAAGTTTTCTTATATGTGGGCACCTATATATATACATGCAGAGGCCATTAGGATTCACAGCCAGGCCTACGACTCATTCTTCAATATTTTTTAATAGAAGAAAATATGAAAATTTGCCTATGAAGTCATGCAAGTTAATTGAACTAATATTTTACTATTTAATGCTGGAGCATCACGTTTTTATAAGGAATGTACCCAAAGTTTGTGCAATGCCATCATCCAAGGAAACAAAGTACAAGCTGCTGCTTCTGTACAAGTTTTGCAATATATTTTTTTCATGTATGCAACATTAAATTTGTTCATATGACAATTGCAGCATCTGCCCCATCTGTTCAGGATGCTCTTGGGAAATAATACTTCAAATACATTCACGATACATTTATTAGGAAGTTTCACGGACTTCTATTATTTCAGCACTCAAGGCCATACTGAATCAATAGATTACAGACACCATGTGCCATGTGCTATAAAATTTTCTCAAGGCACAGCCACAAGAGAGCCAGCACAATGACATTGTTCGCATCTTCAGCAGTCACAGCAGAAGCTATCTTATCCCACAGAAGACTCGGCTTTATGTGCTATACTCAAAGAAAGGAAGAAACCAAAGGCCTGGTAAGGGCTGGCTTCTTTAATCTGTGGTGATACCATATCTCTAAGAGAAAGACCCAAGAGAAAATACCTAAGGGAAAACCCACCCCTTGTACTCCCAGGGAAGATAGGATCCCCCCGACACAAAGCAAATTATTTCCCATTTATGTTTGTTGAACTCTTTGGCACTTCACTCACTGTGTGAAAAAAGTGTACCAGCAAGAATCTGAGAAAGAAGGTTCTCCATATGCTTTCAGAAAATGAGTGCTTTCCCACCAATATTTCAGCTTATTTCCAGTGTGTCACTGTAACCTTCTACCTATGAAGTACAAGTGGGCTATTGTGCATCAGAGAGGAGCCTTTCCATATTGTGACGGCCAACCAACTGAAGCCCAGGCATATAATGTTTCAATACATTCATCATCTTAATGAAGAGTTGCAAATGTAATGAACATGCTCAGGGCAATACAGTGCTCCTATCCTCCAGCAGAACTGCAGAGGAATATCTCCGTACTACCTATGTATGACTCTTCTCTGACCCCATGGTCAATTGACACTGCGTGTCATGCACATGGCTAAACTTTCTTCTATGGCCCATAAAGCCAGCCACCTCAGTCTTTGATAAACCACACACACTGCTTTTCTCAAGCCCCATGCTGTAAAGCTTTTCTGACCCTGAGTCTCCCACTCTGGAGGTACAGCTTATGTTGCCAGATCCCATGTGTAATACACTGTATTTGGCCCTTTTAATTTGACTTTTTTTGTTGGTTTGTGGCTCTCAATGAGATGATTCAGAACCACTGGCAAAAGCAGTACACACTCTTCAGTATTTACTATCATCTGCAAACTTTGGCATAATATTTTATGTTATCTAGATCATTGATGAAAGAATTAGGCAAAAAAAAGTTTCGGGGCGGGGAAAAACCCTCATTACAATAACTTTCTTTGTTTATGTCTTTTCATTAACAATAACATCTGGAGATCAAACAGAAAGTCAGTTTTTAATCTGTGCAATGTTAATTTTGTATAATGGAAGTTCTTTTAAATCAAAGTGTTATTGTGGTATTGACTGAAAAGCTTTGAAGAAATCAATGGCTGTTATGTGAACACAGTCATCTCTAGCACTCAGAATTATACAGTTTTCAAAGCAAGGGAAGAAATACAGACACACAGAGCCTTATCAAAAAAACTATAGTAACTACTTTCTAGGATGCTATGTTGACTGATCTTAATTATATTTTAACCTCTAATTTTTGCTAATAAGATCCCAAATTAGCAATCTTTTTGCTATGGTTAAGAATGACATCATTATTTATTCAACAAGTCCTTTCAAGCTTTTCAAAACTGATGCAACTTTGACAATACTCTTCTGGAATTAGCCACGACCCAACCAAATGCCTTATTAGCAGCTGAAGACAGGTACTTATCTAGCTCTGTTAGGACTGAAGTTTAATTTGAGCAGATTCTGGCCTGCTTGCTTTCTAGAAGGCAGGGGGTTTTTTTGTTGTTGGTTGTTATTTTTTTTTTTTTTTTGCCTCTTTATCACATGGAGAGAACTACCAAGAAAGCTCTTGTACTGTTTACTTATCATATTTCACATATACTTATGTGGGATTCTTCCTTGTTTTTCCTCCTACTGCTCATTAAAAGCACTTTTTACTGCATTCAATCCAGTTGCCTGCTAGTACTCCAGAAAGTAACTTTTTTCCTTGTTACTTTTAATTCCTGTCATTAATTACTTTGTTTCCCCACCTGAGTCTTTACAAATTGATTTTCCATCTTCTCATTTCCTCATTTTGTTTTTTAACCAGGGTGGCTTTCTGCCCAGTGAAAGCTTTACATGCTAATGAAATCATGTCTATCTACATATCCAGCTGGCTATCGTTGAACAACTGGCAGTTTCTCTTAACACTTTCTACTTCAAAGTCATGTTCTCTGTCCTTTATGCTGACAATTAGTCTAAGATGGGGGGTAATTAGCTCTTTTGGAGTTTCATAGATGAATATTGGTGCTACCATTACATGTTTAAGCAAATGGAGTGTAATCAGATTCTAATCAGAAATACATAAACAACAGGGTAATTTTTAGAGTGACAATTAACTATTGTTTGTCAAGAGAAGGTCTATAATGAGTCATTCCCTTTGGGGGCAGGCATACTGCATTAAGAAGAAAATAATCCTCCTCCTTGAAGTTCATAACTTTTTTGGTTTTTTCCCATACAAACTATCCAGCAAACATTCCCTTGTTTGAATTTACCAATGGTATCTATTTTTTATCTTGGTATTTTATATGTAAATAATAAGCTTTAGCATAAAACATATAAAGTAAGAACCAAAAAATTTTACAACTCATATATAGGAGAACGTATTTCAGGTGTGTTTTACCCTATAACTTTTTTAATCTAGTAGAGACAGAAACAATAATCCAACCAAGCCTGCATTAAAATAGGACTTCCATCCAGACCACATCCCCTAAACTCTTAGCATCATGAGGTCAGATGTTGCACCAGTTAGTCCTACTGCCATGACATTATCCAAAAGAGAGCAGAGGTTAATGTGGCAGATTCTCTGCTAGAGAAGTAATTTTTTTAAAAAAAAACATTCTTTTTTTTTTTTTATACAAAACTCCATTGTGTATGTTTAATCACATGCCTTTTTAAAATATCATTTTTGTACCTAAATGTAACCAAACCCTATAACCCTGCAAAATGACAGCTCATGCATTTTTAACTATTGTTACTCACTTAACAGAGAAGTTTTCTTAGACTCATTAGTAAGGTTGCTGAAGTTCATACTTTACAGTTTCACCTACATCTATTTAATAATTTACAGGGTGTGAATTGCATCACTGAATTCTGTTTTAACAAAGCACTTCACTTTAGGCATTTGTTTAAGTTTACTGCTACTATTCAGGCCACTTAAGTATGTCTTGAAGTTCCAGTGGAGCCTTGGTGTGTTTAAATGGCTTGCTCAATAGAGATGAATTTAAGAACACACATTTGTTTTCTGGGGGGTTTGTTTGGTTTTGTTTTGGGTTTTTTTTGCGAGTGTTTTTTTGTTTGTATGTGTTTTTTCTGGAATAGAGATTTACTCTGCAGTTTAGTATACATTTTCAGCATTTCTCCTATCAAATGTCTAAGAAGGATAAATGTTTATGAACTTTGATTTTAAAATTATCCAGGAAAAATATGCAAATGTTTTTATAGTTTATAATTTGAAACACATAACAAAGTATTGGAATATCCAGTGCCTTATAAACTATAGCAATTTTTTTAAATGTACAAATGACTCTTAGAGGGATATGCTCAATGAATACTTAACAAATCCCTATAGCTACTGGCACAACTTCACAGAAGTTTTGTCAGAATTTTATACCTGTGCAGCACTGCTGCAAATGAATAAAGTTTGAATAATTCATTTCATTCTACATGCAATGCATTGACAAGCACAGGTGCCCTCCTAGCTACCTGAGCCTCAGTTACGGTGTGAAAAACAGGTAAGAGTCTCTGGAAGCAGAAAGGTACAAAACCAACATAATAGGATCAACAGATAGAATCATTTAGGCTGAAAAAGTCCTTTAAGATACTCGAGTCCAACTGTTAACCCAACACTGCCAAGTCCACAACTAAACCATGTACCTAAGCACCACATCTACATAGTTTTTAAATAGCTCCAGGGATGGGGACTCAGACACTCCCCTGGGCAGCCTGTTTCAATGCCTGACAACCCGTTCTGCAAGAAATTTTTCCTAATATCCAACCTATACCTCCCCTGACATGCCATGCCGTTTCCTCTTGTCCTGTCACTAGTTACCTGGGACAACAGATCAACCCCCACCTCACTACAACCTCCTGTCAGGTAATTGTAGAGAGCAATAAGGTCTCCCCTCAGCCTAAACCCTCAGCCTTCCCCTCAGGCTAAACACCTCCAGCTCCCTCAGCCACTCCTCATAACACTTGTGCTTCAGCTCCTTCACCAGCTTCGTTGCATTTTCTGGACATGCTCCAGCACCTCAGTGACTTTCTTTTACTGAGCAGCCCAAAACTAGACACAGGATTCAAGGTGTGGCCTCACCAGTGCCAAGTACAGAGGGACAATCACTGCCCTGGTCCTGCTGGCCACACTATTTCTGATACAAGCCAGGGTGCCATTGGCCTTCTTGGCCACCTGAACATGCTGCTGGCTCATGTTCAGCAGCTGTTGACAAGCACCCCCAGGTCCTTTTCCACCAGGCAGCTTTCCAGCCACTCTGCCCTCAGCCTGTAGCGCTGCCTGGGGTTGTTGTGACCCAAATGCAGAACCTGGAACTTGGCCTTGTTGAACCTCATACCATTGGCCTCAGCCCACCAATCCATTCTATCCAGTTCCCTCTGCAGAGCCTTCCTATTGTCCAGCAGATCAACATTCCCACCCAAATTGGTGTCCTCTGCAAACTGATGATGGTGCACTTGATCCCCTTGTCCTGATTGTCAACAAAGATATTAATCAGGGCTGGCCTCAATACTGAGCCCTGGGGAACACCACTATTGATCAGCTGCCAGCAGGATGTGACTCTGTTCACAATGACTCCCTGGCCCGGCCATCCAGACAGGTTTTAACACAGTGAACAGTGCACCCGTCCAAGCCATGAGCAGCTGGCATCTCCAGGAGAATGCTGTGGGAAACCATGTCAGAGGCTTTAGTAAAGTCCAGGAAAACAACATTCACAGTCTTTTCCCTATCCACTCAGCAGGTCACCTTGTCATAGAAGGAGACCAGGTTGGCCAAGCAGGACCTGTCTTTCACGAACTCATGCTGGCTGGGCCTGATCCCTTGGCTATCTCACATGTGCTGCATGATGGCACTCAGGATGATCTGCTCCATGACCTTCCCCAGCACTGAGGTCATGCTGACAGGCCTGTAGTTCCACGGTTCTTCCTTCCAGCCTTTCTTGCAGATGAATGTCACCTTTGCTAGCCTGCAGTCAACTGGGACTTCTCCAGTCAGCCAGGACTGATGATTAATGATAGGAAGTGGCTTCGATAATGCTTCTGCCAGCTCCCTCAGTACCCTGGTATACATCCCATCATGGCCCATAGACTTGTGTGTGCCTAAGTGGTGTAGCAAGTCACTGACCATTTTCCCTTGGATTATGGGGGTTCATTCTGCTCCATATCACTGTCTTCCAGCTTGGGGGACTGGATACCCCTAGAACAACTGTTCTTACTATTGAAGACTGTGCCAAAGAAGGCATTAAGTACTTCAACCTTTCCCTTCACATCCAATAAAGGATGGAGATTCTCCCTCCTTTTGTTTCTAATGTATTTATAGAAACATTTTTTATTATCTTTTATGGCAGTAACCAGATTAAGTTCTAGTTGGGCTTTAGGTCTTCTCATTTTCTGCCCTGCATAACCTCATGACCTGAGTTAATGAAGTAAGTCATGTAAATTCTGACATGAAAAATGAATGTTGAAAACAAGAGGCAGCCAACTCATTTAAATTTTTTAATGCAATAAAATAAAATAAAACATATTCTTCCCAACTGCAATGAAGCAGGTTCACAACCAGGTGCTACTGAGTGCCCCAGTTCCAAATGCCACCCGAGCTGGGTATTGCAAATCTGTCTCTGCAATGAGGCAGCAAAGGCTCATAGAGGCCTGTCAGGAGCTGCAGACAAGACAATCACATTGGGTGACTCTGGCAGAACATGGAACTGGAACTAAGCAACCAATTAGAGCAGTACCAGTAGAGTTTTTATTTCCAAATCAATAGAGCAATGCAAAGTGAAGCAGCAGATGGGAAAATGATACATGCTTTCACATCTATATAATTCACCCCTAATGTACAATTCTTCCTCGTGGATGAATTCAATAGTGTACCATGAAGAAGCAATGCGTCTGTATGATAACTTAGAGAGTATCTGGCACTAAACAGGAAAGCCTTGTACTTTATTTTACATCTTGTACTGATGTTACATATGGAATAAAAGTCTGATTTGGCAACATCTTATTTCTAATTGTGATCTGGACCAAATTTACAGCATGTAGGGCTACAAACAGTGCTTTAAAGGTGTTGAACATATGTTTTTACGCTTAATTGTCCTTCTATACTGTTCTATAAATCTGAGGAGCATTTTATGTTTTGCTCTGCTCTGATACGTTTTACTGAGTGCCTCTTTTTTTAACCAATATAACTCAAAAGAATTTAACAATGGAAGTCCTCTGCTAATCCAAGTTAGAACCTTCTCTATGCTAAAAGCTTAAATCGAGCTCTACTAAAGAAAAAAAAAGCCAAACATCAAAACTTTTAAAAAATGCAGCTGTAAAACCTGTTTCACCTGGAAGCTTAATGGGAACATGGTACTTCATCAGTGAATGTTCAGTTGTGGTTTGTGATGCTGGACTAAATTATCTTAGGTATTATATAAATATACAATATAAATTCATTTTACCTAATCTTATGGATAAACTACCCATCTTTAAAAGTATGCTTATTTTATAGCAACATATCTTGAGGGAGCTAGGTA
Organism: Xenops minutus; assembly: GCA_035221455.1. Taxonomy (NCBI): domain Eukaryota; kingdom Metazoa; phylum Chordata; class Aves; order Passeriformes; family Furnariidae; genus Xenops; species Xenops minutus. The sequence goes on along the minus strand of JAWWEE010000001.1, from coordinate 78,037,287 downwards.
GAGTTGAAATTAACAGCAATATTGCTGTTAGTTTTTGTTGAATTTCAAACTTGATTTTGAAAACCAGCTGCAGCTAAAAATTGCAAACATATGAATTCCTCAGTAATAACAAAGGTCATTAGGATTTAGCCCTTCTTATCCTGTTGTTTTTATGTACCATTACTAAATGTACCATTGTTGGGGCACTTGAGTTCTCTGCAAAGCAAATTCAATTCAGTGGAACTATAATACGAAGTAAGAGTGGCACCATAGGAAAAATGAGTCAGGCAAAATGGATATGAAATCACTGGATAATAATAATAAAAAAATGCACTGTGTATAAATTGAGGGGATTGTTACAGAACTATTTCTATTGCCAATCTTTCTGATAAATTTTGAAAACTGAGGATTATACAGAATTGTTTACTTGGTGAAAATCTCCATTTTGGGCTTCAATTTCTCATTGCCAAAAACAAGAGCTGATAATGTCTTTTTTACCCCCAAGGAAAACTACCACAATCTTTTAAAATACTCAATAACATCTTTTTGTTGCATGATCAATACTTCACACCACTTTGCCTCCTCAAAGTGCAAAACAAGTTCTATGAATTCATACAATGTTAGACTAAGTTTAATGGGCTAAGGATTATATTCATTTAGGAGAATGCTATCAAGTCAGAGATTACATTAAAGTAAGCCTTCTTGTTTGTGTTATTGACTAGAACTATCTGTGTTCTCTTCTAAGACTTCTATGACTGCCTGCATGGGTCCTGTCTATTTTAACAAGACTAACACCAATCCTAAACTGCCCAATTTTTCTTACACTTTCCCTGCCTGAGCTATCATAGAGTTTAGACACAATTCATACCAATACTGCAATATAAACAAAGTCCCTGTACCTTCAAAGAGGCAAAGGCTCTTTGTGTTGAATATATATGAAACAATTGTCTGTCACAGCATCCTTTTTTTTTTTTTCTTTTTCTGCCTTTTAATATGGATGCATGTCTCTATACTAAGGGGTTTTCCTATTTGCTCCTCTTGCATCTGCAATAAATGCAGCAAATTTTTGTGGTATATATTAATGGTTTATTATCTCAGCTATAGGTTTCCTGAGATGCCTCACATGTCAGAAAGAAAAGGCAACAATGGCACGTTTCCCCTTAGGACAAGACATAAAAGCTGCCTGGATCATGGCCAAACAGCCCTGGTGTACCCACCACAGGTATATATTCCCAGTGCATCAGGTTGCCCGGGCTCAAGAGAGGTCTAAGCAACAGGAAGACTTTATTACCACGCCCTGCAAAGAAACTAACAAAGTATACTAATCCAGAGCCAGAGAGGGTGGAGAAAATGATGTTTCTGAGAAAACATGTATTCTCCAGGGGGAAATGAATGTGTATGACAGAGGCTCTGGAAAGAGAACAGTTTTATTCCGATCTCAAAACATGCTGGGCTGTATGTAAACTGGATTTGTCCCTTTCTTGTATCTGAAGAGGGCCACCCCAGTAATCAGATGAGACAAAAATGTATGCATATTGTTTGCTAAAGAAAATAATTTCTAAGCATCACTTTACTCAATTTGCTAATAATTTTCAGCTTGCTTTCAGAAAGATTTTTTCTCATCCCTGTCATGATTACTATGACAATGAGAGGTTGACCCAGGACATATAAAACCATCTGATCCCAGTCAAAGGAGAGAAATGCTAAGAAATTCCACACCTACCCCTGAAAGGGTCTAGGGCCTAATGCTTCAAAGCATTTCCCCTTCCAGATAACATGCCACTGCTTTACTGTTTTTTATAAGATCATTGCACATTATATGAAATTAAAATAGCACCTGGGAATTGTCTCAGAATTCCAAATTTCCATATAATCCTAAACCATATCTTTCCTATTCATACACATACCTTTGATACCTTCCCAATTATTTATGATACCTAATTTATACATGACAAAAAAGGCTATCTCTGTGGTTCTTCAGAAATTTTTTGATCTGCTATATTTGTCACTCCAACACTCAAGATCAGAATTTTATATCCCTTTTTACTTACAGCAGTCTGCACATGATCATCAGTATCATTTCACCCTTGTATTTAAATCCCCATCTAAAAGATTTTCTGATAATATTTTCAATAATATTGAAAGCAGCACCCAGATAGCTGTGCGTTCCAATTCTTGCAGATAACTCTGAAGACCCTTACATGTGGTTTGCAGCTGTGTACTAGCACTGTAATGCTTCCAGCAGATTCCTCAACATTTGGCAGACTTGCACATAGAGAGAGTCTGATTCATATTCTTGATCCTTATAACGATGGTTTTTGGATAAACTGAGAAGTGGATGTCTACAACCATTTCAGTTTCCCAAAGAGACATGTAAATGAGGCCTGTTGTACAAGTTCTTATGTCTCATCAGAGAGATCCAGAAAAAGAAAACAAAAACAAAAAACCCCAAACCAAAACAAAACAAAGAAAGGGAGAGATCTGGACACAACATTTTATTATGCTGGGAGAATTGTGATACCACAGTCTTCTACAAATTGTCTTCTGAAGTATGTGAAATGGCAATGAGCAGTGACTGATATTACATTTGCATTATTTACAACTCTTTAAAAGGCAGATTTAAATTATTCTTTTAGTTACTATGGTAATCCAGGAGACCTGTGCAGCCTCCAGCTTTCTGAGTAAGGAATGAACTGTTGCTTCAAAGCACTTTCAATATTGCTAGAGAAGATTATTTATGATGCCTTTTTTTTTTAATCTTTCCCTTTTATATTCACTTATTTGGTAACATATTAGATTGCTGTCATCTGGAGTGGTGAGTTCAACAGGATAGTTCTGGCACCAGATCTGTAAATAGCAAAGGTTAAAGCCTTTTATCCTTCTGTGTAAGGATGCAAACTTAGAATTGCCCCATATCAGATCATAAAGGTACTCCTGGTTAATAAAATATGAGGCAAAAATTTGGAATCTATTTTGTTATAATATCATATAGACTTTTTTTTATGTCTTCATTGGAAGATTTATATTGGAGATAAGATTTAAGTTACCCTTACAGATATGCTTTTTATGTTGAAATGTATGGGAAATGTTTACTACTATCTCTGAACTTCACTGGATAGTACTAAACATTGGTAAACTGCTTAAAAATATTACTCTATTACTCAATTTTCATGCAACCTGAAGGCAAAAAAATATATTTATTTTTTTTTTAAGAATGGCATGACTTTGAATTGTGAGGGATTGGGAGAGCACTGAGATCTTAACTCACAGAGAAGGTGTGATGCTGAGTAGTACAGTACTGCAGGTTTGCATATGTTCTCTCACCTTTCTGCCCAAACTTCAACAGAAAGCAGCAGTGGGCTCAAGATGGCATTTCTGTCTCTATGCTCCTCCACCTGCTTACTGTCCAGACACCCAAGTTATTTGGGTTTTTGTGATAACACCCATCAGTCTTCAAGGAAATCAGTCTGACATCATCTGTTTCAGCAAATGGTCATCCTGATGATAACAGCTTTTAGACACTATTGACTCGGATTTGATTTGAATCACAGATAAAAGAATTAGCTTTAAACTTGCTTTCTAGTTGTTTTTTTCTTGTTTGAGTGTCAGTGGGTATAATTTGTGTTTCTTTCATACTAGGCACAACTCTCAGTGTTGATTAGAACATATTATTTCAATTAAAATATATACATTTAAATATTCTGCTGTTGCATTTTTCCTAAGTTTGTAAAGGTAGAGGCTGTTAAGCATTCAAGAGGCTTGGGTAGGCTTTGCATTCAAATCACTTTCTTCGTCCAGCCTCCTCTATACACAACATGGAAAAAATTATAAAAATATAACATAACTTGTAAGTTTGTTTAAACAATCACATTGCAGTCGTAGTCACCATCTCAGGACTTCTGATAGCTTAATTTGTTTCCCTGGTGTTTAAATCCATTACCTATGCAACATCACAATGTAAGTAAAATTCATATTGATACAACTCACGCTTCATTCCAGAGGAAGCCATTGAAATAAAACATTTGGATTTTTCCACCTCATTATAGCCCATTCTTCAATTTCAAGTCACTCATATGTGCTCTTTCAAGAGAAAGCATATGGAATGACATTGGTTTTTGAGTTGTACATAAATTGCACACATCTCATTGATCTGAAGGAAATGAACAAGTATGCAAATATAATTAGAAAATTAATTAGGCTGTTTCTACATTGGGATTTTGGCTTGAACCCTTAAAGCGATTTTGAATCAAATTCCCCAGTTGGTCACACTTACTGCACATTGTTGCATAAAAGGAATGGGGCTTGTATATACAAACTAGATTTCCTTCAGAGAAACTAAATCTCAAGCCCCCCACCAGGTGCTCCCCAAATGTGCTCCATCCCCATGCAGGGGTCCAAATCGCAATGCCCAAACTCAACATCAGATGGTTTCTAACCACATGTGCACCAGATACATTTGGTCTGGAGCACCGCATCAGACCTACTCCGAATCAAAACTTCAGACCACATTTATTGAAGATGTAGAGGGCTCAGCACCTAGCAGTAGATCTATTGATCCTCTCCTCATGCATCACGTTGCTGACTGACATACACATGGCCTCTGCTGTCTCTGAATGTATAGCCCCAGTGCAGCCAGAAGGAGGGCTCTGTCTGCATGCCTTTTCCAAGCCATTCTGCAAACCCATGTGCTGAGGCAGTGGCTGTGGTTGACTGAATCACAGCTACTAAACCTTGCTACAAGACATGCCAATCACCACACTGGCACTGCTACAGTGCTACTGCATGGCTCAGCATGCAGGACAGCTCTTGCCTGCCCACCAGTAACTGTGTCCCTCCTCAGGGCGCTGTTCATGTGTGCTGGATGTGATTCTGCACAGAGCTTCCTTAAGAGAAGGAAGATCGCCCAAAGACACCACTCCCAGGATCAGGGCCTGTTCTTTTGCCCCCCTGAGGAATGTTCTAATGATGGCATGCAAAATTATACAACACTATCAGATTTCAGCCAAATCAGACCATAGGTCACGTACAACACAGAGATGTCTGGAAAACAGATGCTACTCATAGCTTTGGTTATCTAAATGCATGTTGTTGTTTGCCTTTTTCATGTTAATGAAGAGAAATCATGGGAAGCCTTCAGATAAGAGATTAAAATAAACACGGCTGCAGTGGGTCCAAGAGGTCCAAAGATGTTTTGCAAACACACTTAAAACTGCAACAGCTCTGAAACTAGAGTGAATACTTGACACAAAGAGTTGTCTTTGTCAATATGCATAATATTCTGCTTATTGTTGTTGATGAGATATTCAAAATAAAATTCTGAGGCTTATTTTTAAGCCTATTTGCAGATTACTTCCAGCAAGTCGGTTTTACAAAACAATCCTAACAAAAAGCACACGGTGTAGCTCTTTATAGCAATATATTTCCTATTTCCCTTTTTTATAGCTACTTTATAGTCCACCCATCTTATCACATAAAAGGAAAAACATTTTCATTACTAAGAACTGACTTTCATATGAAATAGCATAACTCAATAGTTTTCTGCTAGGTAGGAAAATTAATCCTCCCTTGTTAAAAAAACAACCCCTGTTTTCATTTCACTCTTTTCTCTTTATCAAAGAAAAGATTAGTAAACTTCAAAAATATGTTCAGTATTTCAGGTAAAAATCCACCAGTGTATTTGGAAAAGTCAAACTTCAAACAGGCCAGAAGACAGTTTCTTTCTTGTGACACAAGAAGAACACTTACTAAAACGCCCACTTGCTCTGCCAGAAAATCTTTCAGCAACCAGAAATGAAGTTCAAGTGTACACTTAAGTGCTAAGTACTAATGTCTAACATTAAATGCTCAGCCTATACAGCCACCATTCAATAGAGCTTTGCTTTCTCTTTTTCTGTCTTCCAGTTAATTTAGCTGCTCTTGTACTCCTCTTTCTCTTTCTTATCAGACATAGAGACAATGTAAAACTAGTATCTATAACAGCTTGTTCAAAAAATTGCATTATTCCTGCAGGGTACAGAGAACTGGATGGCTAAGCAGTATAACATGTTACTTTGAGATCTATTTCTATAATGTAAATGAGGAAGAAGGCAAGAAATTATGAATATCCCTTAAAAGATAAATTCTGAACACAACCTTGAAATGCTTTGGAGCATTTCACAGAATTCCATTTTCATAAAATTGATCATACTGCTTAAAACATCAAGGAAATAAAGGGAAGAAAAAGCTGAAGTTAGTAACTCCTGAGTGTCCCAGCTCAAGACAAGTTATATTCAGTGTTCTAGAGATAATCACTGAAGTTATTGGTCACTAGCCAGAGATTCAAAGTCATTGTATGGCTTAAGGCATTTTAAGGGGATATACAGAAGCAGAAATGTCACAGAGGCATTTTAAGGTGATGTACAGAAACAGAAGGTAGTTTAGTGCAACGCAATAGTAAAAAACCAGTTAATTGTAGGTAAAAGAAAAATGGTGTTTCACGCTCAGTAATTCTTCAAACACACTTGCTATACAAATGTAAGCACTCTCTTACTGTTTTTGAGAATGAGTCTTAAATCAGCCAAGACAATCCTGTTGGAGTCAAGCTAAAATCAACACCACCTAGTCCTAATGTGACCTCAGCCAGAGTCTGGTGGGCAGCTCTGCCCACCCATGCTTAAGAGAGAGGGGCTGAAATTCCAACAGTTGCAAATGATATTCAGATAATCCAGGGAATGGAGAGCTTGTTTTACAAGAGGAAACTAAAGGGCTTTGAATTGCTTAGTCTAGCAAAGGGGTGACTGTGAGGGAATAGGATTCATATGATGTGCTTGGGCTTGTTCCAAGCTGTGTGGATTCTGACCAGCAGGCCAGAACACATGTGCTCGTTGGTTAATGGGCAAGCTGAACAGATCAAAGTCACACTGGAGCCTCTCCAACAGTGGCCTGTTGATGTGCTTGCCTACCTAGCAAAGCTTTTACTTCCTTAAAACTCAAGAAAACCTGAACTTTCAATCCCTTTGATAAATTCAGCAGAACCTGAGCCATGGCTTCAAAAGATACTGAGTTTGGAGTGGACTGAAACGGACTGACTGACAGGCAGAGACAGAATCAATAGTTTCTTAGGAAAGCAGCTATGGACACCTCATTAAAAATATATAGTGACAGTAAATATATCTTAAACAAGGAAACAGTGGTGAGACAGAGAGGTGAGGGAAAAGCAAAAGATACTTGCATGCAGTGAATAAGCCAAGAGAGAAAACAACTCCTTTGCGACTTTGATCAACAGGAGCAGTATATTACCTTTTGAGCTTCTCCATTAAACAAATGTAGACTGCAAGTAGGAACAACTATATAAAAGATGCAATAAACAACATACTACTTTATTATTTCAGATTACAGCAATCATATTTTAAGGAATTGCACTGAGGCAAAAAACCCAGCAATGTGATTAGTGAATCTGCAACACAGTCTGCCTACAGTAAGTTTTACATGTTAGCATTTATACTCTTATCTTATGAGGGCTGGTTCACCAAGGTACCCAAAAAAAGAAAGAGATGGGTATCTCTGAAGACCTCTACCCTTTAACTTAAAGAACCTCAGTCCTTACTTTGGGAATGGTGATTCAACAGGCATCTAAAATTGAGCTACAAGTCAAATATCCAAGATGCATGAATTGAACGTGATACTTACAGTGCAAGTCCCTTCTCAAATGCTATGTGTTTCTAAAATCAATACCTTACTGGCTGTAAGAAACCACTTACTTCCATTAGTTTTTACACATGCATTGTGAACAACACTGTTTCCTGGTCCCCAGCATTGTAAAGTGTAGATCCCTCATACATGCATTCAACATTTTAACCTCCCATTGAAACTTTTCTAGCTACTTAAGGAAGCTGATGGAATGATCAAATAGATATAACTTTCAGCTGCTGTCATTCACGAGTTTATATAAGAAAATGCTGGGAGTTTCTCCCTTACATGTCATGAGGGAATTGACATATTTTTTCAGGAGATTTATTTACAGGAAGCAAGATAAAAATTGAAGACTCCATAGAGTGCCAGACTGGAAAGACTCGTAGTCAAAAATTAAAGTCTATTTGAAATACTGAAACATTGTTGTCTTATACTTATGGATTATAAGCAGCAAGATCCATTGACAACATGTTCTGCTAGTGTCCAGGGCATACTTAGCACTAGGTATTAGTTGCAACAGGTTGCCAGTAACATACAGGAAGATTTTCTCAGGGGGAGGATGGCAATGAAAAATGGTAAAAGAAGACTTTCTGAGAGGGTCCTGTGCAACCTGCAACAGGAGGACTGCAAGGAGAGGTGGCTTCTCTGTCATGTCTGTGGAGCATGGCTTCTGAGATGTATGCCCACAGCAGAGAACTAGAAAAAAAAAGAGTGCAGGGGATCCCATGTCAATCATGGTCAACTGCAAAGAGGATTGCTGCATCACGTCAGTCTGCAGAGTGATGTACACAGCACTTCTGGTGGCTAAGAGACAGCTTTCTCCAAACTGCTGAAGACGGCATCTTCTCTGCCTTCTCAGTGCAAGAGGCAGTGCCTGCCAAACAGACTGAAATCCGGATGCTGAGAGCTCTCTAGTGGCCCTTGCCTTCTGGATTTCTACCAGGAAACACAAGCATAAAAGCATAACAACAGTGAACATACCATGTTCATCTGACAAACATGTCCCTGTGAAGAAACCATATGGACACACAGAATTGCAGTTTGACAGAGTTTTTACAGAGGTGGGGACTTCCTTTCAACAAAATCCTAACTCCTTAAAAACAAACAAACAGCCCACAAATCAAAACAAAAACCAAAACCACAACCAAAGGCTGTTTGAGTCTACTTCTCCACAGCACCTGCCTCACAGTGACTCCAGGCCAGTAACTGGATCTGAGCAGGAAGACCCAGGGCATTACTATAAAGCCACACTGAACTGAACCACCATACAAGATCAGGTCTACCTAGAACCATAATTATGGAAAAGCTTTTCAGATGAACATGATGTATTTCAAAGAATAGAATGTGTTTAATACTTACAGTACTTACAGTACTCTAGCACTTGTGTGAGACATTAGAGAGTGAATAGGAGAGCACAGTCTGGGCAGATGGCCTAGATGATCCAATATAATGAAGCACTTTCATTTCTAACATCTGTAACAATGTCTCTATTTCAGGCACTTGTGACAATAATTTTTACTTGCTGTATTTTGGATTAGTTGTCCAAGTGATATCCTTTCCAAGTATTAGCAGACAGAATAATAATAGCTCATAGTTGTAGATGGCAGCAGGCGTAAACAGTAGGAGACATTAATTATCACCCTTTTGGTTTACAGCAGCAGAGATCACCATTAAAAAAAAAAACAAAAACAAAAAAAACCAACAAGTAAAAGATACCTCTTCACTTTCAAAGCTTCATTTCCTAACAAAAGGTGACCTGAAAAAAAGGGAGAAGAAAGTTGAGATTTTGCCAAATTTGGGTTCATGTTTTGGGGTTTCTTGGTTTGTTTGTTTGTTTCCCTTGGTTGGGTAGTTGGGTGAGTGGCCGGGTGGGATTTTTTTAATGAAGTACAGAGGCAGTCTGGAAAAATATTTTTTTATCTTCCTATTGGCAGATTACTTTTGAAATTATTATGTGTAATATGTAGAGAAGAAAAGGAATTGTAGTCTGAAAAGTACCAGTAGAAAGTAAGCAAATACCAAAAGTGTTTGCTTATCTGTTAGTAGTGTCAGAATAAACTAAGACAAAAGGATAGATAGCATAAAGCCTAAAATATACTGCTTACAACTGTTAAAACACCATTTTTTTATATAGTCACATTTTCTTTTCTTGGTGTGACAGTGACTAATATCAACTCTTCCTCAATTAAAGTATTTTATTTTCACTATTGCATTAATAAATCTTTTTACACTACAAATATTTTGGGCATTATTGAAGAGAAGACTCAGAAATGTAGTAATTTTGGTATCAAATCAATTCGTAACAGTTAAAGCAGTGCTACAATCATCATAAGCATAAGGTTCTCTATCTGTGTCATGCTTCCCAACTTTATTACTGTTTCTGTGATTAGGCAATTTTTGCCAAGGTTTTAGAAAAGGTAATAAAAAGATCATGTCAGCCCTGAAGTCTCCCTTAGAAAGATATGGATTAGGGAATCTTCTCTCAAAGGGAGATGTGATTAAAGCTGAGGTTATAAGAATATACTAGAAATATTTTTAAATGATTGGGATAGAATTGGACTGAAATCATGTAATGCTGCTTTACTCTGGAGATCTTTCCATGCCGAATCTGCATCTGGAGATAATCCTGCAATAATTCTGTTTTAGCAGTTTCATCTATTTTAGATTTTATATATGTAATCCTTAAGTTGACCAGAGGTGTTGGATATAAAGGCTGCATGGAAGCCATTTGGGAAAGAACATGCATTAAGAGCAAAATCTTTTTTCCCAGAGAAGATTCAACACTGATCCAATTGACCTATAACAGCATAAACAAATTGTTGCTATACCACATGAGCTTTTGCAAAACTGACTGTGTGATTTATTGGATTGTGTGTTTGTGATCTCATCCTCTAGGTTTTCAAGGCTCGTGATTCTTCATCAGCCTATTGTTAGAAGTTTCAAATAGCCTTGGCTATGTATCTGATGTTTTATATATATCAAGCCAATTCAATTTGATTTTTAATACTGCACCCCAGCTCTGCTTTTCAACAATATCTCATACCAACATTTGGATAAAAGTTCTTGAAATGTCCCTTCTGATGGGAGTCCAGGAAGGAGAATTCTGGGGCACAGAGAGGCACACCCCACTGCTGTGAGGGCTTTATCTGAGATGTTCAGCCTAGGTATCCTCAGACTGTTGATTACAGATACTTCTGCATAAAGCCTGTTCTAAAAAAACCATCATTTGCCATTCTTAAAAAAGGCTGTAGGTCAAAAAGTGTTTAACAGTTTAGGATAGCACTGCCGCTGAAAGAAGGGGTCCCCTATCTGTGGCTCTTTCCCACCTCTACGCTACTGCCACCTTTTTGTGGACACAGCTGCTTCCACAGCTACATGCCCAGTCAGACGGGACATCGGCTCAGGCCCTTTGCCAGCTTTCAGCCCGGTCTGTTACCCACCCTAGTTCATGGCGTAACCACGCAAACATGTATGGCTCTATAAAGCAGCGAGTGAGCAGCTGGGGACTAGCGAAAGCTTATTTTGGCTTAAAGAGTTCCTCAAATTACAGACTTGGCTATGAGCCACATGCAGTGATGACTATGAAGGCTGGTCAAGTCCTGAAAAGACCCCTAGGAACATCAGAGGGACTTACCCTAGTGAGGTAAACAAATAGCACAATGTCAGACTAAGCTCAGTGTTGCTAGATAACACACGTGTGAAGGCAAACTTGGAATTATTTGGAATTCTTATCAGGAAGGACACCTGTTTACCAACAGGGACACCCCAAGTGACAGCCTTTCTTCAGTAGACAACTATATTCAGAAACAAACCCATCCTTAGATTGCCTGCATGCTGAGAAAAAAACACAAAAAACTCCAGCTATGTACCCATTATATTAAAAGAAAACAGGTTGCAGCAGTGATTGCACCATCTGCCAGCAGAACATGGTACAAAACAGAGGTTGTGGGTATTGAGAGGAAGGCAACAGGAATGATTAGAAGTACAGAAAAACCATGCACAAATAGATTGAAATGATTGGGATTGTTCATTTCACAAAGCAGACATTTAAAAGAGAACATGATAATAGTATTTAAAGTAAGGAATGGTACAGGCAAGATAGATGAAAACCTTTGTTGAGACAGCTCTGTTCCCCGGCTCAACACAAGACTATGAAGACATTCAGTGAAATTGTAAGGTAGCAAATTAAAAACTGATAAAAACTAAAACTTTTTAGCACAATCTGTAATTAGAGGATGTGGTGCTGATGCAGGCTGTGGGGTGTATGAGGTAATTTGAGGTTTATTACCCCTCAGTGAAAGAATAAGCTACTTAGCATGCACAGTAAGGTAAAAACCCATGGAGTCAGGCAGTTACTATAGAGCAACACTGATTGCCACCAGCTGCCAAACAATGCAAGCTTGCTATCTTTCCTGCTTGTAACCATCTGCCTCTTGTCTTGTGGAGGGGTTTGTAATTTGACAAAGAACAAGGCTCCCATCTTCTGAATTCTGTGAGAGGTGTCTATTCAGAGGACGTCAACTACATTCACTTTATGGGAATCAACGTATGCAGGCACAGAATCACATGGCAAGGGATTTCCTAAGAAAGAATGGTCTACAAAGCGACTTTTGCTGCACGTGGAAGAGATGCATCATCATAGAACGTGTCTGTTCTGCTCCAGAAGAGATAAACTGTCACGTCTAATGATTTAGACCAATTTGATGCACCCAACACTGAGTATGGAGCTAAAGTGACAGCTCCTGTTTTTCCCACTGTTGGGCAAACAGCGAAGACCAATACATGCACTCATCAAAATAAATCATTTTGGAAAAGATCTAAGGCTGTATTTGTCATAATAAAATAAAAAAATCTGCATATAAAACACTTCACAGGGAGTCGGGGGAAGAGCCACATTTCAGAGCAGACTGCTGACAAGTGACATTATCCTGTGACCCATTGAAGACAAATGACTCTCTGCACACAGCAACACTGGGTGCAGCTACATTCCACACGTGGGATTGGGACAGAGACCCTGCAGTCTCCATCACAACGTGTGTCCATCTGTGAGCTGGGCCCCATGGATGCTGTTCCCACACCTCCATCCCACCACAAAGTGGGGACACATCTCCCACCAGCCCCTCTGAGGCTGGGAGGGCTGCACATCCCCCAGGACATTCCATCTAGGGCTGGTCACTGTGAGGGCAGAAAGGGGCAGCGTGGCTGCAGCTGGTCCCCAGCTCCAGTCCCAGGACACCTTCCCTCTGTGAAAGAAAGGAAAACAACAGTCACTATAATTTTAGTCATGAATTTACTACTATTTTTTTAAGAGAAAGCGAGACCCAGAGAAGCAGTAAAAACTATATTGGTTTTTCTGTCTCATCAGCTCGACCAACTTGTTCTCTAAAACTCTTCTCCCCTTTGATGAGCTGGTTTTAACAGGGCAGCTGTTCTGCTCCCCCTCAGTCTTCTCCACTGATGCATCCTGCAGCTGTTTGTCCTGCCTCATCTGAAAATGAATTATCACACAATCACAGAATGAATTAGGTTGGAAAAGAGCTCTGAGATCCTTGAGTCCAACCTTTAATCACCACCATGTAAATTAGATTGTGGCACTAAGTGCCATGTGCAGTCTTTCCTTAACCACCTCCAAGGACAGTGACTCCACTACTTCCATGGGCAGTCCATTCCAATGTCTAATCATCCTTTCTGTGAAGAAATTCCTGCTAATGTCCAATCTGAACCTTCCCTGTTGCACCTTGAGGTTATGTCCTCTTATCCTCTCACTGGTTGCCTGGAAGAAGAATCTGACCCCCACCTGGCTACAACCCCCTTTCAGGTAGTTGTAGAAAGCAAAACCTTCTCTTCTGCAAGCTAAACAACCCCAACTCCCTCAGCCACTCCTCATAAGACTTGTGCGACCTGAGTTATGCTGCCTGACTTATGGTAGCAGCTCTGTTGGTTCATTTTGGAATTACCTGCTGCTGACCTTTTACGCAGCATAGCCTTACATACACAATTATCCACTCTCTTCCTTAGCCCAGTTTTTCACCTTTAATAATGTTTGGGGGTTTTTTCTGTTACATTGCTCTGTTTTTGGTGATTTGCCTTAGGAAGGAGCGAAGTTGCTCCCTCTAGCTATGGTCAAATTTTTACCTTCCTGTAATATAATTTTGTGTATATGTTTTCTGACTTCTCCCTTTGATCCCGTTTGTGAGAAACTGAGCAGCCCTGTGGTAATTTTTATATATATGGCATGCAAGGTGGACTTGTGCTTTTAGAAGTACCTAAGCATCATTTTTAACAGGGCTACAGTAGGGCTGAAAGCATTTGAGGATCTGGGCTTGGTTATTAGCACAGTCACAGACAAATTATGTTACCTTAGTTTGGTAGCAGTTTGTTGACACTCTGTGAGAACACAGGCAGAAGACAAGGCAATCATTTTTAGCAAAGTCCTTGCAATTTGATATAGAGCACAGCAACTGTCCATAGAAGGTTAGGACCTATTTGTCGAAGAGCTCACCAAATAATTTTTTGCTAGCAAGGTCAAGAACTCTATGAAATGAACCAGAAAACAATCTAAATTGATGAAGACATTTTTCTACAGAGAGCTGCGGAGCTGTTTGTGCAGAACAAGCACCTGTCTGGAAGGCTGCAGAATACTCTGGAAGCGTATTCTTGAGTTTTATGATGGCAAAGCTTTACCAAACTAGGTACCTGTATTATCATTATAGTGTTTAGGGAATGGCAAGTCCTTCTAAATTATCCTTTCCCTTGACTGTTAAAATTTAATCTGTGCATGATGTTTTGATAAAACACCCTTGTGTTCACAGACTACTAAGCAGAAAGGTTGCACCCAGGCTGCCAGTATGTTTGGTACACAAGTTGATAGAAGAAGTGGCATCCTGAAGTTGTCAGACATCACACTTGATGGGACATAGCCAGACAGGATAAGAGACAGCTTTCTTGGTACTAACGGTGCCTGTGTCAAGGACTGTTGAAGTATCTTGAGTTCATGGAAATGCTGGCAGTAGCACTGAACAGTATCTCTATGTTTACTGAATGAAGGGACGAGATGGAGAGCACAGCAGTAGTAAATCCAAATGACCTATTTGGAAATGTAGAGGTCATCACATTCATTTTGGAACATCTTTTGTTAAGTAATATTAGCTATATAAAAGTGCTCAAAATTGATGTTATTCTAGGCATGTTTCTCTCTGAGGAAAGCTAAAGACCATTTTGACTCCTAACCTCAATGTATGTCCTGTCACTTTTTTGAAGGAGAACTACAATAAGCCAGTGAAGTCAAGCAGAAAATACTGGACATAAGTGAGAAAGATAAAAAGAAATCCACTGTTTCTCCACATGGCTAAAATAAACCAACACTGTTTGGTAGCTGAAAAAGAAGCTGCTTGTTTTGTCAGTAGAAGCACAAGGTTAAGAGTTTACCAAAAGAACCAAAGAAGAGGCGAACTGCCTAACCTTGCGATGCCAACACAACTTACATTCAATAATTAAGTATGAGACCGACCTAATGAGACAGGCAATAACCATATTCCAGGTTCGGTTGTTCTCAATAACAGCACTGGAAGAATACGTCTGAGACTGGAGACAAGACGGTTATTTTTAGAAACACTAATATTAGGGCAGTGATTAGAAAGAAGGATCCTTTTTTCAGGTAATGAGTGTTTTAACCAACAAGAGTAATTCCCAGTGTTTTGAGACAAGACTGTGTGCTAGAAGTCAGAACCAAAAGCTTATGTAGGGGCACATCTCTGCAAAGCAAAAGGTAAAGATTAACTTGCTTTCCTGCTTGAGGGAAGAGAAAAAAGGTTGTTTATTATGAGATTTTCTATATTTTCTACAGCTAAGAAACTGCTGCCTTCTCCTTTGGACAGGGAAAAAAAAAAATAGCCCCAGAAACAGGCTAGAAAACTTCAGATAGGGTGTATGAAGACCATCACCGATGGTTAATGGAGGATGAGGAAGGAGACTTCACTAGTGCCACATCCAGTCAGTGCCTAGAGGACGTAGAAAGTTTTTGACCTAGCTCTTTACTCTCAAGCAGGTTTGCAAGAATAGGGAAACAAGTCTATGCCAACAGCAGTCTAGCAGCTCATCATACAAGCCTTGACTTAAAATTAAGCGTAAGAATGCAGCTGTAGTTAGTGGCTGAACAATGTGAAGTTCCACACACATGACTGAGACTCCAACCTCAAGATCACTTTTTGTGGAAAGAAAACGCTGGCTGTGGGGTTTTCTTGGAGGAAGGTGAACCCAGAAAACTATTGTCATTCTAAGCCTCAAAAAGAAACCCTGTGGAATGAAACATTGCTTCTGTGCAGCATTTTCTTCTAAAATTTAAGTGAATATATAGAGGTTTTGGTCTCACTGAAGACAATAAGATGATCAATATTTTTGAAGAGACATTAAAACTGTCTTAATATGTTTGTATCCTCGGTTTATTGGACTTAAGATGAGAATCAAACTAATCCATCGATATTTTGTGAGCTGCTTTTTACAGCTATTAAAGCTTTACATGCATTTATCAGTGAAAACATTAATGGTGACCAGTACTGCTAAAAATTGGGTATTGCAATGGGACTACATGTAACAAATAAATTCTGTTGACCCCAATGAATGTAAAATATTGCTGAGTTTTTAGTAATACCCAGTGGGATACAGAAAAACATTCCTGTTGGTATGCTAATCTGTTCTGTGATCAATAAAACCTGTATGAGAACATGAGACTGGATAAATAAAACTGTCTCTATAATTAATGTATTCTCTTCTCCCAGAGTATTGCACTGCTCTTCTCTACCTCTGAACTTCTGTGTTTCCACTGCACTGCAGTAGCCATCTCACATTTTTATCATCTGCTGTTTTGTTCTGCCTTCTCCCTTGTCATTGTTTTGTAGTGTCTCAGGGACATGGAAGGAGGGAAATAGTGCTATGGTTTTATCAAATGGTGACAAATGGGGGGAAAAACCCAAACCCACTAACCAAAACAAATATCCTAGTTCTTATCAGTAACCCATTGTGAGAGCAATAGAGGAGGAAGGAGACCTTGAGCTATCAACAATGTGGTAATTCTCTGCATCTACTTGTTCCAGCTGTGCAGCTCCTCAAGATCCAAAGCACTTTTGATACAACATCCTAGGTCTGATAAGAACTCATACTGTGCAAAATGACATTTGCTAACCAAAATATTCTTGTGTCTTCTCTTCCCTCTTGTTTTTCCACTGACACTCCTTTGACAGTCATGTGTTCTCATCTGTGGGCTAGTGAGTGAGTGTGCCCCCAATACTCGGCACATCCAAAACCAATGTAATTTAATGGCATTCTACTTTTGGACTTCTGAAGAACAGAACCCAGTGAAAACTCACAGGTTATTAGAGTGGCATCATCTTCAAATCAACTGATTTCTAGTGCCCATTTAACTAGGTGAAATGGCCATACTTTAGCGCAGGTGAAATGGCCAAGTCCAATTAGATCATTGGTACTCATGTTTGGAACAGCCCTGCTCAGCAGTCATCTCAACACAATCTTATAGCATATAGATTAACCTAATTCTCATTGTAAGTTGTGCTGTGATACTGGTTTTCATCGTGTTGACCTGCTGTGGAGCAATGATAGCTGATGACTGCATATAGTGTGTAGTAGCTTTGTGGAAAGGAGTATGTTGAAGGAAATCCTCTGCAAGTAATACAGGTAAAGTTGTTTTTGGTTTTATGTGCTGGAGACAACCAGGGTGTGTATTTTCTACTCTTCAGAGATAATGCCCCTCTCCAAAAGAGAAGACTGGCTGCTCCCTGGGCTGTGATGATGGGTGGGTGACCGTGCAGGGCCTTGCCAGCTAGGGCTGCCCCACAACCCCAACCAGGAACAGGACAGCTAGGGGAACCAGGGGCAGCCCCAGCCCTGAGGATCAGGCACTTTCCTGGGGATGGGTTGAAGCTGCCACAGGACTTCAGTTCTGGCTCAGTGTGCTCCAAGCAGCATCTGGTGGGGTAGAAATATTAGCAGCAGGGTGTTGAACCAAAGTTAGAGTACAGAAGCAGCACCACATTTTCCAAGCTTCACTACTAAGAATTTTTATGATTTCAGAAACATAATAAATACATTAAACTTCATTCAATGAAGTTACTTTGAAAACTCTTATATATACCTAAGTAAGTGCATAACCTGCATTTGACATGAAAGTGTTTACTAACCTCTGAACCAAAAGCCACTAAAGAGCTGCAAACACAGTTAATTTGCTGCTGAAAGTGGTTTGTCAATTCCTAGTAGGAGGTCTTCAAAGGTTAAAGAGCTATATTTAAAGTAATTCAAACAGATTCATGATTGCTGGGAGTGTTCTGGAAGCCCTGGACATGGTGAAAAATAAAATATTGCCTATTTGGTTTTACACAGGGAAAGACAGCTGAATTCAGATCTTCCTTATCTATGCATTAATTTTTATAATTATGGTATCATAGAAGGAGATTCCGGGGGCAGGAGGAAGGGTGGAAAAAGGTGCTAGTTTGGAAAGATTTAAATCTGACCAACTGGGAGCAAGGGTAGGGGAGCAGGGAAGTTTCTGTCAGGAGGATTTCAGACTTTTAGGACTCACTGAACAGATGACAAAAAAACATAGCACGATAAGATAGAAAATATTAAAGTATTCTACATCAGACAGTATATCGCATAGTTTCTTTATCCAATTATTTATCCAATGTTCCATGAAATGGAAAAAATAAAAAGAAACCCAAAACTTTGGGTTTTACTTCTGGACCACTGTGTTCACTGAGCACAATTGGTGATACACTTCCTGCAGGAACGACAGTGGTGGTATATGTAACTGTGCATACAGTGTGTGCTCAAGTGCATAAACAATCCCTATCTTCTCTCCACAGGCATGTACTCTTCAGACTTTTCTATTGTGCTGAATGTGCAGTATGGTAGTTGTTGTACAAGTTCTAAAGAAAACAAGATTTGAATTAGATAGTGCCAGACCAGATACTGATTTGCTTCAGTGTCGAGCAAAAATATGTTTCTTGATCACTTACTAGAGGGAATTGGTGAGGGAAGTCTCATTCTTCCCTCCGTTTGAAGATCCAGCTGTAGTTTGCTGAAATACAGTAGTTTGCTGAAATGGAGAGGTTTTTCTGAGATCTCCTGCAAATTAAAGTTCAGCATTTAAGTCACTTCCTCCATATACCAAACTCAGAGAAATTTAGTGTCTAGTTGAAGGCATCTAAATGAGGTGCCTCGACTGAAAGCTTAGTTCCCAATGGTCCCTGTAGGGAAAGTGGAGGGAGACAGCCCTCTAGAGGTGTCTGTTTTGCCCTATTGAGATACGAATTCCTTTCTGGGGGTACCATTATGGAAAACCTTAAGAACCTGCATTGTCATTCAGTTGTCAAGTATTTCAGTTAAGTAGCTAAAGTGAGAGAGCATGATTTTTTTCCTAAAACTCTCAAGCAGAAATTACCTTACTGAAATTTCTGTTATCCAAGTCTTTGAACTATTGCTCCAAGATGTCTTTAGTCACTGCCCAGGCTCTTTATAGAATTCATTGCATACAGAGGACTTACATGCACCTTTCCTGATGACCTGTCATCATCTGCAACTTAAGGACTCCTGAATTGAACACAATGAGGAAACCTTCATGTCCAGGTCAGGCTGATGTATGAACAAAGGTGATGTCAAGCAACCAGCAAGGCTCATTGTAAGGTTTTCCAGGGCAAGGGGAGGGGAACAGTGACATTAGCATGTATATTGTTCTGGAATGCTTTTGCATATTCCATATTCTCTATGACCAAATCCTCAAAGGGTCCCAATTGATATTGAAGGACCTGAACTACCAAAACCTGCCTTAGAATTAGGAGTTTGGTTGTGTCTGTACATCGTGGCCTAATGACACTATGTTCAGGGACATGAAAAGCTTATTATCCATTTCTGAAAGGCCTTGTTTACAGGCTTGTAAATAATGCAGATAAATTTTATTTAATGATGAGAATAAATTTTAGTTCTGCTTCCTGTATTAACAGTAAAAGGCTGCTGTTTGGTATTGCTTGTACAAACAGTGGTTCCCACAGAACAAGACAGATCACAAAAGGCCAAATTAAATCAATTTGAGGTTCATCTTGCTCTAATGGAGTGGTACAAGACAGTGGCAACAGTGTGACTTAGAACCACAAAAAGACTGAAAAGAAAAAGAGAAATAATACTACTTATAAATCATACCTCAAAACCCAGTAAGTTTTCTCCTTCTGCATCAACCTGACTCAAAAGTCCAAATGATTTTTACTGAGAGTTAGGCTGCATGGTGCATGTGGCATCTTGAAAAATATAACTTGTGGTCTTAAAGCTTTGATAAAGTAATAAAAACCTAAAAGAATCATAGAAAACCTTGCCAGAGAGTTGCTTAGTCTGGGAAGGAAATAGCAACTTGGGATATTGTTGTTGCCCGACTATACATCAATGCTTGTTTCAATACTGAGTACTGTAAAAGAGTGCTGAGGACTGATGCAGATCTGAGTCAAGTTCATGGAAAACATTCCACTGTGTTCAGTGAAGACTGGGCTGAAGTCTTGATTCCGCAATAAGAGGACAGTCTTTTTCACCCATGATTAAAAGGCAAGCTGAGTTGTAACCAATTTGACTTTATTTTTCCTTTTTGTGGTTTTTCACTTTGTAGATGCCCTTGCAAGCTTTTATCTATTCTAGGAGTCCCATGAGACAAGAACATTCATGCTGATCTCATGTTATGGACTGAGAAGTTTCAAGAAGCTTTCTGAGAAGCACTTTATGCCTCTGGCTAAAATCTGAAGTACAAATCTACAAGAGAGTAGGGAATTAGGCTAAGAAAAACAAACAAAACAAAAAAAGGAAAGAATTATACAAGAGAGAAAAGCATGGCAACAGCAACAAAAACACATTTATCTCTGAAGCCATGAGCTATTACATTTTATTCTCTGTAGAGTGAAGAAAGAATTAGAATTCTACTTAGGTATCTTCAGTTGAAAGGCATGGAAGTAAGGAATTGAAAACAGATACTGATGGATCTAAATAATCACTTTGCAAAATAGGGAATAGAAAATTCATCCTGTAATGCTCTCATAAAACTGCTTACCTTACAGTCGCCATCATTTTAAGAGGGACCTCATTATGTGTTTCTTACTGGAGAAAGAAATGCCATACAGACAAAGCTTAAATAAAACAACAACAACAAAAAAAGCAAAGGATAGCCAATGTTTTTTATCTAACCACTCATTCCTGAAGGTCTCCATCACAAAAACATTTGAGCGTTCATGAATGCCAGCCAGACCTTCAAAATATCCACAGAACATGTCAGGGTTTTTCTTACTTACTCTTAATGGATATTATTATTTCCTATCACAAATTGTTTCAGACTGAAATTTAACCTCTTCTGCATGTGGGTTTTCTTTCACTTTCTATTGGTATATATAGACTGTATTAATATTTGGAGAGCACAGTGGAAGGAAAAGTAGTAGAATAAAAATCAATGGTGTTTCTTTTTCTTTGATTAGATTGAACAGCAAACAGTGTGAATTTGGGTAGACAAAGAAGCCTGTTGTTCCATTTTTGGGTGAGATTAACTGCTACATAACATGAAAGCTGGCACAATGGTCTAGAATACTGCTATCAGACTAAAAGGATAATAAAATGTTTTGGACAGAAATACAAACAATGGTGAATAATGAATATCTAGTGATCTATAATTCTGACAAAGGTTTTTCTTTGAGGCTATGTGTTAGAATTACATGCTCAAAATACTGCAATACTCAGCATGATTTATGTGCTTGATAAAATGCCTCATAGTAGCACAAAAATAGAATTACACCAGGTGCACAACAAATAGACATACTACTTTAAAAAAACTCAAGTAAGCCAACTGGAGTGGGAGCCAATGAGAGCAGATGATCAACATATTTATTTTGAAAGCAGCCAGAATGCCTCAACCTTCTTCAGTCACAACTATCTAAAGCAAGTCACGGCAGTCCCGGATTCAGCTAATCCCAGTTATGGCTCTGTTATCAGGTGAAAGTAATTCTTTTACTCAGGCCAGCTTTCTCATTTCTCATGACTGTTACCATTGTTTGCTTTTACTGTCCATGTTCAGATAAACCCATGGTTTCCTGAAGTCATGACCTAAGTTCACTTGATGTCCAAATAAAAACATGGAGAAGTATACAAATACTGCTCCAATAGTCCCAGGCTCCAGGAATACAAGAAAATAAGGCAGTGACATGAAGAACTGAGTTGATACAAAGTCCAGGGGATGGGGACATAATTGCTCTGGTGGGGCTGAAAGACAGGAATGGCTCCTCCTGCCAATACAGCAGTGTCATTGAATGGGGTAGACTGCAACTCTAAATTAAAAGTAAACATCTCTTCTCAATGATTTTTGCTAAGCAAAGGAAAATATCTTTGACTATTTTTATTCACATTTTAGATTTTCATGTAAAAGTTTGAGAAGTAGGTGATTGTCTATTTTTAACTTCTCAGAGGGAAGTAATGTACAGAATATTTTTTTAAGAAATAGTCTGGGTAGTAAGGAAAATTATAAAATCGTAGAATGGTTTGGATTGCACTTTAAAGATTATCTAGTTTCAATCCCCCATGGCACAGTCAGGGACACATCCCACTAGACCAGGCGACCCAGAGGGCCATCCAGTCTGGCCTTGAACACCTTCAGGGATGGGAAGTCCACAACTTCTCTGGGCAACCTGTTCCCCTGCCTCATCACCCATAGAGTAAAGAATTGCTTCCAAATATCTAATCCAAACCTACTCTCCTTTGTCTGAAGGCCATTATCTACATGATATCTAAGTACAGTGAATGGTAGAAAACAGGGGAACAGGATAAACATAGATCTAGTGAAAAATAGCAATTTTCTAGAATCTAATTCTAGTATCAGAGTAACTAAGATTCAGCCAAGTAGAAATTCTGCTGATGTAAAGTTATCATTACTAAACGTTTTAAGGGAGAAAGTAAATGTCCTGTCTGTTAGCTGTAAGGACAATGTACTATTTCACCAAATTGATATCTTGGCTTTCAGAATTTATGGATGGTGAAAGCAATTCTTGATAACAACTTAGATGTGGAGATACTTCATAGTGAAGACAAATTAGTACAGGACTGGGAAGGTAGGAAGAGAAAATACCAGAACAAAAAAGCAGGTCTTAAATTGACAGAGGAAAATCAGAAATCAAAACTTTTATGTGAGCAGAGGAAAAAGTTTGGGGAGTGTGACAGGAAGGTGAAATACAGGAATCAGAGAGCAGAGGAGGCAGATTCAAGGAAGCACCTTAGCCATGATACAGTGATTTTACCTTGAAAACAGGTTTGGGATTTTGGGAGAGAAGGTTAGGAAACCAAAAAAATTAGAAGGAGAGGACTTGCACAAAACAGGTACAGCAAGACCAGCAGTGCACAAAGCGAACATAGTTTGTAGACTTCAAAAGAAATCTGTTGATGTGTTGTGTTTGCTCTGAGAAAGGTATCAAAATGGAGACCCACTTAATGATGTAGATCTCTCCTGGAACTGTGGTAGCGTACTTTTGTCAATTAGCATTTTAATGAGTCATAATAAAATATAATATGCGGATGTAATCTGTGCACAAACGCTTGAGGAAATGAAAGACTGACTAACAACCATTGCATAATTTCAACATGGAGAAGTTATTGCCCAATTCAGATGTCAAAACCATGCAAATAGAGATGCCTTGGTCCTACTAGGTTAATGTTCAATTTGTTTTATTACCATTTCAAACATAAAGGAACTCAGGCAATAATATTTCTGATTTGGATATTTAACCTTTATTCCAGTAATTTCTCCTCTGGATGAAATGAATCCAAGAACTAAAGCAATCTAATTGAGAATAAAGTTTGTCACCTAGTTCTGTGATTAGGCAAGGGTCTTCACATAATAAATCTGACGGTATTTTCCCTTAAATCAATATTTCCAGGACAAAAAGGTTTGTTCTATAGATCTTCGATTTTTAGTTTATTGAACACAGCTCTTCTCAAGTTCCAAGTTCTTTTAGAACAACAGAAAGCAAAGATGACAACCATTTTTTTCAGTAAGAAAATGTCAATTTATGGAAACCTAAGTGATGTGTGACCACTGCATAGGGCCCCCCAGCTGAAGGTATGTCACATCAGCTCCAAAGAAGAACAAAAGCACCCTGATTAAAAAAAACAAACAAACAAACAACCAAAAAACCCCAACAAAACAACAACCTTTTAAAATAATCCTTTCCTCCCCTTTTTTTACAAAATTTGATTTTCATTGTTCATCAGAGTAGAAATGGATTTTGAAATCAGTTTTCCATATAGTTGGCAAAGGTTGTTTCTTAAATGACTTTGCTTGCACAATAGTATTTAATACTCCCATGAACAGCATGAAGAGAAAGGAATACAAGATACCAAAAGAGGGAAGAGATAGTTGGATAAATAGGGAATTTAAGACAAGGAGCCATTAAGCACACTCCTATTAGTTCAGGAGTGAGTCCTTCTCAAGGACAAGGGAAAAACAAAATGTACAATGCAGCTCCATGGTGGTAGGTTTAACATTTTAATAGCTGGCACGCTGCCTGTATCTGATGCACTTGTTCAAATAGGCAGATGCTGGATTGGATAAATGGAAGGGCATGTAAGGACACAGAGTCTAGCTCCTTGCTGCATTTATTATCACAATAACTCACTGACTACAGAATGTGGGAAGAAAGTTCCCTGGATGTTAAGAGAGGCTTTACACTGACAACCTGAGGTGGAGGCTTTTGGTATGATTAATGGACACTAGAGCCACAGAACAACTGAAACTATTCCGTGTCTAACTCAACTACTGCTTGTAACATTTACTGGTGGAAAAGACTCCCACTCCTATCAATTCAAATTTAACTCATATGATTTATATTCTCACACAGGTAATTTTATATCATCAAATTCTTTATTAGCAGGTATTTTAAATTTTCTTCAATTTTTAGAGAAAAGCCAAATACCTCTTTTATTTTCAATGGGGTATGATGGATGGTGTGGCTCATTAGAGATCCCTGGTCTGTATTTCCAGGCTTCATATCACTGTATAGCACCCAGCTGGTAAAGCCTGGTAATCAGTAAAATGATGACAAGAAAGCTCACAATTTCACAACAGAAAGATGTCAGGTTTTCCTTCTTGTTTATTATATTTTAGAGCTGATATTAACTTTTGTCTCACCCAAGACACTCAGGATATGATTTTTCTTTAAAAAATGGAAGGCTCTCCCTGGATACGATCCTTCATACAAATCTGAGCGTGTTTGAAAATAAAGGCTAATTTTTAACCAGTGTGTATTTAGCCTTTGATGGTAGCACACCACACATTTTAAGTGAGTATGGTGTTCTTAACGAAAAAATGTTTCAAGATAAAAGCTTTACCCATATCACCTGGTTTCTAAGGAACGATGCTGTGACTCACAGAGCTGCAGAGCACCTGCTTGCGCTGGGGTGAATTACAGTCACGGAGGGTACGTGGTGCTGCATCCCCCTCATTCGCGACAGGGTGCGACATCAGTCGCACAGGTAGGCAAAACAGCTTCTTAGAAAGTGCATCCTCCAATGTCTGTCGCTGCCAGGACCAACGTCACAGGTGTCCATGAGTCAGCACTGCAGTCCATCCTGTCTAACGCAGAGAATGAACCAAAAACTTCCGCAAGAAAATAAACGCAGCGGCTGTAATGCGCACAGGGATGCTCCCGCCGCCTGGTGAAATGAATTAAAAAGCAAAGGAAATGTTGATTGGCCCGCGCAGCCCTGTTTTTGGTGGGGTTGGGTTTTGTTTTTTGGGGTTTTTTTTCGGTGAGGAAATGCGTGCTCTCTGCTACTTGATAGCCGAGGCTGGCAGCGCTATGGCAACAGGGCTGCGGGAAGGGCGGAGGGGAAAAGTCGCTTAGCAACTGGAAGCTTTAGGCAGGCAAGGCTGGTTTAAAGCACAGCAGTTTAAAAAAAAAAAAAAAAAAAAAAAAACCAAAAAAACAAAACCAAAAAAAACCCAACCAAAACAAAAAAAACACAAACACCCCCCCCAGCAATAAAAGTCCCCGCCCAAAAAAAACCAAACCCGCAGTTGCTACAAGAGATGATTAAAATATAGATCAGAAGAGTTTAGTATTCAGAAGAGAAGAAAAAAGGCATGATAAAGCCAATAAAAAAGGGGGGGGGGGGAAGTAGAGATATTTTACAGTGATGATCCTAGATACAAGCTTCATCAATGCAAACAATAGCCCTGAACCAGCCCCGTCAGTTCCCTATACCATTCGGCAAAGCAGAACTCCACAGGCATCCCCTCCGTGGTCCCCCAAGTTTTGGCTGAGCATTCAGAGGAGCTGGGTGCAGCCCTGAGCCCCTGCAGAGCCGCCGGGCACTCCTGGCACCCCGAATCCACTGCCACTGGGGCCACCGCTACTTGCGGAGGTGGAGGGAGCAGCGTCTGAGTAGTCTGGCCCTTTATTATTTATAGCCTTCCTCTGGCATGATAAGGACCCTACGGTCAAGAAAAAACAGTAATATGAAAGGTTATCCAATGCGCCAATTCAGATTTTTAGTAATATTTTTTCCCGAGATGTTTTTACAGTGCTCCAGGCTCCTTGACACTTCATTAATAATCCAGTAAAATCCCAGCAACATTACATTAATCACTCCGGTGGGAACCCAGCCAGTCAGGCACCTCTTTTTCAGCCCTCCATCCTCAGCCTTCTCTAAGCGCTGTCTCAAACAGACGTCTTTCACTGCATGCTTGGAAAGTTGCCCAATTCGAGCTATTTTGGCCTAACAAAGGGACAATTTCATCCAAAGACACAGCACCCCCACAGAGCTGCTGCCCTCCCCCTCTCTAATGTAATGGGGGTTGGGTGTTTCTGCTGACCATAGCCCAGGCAGGAAAACATGAGAGACTGCGTTGGTCTGACCTTCCCCTTTAAAGTCTACCTGGAGGCCAAGGGGGAGTTAACTCGCATCTGCAGGTATGCGGAGCCACAGGGTCCGGTGCCTGAGCTGCGACATTCCGCCCATGCAGCTGGGTTTGTTTTCAGTGTTGTGTTCTTAATGCAGTTTGCTGTTGGAAAAGCCTGATCAGGCGAAAATCAAAGTAGATGCCGGGAATGTGTCAGTCTGGTCAAATACCAGTGTAGTCAACTCACAGGCAGGTTGGCAGGCAGATCTGGATGGCATAAGGGTTTTTTTTCCAGTCAAGCCACCCAACGAAGCAGCCAGAACGAAGACACTGCCCAAGCTCCCTGCTGCTCCTGTGCCCTGGCCTGTGCCCGGAGCCGGTCCTGTCCTGGCTGCGCTCCTGCTCCCTCGAACCCCTTATCCAGCTGTTGATGGCCAGCTGTTGACGGCCAGCCCGGCTCTCGCTGCAGCCTCGCCACCTCCCAGGCTCCGGGGCTCCTGGCTCCTGAACCAGTGTTTCTAGGGCTTATAATGCTAGAGGATTTTTGTGTTCACGTTTACCGGCAGTATTGTCTCCCCAGCAGATAATGCTGACTAAATTGATACTTTACAAAGGCACAAAGGAGTCAGCTTGTGACTGATACACAATACTGGTTAACAAGACACATACAATGGTGGTATTAGTGGGAGGAAAGAAAAGCTCGACTTTCTGTCAGTCACAGGTTCATTAGAAAGTAAAGAGTTGTTAGCACACAGAAAAGCTCTTTACATGCATGAAAATGGTACCAGTTCTGAAAAAAAGAAGTAAAGGAAAAATTAATCTTGCTTTAGTGCTGGTGGTGAAACTAACTCAAGCTGTCTTCCCTCAAGTAACTTTTCGTAATAGAATTCTGAAATGTGTACACTAAAAGAACAAGATCAATGAAAAACATTTTCTTTTTTTTTTCACGTTTAAAAATATCTCAAAGCATCTTACATACGCTTTGGCCAGAGATGGATCCTGTCAGCCTGAAGCTTCTTGAGGAATATCATACATTATTGTAACATTAATAACCAACAAAAGCTTCTAGATTAATAAGAAATAAGTAATGTGAAAGGTACATTATCTTTTTCTTTTGTTTCTTCTAATGTTTTTTCTAGAGATCAGAGAGGTCTTACAGCCAGAAGATGTGAGAAGAACGCATATAAAATGCTTTAAATCTTCCAGTTACACACAGAGAAAAGATGCTAATTATTGAAGGCAGTCTGAAAATTTTTCTTCAACAATAAATACAGTGATTCTTGGGTTTAAAAGTCCGAGAGATATACCAGCATGCCCTAACAGCTAGGTGTTGATTTAATTTTTTTCTTTCCAACAGCTTTGTGTGTATCTCATGAGCTGTCAGAGCCTCCAGCACAGCCTGGGAGTCCTGCTCCTTTATTGCTGCACAAGTTGTACAAACCTTATTGCAGTTCTGTTTTTCTTGGAGCAGAAATGGCAAAATGTAACCCGCCTCACTCATATGATCTTACTACTCAAATAGCCATTGATTTTAACACTGCCTATGGAATAAGGTACCATGCTCAACCTGGGACAGAAAAATCCTAGTACAGCTGTGAGTATGTGAGTTCACTCATCTCTTTTCACTCTCACTCAGACTTTGAATTGAAAAAGTCCCAACGGTAGAAAAGTGCCAGTATTAAAAGCATCAACATAAGACATATGAATATTGTGAAGGGCACAGGCACTGTCATTTACTGGGCTGCTGGCTACCGGTGACACCAATGAGCTACTAGATTCAGCTGTATAAGCTGTATTAGGTTTGCCTTGCTTTGGATGCCATGTATAGCAGCCAATAATGTATGCATTGGTGAGGACAAGCAAATTAATTATTTTTTTGTTCAATGGTAACTTTTGGGAAAAGAAAATGGTACAATCTAATTTTAAAATAATTATTACAATTGGTTTTCTGTATCAATATTCTCAGTTATATATGGCCTCAGAGGACAAATAAAAACAAAAGCATAGAAAACTGAGCAGGATATGTGCTACTGAAGATTGTTGTAACTGATACAAAACAATCTGTAGTTTCTCAGGCCACCTGTTTTCTTTGCTAAACTTTGAGCATGTCATCTCTAAAGTTTAATGATCTTCACCAGAAGTTTCTTGCACTCTGAAAAACCTGACCATTTTCTGCTTCTATATGCACGACCAGTGTTATGGTTATCATGGCTAGGAAAGCCTGTGAAGACAAATGTGTTGCCCTAGTACCACCTAGTGGAGGGAATGCTAGAGAGAGGTTTAAATGAAAGGACAAGAAATTATTTGAGGTGAGAGCCAAGCTCATCAGGCCAGCCACAGTTCTTTGGGGAAAGAAGATGAGAAATAGTTGTCTTCAAATTGCACAGAGAGTTTTTCAATGCTCTCTCTCTCCAGGTCCCATAGAGATTAGTAAACTATCTAGGACAGAAATGCCTCTTAATAATACAGACCATCAAGCTTAAGAACATTTTGAAATTTTACTCTGTTTTCTGAAGAAATTTATAGGCAAACTACATGTCGGTGATGCCACCTGTTTCTTATTTGACAGGAACCATCTGGACAGCAACTCCTCTAAAGCCAAGAAAGTAATTGCAGTCTGCAAGGCAGGATAGAGAGCTGTAATTTAAATGCCCAAATGTCAACCACAATATGAAGGATTATATGTGGCCCAAGGGCATAAAACGGGAAGCATGCCTACAGCTATAAGCCTTGCATTAGAGGAACAATGATTAAATATGTAATGTAGGGGCTTGAGAAGCCTCCTACTCACCCTTTCTGTTTACAATGACCACTAGACAACAGAGAAAGCCCTTCCAGAGATTAAACTGATTTAGAGACGCCACGAGCCTACAATAGTAGTGAATAGCCGAGTGGACACACCTTATGACCTTATTCTTTCTCACAACTTAGACAGCAGTGAAGTAAGCAGCCTATGCATGCATCAGCTGACTTCTGGCTGCTGGCTGCTAATCTGATATTCTCCTTCTCCTAATCTTCCTTCTCAGTGTCCCATCAGTCTTGTGTTTATCTTCTCCTCCTTATTTCCTTCTACCCCTCTCTTTGTTTTTTAAAGATTAAACTAAAATTCAGAAAAGCAAACAACAAAATCAGCAACAAAACAAAATAATATACCCCCCACAAGAAAAAAACCAAGTCAACATACAAACAAACAAACTGAAAGAGCACTAGGACAGCTAAGTTCTGTATCTCGTTGTAGCACAGCGATGCTCTGCACAAGTAAGAATAAAATTCAATAGGATGTATAGGTCAATAAGGCAAGAATAGGGAAAACAATGGAAATGGAAGCTTATAATATGCTTTTGGAAGGTGGAGTACTGAGGCAGGCAGAGTGAAAAAGGGATGACTCTAGTGCTGCTTGACCGTCTGGCAATCCTCCCATCTTCAAACTGAGTGCTAATTTTTAAACTATCCAAAATGTCTCCTGGGGCCAGAGAGCATATCTGGAAATGAGACCCAGAGAGTGGAGACCAGGCTTTAGTGATGGGCACTAAGTGTAAGAGCCTCAAGGTAGTAGTGAGGCAAACAAACAAAAAACCTTTTATTTGCATTCCTAAATTCCTTACAGTAGTAGCAGCCACATGGCAGTGATAAAGAGAAAAATTACCAGTGACAAAAAGTGGAGGGAATTACTGTAAGAAAGCAAGGTAACAGTGTTCACTTTAGTCTTGTGCCATAGCTGTAGCATACATTAATTATAGTTGGCATGATAGGTCCAAGATATTTTGGAATTAAACTTGAGTATCTGATGATTTCATCAGGAGATGGAGTAAAAGGTCTTTCCTGTGTAATTTTCACAGACATAGATATCATAAATATGAGAGTGTTACCTCCATCGCAGTGGCCCATACTCCATGCCACTGAGACTGGCAGCCCTACCTGACACCTACAGCAATCCCCCAGAAAATTCTAGTTCTGTCTCCACTTTCTTCAGCACCAAGGGGGAGCCTTTGGCAACCAGCTCCACACTGGAAGACCGTGAGGGTCAAGCCCAAGTCAACATTCCCAGTACTCTTCGTGGTGCATGGTGATGCTAAAATCCCAGTGTGGTTAGCTAGACCAAAATTCTTGCTGCACATCTCATACCAAAAATTTGTGTGAGAAGATCCTAGTAGGTCCCTTCCAGCTCAGAGTATTCTATGATTCAGCTAGACTGGTGCCTCTGCAAAACATTAACCAAAAGGAGCTGGCATGGTCATGGTATCATTGCTACCAACTGTGCAGCCATGCAATATCCCTAAGGCTTAGTCTGCCATAGAAGGAGAGGATGGTATTCAAGTAAGCACAGGCAAAGGAGGTAAAGTGGAGGAAGAATCCATCTGTCTCTGCCATATGATGAGTCCCATGGCACTTCCCTCCTGTATCTGTAGGCTGCACTGCCAAGTGAATGGAAAGCCTTACGCTGTTTCCAGTGTCTTGCTGGGAAAAGGAGGGGATATTCAAGATCAATAATAGAGCTTTGGCTGGGTTTGCTGAGCAACTTCCTGGCAATGTGCTGTGCTGTTCATTGGAAAGATCTGGGAATGATACCAAAGCCACTCAGTTCCCTGGGAATTGCCTTTACTGGTCTGGAAATGGCTGCAGAGTGTCCTTCATGAGCTGTTTACTTCTTTCTCCTAACACAAGTGACTACATATAGCAGGAGGGAATAATAATGTTCCTGCAGTATTCTGAAATCCCAGGGAGCTCTCCCAGGGTTGGTATAAAAGGTTTCTCCCCAGTCTTGGTGTTTTGCCTTCCTGGAGAAGGGCGCAGTGCCTCTTTTGTCCCAGACAGCATGCAAGACTCTCCTCAGTAAAACCACTTTCTTCAGGATCCTGTCCTACAAGTGCCAAGCCTCTGTCCAGAACAGCACCTGGAAGGCTCTCCATGCTTGAAAGTAAAAGATCATGTGTTATGCAATGTCCTCCTCTTGTCTGACAGAGGTTTTGGTTTACTTAGCCTGGCCCAAATGGTCAGCACTCTCAGCTCATTAGTCCCCAGCATTGGAAACACTGGGATTCTGGGCATCTGACTCCTGATATTATTCCAGAAAAAAAGTTGGAAGTAGAAACACAGTCAATGTTTTGCCACTTTTAAGCTTTCTGGACACCAAAATAGACAGCAAGTCTCAGGGTGAGCTTCGGAGAGTTGTACACCTCTGTAGGTTGCATTGTACCCCCAGCTGAAGTCAATAGGAGATGAACTTCTCTGCTGAGCTGCTTGCTCTCACCAAGGCCTGGGCTTACCTCTGCAAGCCAACATACTCCAGGACAGCATGGACAAGACTACACAAAGTATGACTTCTTCCATCCTACACAATCTTCAAATGCTATCCTAGCAGCTTTTATACTTACACACATGCCATGCACATATGCAGCTTCATGTTACAAAGCCACCACCCTGGCAAGCTGCAACACAGGTTATACATTGCTTCAGACATTGTGAGCTGCTAAAAAACATATGAAAAGAACTATTTACCACTGGCCTGCATAGGCACCACATGGGATGAGACAAGTTGCAGGGACAAGAGCTGTGCAGCATGGATCAGTCTGTGCTTCCCACTCAGCCTCAGCACTGAAGATTAGCTCCTGGCGCTCTTCTGTTTAGCAGTGTAGCCACAGGGTCTAAGTAACCTTCTCCAGCCCTATCACAGCTAGAGTTGTAATAACTTAATCCTATTATTCTAAATATAGCTGAAGCTTCAGAAATCACTGTGAAATTCATCCATCTTCTGTAGGTATGCTTCCAGACTCTCTGACGAATAAGGTTCAGCATTTCTGAAGAATGATTTCAGGTTGGTTTAGATCCATATCCTGCACCAATAAATACATTCCAGGCCAAAGAACACATCTGTAGAGGTGCAGTCCTTATTTCTTCCCATATATTTTATATTTGAGGAGATTGCAGGTTGCTTTTTTTATTTTTTCTTTTTCTGCCAAGAAAAAGTAGAGTGTGGTGTGCATATGGCTGGGATGCTTCATTTGGAGTTACCAGAAAGATCAAATTTACTTGGCATTTCATGAGCTCTTAATCTGAAATAATGTAACACCATGGGTCCAACAGTGTTCTCTTTATACTATAGTCATCAGAGGGAAGTTAATTCACAAAAGTAGGGCCAGAAGGATTTGGCTAAACACCTATTTACTTTAAGGAAGAGCTAAAAAAATAAATTAATGCTACTTCGAGAAGATGTCAGATTGATACCATGAAATGCCCATAACCAAGAGTAAAAATCTAGTCAATTAATGGATGCTATCTGTGTATTCTGGCATTTGGTAGCATAAACAGCTTTTGATATATTTGGACTCAGAAGCAAAACTAGAACTGATGAAACTTCCAGAAATCATAAAAGACTATGAATTCACAGGTTTCAGCAACTCATATTTCACACTTGTAACTCTAACTTTGTTCCATGACTTTATGACAGAAACAAGCAGGACTATATTTGCAGCAGCCAGAAAATGGCTTTGTCATTGACAAGGATTAAGGAAGGAAACAGGAGAAGGTGGCTACAGGAGGCTCAGTGCCAGAATATAGCCCAACAGACAGCCATGATACGGATCCAGCCTGCTATGCGCTTGCCTGAGTCTGGGTCATCTCTATTATGACTGGGCAGTAGCATTGAGACATAAAAAACATTTCTTCCATCACAGTTGTTTGCATTTGAAATGAAAACCTCTAGCGACCCGTTAACTACCCATTAACCAAATATAAGTTGATCTGATCTATGTTATGGGAACAATAGTTTAACTTATATGCCTGCTTAAATCTCTGTGCCTACCTTTCTGAAATAGGTTAAATTGACTTTTCCAAAGTATTTTATACTTGTTTGTTTGGTTTTTTGTTTGTTTGTTCAAATGGAAACATGGAGGAACTTCCTTGATGCATATTTGCTTGGAAAAAAATAATGGTACTGTATAATTTTTGGAAAGCAGATCTTATTGGAAGATGATACTATTTACAGCCTTAGTTAATGCAATATCATAGACTCATAGAATTGCTATCCCAAACACTGCCGGAACGCAATAGGCTTTCAGAGGAAGGCTGGTGACTATTCATACAAATATAGCAACAATATATAATAGTTTTATACTTAGCAGAGAGCCAAGAAAATGCCACCAGTGTTTGAAACTGCTGAAGTAATATGCCTGTTGCCTATCTCAACTCAATGTGACCCAGAACACTGAAGTTATTATAGCTGCTCTCTAGGGCAAAAATAAAATAAAATTGGGCTTTGAAATAAAGATAAGTCAGGAATCTGGATTTCCTTGCTCCCCATCTGTCTGCTTTCCAGGAGCATCTCAGTGCTGTGTGAATCACCAGGCACTTCTTCCCTTGGGGCTGGTAGGGGGTTGGTTGTGATGAATGGAGGCGGACCCTGCCATAATCAAGCATGAGCTGCAGAGCATTGAAGTCAGATAGCAAGTGATAAAAGCAGAAGTAGGTCTGTCTCAGCTAGGTACCCAGGCATGGATGGGATCTATTGCATTCACAGGTGCTTTTTGTAAACAACCAGCTAGTTAATTTTATTGAAAGCACCAGAGAAAATATTTTTTAAAAATATACAATGTTGATTTTCAGTGTTTTCAGTATAAAATAAGAAATTACTAGCTCCACAGAGGAAATTAGGCACTGAAGTGTTCTGTTTTCCATGGAGTAACTAACATAAAACGCTTTAATGTTCACTGCAGATGAACTGAGATCCAGGTTGCTAGTATACCATGTAATTGCCAAGGAAGCAACTGACTTCAGTTTCTGAGAAATGAGTGCAAGTTCTAGCATCATGAATGACACATCAAAAGAGGCTGCAATGAAAGCCTGGTTTATGGCAACTCATTGTTAACAGCAAAAATCATCTTCCTGCTTTGCATTCAGATAGGTTGGAAAGCCCTAAACAATATGGGCAATCTGTCCAAAAGTCGGTAAGCATGAGATGTTTTAGTAAGTAAATTATAAAAAGGATTTTACAAGGTATTTTGTGACAATACTGACTGCCCTAAAATTTTTTTAAATCCCAATGTTATATATCTGTACTGACTGAGCCACATAGTAATTTATGAACTTTGCACTGAAGTTGTAAATATAAATAGTGACATAGTATCTGTGCTGTACTTTTTATATGATACTGAAACATTAGTCTTGGGAAAAACAATCCTTCAAAGAGGTAAGCCTTGGTCGTGAATGCTTTTTATTGTTCCGGGTTTTTTTCCATTGAATTTGCTAAGAAGTCAGTTGAACACTGCAAAGGCAGAGGGACAGACATCATAACTTCCCTTCTGCCAGCTAAAAGGATTTTATGGGAACACTGAAAATCTGAAATGCTTTGTTGAATAGTTGGCACTAATGTCTTTTTTTTTAGGAGCACAGAGAGAGTGTGGCAGTTCCTTTTAATTGTTTCTGGAGGACTTTCGTCAAAGGGAAACTCCATAAACAACTGCCATGCACAGGGTTTAGTATGTGCAATGCTATTTAAACAGTTAATATAAATGTGAGATTCCTACACACTCAAAAGGGTTGTTTACTTTCCTATCTTCTGGTTTCCAAAAAAGAATCTTTGTCAAAATGTATATAAAACATATTTTAATAGAATAGTTGAGATGGGTTGTTCTTCATCTAAAAATTAAAGGGCCCCACCATCATCATCATAAATGATTCATTACCTTTGAGATTTGGCAGGCTTCTAAGGTCACCTCTCTTTAAATTTGAAAATGCTTGCTCACATTCAAGTCTTCCTGCCAGGAGGACTCAATTCATTAACTTGCACTTATATGGATGGCTATTTCACTGTTACTTTAACTGAACTTTTATGCTGGCCGCCTGCTGTGTCCTGAGTGCTGTGAGCATTTCAGACAGTAGGTGCATGCTGTGAAGGCAGCACTCGCTGTAAATAATGTTCTAATTAATAAGACAATTATACAGCACTGCAGTACTTTATTGGTGTTCTCTGTTACTGCAGTGTTGGTCAGAGCACAATAGTTAAGATAGCATCGATATTTTCATATAAGCCCTTCTCTCCAGGAGCTTGGACTTAGCAATTCATACCACTGGAAATGCAGCATAGCCAAGAAGCAGAAAGGCATGCATTTTATGGTGTTCTGATATAAAATTGTTTATAGATTATATGAGTAAAATTAAGATGAGAAAAGGGCATTTGGTTTAGTGGCTTTTTGTATGAAATGCTTTCTACTTTATGGGTTACAAGAATAAAAGCAGAATGGAAATGTATCTTCAGTTACATTTTGAAATGTTTACTATAATTCTCCAAAGGCATTTTAAACTGAAATTTTATAGGTCATTAGTCTGTTATGTGAGCAGGTCCTGCAACCAATGTAGATTGACATTTCTAATGTCCAGACACAACCTGTAAAGACCTGAGTAGAATTTAGTTGCCTGACATAAAAGATCCTGCACTCCCCTGCTGAGCTGCCAGTGTTCCTCTGGAGGATGCCTGTGGTCTACAACTGCTTTGCTCTTTTAGTTAAAAGCTCCCCAAATACTTTGGCTTGTGTTTCTGGACATGGAAAACTTTTCTTTCTAAACCACTCGGTACCTATGTCATATCTCAGTCCAAAAGAGATGCAAAAAGTAGTGTCTCTTTTTTCCTCTGGTCCCCAACACTGTAAGGGAGCCTCAGACTATTTCTTGCTGTCTAATGATACCTAAAAATGCCAGTACTGCATTATTTTAGAACATGTGAAAAGATTTTGTCCTATTCACATGATGGCTTTCTCACCAAGTAGCCAGAGAAGTAGTGGAAGAAGGAGGATATCCAGGGTGAGGCCAAGAAATAACTGAGAAAAGGAAAGCAGAAAGAGCACCTCTTACAGTCTTTTGGTGAGAACATGCACAGTAGGTGACAGTCTTGGCTCCCTGCATCAAATACAGATACAGTCTTCCATCAGAGTTCACCTGTGAGTACATTGATATAGACGCATATGAGAATTCTATAAAGTTTGTTTCAGATGTTATCAACACTAAAATCACTAGTTTAAATAATAGCAGGATCATTTTTTCATGCCTCTGTTGCAGTTCATTCAGCCATTATGAACATTTGAATTTCATAAGATGTAGAATTCCTCTTTTGTGTATTTGTGGAAAATCCAGTGCATTGGAGGTCTAATGCTTAGTTGAGATCGTTCAGATCTGTGATAATATTTAATAAGTATCAGGTTTGCCTATCTTGTGCACACACATCGTTATGCATTTTTCAGATTATCCATTTGGAAATCATGCTCCTTTTCTGTCCTTATCAGCTCTCACAGTGTTACTGCAGGTTATTTACTGTGGCTTAGATTTTACAGCATAAAATACAGAATACAAACTTCAGAGGCTTTTCTAATCTATTTGATCTGAAATCAACTGGAGAAATACCTGTCCTCAGCACCATTTATCTGACAGGGTGAAACTGTTCTTTAAGCTGACCATCAGCCAAACCACATGAATTTGCACTATACTTGTCAAAGGATGGGGAAAAAAATAGCTGCTCATATCCCTGCGTTCACTTTTCAGGAGCCCTCCAAGGTCAGCTACTAAAACCAAGCCGTGACCTTCCCTCCAAATTCATTTAGCCTCAATTTAGGTGCCAGTGGTGAGGGGATCCACACCTGAGCTGGGTGTCTCAACTCCAGTTATACCCAAAACTGGCTGCATCAGTTAGTAAAGTCAATGGTGTTTTAAGATCAAGTGGAACAGCACACTGCAAGATGAAGTGACTGCAGCCTATACACTACTGACTATATTGTCCAGCTTTTCATCCTCCATGAAGGCAATCTGGATAGTTTGTTCAGCTGTATTGAGATGAAGTTACTCATGACTTTAACATTTTCCAGTCAGTCTGGAAAGCGTCCTTGCCATAGGTGTGTATTTGTGCAGGTTTTTCACTCAGGATCAGTATCATGGAAATCTTGAGGAGAAAAAGGAGAACAAGAGAGCTCAAGAAAGTGGAAGAACTTTTGTCCCTCAGCGCTGTCAAGACTACTTGTCAATGCAGCACAGGGCCCTTGAGTAGCAATTACATCTTAGCTTATTTTAATCAGGCTTACTCAAGTGCAAAATAATGTCACATTTCAGAAGACGGATTGTATTCGTTGAAACACTGGTTTGTGAGTTTATGCATGAAGGTCTGTGCATGGACAGTGAGAACCATTAGCATGAGACTAAGAGTAAATGTGGGCCAATTACAGATCATTGTTTAAAAATGACTAATTAACTAATTAATTACAGATCAACGGGTTTAGTCCACCTATGCCTGCAAAATTATAGAATCATAGAATCATATAATATGCTGAGTTGGAAGGGGCCTATCAGAATCATCAAGTCTAACTCCTAGTCCTGCACAGAAAAACCCAAGAGTCACATCATGTGCCTAGGAGCATTGTTCAAATGCTTCTTCAATTCTGTCAGGCTTCGTGCTGCGACCACTTCCCTGAGGAGCCTGTTTCAGTGCTCAGCCACCCTCTGGGTGGAAAACTTCCTCCTGATATCCAGCTTAAATCTTTCCTGACTCATCTTTGTGCTGTTCCGTCACTGGTCATGAGAGTGAAGAGATTGGTACTTGGCCCTCTGCTTCCTCTTGTGAGGATGTTGAAGAGCACAATGAGGTCTCCCCTCAGTCTCCTCCAGGCTGAGCAAACCAGGATAGCTCAGAAGCTCATCATAAGGCTTCCCCTCCAGTCTCTTCACCATCCTCACAGCCCTCCTTTGGATGCTTAATGCCTTTTTCATATTGTGGTGCCCAAAGCTGCACACAGTACTCAAGGTGGGGCTGCACCACTGCAGAGTAGGCATAATTAAAGGCTTTCATTAGGCTTTTTGGGGGTGCAGATGTTCCCTTTGTTGGGTGCACAAAGTAGTGCAAAGGCTGTGCACAGGTTTCAGTAGGGCCTGAACCAGAGGAAAGGTGACTGTGGAGAAGGAGGAAGCACAACACAGCAGGAGACACAAATAGACCTCAGTAATGTTATCTGTCTCCACTGGGAACATTTTTCCTCCTAATACATTGCCTCATCTCACTGCTGTGGGTGCAATGGTATGAAATGAAAGTTTCTGTGGGAAGGCATGGAGGCAGCTGGAGTGGGAGAATTTCCATGTGTGTATGACTGTGGGGAAGTGGGCGATGGGGAGGAGTTACCCAAGAGGGATACCCAAGAGCCAGGCTATCCTGCAGGTCTTTGTGAGGGATCAATGTTCTAGCTCTAGAATTTAGGTGAAAAAAGCTGTGACAGGTGGAGAAGATTGGGCAAGGAGACATGAGTGACCCAACTTCCACCACTGATCTCTTTTCTTCAGGAACCAGCAGAGAGCTGTCCTTGTCACACCAAAAACCCTGCTGTCCTGAAGACAGGGCACTAATGACTAATGGGGTTTATCCCTGCCAACCAGGGCTCAAACACTATAATGGATGCCAACCATCCTATCATGCAGTAATTTTACAGACAGGTATCATGCACAGACCCCAATGCCTGTTAGGGTGGTTGATGTGGCTGGAGGTGCTGAGCAGAACAGCTGTTTCTGTGCTGGCACTGTTACAGAGCTGAACAGCTGGCTCGGTGCTCAGACAGCCACTGAGGAAAGTCCAGCATGGCTTAAGAGTGAGAGGTCAGTGCACAAGAGAAATGCAGCATTGGATACTGTGATGCCCCGATCAGATTGTCAAGTTCCTTTAATTTCTTTTGGATGTTTATAAGAGAAGCAGTAGGAGCAGAAGAAATAGTAAGAGAATCAAGACTTACATGTCTACTTTATAAAAATGTATGTCCATATTTTAAATATCTTATTAATAGGTTACTTCAATCATGTTGCTTTGGGTTTGTCTGTGAAATTACTTTTTCATTTCAGTCTTGCAGTATTGTTCTGGAAGTATTTACTATAAGGTCAATAAACTTTTACAAGCTTTTTAAAGGAAATCCCAGTCTTCTGGTGAACTTTGACGAGAGTCTGTTATAGTTGGTCACTTGTGTGATTACTCTCCAGTTTTTCCTTTTCACAGCCTTTGCTGTACAAGCCAAAGACTTTTCCAAGAAAGCAGGCCAAAATGAGGGTGAAGACTGATTACAACAAAGTAATTTATAACAAACAGAAAAATTAAGTCTTATCAAGTGACAGCATTTTCCCATGGTAGTAGAAAAATTCTTCTTTGTTTGAAAAAGCTAATTTGTATATAAAAAAATTCAGGCTGACAACGAAGCATAACAGTTGATAAGTGCAAAATTATTGGCTTTCCAAGGTCTAGCGTATTTATTGCAGCTCTGAAAGCTCAGGCAAGCTGTTTATGTGCCTAACCAGTGGCCCAACACATAAGATGTTTTCAAGACTCATGTTTCCAGCAGCTCCATTTCAGGCTGTTGAAAACCATTAGTAATGCACCACAATAACTGGCTAAAAGGAAAACATACTGTTCAAACAAATCTCCATTAAACTGTCATCTTTATTTTTATACTTTTTTAATTGCTATTATGGGGATTTGTGTGATTTTTATTTTATTTTTTTTTATCTCTCCATTAGGAAGAGGTAGCAAGTGACTCCCTGAATAGGCTTTGGAAGTGTACACAAATTGAGCAAGCACTGTGCACAGAACATGGAAATAACACATAGCAGTGTTGCTTTTGTTTGCAATTAAGCAATGTGAAATAGTAAAGCAAATTTAGCTACAGCTCCTGCAAATATCACAGCGATACCTTAGAACTGCTTCTTGCTCACAAGCAAATAACTTTCACCTGGGCCAAATAAACGGCAATGCTTCTGGCCCATGCATTAACAGCAAATAAATGTCAAGATGGAAGAGTGGGAAGTTTATTAGATTGAGATACAAATAATTAAGGGCATCAAAATGAAGCTTTTAGTATTTTAACTGTAAATGAAAACAAAATGACAGAAAAATGCTGAGCAGGCTGTCAAAGGAGTATTTTTTTAAAGGTCAGGGAAAGAGTCCTTCCACGCCTCCCTGGGGCAACAGCCTCCCTGGGGTCCCCATTGCCTCCTCCCCAGGGCAAGGAAAGAAGCATTAGGCTGCCCCACTGAAAAAGTCAGTCAAACCCCACAAAAGGGATGGTCAGGGCTGGAGACATGTCTGGGCTGTGCTGAAAGGAGAGGAAGCAGATTTTGGCTGGTGAGAGAGTGAGCAAACCCATTCCTTCTCCCAGGTGCTCAGCAAAAGACAAGTTGTGACACAATCACTAGTGGCAGCAAGGAAAATGTCAGGGGTATGTAACAAAACAAAACCTTCTCTGTGAAGGTGGTTAAGCATTGAAGATATTCGCCTAGAAACGTGGTGGATCCTTGAAGATTTCCCAGATTAGACCAGCGTTGGTTATTCCCATTTTCTGTACAAAGTGGAGGACACTGGCAGCACCACATACTTTTTCTCTACACTTTCATCTAGCTGCGTTGGTATAGAGATGTTCTGCCTTAATATGGAGGTTTTGTTTAAAAATACTGTGCCCTGTAGCAACACGTCTCTGGTAAATATTTTTGTTGTCGAGGTGGCCTTAGTCACCCATGCCTCCTCAGTGCCTACTGACAAGTGAGACTGTGAAGGTCAGAATATCCTATAAACTGCACAGAATCCACCATGCCTTTTAGCTCCTGCCAAGTCACTTGCGCGTGACTGCAGGGGGAAACAAATGAGTGCCCTTGGCAGCCCTGTGGCTTTCACTGTGCTACAATATTTAATCACTTGCTAGGCATAGCATTGGATACAACAAGCTTTTTTTCCCACTCTGATTTTTTTTTTTGGTAGCTCTTTCACAATTCTCTTTCCAGTCCTTTTACTGGTTATCTCACTTTGGGAAATCTTTAGTGTAGCACTAACTCTACCTTTTCATTTTCTTGTGTGAAACTTCAGCCTAAGTTTTTAATAGACAAATGATTGGTGTCATACTAGCAGCTCCAAGTTAATTGTTTAATATTTCCTTTTAACAGAACCAAAAGTCTGTGTTGCACCGGGACAGTTTTCCAGCATAAACCCCTGGTGAAAAAAAATTTCAGTGCTTTCCATGTAGGCTAGTTTGGTGAACAAGGTTGGTGATTAAAACCAGCTGAGAATATATTTTTGGTAAACACTCTTTTTACCTTGAAAATACTACAGTGTCAGTGGCCCACTGAAAAGTATTTTTAATCAGGATACATAAAGTTTGCACAGTGTAAGAATTTGTTAAACTCTAATGTTAGGAATATCAGTTGCCATTGAAGGATACGGTCAACAATTCAACCGGTGATTTTAAAGCACTGGCTGAAAATACCCAGCTGTCAGCATTAAAAGATCATATACTCTGTAAAAGACAGCAAATGACCAAAGAGTTAATTCCATTCCAGGCTGAGCTTTTGTAACATTTTCTCGACTTTCATTGAAAATTCCAGTCTTTGTTCCTTTTGAAAGGCATCCTGCTTGTGAAGGTTAATCAGAAAAGTGAGATGTTTGAACAGGAAAAATACTAGAAAAAAATATGTCTTCTGACAAATATATATATATATATATACACACACATATATATATATACACACCTTAGTGATTTTCTAAACAACTATTTAGTCAAAATCACTGGGGAAAGATACTGAAATTTGATCAGAATATAGCCAAAAAATATATGCCAGTTCTGGGCCCCTCAATACAAGAAAGATGCTGAGGTGCTGGAGTGAGTCCAGAGGATAGTGGAGCTGGTGAAGGGTCTGAAGCACAAGAATTGTTATGGGAGGGCTCAGGGAGCTGCAGGTGTTTGGCCTGGAGAAAAGGGAGATTTAATCACTCTACTACCTGAAAGGAAGTGGTAGTGAGGTGGGGATCAGTCTCTTCTTCCAGGTAACAAGGGACAGGACAAGAGGAAATGGCCTCAAGTTGTGCCAGAGAAGGTTTTGATTGAATATTATGAATAATTTCTTCACAGATAGGGTTATCAAGCATTGAAAAAGGCTGCCATGAGAACTTGTAGAGTCACCATCCATGGAGGTATCTAGAAGAGATGTAGATATGGCACTAAGGGACATGGTTAATGGTGACCTTGGCAGTGTTGGATTAATGCTTGAACTCGCTGATCTTAGAGGGATTTTCCTCCTTTTCCTTTTTCTCAATGATTCTATGGCTTTTTAAAAATGTGCAGCTGTACTGCAGGAAAGGCTAGCAACCAGCCAGCCTTAGACATAGCATTCAGGTAGCTGAAGCAGGCAAGTATATCTCTACCTTAGGACAGGCAACTGTGCTCTCCTCAAACCACTGGG
Organism: Xenops minutus; assembly: GCA_035221455.1. Classification (NCBI taxonomy): domain Eukaryota; kingdom Metazoa; phylum Chordata; class Aves; order Passeriformes; family Furnariidae; genus Xenops; species Xenops minutus. Next base: position 77,994,485 of record JAWWEE010000001.1, on the reverse strand, counting down.
CAAAATATAGTGTTTTATTTTTTTTGTTTGTCTTGACGATCAAACATTTAGTTTAGTATTCTATATTGCAACATACCTTAGGTTTTTTTCTTTTACTTGGTAAGTGTACGCTTTATCTGTGAAAAAATGAAAGAGGAACAAGATGTGTTTTTGGATCTCCTTTTTTAAATTTTTTTTTAAACAAAAAACACAGTGTGAGATTGAAAGGAAAATCCCCACAATTATTGCCAAGAATATAGCCCATTAAGTGTTCATACAGTACCACAGACACCACTGTGGTGCCTGAACACTGCCCAGAGGGCTGTAAGTGGCCTTGAGACAATTTCCTACATAAAAATTTGGGTATGTTTTCTCTTCCATGGAATTACCATGGTAGGAAGTTTCTAAAATGCATTTTATTAGGGTTTCTTTGGTAATATTTTATCAGTATTCAGTGCTGACGTCAAAATGAGGAGCAGAGCACCTGTATGGGGATGGAACTGGCATTACCAACATTGCGGATATCCAGGGCAAAGTTGGTCTTCAGTAAGTCAATCCCAGGGCCTTTTTGCAGTCTGTAGGAGCAGTTCTCCAGGGGTGAGGTTCACCTTCACCACGGAAGTCTCACAGTGTCCTGCCTCCTCTCAGAACAGATCATGATCCTTACCTCAGTACTTCTACTGCCCAACACTTGAGGATAAGCTTCACTGAAGTAATACGAAGTTAAGGACAGGCACTCTTGCTGTGAGCTGCTGTTGAGTGGAAAATCACTGTAAGTGAGAGGTGACACAGCCCAGTTGTCACTGCTGTATCCTAAAAGAGAGACAAAAAATTCAGCAATATTGCCCTTCAGCATGGTAAATGTGTATATAGCTACTGTATGGCATTTATAGAGACATTACAGTCCTCTGTAATAGTTCAATTTCAAGAAATATAAAAAAGGAAACACTTGCATGATGTCTTATAATCACATATTTGATTCAAAATGTCTATAAAGCCCAATTTTCCTGTCCTACCAAACATCTGCTCACAGTAAAGAAAAGCATGAGGACAGCTTAAGTCTCCCACATCTTTTGTTTGCTTGACAGGCATGTGGCTGTGCAATGAGCTGATAATCAAAGGCTTTGCATCAGAACAACCTCAATTTTTCTGATCCCTTCAAAAAACATATAAGCCTTACAGTAAAAATTCAAGTCTGAGCCTATGCCTCCAAAGGAGGGTTGTGGGTGTGTTTTTGTGTTTGCTGTTTTGTTTTAAGGATGACGACATTACCACCTAGTGGCAAGACTTCAGAACATTGCAAATTTGGTGTCAAGTCTTGTACTGAAAAATAAGTATCCTGAGTTTCTATGCTTAACAAAACAAGATGAAAAATAATTATGACTTCAAACAAAGAGCAGAGAACTGGGTATAGATATATGGGAGGGGGGCAGTAAATTTCTGAAATTCTTAAGTCAAAGCCTCCTGCTTTCCATCTGCTACTGGCATGTGCTGGCTTTAAATTTTCATCCCACCTGACCTGAACAAACATGACATGTTCTCTGATTAGTAAATAGATGTGAGACAAATTTTGCAGTTAGGAAGCTGACCACATGTTGTAATTCTGCACATGGACTATTTAGACTAGGAAAATTAGGCTCAGGGTCATGTAAAGAAGAGCTGGTGCTGATGAGAGTGGCTCCTAAAGTGAAGTAGCTGTCTCAGAAAGAAGAAGGGAGCCCGGAAAAAATGAAAGCAAATATCTTGTCTGAAGGAATAACCCAGCAGCGGGGAACGATGGAGGAGATCAGATAGCTTGCAGCCCATAATGCCTGAGACTGTTAAGAGAGCAGCAGCACAGCATGAACGAATCTGACTTTCTGCTTGATCATCCTAGGTCAGGATGGTGAGACTTTGTGATCACAGTTCTGAGGTCAGCAAGGGAGAGGGTGTCTCAGAAAGTAGAGTAAATCTCTAGTTTCTTAAATAAAACCCAGTTATCCAGAGCCACTGCAGGTTGTTGGTCACTGTACTTCACCCCTGAGAGCATTCTGTTTCCAAATTATCCTTTTCAGCCAAATACGATTCCCAAGTAATGTAAATAGTTAGATCCATGAGGTTTCCCTTCATGTTACCTAAGCCCTTTAATTAGACTTGCACACTTGCCAACAATTTTTTTTCTGCTGACACATTACCATCATTTTGAATAACCTCCTAGATGGATGTGATTCACTGAAAGAAGCTGTACAGTGACTTCCTCTGGAGAAATTCAAGAAATGCCAGGCTGACATATATCCCTGTCACTGTCTTCACTAGGGTTATTAATAACACTGCTAATTTGATAAATCTTACATTTTTCAAAGATTCTTCTGTAAACAAGCATTTAATGCTTGACTGAGATCTCTCTTGGGGTGGGTGTAGAGTGGGATTCAGAAGGAAAGGAATCTGTGGCAGATGCATATTAGTGAAATATCTCAGCTTCAGCATCTCTCTTAAATGATGTCCCAGTTGTGCATTTTTTCCATTCTGCCTTGCTCTTGAAATTGCATATGCACAGCAGACATTAATAATAAAGAGAATTGGTTTGTGTTTCTTTTTGTAAACACATTCTAGTCCTGTGCGGTGAAACTTGAGGGATCTAGACACAAGTGGAAGCATTTATGTAGTTATTATATCAAAACAATGGATTTATTATTTTTTTCGTGGCAGGAAAATTATTGTATGTGAAAAGTCTTTAAAAAGATCACTATTTGAGACAGAAGCTGATTTTGATAGAAGACCACCAGCCAGATCTCTAAAGGAAGTCAAAAATTACTGTGATTTCCACACATTGCTAAAAAAAGTTTACTGTGAGGTACAGTGAGAAATTGTCATCCCTATGATAGCAACTAATATTTCTTTTCAGTGAACCTGCTTCTTAACTTATTAAGAAAAAAGACCAAATAGCACAGGTTGTAATTTTGAAGGCATTTTACAGCTTCCTGGGCACTGGTCTGGTTTCCCAAGGGACTGGTCTCAAAGGGACTTTGCATATGTTATTAAAAAGTGAGACATATTTACACACTAGATTGTGGTATGAATTTCTTTGTAGTCTTTTGAAAGCCCCAGCCCTCAGAGCTTGGGGGATAACTACAATGAAGTGGTTGCACAGCTGCCAGAGAGCTGCTGAGCAGAAAGGAACACAGGCTTTACCTGCATGGCTCAGACTGGCAGCCTTCCACTGCCAGACACTGTCACAGATATTAAAGTGAGTTTGGTTCATTCCTCACCCATCAGATGGAAAAGAAATTCTCCTTCCTTCAATACCCAAATTTACTGTTAAGTTTCCACCTATTAATGCATCAAAACGGTGAGTTTTTGACAAGATGGGTAGCTCTGCATAATTTAGCAGGCTGCCAACACACATTTCAAAGACTGAGTTAAAACAACCAACCAACTAAACAAAAAAACCTGTTCAAAAAAGCCCCACCAGAAATATACCTTTCTTTATGGACTAGGAACAAGGTGTACACACAATATCTTGCCTAGGAAGGAGAAGGCTCTGAAGATACCTTATTGCAGACTTTCAGTACTTAAGGTAGGCTTATTAGAAATCTGCAAGGGGCTTTTTGCAAGAGCTTGCAGAGACAGGGCAAGGGAGAATGACTTTAAACTGAAGGAGAGCAGCTCAGATTAGATATCAGGAAGAAATTCTTTACTGTGAGGGTGGTAAGACACCAGAGCAGGCTGCCCAGAGAAACTGTAGGTGCCTCATCCTTGGAAGTGTTCAAGGCCAGGTTGGTTGAGGCTTTGAGCAACCTGGTCTAGTGAACAACGTCCCTGGCCCCAGCAGTGAGGGGCTGAAGGATAGAACTAGATGATCTCTAAAGGTCCTTTTCAACCCACACCATTCTGTGATTGTATAAAAGCTATGGTTTCCTATGTAGATATGTCTTTATCTGAAAATAAACTTCTCATGCAGTAGCATTTATGATCAGCAGTCACTCTTCCCTCACCCCCATACATACTTGCAATAAGACATTTCAATAGAGAAACCAACAAGTTGCTCAGCTCCCAGCCTGGAAACATCCAAGGGCAGGTTGGATCGGGCGTTAAGTAACCTGATCTAACTGAGGATGGCATTGCAGGGGGGTTGGACTAGATGACCTTTAAAGGTCCCTTCCCACCCAAACTATTCCCTGAATCTGTACGTTAGGCAAGAGTGACATCTACTGCCCGTCACCACCAGCAGCCCAGAGCGGATGCAGCGCTGTTCTGCTGGCCAAAACCCTCGTGTTACAGGGACAGAAGGACACCGGTGCAAGGAACCTCTGCACATTTCTATCCTCAGGTCTTTGGTCGGTACTGCCAGCTAAAATGAATGAGAGACACTAGTAAATGCTCAGTCACCCAAACTTCTGGTTGATGAACAAAAATGAAATTTGGAGTTGTTAGTCCCAAAGCTAGGGCACACATGACCAAAGCAATAAAACTAGCAAGCCAAAACGATGGATCAAGCCCTCAGTAACTGGGAGCAGGTACCCAGAGAGCCAAATCCTCTTTCATTTTGAAGAGGAGACTGCAGGGAATGAGAATCTGGGCTGTGAAATCAAATTAAAATCACCATTTAATCACTGAAGTATTTTGGTACAGAAAATAGATTACAACCTAATCTGTGAACACAGATTTCAAGGTTTCCCCATCAGGACACCTGTACACTCCTTGTCTTGTTCAACTGTGAAATACCACAATGCAGGCCTGAAAGAAGGCATTGCATTCAAGATAAATAGAAACTCAAAAATTTGTTTATCAGAAATTAGATTAAAAAATAGAAATCTCTTCCAGATCACAAGAGAAGTCAAATGACTAATTTCAGGATACAAATTGCTACCTAAATACAGACTGCTTTCTGCACATGAGTGCTGAAGGTAACCAAGCATGCACTTATGCACACAGTCATACATACACAAATCTCAGGTACGAATAAAGCATATAAAAGACTGCATAATCTTGAGGACTAATAAAATAGAAAAACAAAGCTATTTCAGCTAAAAACTATGGGTTTGCAGCCTTCAAAACTCATGAGAAACGGTGAATAAACAGACAATCCTGGCTGGTAAAGAAGACTCTCCAGCTGTGAAAAGAATTGGATGCAGTCTAAGGCAGCTCTGTTATATATCATGGTCTGTCTTTCCTGAAGCAGTATGACACTAAGATACTTCTCACTCTTGAAATCATGGCTTGATCTTACCCTTGAATTTTACAGCTTGAAGACTTCAGAGGATCCTGGAATCAAGCAGGTTGGCAGGGGCATCAGGAGACCTCCACTGCAATTGCCTGCTCAGAGCAGGGTTAGCACTAATTTCAGACCAGGTTTCTCAGGACAGGATACAACTGGCACTTGAAAATCTCCAGGGATGGCACCTGCATAATCTCTCCAGGTGGCCTGTTCTACCACTCAGCTGTCTTGATGGAGAAAAAAATTCTCTCCCAATCCTTCTGGCAAAATTTGACTGGATGAAATTTTCGGTTTTTAACCACAAAAAGGCAGTGACAGAGGGAATAAAGGAAAACAGAGGTATTTTCAAACACCATCTGGCCTGTGGGCCATCTGAGCATGCAAGGTGAAGAATATGTAGACACCAGTAGACTGGCTCAGACTCTGCTTAGAACTAAGAAAAGTTTCACAAGAAGTGACCATCATGCCTAAATCTGTACCCTCATCTACTCTTCCACTGAACATGCACAGTGTTTGGTAACTGGTGTATGTGCACGACAAGGACGTCATATGCAGCACATCTTGTCTTTCAGTGAAAGGACATAAGGGCAAAGGTGATCCACAGCAATCTTAGCTTTTTGTCTGAGCTAATCCTCACAGAGCACGAGATCTTCTTCGTCCCTTCATAATGAGTTCCAGGCTTTACTTCCCTGCCTCTCTGTTGGCCACCACTCTCTCCTTCTTGCCTTTCCACATTTACACTTGTCTTGCTTTGCCTAAAGAGGACCTTTGCAGCTACAGAATAACAGCAGGTTGGTCCTTAAATATTATGAAGTGGGCATGTAACTAACTTTCGCTGAAAACTCAGAAAAGGGAAAGGGAATGAGAAAATAGCTTTGAAGGACTCATCTGAGCTGCAGAAAGGTCGATCGATACCACCCACCCTTCACACGCCCTGAAAACCTTCAGCAGGATGTAGTATAAACAAGGCAGGAGGATTTTCTCAATGTCATGCCAGAGACAGATGGAATAAAAAATGTCAAACTGTGGAGAGTTGAAGTGAAAGCAGAGACTAAAACTAAGAAACACGAATTTCTAGTTAAGACACAGACTGTGCGCCCCAGGTGTGATGTATGATAACCCATCCCTGCAATATATGTTCTGCAGTAGTTGTTTAATTTGCCATAGCACTACAATCCCACTAAAATTAAAGAAAGAAAAAGTGCTGCAAATAAAACCCTGTGAAGACTAATGTTTCCTGTCTTTTTATAAAAGGCCTCATGGGTACTTTTGGCATTCTTCAAATTTTTTTTGTTTCATTCCAATAAACAATTACAAAACATGGGAAAATAAACAGTGAACAAACTTATGTCTTTGGAATGTCCCCATCTGACTTGCAGGTCCTGTAGTCACACTGGTACTCCCCTGGGGGCAAAGATATTAAACCAAAAGAAAGAAATAGAGGTGTTGGCATCACATTTTAGCAGTCTGAGTTTCCCACTGAGTGCAGGAAGGAAATATTCAGTGCAGGAAAGGGAATGAATAGCCAGAAGAATGCACAGTGTAGGTATTTTAGTGGTGAAAATTGCTAAGCCGCCAACACTCACAGCACAGCTGCACCCTGGGAATTTTATGCAGAATCAATGGAAAACAAAAGTTTTTTCCAAAGGCAAAACTACGGGTGTGAATGAAAATATATGCATGTTTTAAATCACCTTGCTGATAAACAGTGAATGCATTTCAATGGTAGGCCCTTAAAATGTTTCAACTTCAAGTATAAAAGCTCTCTGTCGGAAAAAGAGACAGAGGGGAACAACACAGCAGGAAAGAAGCACATGCTCAATGAAGTCAGAAGATATTTATTAGAGGAATCAAGGGCAATTAGTATCCAGCCTCCACTGATGCCCATAACACTTTTGAAAACTTCATATTGATGTGAAATCTGGCAATCTGACAGATATTATCTTTGAAGTCTTCAGTTATAAGGGACCCAAAACATAATGACAGAGTAATTTCAAAGACATTCTTTGCACAGTATGAACATTGTTCAGAACTGTTTATAGGGAGATTACACAATGGATCATGTGGAATTTGTGTAAAAATACATTCTAAGGAACATCTAGATTTGAGCGAAGGGTTCAAAATAACTAAATTATTTAAGAAAATCCTTTTCCAAGGAGAAAAAATCTGGGAAAAACAGCAGGGGGATCCTATTTATTTTCTGACAGAAGGAGGCAATCTCTGACAACTGAATCGTCTTCAGGTATTTATATTTTTGAAGCGAGCTGAAAGCTAATAGCACAATGTGGTCACACCTGAAAAGCAGTAGTGACACTTTGACAAGGGTTATGCTATGGAGGCTTTCTTTGCTGACATTGTGTGACAGAGGTTGCTTTACTGCATAACTTCACTGCTCTATATGATAAAAGTGGGCAGAATAATACATTTTTTGCTCTGATGTTGCTGGTGTAGCATTGGCACAGATTTTTTGTGATTCTTAGACTCTGTTAGTTGCAATTCATTCTGCTTTTCCTACACTGGGTGACGATTTCCACCAGAAAGTGGTGGAAGGGAAGATTTTCTCCACTTTTAGATTTTTCAGGAGAGGAGTTATACAGTGATCTCTCTCTTTCTCTCTGGCAGGGCAGAAAGTGCCCACGATCATCAGTCTGTGCTCCAGTCACTGGAAGAAGGAATACTTATGTGTTCAGTGGATGAAGAGTCAGAGAAGCAGGAAGGATTCACTGACTCCCACAGAATATTAGGGCTTGGGGGGGTGGAGTGTTTAGAATAGGCCACCTTTGACACCCCTCAGCAGAATCCTACAAGGTAGCTTGGGCAGACCTGACTGGTTCAAGCACACTGGGGATGTCTGGGGTTTCTGTGAGGCTGGCACTGCATGCAGACAGATGGCAGCCACCACATTGCCTGAGACACAGAAACCCAGGATGGAGGCCGGAGGACCTAGCATTCCATCTCACAAAGCCAGTGAGAGGAAGAAGAATAGGTAGAGAAAACCAAATGCTATTGTAAGATACCTAAGACACCAAACAATCAAAAAGAAGTGTGAAAGGGGTTTGGATTATTGTGTTTAATGACTCCCACAAAAAAACCCAAAACCAGCCGTTGCTAAACGGGCTTCTCTCTCATTAAAGCAGAGACTTGTATGAAGGAGCTGAAGGAATGGAAGTACAAACTAGACAGTCATATTAAAGTCTAAATGCGATTTCACCTTTAGAACAAACTGTCAATGGACTAAGAGGATTCTCTCTCTCTCTCTCTCTCTTCAAATCAAGATTGTCCTCTTATTAATAACTACTAAACCCCACCACCCCATGCTAAATACAAGTTACTGGGAATACAGAGCTAAATCCTGTGGCCTTGAATATATAAGGCCTTGGGGATATGACCCTTTAGACCGTGTTTTCTAGAGGTCCTTCTAGCCTTTAAAACCTATAAATATGTCCTGCAAAGTTGTCTATCATCTCATGCTTCTCTGTTACTGTACCAAATATTTATGCAAAAGACACTTGATATTTGTTTAAAAATTCCAAAAAGTCTCCCATATTACTATGGGGAATTGCTTTAGTAGCTACCCACCCTGACTAAGAAATACTTGTACTTCACTGCCAGCCTGCATTGGCATAGCTTCAGCTATGCTGATGCTATGAGTCTCTTCCCTGTAATGGGATCATGGGTATCCACCTGTTTCTGTTTAAATCTGCTCACAAATAAACTAACCAGAGGGAATCTCTGAAGCCTCAAAATCTTGCAGGGCATGTTATATCTCCTGTACTCCATTTATTCCTAAAGCTCTTTTCCAGCTCTACACAATTTTTCAAAATGTTACTCCGAAATATGATACTAGACCACACAGTTGTTTCTCAGACAATTAATTTAAAAATAAAATAATAATAATAAACCCATGCACCTTGATATCCCTTATAGATTGACATATAAATAAAATGTAGAAAGTTCTTCATCTGTGTGTGTAGGAATAAACTGGGACTCCTGACTACATACAGCTTCACACTCCTGGTCTCTCCATGACTCCCCACATGCCCTTTGCAGTATGTACAGTTTCCACGATGCAGAGTAGTGAAATTACTACCATCTGGTAGCTAGTCACATGATAAAAAGTAGTTTTCACTCTTTCTGTAAACAATGGTGGCTCATATCAGCTGTTACTCAGGGATATGTTGACAACTGATGGTTTATTTCAGAATATTTGCATTTAGTAAGGTTTGCATTCAAGGTTGATGTGACCAAATTTATACCAGAAGGGGGTAGGATGAATAGATTGTTTATGATCAATAAACTGAAAGGCATTCATGTGAAGATAGCAAATAATGAAAGCATCAGGTAGAGAAATGGGACAGTTATGCAATCATTTAAAAATTTATAAAAATTAGCTTTTATAAATTTTATAACTTTTTAAAATCATTTAAAAAGTTATATTTACTAAATAATTTAAGCCTGATTCACGATTACATTATGCAGTACATAATTGCTCATATATCCAGGTTCACGTCTCTTATCACCATGAGAAAGCAAATAATAGCTTCAAATGAGATCTGCAATGAAGTTCAGTGTTGGAAAAACATTCAAGTTTTTTTCAACCTCGTGTAAACATTCCCTTCTCAAGATATTAACTTTTCTACAGGTTCACAAAAGTTTGAAAATATTTAAATCAAAATCAAATCTGGAATGCTTGTGCTTTTCAAAGTTTTCTCCTTCTGAAAAAGAGAAGCCTGAAACCAGTGAAAGGATCACTATTCTGAAACAAAGTGGAAGTCAGAATAGTTAGCACAAGAGTCAAAACCTGTGGAAGACAGAGGAGAGGTCAAGCAAAACATGTAAATACAGTCACTATAGGAGACCTCTGCAATAGTAAAATCATAGAATGATTTAGGTTGGAAGGGACTTTAAAATTATCTAGTCCAACCTCCCTGACATGGGCGGAGACAGCTTCCACTAGACCAGGTTGCTCAAAGCACTATCCAACCTGGCCTTGAACACTTCCAAGGATAGCAGGTAGCTGAGAGGTGTCAGAGCTGCTCTCGCTTAATACTGTGGAGCCTGCACTGTCTTCATCTGGCACAAATTTGGGAATGGAGTCGGAGTGTACTGGTAACCCTCCTGATAACCCATGTGGGTTGCTACAGCTTTTCCAGACAGTGTCACTGCTCAAACCTGTGGAATTTAAAAGCGAACTCTGCCAGGTGGAGTAAGGTATTTAGGAAACCAGCCATGAAGAGGAGCAAAGACAACACCAAGGATTTACAAGTAAAATCCATATTTTGATTTAAAGGTATGAACTTAGAGGCAGGGCAAAGTGGAGCAAGATGAGCAAAGGGTTACAAGATGATGGAAGTATAGAACAAAATAGACTTATCTGGGATACATCAAATTCCAGAGTTAAATCCACATACTCTTTCTGCATGAAAATACCTCCCTGAATTATAAAAGGGAAGGGAAGGAGGGCTCACATCTTGATCCCTATATATATATAATTTGCATCTCTTAAATCTGAGTCAGTTGAAGAGTTGAACACTGCGAGCCAAATCTTATTTAATTTATTCAGCAACACATCTGTGTGAAATATAGTGCAATTACAGGCATTAGGTTGCTTTACCATGGCTGCAGCCATTTGGCTTTTATTTCCAGCAGGCTCTAATTAAATTATCACAATGCAGGAGCAGACAAGTTTCCCTTATACGTGACTGCAATTAAAGACATACAATCACAACATTTTTTAAAGTGACTCCAATCAATTGGTTACAGTAAAGAATACCATGTAATAAAGCAGTGACTCCACTGGTAAGACTGAAAGAGAGTTTCGATTTAAATAATCTAGTTCCCTTCTATTACAAGTTCTGCTCTTGGATAATTTATTTAAAGATCATTATGTGTCTACAACATATATCATTTGCCTTCAGCTTGGGCTGCAGAAGTGCCATTATGGCCAATTACTTAGTGTGATAAAATCTGCCACAGTACAAACTGTTCCTTAATTAGATTTAAGTTTTGTCTAAATTCTATTTGTAATTCAGGCAGCAAAATAATAAGTCCAACAACAAAGACTTGCTGTCTCCTTCCTTTGGTCCCTTCTATAACCTGTTGTAATCTTAAGGCAGTTAGAACTGATGCCCCCCACCCATGTGCTTTTCTTGCAATACTCACCTCCACTTCGTGTTTCCATAACCAGTGCAGGGCTTGGAGCGTGGACTGCCTTCTGAGGGGGTTCCTTGACCTGAATCCAGCCATATCATACACATCACCAACAGCAAAGGCTCTGAAAGCCCCTGAGAGCATGTGGCCGTCAGAAAGGACCATATGTCTGAGTGCCAGTTGCGCTCTTTGGTGATTACAGGTATTTGCTCTCTGGCCTCCATAGTTTGCTGCAACAGCACGCTGATTGGTGGTAAAATGATAGCTGTACCAAACACAAGAATGTGACGTGAGGAGCAGCACTCATCTATGCCCTTCAGGTCACTTGATAGCTGTGTACTGCAAATGGGATACTGGGCACAGAACTGGAGCTTCCAGTGAAGAGAGCAAACCATGGCTATTGCAGGATGGGGCCTTTGCTATTAGCCTGGTTAACTACTAGCCACACCAGATGCTTCAAGTTTGTTTGGTGATGATGGCATTGCTGCACAACTTCTTAAGCATATTAGAGCCACTGGATTTATCCAAACTACCCCTTCACCATTCCCAGCCATGAGAAGATGTTTGAAGCCGATTTGCTCTTTAAAAACAATTGCCAGTGTTTGCCAGGTGTCTTCTCAAGCTCAAAGTATTTTAAATATGTTTGAACCAAATGTTCTATGCAGATTTGAATTCAAATCCTGAAGCCTTTCTCTGTGAGATCTCACAAATGAGGGAGAGTAGAAGCTACAGCAAGAAAATTCAGAGTGAAACAAGAAATAGAATCAGTGATTCAGTAGGATCCATTTTAACAGATCCAGGCTACAGTAATTTGAGGACAGGCATCCTCCTATAAGAAGCTGCATTCCTCTGGAAAAAATTATGCTTGAGATTTATTCCTTTTTTCCAGCAGAACATTTACTCCACTTTAAAAGCACTTCTTTACAACAAATGCATTTACTAAATGCCATGTTAAGGTATTTGCTGTGTGCATGAGTGGTCGTGTATTTTCTGTTGCACAGGCTGTATACCAAGCTGTCTTTACTTTCCTCAAATCCTATTCAAGTCCCATACTGTATCTTGCAAATGACTGCTTTGCAAAGTTTTGCAAGTTGGATGAATTTATTCTGATGTTTCAGAAAACTTTTATCTAGGACTAGTGTCAAAGCAAAACATAATTTAAAAATTTTACAGGGTTGGAAATTTACATAACAGCTAATAACCAGCCTAAAAATAACATATTTTTTTGCAACATTAGTCTTGTTGAACTAAAAGAATGAAATATTCCTCTATGATTTTTTTTCCAAGGACCAGGGAGAAAAACGTTAACCAAGTCCAGTATTAAAAAGAATGTGAAAACATTTCAACATCTACCCTGGTTCCTTCCACTTAACCAACCAGGCTGCAAATACCTTGATGGAGCAGTTATGTTCTAGACATTCCCCTCTACACTTGTGGTCAGTAGTGTAACATGATTAGTCTGTCCTTCTGCTCCACTTGGAGCCTGATGAGAGCAGAAAGAGAACTTTATGCACCAGGGGACACATATCAAACACTGTGGGGCTGGGAGTCCCTTATATTGCAGCTTCATTGTGCCTGTCTATTACAAATGGCCCCAGAAGACAAGGGTAACTCAGATTCTTGTTAATAGACCCCTTGGGGTGGATTAGAGTGAAAGGACACTGAATGACCAGTGTTTGCAAATATATATATGTAAAATTTATTTTAAAACTATTTGGTATGCAGCCATTTAGTTTATTATCTATAGTAATATAAAAAGCATAAAAATAATGCTTAAGAAAATGTATAAGGGAAAATAAAGGCAGAGAAAGAAAGGATAATAGAAATGTACATAGTCACCGTCCATGGATCTTTCAACAAGACTCAATTGTTTCAATTTCAATGTCCATTGGTTGAAGTGATGGTCACAGTCTTGATCTGTGAGGAGTGGAGGGAAAGCCCACAAAATGCAAAGTCCAGTGGGTTTATATACCTTCAGGTTCAGGTGGAAAAGCCCAGGTATCTCCCCTGGGCCAAGGAGTTTCACATTGTATGATGTAATGCTGTGGGTTCCACTGCTTTTGCAAATGGACGGTTGTTTGAGCCATTGAGACATTCCAGTCTCTCACACTGTTCAGGCCTTTTCCTGTAAAGATGTAATGTAAAATTAAATTGTATCTCTATGGATCCAATATTGGATCTATGTATATTGGATCATATATGTATGATAAAAGGCCTCTAGATCAGGATCCATTCTTATCAAGGCAGCAGTCTTTCCTTATTCATTGGAGGCACTCACAGTGGCACTGGTGAGAAGTTGAAAGGAAAGACCTGATTATTAGTTGGTTTTAATGGGATATGAGAAGGTGTTATTTATCAGTGAACACTAAATATTTATCTCTTCCTTAAGATCTAAGAAGAAAACATGAATACAACAAATGATGACTTAGTCAAACCCACAACCTGACAAGACAAAGAGGGTGATTTTCCCAACTGCACTGGTATGGAAGTTGGTCTGAAGACTTGGTACCTCCCCATTATATATAACATCATATTCTTTGATGGATTGTAAACCACCTTGAAGGTGAAGTTTAAAACCACCCAACCAGACTGTTTCCAAAGACACTTGGAAAACACAGGGTTCTCTAGCTCTGGGCTTTGCTATTGATTACACAAACATGAATAGCCTAGTCTGGACATGAGAACAACTTCCATTGATTTCAGTGTTGTCACTGATGTAGTGCTTTGTTTATTACAGCCTGGGCAAAACACAACAGATATTGTCACAGTTGCTGAAACCACTGAATTACATACTTAGAAAGCTCCTAGATAAACCAGATGTTTTCAGACTGGATGGACCCAATGAACTTCAGCATAGGGCGCTGAGCAACTGAATGGTGAAATCTCAGAGCTGGCCTAGGGGAGGATGAGAGGAATACCAGAGGAGGACATGCATGGTAAATACAAGGAGATAGATATATATATATATATGTATAAAATACGTAAAAAAGGAAATATAATAGAATCATAGGATAGCTTGGGTTGGAAGGGACTTTAAAGACCACCTAGTTCCAATCCCTCTGCCATAGGCAGGGACACCTTCCACTAGACCAAGTTGCTCAGAGCTCCATCCAATATATCCTTGAACTTATAAATGTATATATGTATCTATATGTGGAAAATAATAGAGGAAAAAGGATTTAAGTCATGTTAGTTAGTTAGTTAGTTAGTTAGTTAGTTAGTTAATGAATAGAGGTGAATACCACCCAGTATGACTGTATCAGTTATTTACTATCCCAGATTGTTCTGATTTCCTACTACAACAAATCAACATGCTCATACCTGAAAGAGAAAATAATGTCATAAATCTTGACTAGAGAAGTTTTGACACTATCTGAGATCAATCTCTTGTGTGTGAGCTAAGGAAACAGTCTGGAGGAAACTATTTTTGCTAGTTCCAGAGTTTATGCTCAGACTTGAGATACTAGTGATTTACTATTAGAGCAGGGGGAACCACTGAGTGGGGATTTGATCAGTCTGTCTTGGGTTTAGGGATATTTAGTCGTTTCATTATCAAACTGGATGATGAAGTCTGGTTCTTATATTTACATGAAGCTGAGAGGACAAAATTAAATTGACATTGCAACAATGATCTGCAAAGACACAGGATGCTCTTAAACAATGGCAGGTGCAAAGTTCTGTGTTTCAGGAGAAATACTGAACAGTGTAAACCCAAAAGGAGGAAAAAAATCTTACTATTTAGGTAGCAGTTTGGGAAAGATCTGTGTTTACTGTGAATCATGGGCTGGACAGGAGCTGATGGTCTCAGTGGGCTGACAGTGTCTGCTCTGGCAAGAAGGGCCAATGTATACATGATGTGATATATAAATAAGAATATAATTTAGGACGGTTGTGTAGCAGCTCTTACATTCTATGCAGAGATTTTACTCTCCTAGCTAGAGCACTGTGTCCAGCCTTGTAGACTGCCCTTCAGGGAAGACACAGCTGAGAGGAATGGGATGAAAACACTCAGTGAAACAGACAGAAACCCAAATGGTATTCAACCTCCTCAGCCATGGATATCTGGATATTGGGAAGGACTTTCTCTCAGGACAGATTATGAAGCCCTGATAAGGACAAGAGGAGTCTCCAGTGCAGCATATCTCCAAGCACTGAACAAGAAGGACACAAACCTGTTGGGCCTCTGAAGGTCTCTTTGGGGCATGAGACTCTGCAATTATGCATACATGGCAAAAAACAGTGATGCAAAATAAGTGGTGCCCAGGAGCACCACTGGCACCAGAGCTCATCCCACCACCATGCCATGGCTCTTGGGAGCCTCATCTGGCAGATGACAGCAGCTAGCCTACTTCTGGCAAAGCTCAGGAACCTGCCACAGGTTAGCATTGCACCCCTGTGCACACAGGCACCTAAGTTGGAAAAACAATGACTCCATAGTATTTAAGATGTCTTGTGGATATTTAAAATACTTTAAGGATCATCAATCAGATACATCTTTCAGAAGCAGTGCCACAGGCCTTTTGACATGTTTGGTATTTTATTTCTCCTCTTCTATACTGTTGTCAAGGTCTGAATTTTACAGGTTGCCATCAGATGGTGATCAATCATGATCAAGTGACCTGGTTTCACATATGTGTTGTTCATTCAAAACCAAAAGTTACAAAAATTACACAAGGCTATTCACATGAAATAAGTATTTTCTGGCAGAGATTCATAACATCCCAACTCTCCAACTTGGGCAAAAAGTAGAAATATGCTGCACAAATTCTCTTCCTCTTCCTCATCAGTGAAGGCACAAGATGTGTCTACCACTTACACATATACATCTGAAGAAGTGGATTAAAAATTATCTTTTTTCCTCTGTCAGAGAGTTTTTAATTCTTGTTCTCAGAGGTTCTTCCTTTTCAAGCCCAAGCCGAGCTTATCACACACGAGCAGAAGCTCTTCAATATAACTACCATACAATATAAAATGAACAGCTAAATGCAAAAAGTATGAAATGGAAGTGTTCAAGGCTTTCCATCTCTAAGACCAAGAGTGGCAGTCTCATAGTTTCAGTGACTCAGAGAGGGGCTACCTTTTGCCTCCTTGTCGTCTCTTTCTTCAACATAGCTGTTGTTTGGTTGTCTTCTTCATATCTCACCTGCTCATCCACCACCTCTCTTCATTAAGTTTGTGATAAAGTATCTGATTTTAAAGTGCCAGAGTAGAGTAGGAAATGTTCCTGGGAGCTGCAGTTCACTGGTGGGGAAAGAACCTCCAGGAGAAGGGCAGTCACATCTTCTAGTAACATAGCTGGGTCTGAAAAGGAGAGAAGCTCAACCTTAACCACACACACTTTTAAAGTATTCAAGGACTGCTCAGGTGCTTTGCAGGACTGAGAGATCATTATCTCATGTGACTCATTTCTTTTGCTTACTGTGAAGCATGATAGCTTCTATTTTTAGCCTGTTAAGTTTACTGCAGAAACAAGGATAAGTGCTTCAATTGCAGTAAACAAGAGACACTTTCCAAACTGTACAGAGTGTGACAACATAGCTACATAAATTACTAAACTATTGCAGGCTAATTCACAGCATAGTTATGCTCCAGTAACCAGGTTTCCATCAAAAGGCTCTAGAAGGTTTGTCTGCAAGGACAGTCCTGTCAAATCAAGTGCTTACCAGCATGCTGCTCTCTGCCTGGCACCACAGAAGGACCAAGAGAATTACTGCAAGGTAAAACTCTCAAGGTGGTGTCAACTCTGGTGATACTAAAGACGAAATTTTGGAATTGCCAACTGTTTTTGTAGACATGTCGAACCTTATTCTTTACAGTGACTCATGTACCACCACATATTGCAGCAGAGCTATTTTCTACCCTTGCTTGTTCAAGAAAGCAATCAGAATTTTTTTTTCCTTTTCTCCCCAGTTCATGTCTTCCTAAAAGGAAAGAAAGCAAAAAGGCCTGCCTCATACTCAAACCTCCCAGAGAGCAAAAATACTGACTGTGATGCTCTACATAAAAAATAATTCACAAAATGTGTCCTAATCTGGCTTCTCTGCAAGCAGTTCTGTCATCCTGAACTCCTAAGAAGAGCATGTGGCAGACTGCATGTAGCATCAAAATGAATAGCTTGGTAAATAGCTAGTAGAGAGAAAGGCTAAAATAGCTTGAGAATTGTCTACCCTTGCAGTGTCTGTGTTGGATATTGATGTGACAATAGGCTGCAATTTCATCCCCATGTAATGGTATGTGCAGTTGGGCGGCTGCTGCATTAGCTGTGCAGTGTAACTATATGATAGTGATCCACCACACGAAGTGGAGGGTGGTACCAGATTCACCACTGAGTCATTTAGATCTCACATAGGTGCTGTCATTTTACTGATAAGGCTTAGTGAGCAAAATAAACTTTGAATGACTGCTTCCATCTCTCAATATTTTCTGCTCTGAAAGCGCAGGTTGAGTGAACCTAAACTTTAAGGAAGCAAACAACAAACAAATACATCACTGTTTAAGTCCTACCAGGTCCAAGCTCAATTTGCCTTTCCCTGCCAGCAGAAAAGGAGACGAGATGTAAAGGAAAATACTTTGCGTGTTCCCCTAAAGCTCCCTTACATTTTGTGGCAGTAGAGTCATTCAACAGTCCCTGGTGATGCCCTTCAATGTAAATGTCATACAATTGAGTCTAGGTGGAGGAAAAAAGCTTACACTAAAGAAAATTTATTTCAAGGCGTGTTTTCTAAACAGTGGCTGGAAAACAGCAGTACTTCTGATTAAGGTGTCTTTCTGACTTGATGCTCTAGCCTACAGGGTGCTGTGCTGGAGAGCAGAGTGAGTTGGATGCCTCCTAAGGCAGGAGAAAAATTACATTCCTGCTTTTAGTCAGAGCTGTACTTTGGAGAAAAGTAGAAGGAGAAAATTAAAGTTGGTAAAGCAAGGCTACATATCTTTCCAAAATAAAATTTAAAGCTGAAATGCTGATTTTTAAAAATACACAGATGTTTGATTTTTCAGGGCTGCTGCAGGCAAGTATAATTCACAGTATGTTTGATACATGACTGCTAGAACCTTAAAAGGCATTTGAATTATAAGGTGTGTTACCTTCTAGGATCACTCCTTGGTTTCTTTACTCCCCCAAAAGGTTGATATCATTGATGCCTTAACCAAAACAGAGGTGGTTGCCTGGAAGCTATAGCACCAATGGTGCTTTCCACTCTTAAAAGGAATAAAAGGTTCAGAACTTCTGTTTGTTTTTTTTTAAAAAAGGAAAGGTGTGTTTTCCAAATTACTTTATGAATTTCCTTAATTTTTTTTGTAAAATCAAGCAAGATGATAAGGTGAAGAAAGAAACAACTTTGGAACAGACAATGTCATATTAATGCTAATAAAGTAAGGCAGAACATATAGTTCCTGGGGAAATCTTCCCCTCCTGTGTTTTTATTAAATACAGTTGTATTTCCAGCATGCTTTCTGCTACCCAAGCTAGCAAACTTGATAGCAGGTTACTCTGTCCTTCCCTTTCCTTTCACTGCATCCAGCCTGATGCTGAGGACCCATCAGCTTTTTGTTGTACCTTCTAGCAGTTCTGCTAAAATCTTTGTGGTTCTCATTTGCCTGTGATTGGCACAATCTAGTTGGCTGCATGCCAGGGCCCTTACAACTCCTGTGTGTCTGGCAGAATTGGTATTTTGTTGGTGGATCTGTGACAAGGTATTTTGTTATTACCACAAGAACGCCTTGTGACATTCTCACATCTCTCCTCTAGTTTTCAAGGACTTTCATGGTGTCACCCACTGTGAAAGCGATACCCTGGACCTGCAGCTGACAGGGCTAGAAAACACCTTCTTCTGTGGGTGCCTCAAAGGGTATCCAAGGTAAAAACTCCTGCTCTTCTCTGGTTATAGATCTGTTAAGCTGGGCAAAAAGGAGGCAACTTGTCACAAAGTGGGAAAGCATTATGGGTGGATTTATTTCCAGTCCCAAATGATTCCAAAGGGGCAATTTTCCACTGAGTGAGCCAAGCTGGCCCAATCACTTATGGCCTGGACAATAATGAAGAAAACCTAGCAGACAATGGCACACAAATGCACTGTGCAAAAATTTCAAGCAATACATCTTTTTGAAAATTCTCTTTTCCCTTCACTTCATGATGTTTTTTATCGACGGGAAGTTATCTTAACAGACAAGGCAGCAGCACCTGCCTACAGGAATTTCCTCACATTACCTTTCTGCTAGTAAGCTGCTCTGAGATATTTATTTATCACCCCTATTTCACAGGTGATGAAACTGAGGCACAGGGGAATTAAGTGACTTGCCTCCAGTCACAAAGCAAATTAGCAGCCAAGCGGAGAAGAGATGAGTTCTCAGCCCAGAGCTTTTACAAAGTGCTTTTTAGGCTTAGGGTAAGATTTTCAAGGGAGTCTTGATTGCTCTGTGGTGGCACTCCAGTAATAAGAGTTGAGTTAGAGCAGTGTCTGCACTACTCAGGCCCTGGTTCACTCCCAGCATCATACTGTGGATGGAGCACTTGTGTTTTCCTTCAGAGAAGGTTTTGGGGGACCAGCTCTTTATCAGCAGTTAAGTGGCTACCACAGAGTGTAATCTTAGCCAAGAGTCAGTAATTAGCTGCACTCATCCCCTTTTGCCAGAGACTGAAATAGTTAATGGCTTAAACATTGCAAGATCACCAAATGACTTTTGTCCACTGTAGCAAACTGAAAAGAAACAGCTGCTCATCCAGCAAAGCCCACCCTTCCCTGAATATGCCTATGGCAGAAGAACCTTCAGACCAGGTAAGTGGGAGCCATTGTCCAACTATCCCAGGTGCAGAAGGGTATGCACACCTGAACCTGCAAACTGGATTTCCAGATAAGGGAAGAGGCTAATAAGAGGCAAATCCTGTGAAGTAGGATAATCCTTCTTATCATGCCAATGTTCTCCCTTACATGACGACTCTGCTGTAAAAATCCCTCTGGGGAACCTGGAAGACGTTTCGCATCTGGCCTGGGCTATTCATCCCAAATGTTGGACCATGATGGACCATGATTGATGCTGACATAACAGGCAGCTGTAACATTTTAGGAGGTGTCAGAGACTAGTGACATGTCTGGTAACACTATCCATTGTAAAACTCCCCATCCCAGGGGAGGTACAAACTGTTTCCACCTGAGCTTGAAGTGTATAGTAACTCATGAAGTCTTTTGAGTTTGAGCCCCAACAAATCAAGACCACCACTTCAACCAACAGACGTGGAAGATGCAACTACCAAGACTCATCGCTGGATCCAGTGGGTGGTGACTATGTATATCTTAGGACCCTTATAATTTCTTTCTCTCCCTTTATACATTTTCTTAAGTGTTATTTTTATGCTTTAGTATTGTTGTATTACTGTAGATGATAGCACCCAGAACAGCAACATATTTGTTTACCTTTGAAACAAAGTTGTTCTAAAATAAACCCTACCTACATATGTTTACAAACACCAGTTATTTAGTGTTGTTTCACTCTAAACCACCCCAAGGGACTTATTAACAAGAACCGGGGTTACCCTCCCGTTCTGGGGTCGGTTGTAACACATTTACACATTTCTATCAAGTATTTGCTAATTTTCAGGTTAAAAAGAAATATTAGCAGTATATAGGGAAAGCTTTCAGGCTGAAATGTGTGCATGTCACCACAGGTCAGGAACTTGTCCTCCATGTGATGCAAAGGTCAGAAACTAGTACCATAACTAGCCAGCTTCCTTCACTCAGGGGGAAGGGTATCACTGAGCACCATGTGTAAGTAGCTAACGTTCCTGGAGAATTTGTAACGAGGAGTTAGGACTTATTTCACTTAGGAAGTTTTTCCTGCCTGAGAGTACCTTTCTCAAAAATAGTTGGATGTTTTATATTTTCATCTCCTTTTGCATTCCAGAGAAAGCTTCAGGCTCTCTCTCTAGTGTGTGAAGAGATAAACAGGTGTTACAGGAAGGCACAGTGGAAAGGGCCTGAGGAGGGGAGGACAGAGAAGATAAGAGGCCTGGAAGAGAACAGGAGGTGCCTTTTCTCAGGCCCAGTGCTTTGCTGCACTGTAGCAGTTTTTCCTTTGTAAACCTAGTGTTCTTGACTTTCTGGAATAAACTTTCATGGACTTCCACTGCCTGGCATTTTTGGGGGTACCTGTGTATTATTTTCCTTCACACCATGTATGTACACCAATGCAGGGAGAGCACATGGGTCCAGCTAACATGCCTTGGAGCTGGAGCCAGGCCCCTACTCAGCAGACAATAATACAGATCCAGCAGCCCATGTTCTGCCTTCAGATACTGATGCTAACATTTGTCTTCTATTGGCAGAAAGGCAGATGGAGTTAAGATGCAGCTTTGTCATACATCTTCTAAAATTCCGCCCTCACTTTGACTCAACATGATTAATACAGCTCTACTTGCTTATCAGAGCTAGATATTTGGCCAAAAAACACCAGTGAAAATCTAAATCTATCCCTCTACTATAACAAAATTCCAGCAAACACAGTCCCCATTCTTTTTCCAAAATGCAAATCTCTATCTTGGTGAAGAGAGGAAAGACAGGAATAGGGCATCATGTCTGCTGGAAACACCATGAAGATCAGTCGTGCAGTAATTCCAGGCTGTGCCAAAGGGACTCTAGTTGTCTGTAGTGCTGGGCTCTGCAGGTGCTCTAATTCAAATTTCCACTAGAGGGTAGACAAAACTCTTCCAGTAAAAGGATTGGCCTGGAAAAACAAGTATGCAGGAAAGAAGGTCTGAGCCTGAGAAGCAGCAAAGAGTAGGAAGAGGAAGAATAAAATTATGTTGATACCATTTGCAAGAGCAAGGTGGAAGCATTGTTCTAACTTTCTCTAAAGAAACAAAATTTCTTCTTTATATTATTAAATCAAATACAGCTGGAGTGGCTATATGATTATAAACATGTAAATCATAAATCAGATACAGCTGGTATTTCCCCTACAGATATTATCTTACAAGCAGTGATAGGAGCCAATTAAGAATTTCAAACAGAAAGAATAAATACAGGGAATTAGATTTTTTCCACTTTGAGAGTGAATTTATACCCTTCTGGTGGCCTAGCCAGAAACATCAAATGGTGGATTTATCTCTCTCTGTTATTATTGACCACTCTCCTATTGCAAGAAATAATAGCTTGTGTTTTCTCCTCACATATTTCTCCACTGCTGAAATGCAGACAGGTTTCTCTGAACCTTGCTGCTTGAGGGGGAAGTATGGCTGTAGGCATCAACATATCTTCCTTTTCTTGCTGTTCCTGGAAGGGCAGATTCTTCTCCAGGTGAGATTGGCTGTCTCAGGAGCTCCCTGCATTGCAGATAAGGGCATCGGGAAAAGATTTTCTCACCACATATCTGACTTCTCCCAAACAGACTTTCACACTGCTTCAACAAGCCACATGCTAGGGAAACTAAAGCAGTTCAGAAATTTCAGATCAATGAAGATGTCCTAAGACCCGAAAGCGTCACCTATGTGAGCTAAATGCCATTTTTGAATGCTAAGCAAGGATTTGCTTCAATCTTCTTAAATATAACTTTTTTATGCTGACAGCAGCAAGAACACATCAAAGCAGCAGAGCTCTCAGAGACATTCCCGTAGCTGGGACACCTCCCACAGGTAGGATAATTAAAGGTTGAATTAACTGTATTTCGGAAAACCGGCATGGCAATGTTTGCCACCACAAGCACTGCATTGTTTCATCTGTTCTGGATGAGTCCCATCTGCTGGCCCCGCATAGTCCTGTGGGTAGCAAGGACTCTCTCTCCAGTCAAGTGAGTTGATGAAACTGGGTGAGAAGCAGCGCTACAGGCAGCAGTCTCAACACTTGTCACATCAAAGGCTAAATAAAAGATGTGCCCGAAGAAGGAATACATTTGTGGCCCTAATTAGCTGAAGAGCGGAGCCCTTCAGGCAGCCACATGTGTTTTCACTGCAATAAGGCATGTGAATCCATTGCAAAGAGATTTTCACAGCACAGTACTGGCAGCGAAGGAAGGAGCATTAATGCTGAAACACAGCCATGCCAAATGAGGTTAAATTATATATTCTTTATCTGACCTGTACTGTACAGTGTGAATGATGGGTCTGAGGGATGCTGGCATAGCACAGAATTTGAAGCAAGGCTGCATTTAGTGTTTGCTACACTCTTTCACATTTCTCTACCCTGTGGTTATCAATACTTCTACCACCTGTCTTTGCCATGATAATTGGGAGAACTACTTCAAATGATGCAGGTCTCATGCAAAAATCTTCTGACTTCATCACTCAGGAAAAAATAAAAAAGTAATATTTTATTGAAGAAATAGTTACTGTTATACAAAAGTCTGTGACAGAGGTGAAAAGTAGAAAATCTCCCTTTCAAAGAGTCAAGAAGCTGGATTTGGTAAGGAACAGATGGATCTTGGCAGCTGTGCTCTTTCCCCAAGTAGCTGACTCAGGGGGTCAATTGATATTAAATTTTGTACAAAATTTCCTTTTCTTGCATGAATTAAAGATACTGAAATAGAGAGATGACCTTTTTTCTGGGACTCTCTTTTCCATTTGTTTTTGAGGGTTTTGGAGAAATTTATGGCTCTTCCATTAGTTTAACAAAGCTTAAAACACCCACTTGGCTTCAGCTGTACAGTAAATCCTCTTTGTTGCTCTCTTTCTGTGGTTCATGAAATGCATTGTCTCATCAACACAAGTTTCCACACTAAACTTTTCTGCTTCCAAGCCGATAAGCTAAAGATACTCAAGGGTGAAATGCTACACTAAGTAGTTTCTGAGCTAGGTCTTCAAAGAAAGAATAAACTAAATCACTGCTGAATCGTTCTTTCTATTACTTTCATGGCCCTCTCTGTTAGAGAAATTTAATGATAGTGTATTTGATTCTTGGAAAAATAAGAAAGGGGGACAGTTGCTACTTTGGGCTTCTGGAGGGCAGATTTTGACCTGTTTAGGAGCCTGATCGAGAGCGTTGTTCAAGAGGCAGTCCAAAAGGGCAAAGGGGTCCAGGAAGGCTCAACAGTCTTCATGAAAGAAATCTTAAAGGCAAAGGAGCAAGCTGTCTCCATGCACTGAAAGAAGACTGGCCTTGCTGAACATAGAGCTTTGTCTGGAACTCAGGAGGAAGAGGAGAGTGTATCACCTTTGGAATAAGGGTCAGGCAACTCAGGAGGACTACCAGAATGTTGTGAGGTTATGCACGGAGAAAATTAGAAGGGCCAAAGCCCAATTAATCTTTTTGGATTTCGGGAAAGCTTCCAATACTGTCTCTCACAGGATCCTTCTGGACAAAATATCCATCCCACAGCTGGATAAACACATCATGTGGTGGGTGAGCAATTGGCTCACGGGTCGAGCACAGAGGGTCATAGTGAATG
>JAWWEE010000001.1:77945500-77969688 GCA_035221455.1 Xenops minutus | reverse complement strand
TGAGTCAGCAGTGCCCTGGCAGCCAGGAGGGCCAACCCTGTCCTGGGGGGCATCAGGCACAGCATCGCCAGCTGGTCTAGGGAGGGGATTGTCCCACTGTTCTCTGTAGTGGGGTGGCCTCACCTTGGACATTGTGTGCAGTTTTGGGCACTGCAATATAGGAAAGATATTCAGCTCTTAGAGAGCATCCAAAGGAGGGCAATGAAGATGAAGGGCCTTGAGGGAAAGCCATATGAGGAGCAGCTGAGGGCACTTGGTCTGTTCAGCCTGGAGAAGAGGAGACTGAGGGGAGACCTCACTGGAGTTACAACTTCCTTGTGAGGGGAAGAGGAGGGGCAGGCACTGATCTCTGTGGGAACCAGTGACAGGACCTGAGGGAATGGCCTGAAGTTGTGTCACAGGAGGTTTAGGTTGGATATTAGAAAAAGGTTCTTCCCGCAGAGGGTGTTTGGGCACTGGAACAGGCTCCCCAGGGAAGTGGTCACAGCACCAAACCTGACAGAGTGCAAGAAGTCTTTAGATGATAGTCAGGTACCTGGTGTGACTCCTGGAGATGGTCCTGTGTAAGGCTAAGGGTTGGACTTGATGATCCTTGTGGGTCCCTTCCAACTTGGCACGTTCTGTGATTCTGTTATTCTGAACTTAACTTGATTACTGACATAAAAGAGAATTAAAAATGTTTCTATAAATAAAATAAACCTGAAAAGAAGGGCTTTATCACTTTTCCCCCTTGCATCCAATAAATGAGGGCAAAGGATATAAATACAAAAAGATGAAGGTACAAAAGGATTTAGTAGCACTTAATTGTTGGCTAATTTAATATTTATAAATTAAGTCCATAAGTTTTGCTACAGTGAATTAATTGTAGAATCACAATAGTCATAAAATTCATACCATAATCAATTCACACTCAGACATACTGGCAAAGAGAGATGTATACGTCTATATTTGTGAGTGTAAAGGTACTTATCAAAAGTTCCTCTTGGGTTCAGTGAAATAGTCGCTTCAAATCCCTTAGCATTTCTCAACAGACATGGGTTGCACCTCGAGGAGAATCTGTATGTGTGGGGGATATCAGCCTAGTCTACGAGGAGCAGCTGAGGGAGCTGGGGTTGTTTAACCTGGACAAAAGAAGGCTCAGGGGAGGCCTTAGCACTCACTACAACTACCTGAAAGGAGATTGTGGCAAGGTGGGAACCTGCCACTTCTCCCAGGTAACAACTAATAAGACAAGAGAAAATGGCCTCAAGTTATGCCAGGGGAAGCTTAGTTTGGGTGTTAGGAAAATTTCCTTCTCCAAAAGGGTTGTCAAGCACTGGAACAGGCTGCTCAGGGAAGTGGAGGTATTTAAATACCTCCCTGGAGGTATTGTGGTTTAGTGGTGGACTTGATGATCTTAAAGGTCTTTTCCAACCTAAATCATTCTCAGACTGTTCCCCACCCAGACCTGCAGAGGCAAAGCCATACGTTATTGTTGTTTAACAAAGTAATCAGCAATTTATCCTTGCTGTCCTGGGGACTTCATCTCAATCCAGCTTCTGGCATGTTAATGCTGAATATTATCTGTGCTTGTGAACCACTGAGGGAGAGTATTAGGAAAAAAATTGCCCTACCCGAGATGAGAAATCCATTTGCTCCCTGAATTAGGATTGACTGTCTCTGTAACTAGTTTATTTGGGAAGAAGTCAGACATGATGATTTCAGCTAATCAAATAATTTCTGACAGTATGCTTCTCCACTGCAAACTGCTGAATCAATGGTATCAAAATGTTTCATGTGAATGTCTTGAATCTATCAAAGATGTTGACACTCAGGCTAGCTCCCCAGCAGTCGCAGACAGAGAGTAGGGTAGCTGAGGATGGTGGAATGGAGAGGTCTGCTGCATCATCCATCAGGATAGTCCACCATTGTCCAGCTCCTTTCTTGGGATGCAGCAGGTTTCCATCTGAAATGCTCTGTAAGACACACAAAACTTGGAATTTTTGAGACACAAAACTTACTGCTTTTCTCAGATTTTGCACAGAGCCAGTGCTGCTGAGAGCTGTGGCTGAGCTTCTAATCCAAGCACAGATAGTACTGATGTGATTTTCTAGTAGAGAAGTGCAAGGCTCAGCTCTAGGATGTTTAGAATAACAAAATTTTCCATCCAAGTCCAGATTATGCAGCAGGTTCACCCTTATTATATTCACTAGTGATTTGGGCAATGGAGTAGAAAGTGTAGCCTTTAAACATGCAGATGACAAGTGAGGGGACTGCTGGCTTGCTGGAGGACAGTGTTAGATTCAAAGCAATTTACAGAAAATGGAGAAAGGTCTGAAAAAACCAGGATGCAATACAACGAGGACAAATTCAGAATTTATGTTTGTAGGAAATTAATCAAAACTCCACAAATCTAGACTATCTGCTTAGGCAGCAGTACTGCAGTAAAGAATTGAAGGGCTATGCAGGTCACAAGCTGAACATCAGTCAGATATGTTGTACTGTTATGAAAAAGGCAAACAGCAGAATGGGATGTAGAAGTCAGAGCACAGACTTTCAGGATGCAAACCTTTTTGGTTTTGTAATGTGTCTCATGGGGTGGCATGTCTGGTCTGACACTGCACTTCAAGAAGGAGGGGGATCTGCTGGACAGGGAGAAGAACAGAGGTTCAGAAAAACAAAACAAAATGTTTGTGAAATTGTGTTGTTCAATCAAGGAGAAGGACCACTGAAGGAAAAGTGATGATGATCACACACCTGACTTGTATCCAGAAAGCAAAGTGTCCAGTGAGGACTAGATTGGGAAGACATCAGTCATGAGACAACACATCCTTTTGGGCACAGAGAAGCAAAGTAATTTGGTAGAGAGAAAAATTTAAAAGATGTTGGAGAAGCACATTCTAGAACTGCCAAGAATATGACTGTGTCTGGGGCAGCAGATGGACTGCATGTCTTGAGCTTCTACTCCACCTCCTGCAATGCCTTGGGCAAAACCACTTTGAATCAGGAGAGAGGATTTCAAGAGAGACCAGCATCTCACTGCATGCACCAAGATAGTCCCTCAGAGAGGGGAGATGTCTGTGCTTGGTTCTTTGCAGTGACTGTGCCAGGAAGCCAATGGATTAGATACTCTTCTGGGGTGGATTAAGTTGGCTCCAATGCCCAGTTTACACCTCTTTAGAGTATCATGTACAAAACCTGATGCAAAAGTCCTGTTAGGGATACCCTTCTCAGATTTCAGCAGGCCATGAATCATGGCAATATGCAGCATGAGTTGTGAGTTGGCAAAAGGCAGAGTAGTGGCTGAAATGCCTGACCCCAAACAGTCTGAACACACACAGCATTGTATTTTTTATATCCCTTAACACAGTGTATAATTTCATTTTATCGGCAACTACTAAGCAGTTCTCTTTAAAAAATAAAAAGCCAGGGTCAAGCACACAGAGCTTGTTCTAACTGTCTTGTGACATCTTCTGTCTCATGGTGATCTGATTTCTTCCCTGTTTCTCTACTATAGCAAACCTTGATAAATACAACAGGACAAGACCAACATTTAACAAAGTTATGGTGTTTTATCTAAAACTCAAGTCCTGATGGAGACAAATGTGATACATCAGCTTATAGCAGAGCTCCCCAGCTGACCCAGGCGTGGTGGGTAAACCCGATGCTCTGTTAAATCCAGTCCTGCAAGGCTCAGAGAGAGAAGATCTAACCAAAGCCCTTGAGTGCCCCTGAAGCACTTGGTGAAAGGTGGCACAGAAAGCCAAAGCAAGAGAAAGCCTCTGCAGAGAATAGCATCTCCTTTTCATATTTAGATGAGCACAAAATAGCCAGAGGAAAAAATAGATTTAAAAAAAAAAAAAAGAAAAAAAAAAAAGAAAAAAAGACAAAAGTATGAATTACACAGTATGAATTACACAGGTTCAGTTTGAATGAATTATCTCTTCAAAGACTATTTCAGCTATCCCTGTGTCTCCACCCAATCTGAATTGTTGGAGAGCCGTTTAATTGTCTGTGCATAATAATACTTAGCATTTAAGCATCGTTTAAAGAGCACAAGACTCCGTCAAATACAGGGAAACTGTATGACTCAGGGAGAGGCCAGCAGAGCTGCCTCTGAAACATGGGAGCAGAGGGAGATCTTCATACTCCAGTGGCCATAGAGGAGCTTCTATATCAGGAGGGATGAATAGGAAGGGTTTGGGATGAGGAGCCTGAACACCTTCCGTGTTGTACAGCTCTCTTCTTGAAAGCAAGGGAAGTTGCTCCAAACAATACAAGGCCTTTGTCTCTGTGGTCAAGCAGGGCATTTCCTTGTGAATTTCTAGTTCTATTTTGTCAAGCAACCTCCTAATTTCATTGTTAGTAAGAATTATTTCTACTTATTTCTTTGTAATACTAAAATTCTACTTGATCATTACCTTACCTTATTAGAAACCAATGCAAACAACTTATTTACCAGTTTATAATGTCAGTGATTGTGTGAAGTACAGAATCAGATGATCTTGGGAAAGAGATGATACTTTTGAAATATGAAGTGTGTCCTACATGGCTGAGCTCCCTTCCCTGTATTGTTTGTTCTCCTCTTGGCACCAGCTCAATTGGAAAAGGCTCCCTTTAAAAGTAGAAGTGGAATTTTGGGAGGTGCAAACTGGGCCTGAAGGGATTAGGAGTGCAGGTAGGAGCAGGCAAGGGGGCTGGTGGCAGCCGGACTGCCCATGGTCCCTCTGCCAAGATCCAGGCATTAGCTAAGGACTTGTGTTAGCTGAGGGGATGATATCTGGCTAATGGAAAGGCTTATCTTTGCCTGTGTATATTAAATTCATGTGTAGAGGGCTGTGACAGTACAAGTCACTTTCTGAAGACAAAGCTGTATTAGTGACCTGAGGCAAAGGGCAGACTTTCCTTCACGTGCCACAGCACCCTGCAAACAAATTACAGGGGCAATGGCACCACAGCAGAATATATCTTCAGTGACTGAAAACTTGTCTGTATACTGGAGGCCACATTAGCAGCATCCTTTACTGAATCCTGTACTGACACATTACTGAAAGCCATGGAGGCTGCTTCATCTTGGAATTGAAAAAACCCCAAACAACGAACCTCCAGATAACAAGGCAGCCAAATGGTTCTCTCTGGTTTTGGAAGGATTGAACTGAGTCATTTCCAGGAAATTCCCTATTACCTAAAACAATTACAATTGTTGCCACAATTCTAATGAGTTGAGTTTGGTTTTTAGTGTCTGCTGGGAAAACTTTAATTAGCACAGCTGCTGTGTTTAAGGCCACTTCATAGCTGGGTGCTCCTGCAGTGCTTTTTATTCACTGGTTTATAGCCTTGACAGTACTGTACTAGAGTATCTGAGCACATACTAGCTTTGAGCAAGTAAATTGTCCCATTATCTTTCTTTTCCCTACTTCTCGTGGGGCAACTCACCTTCTGAAAGTTCAGTTGTAGTAGATTTTATTGTCTATGCCCTGTAGTCAATGAGCATCAATTCACTTTGAGGACTAATATTAGCCATAAAATAGTGCCTCTGATCCATATGGACTATTTTTGGAACTGTATTGAACTACTGCTTAGCCAATGTGGCAGCAGCACTGCTTATGTTCCAGATTATATATGCAATTTTCCTAAGGTAAAATATCCCTTTCCAGAAGTTTTCATTAACAGTCTCTATTACCTACATAATTCGATGGCAGCATTTAACTGTGATTAATTTAGAGTTACAGTGCATTTAGGGATTAAAAAATGCCGCCCTTACCATTCTGTCTCAGGGAAGAAATACGAAGGGAGAGCTGGAGTTGATTTCTCCATGTGATGAAGACACATGATATCATTCTCGACAGAACTGAGCATCTCCCGAGGGTGGTTTGATAACAACTGTAATTAGGTATTCAATCACACAGAGTAAGATCAGCCAAACTAATGTATGTCTGCTAAGGGAAATAACCCATGGAAAGATTATATGTTTGCTGAACCAAAAGTAAAACGTATAATGAAAGCTCTTAACACTCTGAAGCCTAACCTTTGCCCAAAACGCTGCCTGTTTTCCTGTATAATTATTTATCAGAGTCATTTCTACTGCACCACACTGGGTGCTGTCACGTCTGAAGGTCTGACTCGGAAAGGAGTCTTTCACTCATGCCCATGGATTTTAGATCAGGCTTTATGAGATGAGGATGCCCTCTGTGCCGGTAGAGCAGTCTGTGGACCCTCATGCCTGTGAGGCCTAATTACAATTGAGTTCAGCAGTGATGCTGAGGCACTACAAAAAGCCCTGCTTGACCTCTTCCACCCCACTGCCTGCTAAAGCTAGCAGCCATCCCATTCGGAAGAGTGAAATACTGTTTGTAATGAGACACAAAGCAAAAGAAAAGTACTGGGCTTTGTTTTCCACTTCTGTATTTCAGACTGGAAGTGTTTGAAGCAGATTGTGTGGTCCAGGTGGATAAAGCCATCTGTCATCCTGTGCATCCTGTTCACCCTGCCATCACAGAAGGAAAAATACAGTATGAAAATTGATCCTCTTTGCACCATGCACTTTGTGACAACTGACCTGGCCTACAGTATAAAGTTTCAAGAGGAAAGATTTAATTCATAATCCTGCCACCAAATCATTCCAGTTTCCTTTCTACACAGTGACTAAAAGCAACATTTATGTACACACATGAACTCTAATTTTATAGTAGTTGTTTCAAGAAAGGGGCAAATAGCTAGCTTTTTTCTGTGGGATCACTGGTCTTTAAAATTCTTATCAATACTTGCCAAATTAGAGAACATTACAGACCATGTCACCAATGAATCCAGCCTGCCTGGAGAACTGTGGAAACAAGAGGTGAGTGCTGTCTCTTGGGGGAGCACTGTGAGAGACCAGCTTCAGGTAAGAAGGGCTGGTTGCTGGTAATGGTGAGAGAAACACTTCACAGCAGCAACCCATGTGCAACCTCACTGCCAGCCCCAGCCGTGGTACCTCCTCTTGCCCCTGGTCAGTCCCCAACACTGCTTACTATAAGCCCTGGAGACCACGCACCCGTGGAAGGAGCCATGGTCCCTCACTAAAGTGCCAGAAAGCCAACACAAAAATAAAAACACTGCCTTGGCTTCAGTCAGTTCATTTATCTAACACATCCCATGATTGCACAAGCACTGGGGCTGTTGAAAATGTGGTTTAGGATAAGAGGATGGAGGTGGTGCTGCTAGCAATTTTGACTGCAGCCTGCAATTAGAGTCACTTAAGCTGACTGTGAAACTACAGGGTATTTTGATTTCTCCCCACTACTTGTAGAGGGGAGCAGTGAGGATAGCCTTAAAGCACAAAAAGGGCCTTGTCTTTGTGAAGGATCACATTGATCTACCAATAGGCAGATTTAAAAGGTCCATGGACATGAAGTGGAGAAATGGCTGGTAAAGACAAAAGGCCCACAGACTGAAGAGTTGAAAGTCACACTGCAGAATTAGGCTGTAGAGATTCTACATGATGCCACATAATCCATTTAAATCATATATTTGCATATGGCCTTAGTAAGTTTATTCTCGATTTCCTGAGTGCCTGACACGAGCCCCTGGGCCAGTCATATTGCTCCAATTGAAGCCAGTGTTTCCAAAGGTCTCTGTGCAATGAGGAGCTGCTGTAACCATGGTGAGGGGGACAGGGAGGATGGGGGGAGGCAGGAGCTACATGGTCTTTCCAGCTGATGATGAGACAAGATTTGGGTTAAGCTAAAGAGCATAGCTCTATCTCCATGCAGAGCAGCTCTGCATGAATGACCTTCTATTAGTCACGGTCTCTCAAGATTGATCTGGAAATGTGTGTTTTATTTTTTTTTCCTGTCCAGAGTCAGGAATTCAGAGGTGACTCTGGTACCTTCTTGAGACCCTAGTGCACCAAATCCCTGGCAGTTCTGGGTCACAGCACCAGGAAACCCATTTCTGCTTTACCTCAGGCACTGCCACTGCCAAGGAAGGATAAAAGCCAGCCACTCTGCACAGGTTCCCCATTGCTCAGGAGTATAATGGATTAAGTAGGGAATGCATTAAATGATCCCTAACTATAATTAGCTCCATCTGTGCTCTTAACACTACAGCATCATACAAATGGTTTCTAATACACATGCAGTGTATAGGAAGAGGGTAATAGCTATTTAAACAGTTGCTGGTACATGACAGTGTATTTTACAATTGTTGAGAAACTATGGACATTTTTTAAAAGTGCTCTGGGCATTGACCTAGAGAAAAGCTTGGTTAGATGAGAGGAGAGATAGTGCCCTTTCCCTAATGGTAACAAATAGATAATGTTCCACTTGTCAGACATTACTGCTGCCCCAGTCTTGATTATCCCTATTACCACTTTTTCTCTGCAGTATGATTAGCAAAACAGATAGCCTGCTCCCAAATCATGTCCACAGTGCAGGCACTCAAGGAGAGTCAAGACAGTCTTCTGAAAAATATTCTTATACATGTTCTCAGTAAACGTACCAACATACAAAATGTTCAGAAATGAAAGCTTGCTCATTTAATACTGCATCATAAGCTCATCCATGGGTAAGAAATATCAAATGTACCAAGGTGGCAGGGCTGCCGTCCACACTGGGCAGCTGGGGCCTCTTTGCATGGACCAAGTTTTAAGTTCAGGGTAGAAGCCTACAGTTTCAAAATTTTAAGATGCTGTGACTTTTTTTTTTTTTAATCTCTTTTGATCTTATTCATTGAGCTAAAAATAATAATGAGATTTTTATTCAAGAACAGCCTTTTGGTTTGAGATGCATGGAAAATTTCAGCTCCTGTGAATTATGAAGCCCAAAATCAAAAACTCAAAAGAAAACAAGTTTGAAACTTCAGCTACTCCAGTAATGATCAGCCAACACATGGGAGGTATTTTATTCACCAAAAATAAGCAGTAAGTATGCCACAGTTTCTGAAAAGTCCATTGTGCCAAAAGAAACATTAATTTCTTACCTGAGATGAAAATTGTACTCCATTAGAAATTTGTTTTCAATGAAGACAGTGTGTCATAACACCTTTCAACTGACTTTGAAATGACAACACGCCTTATTCATTTTGGTGATCAGCTTTCACTTCACAGGAAATGGAGAATAAATTTAATTTTCTCTTTTATAAACACTTGCATGCACACATATGCGCTAATTTAAATGTAATTTGCTGCTATTTGAATACTACAGGTCTATCTCAGCACTCAGAACTGCTGCCAGCAAAGCCTGATCTGCCCACCAAAGGCAAGACGGCATAAATGACAGGGCAAAAGAGGACTCCTCCAACCATCCAGGTCTAAGAGCTGATACCGGAGCCAGTAACTGAGGTTTTCTACCAGTTTCCTAATTTATGACCACATGGAGTCTGAGTCAGACAGGGAGTGAATGTATATGGCTGCAAAGCCATACTAAAACCTGCTTCACTGTAAGGAAGACATAAATACATTTCATTTGTAGAGCTCTTTGCTCAAAGCAATATCAGAGGGAGAAGCAGAATTTCAAGTTTTCAGGTAAGCAGTATTTCTCTATTTTCAATGTGGAGGGCTCAAGATTGCAGTGAAGAACTGATCAGCAGTGCAAGAAAGCTAAACTGGGGGTGAATCAAATATTTTAGTAAATTTTGTCTAACTTTGCTTGAAATATACCAATGAGAGACATAACTATGGGTGACAGTGGTATCACTGAGCAGTAGAAAGGAGAAAACATGCATATTCCTAGCTTTTTGATTGCAAATCTGAATTTGTTTAGAACTAACTTCATGGCCTTTACCTGATGCATCTTTGACCACAAAGCTGCTATACCAGAGCTAACATTCATGTTAAAAAGTATTAGTGCTTGAAGTAAATTATTTGGAGACTTCAAATTTCTCTCTGCAGTGCTCCTAAGCAACAGTGATACTCAACTTTTTGACTGGCTATGATCAAATAATTCCTGTTGTGTCCCAGCTTTAGTGATTGGCTTTGTCATAGCAGATTGATCATGTTCCACCAGTCACTGGGTTAAAGAAGTCATACAGGTAACATACTAAATGCTACTAACTGAATCACATCAAAAACTATACACAGGCTTTCCAGAACTGAATAAGGTGCAAGTCTGTCTTTTTTTTTTATTTTATTATTTTATTTTTTTAATGTGTTGATTTCACCCTGAATGATCAATGTAGCGCTGGTTTAGTTTAAAGATACTGTTTCTGGTAAAAAAGAGAGTATCTAGGCTTGACAGTACACTGTCTAGCACTTCATGAAGTCTCTTTAAAATATTTTCTTGCATGGAATTAGGATCTGGAGGAGGGGTACTCATCTGAGATGCTGAAGACACACAGTGTCACACTTCTTGCTTCACTTGGGACATCCAGGTCTGAACTAGTCACCTTGGGCTGCCTTTTGTATCAATAGAAAGAAATAGGCATGCCTAAAGAGTACATAATTTATCTTAGAAACCTCAATTATAGGTAGCTATATTCTATCCTGGAGGAACTTATATCTCTCCCTTAAGGACAGCTTAGGATGACTGGCTCTACTTTAAGCATCCAACTTTCTGATACGTGACTTCAGGTGAGATGATTTTTCATCCTTCCTTGCCATTCTTTCAGGTTAAAACATTACCCAGAAAGGTTATGTCTGGAACTCACCATGGAGACATCCAAATTTGCTATAGCAGACAAGAAACCATTCCCTATACATGTCTACCTTGCTCAAATTGGCATGAAATGGGAAGCGAGATCAGTGTTTTCCCCCAATATCTGTGCTTTCCATTTTCCCTCTGCCCTTTGAGGGGTCTTTAATAATTTTAGTCAGTTTTATGCCATTATGAAACTTGATTAAAAAAAAGAAAAAACAACAAAAAAACCCAAAACCAAACGAAACCAAAACATTTATACTAGTTTTATACTTTGATGACTCCAAGAGAATAAAATCACATTCAAGGAACAAGCTGTGACTGTCAGGTTATGGGAATATCAGGTCCTGAGATCTGTATCTAAATCTAACATCTTTTAGCTTTCATGAAACCAGAACAGCATTACTGGTTCATGAGTATGAAACACTGATTAGCTCAGATTAATGAAGATAATATATGGATATGGGTCTACTTTCTGAAAGGTTAAGACTAGTTCCCAGTTTCAAAAAATCTAACCCTAAACTCCCTCTAGCTCTCTAAAGGTGTGCTTCCTACTCCATAAGGTTTACAGATACGCAGTAATTGTCTTATTCAATGTAGAAGACTAAATAAAACAAGACTAAAATTAATAATTATCAAAATTAAATGTAAAGGAGAGGAAAGGGTAAAATTAAACATTTAAATAAGATTATCTAGGTCAGACTGGGTATGTTAGCAAATCCCCATTTCTTCTCACTGCTTTGCCTTCTCAAACATACAGTGACAAAAGGTTTAGCTGAAAGCATTTGTCCCAACAAATCAACTAAAACTAAACATCTGATTTTTGTAAAGCCTCTAAGAAGATTTCTGCAAGCATGGCATCTGAACACACCAGCAATTTTACTGCTCAGCCAGGCCACGCATTGACAAGCTGCAAGGATGAAGATTTTTTGCAGGTGAAATTCTATCTCTCTGTCCTTTACGGCCTGATATTCCTGGTGTGCTTCCCAGGAAACATTGTGACAATTTTTGTTTATATTGTTAAGATGAGGCCCTGGAAAAGCAGCACCATCATTATGTTAAACCTGGCTATCACTGACCTCTTGTACGTAGTCACGCTTCCTTTTTTTATACACTACTTTGCTAATGGAAATAACTGGATTTTTGGAGACTTCATGTGCAATTTTATTCATTTTTGTTTCTACTTCAACATGTACAGTGGTATTATCTTCCTTAGCTGCTTCAGCATTTTCCGCTTTTTGGTAGTAGTCCACCCAATTAAATGCCTTTTTCTTCAAAAGCAGAGATGGGCAGTGGTGACTTGTGTAATGGTTTGGATGATTTCCCTGGTGGCCCTCAGCCCCTTGGCCATCTTGGTTGTCCCAGTTCATAAGCAGAACAGGACACTCTGCCCAGACCTGGCTGATGCTGAGGACCTGGACACTAGTCGGTGGTATAACTGGATACTGACTGTGTTTGCCTTCTTCTTGCCTTTGCTGACAGTCACTCTGTGCTATGTGCTCATTGTCTACACCTTGGCTACTGGGCCCCACACACGGGCTTGCTACAAACAAAAGGCTCGCCGACTTGCTGTTGTGCTCTTGGTGGTCTTCTATGTGTGTTTCCTCCCATTCCATGTCTTTCGAGGGATTCATCTGGAGCTCCGAGTACGACCAGCTGGCTGCCACCTGAAGAAAACAATCCTTTTAATGTTTATTCTAACTAAACCTTTGGCAGCATTAAATACTTTTGGAAATTTACTGCTTTATGTAGTGTCAGGAGATAACTTCCAGCAGGCGATCCTCTCACTCCTCAAATTCAGGAGAAACAAGAACCTAAAGTAGAAGAGATTGATGCCATAAAAGAGTCCAAACCTGCCCTCAACCAGCCAAGCACAATCTCCCTCCCATTAGAGTACACAGGTTAACCCTGCCAGTGCTAAAGGAGAGTTAATCTGTTCTGTTTTGAGTTACAAATTGATCATCAAAGAAGAAAGCTTATAATTTAAAATTAAAAAAAGCTTTAAATAAAATGCTAAAAAAATAAATCTGAAACTTCTCAGAAATATTTCTGTGTTTGCTTCTTGAATATTTGGTAGCTCTTTTGGGGAATAGCCAGTTCCAGAAAAGAGTAGTTGCTGATTAGTGGCAGATACAGATTAGATATTTAGAATTTAAGTGTCTAGTCTAAGCTAGGGACTTGCCTTTGACTTCCTTCCTGAGAAGTGGAGAAGGGAAGAAGCTCCAGAGAGCAATACCTGTTTTAGCCTATAAGAGGTTCATCTCACTTGCCTGGAACATGGACATGTGATGTACATGCATATAAGTTAATCGCCTTGTCCTTGGTTTATAATTTCATATTATAGTGGAGAGAAATGAGCAGGTTTAGACTGTGAGTCACCAAATTGTTCTTGGTATCTGCATTTGGACAAGATGGATCATGACCTAGAAGTGCCTGTTTCTCTCCACTGACCATAAAAGGTAAGTAGATGAGACACAGACTCGAATGTTCCTGCCTGTTTTTAAACAGCTGAGGCACAGCTCTAGTACAGACTGGGATGGATCCAGAAGTGGTTAAAGGCCTGGCTTAGACAATAAGATCCCCTTCAGTGCCTTTAGTGATCACCTGAAGATAAATGGTATAAGACCACTCCTATAAGTGTTTTCTGCACTACTAATGTAGAAGCCATAGAATCATAGAACAGTTTTTCTTGAAAGGGACCTTTAGAGGTCATCTAGTCCAGTCCCCCTGAAATGACCAGGAACATCTTCAACAAAACCAAGTTCTCAGAGCCACATACAGCCTGACGCTGAGTGCTTCCAGGGATGGGGCATCTGCCACCTCTCTAGGCAACCTGTGACAGTGTTACACTACCCCCACTGTAAAAAATTTCTTCTTTACTTCTAATCTGAATCTATCCTCTTTTAATTTTGAACCATTACAGGTTGTCCTATCTCTACAGGCCCTATCAAAAAGTATCTCTCAGTTTTTCCTAGGACCCCCCTTTAAGTATTGAAAAGCTGTGACCAGGCATCCCTGGACTCTTTTCCATGCTGAACAATCACTCCATGCTGAACACCCTCTGCCTGTCTTCATAAGAGAGGTTCTCCAGCCTTTTGATCACCTTCCTCACCCTCCTCTGGACTTGTTCCAACAGGTCCACATCTTTCTTATGCTTGGAGCCCCAGAACAGGATGCAGCACTCCAGGTGGGGTCTGATGAGAGTGGAGTAGAGAGGGAGGATCACCTCCCTTGACCTGCTGGCCATGCTTCTTTTTATGCAGCCCAGGATATGGTGACCATACATTGCTGGCTTGTTTTTCATTCACCAGTACTGCCAAGTCCTCCTCCACAATCCACAAACAATACAAAGTAATTTTTGCCCATTTTGTTATTCAGTGAAGTTCTGCTTTGTCACACCAAGTAAGGAACAGCTTTAGGTCATAACATATCTGAGAGTCAATATAGGCTGCTTCACGGGGAAAAAAGTAGACGTGCAGGAAAGTGTGAGTCCAATATTTGAAGGTATATCTAGAGAAGTCCCAGGACCAGCTGAGGTACCCCAGCTAACAGCAATACAAAGCTATTAGCAACATAATATTCAGAGCCCAAAAATATGATCACAGAATAAATCCTCCAATACGTTTTTATAACAGCCTTATTTCATGTTTCATTACTTTTGCTTTCTACTCCAAATTGTCCATTAATCAATGGCGACACATGCTGTCACAAGGCTGTCATGTGACCTTTCTCCTTATCCAATCCCCCTGTGCATGGCCTAGTCTTCCAGTGACCAGCAGACCAAGACCAGTAGACCACAATTAACATTAGGCACATGCCTGGGTGACTGGCAGACAGCCTGTGACTTCTCTGTGGCAAGGGGAGCCATTCTCTGCCTATCTCGTGGCTGACTTGGGAAGATCAAGAGGAAACAGAAAGCAACAGGCTTGTTGAGGGAATGAGAGGAGATAAGAAACCATTCTCAACATAGGAAGGAGCAAGATGGGGAAAGTAAGAAGAGCATTTTTCTGGTATAGGGTAGAAGATGGCCTGGAAAGGAAAAGTTCTGTCAGAAAACAGAGGAGGAAGCCATTTTGATCCTGAAATAGCCCACTGGATTTTAATCCATCCCTAGGCATTCATAAAGGCAACTTTTAAAACTTCTGCACAGTGCAACATGATCTCCCCTGTGACCACTATCCAGCCCCAAATTGTGGATGAGGTCTTAAGGTGAAAAAGGAATTTAACCTAATGTTGGCCTGGAGAGATGTTGCATGATGCAAACCTCCAACAGATGGAAAGAAAATGCCTCCCACAACACATACTGCATTATTTTTGCCAGTATTCAAGGGGCAGCTCCTCCTTCTCCACTGCACTTACAGTGCTGCTCTCAACCACTTGCTTCTGAGACACCAGTGACAGCTGATCCACCATGAGAAGGCAACGCTGAGCATGGCTTGTTAGCTGGTTTTTTTCAGTTTAGGTTATTCTATCAACAAACAACCAAGGGTTTTTTAAAGCGAAATCAGGCTTATGCATTATCTTTTAAGCCTCTACTGTGCATCAACACAAAAGTTTTATTAAATCCAATTGAGTCCTGCTTTACAGTGTTTAGTATGTTTGTCTTCAGAAGAAAGGAACAAATAGCGTCGAAGGAGTAAAGGACAGGCCTGTATACTCCATCTGATATGGGTAGGGCACCAATCCTT
This sequence comes from Xenops minutus, assembly GCA_035221455.1. Taxonomy (NCBI): domain Eukaryota; kingdom Metazoa; phylum Chordata; class Aves; order Passeriformes; family Furnariidae; genus Xenops; species Xenops minutus. Next base: position 77,954,411 of record JAWWEE010000001.1, on the reverse strand, counting down.
GAACGAGTATCACACTATGATCATTACTGCTTATGTTTGCAATATTCTCACAAGACCAGAGCATTAATCTATCCCCATACAAACCACAGAGACATAAAGCAAAAATACACATTTTACTGTTCTCAGGAGAGGCATAGATCCTTACCTCCAACACTCATCTACATAGGTACACAGGAGGAAAATATGTACCAGAACAGGACAAGAAGGACATTTCCTTGACAAATACAGAACTACCCTGGTGTCTGATTCCCAGAAATAATTAAAACAAAAATGTCAGTTTATAGAATAATTTCTTCCATAAGGCAACTAACAGCGATCTCTCTTGCAAAGCAAACAGAAACCCTACCTTGGGTCACTGTGTGTACCATCTTACATGTATTCTGCTCTTATCTTCAGACTCATTTTTGAGATCTTTGCAGCAGTGCAAGCAAGGGCTCTTGTCTGTTTGAGGCCATCTCTGGAAGTGTAGAAAGTAACACTTTAACCCCTTGGGCAGATCCACCACCTTCATCCCTCCAAAAAGCTCAGCTATCAGAAAGCAGGACTAGAGGGAGAAGGTGCAGGCTCAAGAAAATGTCAGAGAGCAAAACATTGTTCTCCACCTGCCTATCCCAAGTCACCTTCCAATGGCCAAGAAAAAAGGAGCAAGAATCACAGAACAGTTTGGGTTTGAAGGGATAATCTTGAAGATCATCTACTTCCAACTCCCTGCCATAGGCACCTCCCACTAGCCCAGGTTGCTTAAAGCGCCATCCACCCTGGCACTGAACATTTCCAGGGATGGGGTCTCCACAACTTTGCAAAACTGTTTACACAAAAATGGGAGAAATTCTTTCAAGAAGAAACCCAGGCGGTACCACCAGCATGACAATGGCAGACTGTCAGGCATACCCTGATAGCAACATGGGACTTCAGGACCTCACAACTGTGCCAGTGGAACAAGGCTAGTTATACCAGTTGTGCAAATATTTGATCCCTACCTCTAAGGAGACAGAAATATCAGTTTTAAGAATCCTTAAAGAGCCCAGCAGACAGACCATACCTACCTAATCAAATATCCTGTACTTCCTACAGACCTGTATGTGTATTATGTGTGAGAGTGCGTAACAAACAATGAAATGGAGAGAGGAGGAAAACACATATCAACTTTGATGAGACACTCACCTTCTCTGAATGGGTATGACACACCCACACACACCCACACACATACACACCCCCTTTCCTTTTGCTTCTTTAATATTTTAATTTTTATGTGGCAGCCCATACTCTGGGATACCTCTACAGACACCACAAGCATCAGGAAATATGGGTCCACCTGCCTGGCACACCTGTGGGGAGGGAAGGCACTGTGCACAAAATTTTTGTAGAGCCACCCACAAAACCATTTGGTTTACATTTGGTTTAGAAATGTAACCACGCAAGGATGGACATTCAAAATGCTCTTTGGTCTTGCACCAGTGATGGAGGATACGAAGCTTATGGCAATTTATCAGCTGTGTCTGTTCCCAAGGAGTAACCTGAACCTCAATTAAACACACCATTATTTGAGCACTGTATTGGAAAACTATGACTGCCAGTAACCTTTCTTCTTCTGTGTGTACAAATCCAATGCAAATAGCCATCTAGAATGTCCCCACAGATCCATCAGCAGATTTCCACTTTATAAAACCACCTACCCAAACATTAACCTCAGTGGCTGCTCATGGGTTTCCATATGCAAACCCTGAGGGATGGAGACATGGATGACTCAACTTGCAAGAAAGTACGTGCACTAGGTTGAGAGTGTTAGCCACAGGTGGTAGCACAGGCCTTTAGCCATCAGCCACAAATTCGGTGGAAATTTTGAATCTATTGTCTAAAGTCTTCCCGAACTCCTGTGATATGTTGGGCCAGGATGACAGGGATGGTGACAATACCAAAATAAAATATTAGAATAGTTTGGGTTGGAAGGGACCTTTAAAGGCTACCTAGTCCTAACCCCCTGCCATGAGCAGAGACAGTTTCCTCTAGATCAGGGTGCTCAATGCCCCACCCAGTCTGACTTTGAACACTTCCAGGGATGCGGCATCTCCCACCTCTCTGGGCAACCTGTGCCAAAATTTTACCACCTTCATTGTAAAAAACTCCTTTGTTATATCTAACCTAAATCAATCCCCTTTTACGTTACACCTTGTCCTATTCCAACCGGCCTTGCTAAAAAGTTTGTCCCCCTCTTTCTTACAGGCCCCCTGTAGACAGTGGAAGGCTGCCAGAAGGTTTTCCCAGAGCCTTCTCTTCTGCAGGCTGAACAGCCCCAACTCTCTCAGCCTTTCCTCTCAGGAGAGGTGTTTTAGCCCTCTGATCGTCTTTGTGGCGCACTTCTGGACTCACTCCAGCTCTCTTATGTAGGGGCCCCAGAGCTGGACACAGCACTCCAGGTGGGGTCTCACAAGGGCAGAGCAGAGGGGGAGAATTGCCTCCCTCAACCTGCTGGCCATGCTTCTTTTGAAGCAGCCCAGGACAGTTAGCTTTCAGGACTGCAAGCACACATTGCTGGCTCATGTCCAGCTTCTACACCACCAGTACCCTCAAGTCCTTCTCAACAGGGCTGTTCTCAATCCCCAGCCTGTATTGATACAGGGGATTGCCCTGATCCAGATGCAGCACCTTGCACTTGGCCTTGTTGAACCTTATGATGTTCCCACGGGCCCACTTCTTGAGTTTGTAAATAAATCATGGTTTCATATAGTATAAGAAAATAAGACTGTCAGAGATTTCTGGATTTTATGTAATTCTACCAGTGGAGTTACAGTGGACAATCATACCAGTTTGCAGCATTTATTCTCATTGCTGCATACCACAGCCACAACAGAATGTAGAGTTCCTACTGCTCTTCAAGAGTGACCTGAGAAGGCTTAAGAGCCATTTTGCTCACTATACTGATCACTCGGGCAATTTCTCTGCAGAGATACAGAAATGCAGGAGCAACAGAAAAGGCCAAGCAGCTGCATTTGTATCATTGTTCTTCTCCTCCACTGCCCACAGGGGGTCTGAACTGAATACATCACTGCTGGTCTGGCACATCCTCAAGACAGCAGGGCTGACAATCAGTGCAAACACAGAGGAACTAAATTTCTGCAAGAGTCACCAGTGCAAAATTTTCAGGATGGCTCTGGCACCTTGGCTCCAGAGAAGGATGGGGGTTCAGGGATGTCCCTGTACCTTGCTTTTCATGTGACCTTGGTCCAGTGTTAAAGGTGACATCCCTCCTTCTCTGCTTGGCTATAATGCATGTTGGAGATGAGGGCCTGGACTTGAGGCACAGAGATGCTGGTATTTTGGGAGAGCATTGTGGAAGGTGGATATGCAGAGACAGGAAGGGCGGCATGTAGGGATATGACAGAACTCACCACTCCTTGAGGGTTCCTGGCTGAGAGTGATTGGCCCCTTGGGAAGAGATGTAGAGGTTTGACACACTACTTTTACAGGCACTTCCTTCTATGCGTAACGGAGAAACATTTTCTTTCTCACTCCTACCTCAAAAAGAAGTCCAAGAACAGCAAAATCTTTTGCTTACACAAGTGTGCATGTGGAAACCCAGGGCAGATTCGTGCTATGAGGGGTCTTCTCTGGGAGTGGATGATATTGCTGTGCAGCTCAGCCAAGGTTAGGGACATAGCCTGCTTTCAGCACAAGAAGGAGGGACAATCTGGCTGTGAGCCCAGTATAAATCTGGGTTGGTGCTCTTGATTCACCAGTAAATTAATGCCAGACAAACACAAATACTTGTTCTGGGCTTGGAGCCGACTGACCATCCCATCTAACCAGATCATTGCATCTGCACCTAATGATTTCCCCTGCTACATTTTATCGTCTTAGATGTCCTAGAATTTGCACAGCAGGACGCGAATCTCAAATGGGCCCTCCTGGCGTTATGAACAGTCAATCAAGGTCTTCAGCCATAAAAATGTAAACAAAGTAGCTATTTATCATACACATAAACACACTTATGCAGATACACATGCATGGAGAAACAGTGCCTAATGCAAAAATATAGCTCTTTTAAAATAACAGCACTATGTTGTGCTCAGGACTCTTCCTCTGAATATGAATATACATTTTACTTGTTCCTTTTCTCTCCTGTAGAATAAAAGTAGTGTGACACTGGGGACAGAAGTCAGCTAATTCCTCTTTGTCAGAAATTCCTCTTTGGGACAAAAAGCAATTACTACAAAAGTAATTGCAGCAATGCACAAAATCTTCTGAAGCTGTTTTCAAAAGTCTTATGTTTTTCAGGTATAATTTTCATAATTTTCTGCTATATACAGATTACTACTGATTTGAAGACTGGTCTCTAAGTGCGATTTTTACTTATATTTAATATCAATAGCACCTGACTATTTAGCTTTTTTTTGTGCTAGGGAAAGAAGCTATGTTTTCCTGTGTGATAAATGATAATGTTCAGTACTAAAATGGATTTGGATGTGTATTCAAGGATAAGTTATTCAAGTCTGGGGTATTTGCTTGTGTAAATTTTGATGTAAATTTTGCTGTTAAGATATTGCTCTTTCAAGAGGATTGTGTGGCTCATTCCCATACTTCAAAATTGAGTGCATCTCACCATCCCAGCAGTTTAGGGTTAGAATAAAAAGAACATTCTCATCTGACCTGTTTTAAATATATATCTTACATTACATTGAGCTGCATTGCCCTCTTAAGGTGACTATTTTTGCCTCATGTACTATAAAGGAACTGTTTCTTTCTCCTCTGAGGGGAAAAGTAGAAAGGTGTCTCTCCATTATCCCTTTTTGTTTTATTTTAAATTTTCCTTTTTTTTCTTAGCAGTTATTCTGAGATAGCTGTCTAGGGCGTTTTCATAGTCAGCAGACAGAAATGGGAGCTTGGAGAGTCCAATTATCCCCCACAAGGTTGGTCAGAAGAACTGTGCCTTAGATGTGCCTGCACAGGGAGTCAATGGTGTCCACACTTCTGATTTTGGCACAATGAACATGCTCCACTGTGCTTCATCTGCAGGCTGATTGTTACTTCTATATAAAAATTTTGACAAAAGGAAGAGGTGTAGGTTCTGATATTAGGAATATTTTAAAAAGTATATCTGCAGGGCACTACAATGAATTTTTACAATGCCCTCTAGATCAGCATCTTCAGGTAACCTAGTTTAAAAAGTCTGGATGATATTCATGTGTCTTACTAAGTGAGAGTCTACAGTTATGCAAAAATTAAGAATATAGAACATCCTATATGTATCCTCTTTATGTATTCTACATATCCAGAGAATATATTATGGAACACATGGAACTGTGAAGAAATAAAAATAAATGTAAAAGCTTTTAAGGACAAGACTCGGCTCAAGTATGTGGACACTTGGGGTGCCCCTCAGCCCCAGTCCTCAGGGAGCATCCCATGACACACCTGCACGTATCCACAGGGAAATACATCACCTTTAAAGGGTTGTTTCACTTGTGTAAACCAGGTGCTGATGGACCCCACTGCATGGGGGAGTAAGGTCAGGCCAAGGGAGGGGACTGTGCTAGGATTTGGCTTTGGACACCAGAGAAGAGAAAGAACAAAATTGCAAAGGATGACTGGAGCCCTTGCTAGAGCTAAAAAGAAAGAGCTTGCTGAGTTACAAAAGAGGGAAAAGCAAAAAAGAAAAAAGAGCTTCCAGGATTCAAAAAAGGTATAAAAAGATACAAAAAGTAAAATAAACAGTTAGGAGGACATCACAAGGAAAGACAAGAAAGACTCTTGTTTATCAACATAGGTGCAGATACACACACACAAACACACATATAGAGTTAAGAGACAGAGAAACTGTTCAGAGGGATTGCTTATGCCCAAGTCCTGTTTGCACACATTTGAGGGGTCGCTGCTCTCTACTTCTCCAAACTTTTTGAATCCACTGGAGAACTTTTCTGAATGGCCCTTAAAGTAGCTTGTCCGGAAAGGATTTCTCATTAGACACCTTTAATTTGCCACAGCTCTGAGATGGAACACACTGTGACTGACACCCTAAATGGGTTATTAAAAAAATATTAAGGAAATTCAGAAGTACAATTTATGGGAGATTCCTCCCTGTAACGTAACCAAACTATTCAATTTCTTCATGAAAGTTCTGAAGCACATAATCTTCAGCAGCAAAATTGAGGAACTGCCAAGTGCTGAAGAAATATAGGAGACAGGAAGATTAAAATGAGCGGCAGCCCACAGGAAGACAGCTGCTGTAGAGATATCTTCACCACCTGTGGAACCTGCTCCTGAGCTGACAAGCATTAATGCTCATTCCTAGTATTCAGTAATCTCTAAGCTACATGTGTAGTTAAAAATTTACATAGCTGAAAATTTGTCTCAGTTGCACCCAAGCAATGCCCACATCAAAGGATATGGCACAAAAATACCCTCCATTTACACAAGGATAATGCAACATAATAGTTTAAACAAACATTGCAAGATGAACAAGGAGGACGGAGATATAGAGGGATGTATGTGACTTATTCCTCATGTCACCAAGCTTTCACTCTGTCTTGTTGATCCAGCTGTTTCTGCACTGTCCATTCAATATTACCTTTGTCCTTTAAAATTTACAGAGACATACCTACCAACCACCGCAACAAATTAGGAGGAGATTAGAGGGCCCCTTATCTACTCACAGGATCCATTTTCAAATAAGCTGCCCCAGCTTTTCATAATCTAAGTTTATTCAGACACCCAAAAGGGCTCATAAATAAAGGTCATTCTGATAATTTTTCCCATCATGTTTATAGTGTTTTTTCCTTAGGAGAATTGTGCTTTTCTTCCACCCTGGGGACTCTTATGAGATCACAAGCTGGGCATATTGTGGGATTCCCTGTACCACACAAGGAAACTCGTCTGCTCAGGATGGGACCTAACATGTGCCTACAGCTCAGAGAGTGAAAAATCAGTGGCAAAAACATTACATCTCTCCATAAGCAAGAGAAGAAAGGCAGGTACTCTTGAAGACTGAGGGAGGAAGGACCCTCTCCACAACTATGCCCTGTAGTCTGATCTCATCCTCTTGGTTGTGCCTCCAGTTAATGGAAGGGGGCAGGCATGCTCAAAAGGACTTGTTTCCTCCTAAGCCAGCTGGCATGAAGCACTCATGGAGTCTCTTATCCAGGCAACTGGATGTCCACTGTTTACACATCTGTGCATGGACAACACCAGGGAATCATAGAATGATTGGGTCGGAAGGGACCTTCAAATATCATCACCTTTCACTAGATCAGATTGCTCAAACCCCCATACAACCTGGCTTTGAATACTTCTGGGAATGGAGCATCCACAGCTTCTTTAGGTAAACTGTTCCAGTGTATTTTACATACAGGTGACTACATGACCCTCAAAACATACTGAAAAGCTCAGACCTTGATCTCACTTTAGTGAGGCCAAGGGCATTTCAGCTTCAGTATCTCTTGCAAATAGCCATAGCTCACAGACAGTCCATGCAGGGGGACAGAGTCTGGAGTGTCATGCTGTCATTCCTAGGTGCTGTGACAGCCACCAGTCAGCTCCCTATCAGCTTCTTCATCTCTTCTTTGCCCCCAGAATGCATGCACTGGGAACCTCATCTTCTTCCCTGGAGCCTCTTATTTTCAGGTTTACCTTCATCATTTTCTTGCATACCCATGTGATCCCTTCTATTTTTATTTTAAGAGGAATATTTACTTATTAGCCAGGTTCATTTCTGAGGCACTAGTCATTTGTATCAAAGTACGTAAGTCTATATGTGTTTGTCACCCCACTTCTCTGGTAGAGGGCTTTCTGACACAGACTAATGACACTGCAGCTGGCTAGGGCCACGAGTGCCAGCTCTTGCCTCACCAGTGAGACAACATGTTTGAGTATAACTACTGACTCTATGGCAAGGTCAATGAAGGTTTAAAAGAACAAGAGCAATGATGAATACCAATACAGGATAGCTCCCAGCTAGTGTCAGCATCTTCATTCATCCCTTTAAATAGCTTCACCAGGACATGTTTCTTGCACATGCTTTGCAATCACAGCAGCACTGGTAGAAGATGTGCTTCTGAGATGTGTGGAAAGTACCTTGCCAAAAGCATCCCTTGGAGCAAGAGAATTTATTCACCTTATTTTAGGCAGATAAATGTTTTGTTAAATATGGCTGCAGCTGTCACAGGATAATTAATGTATATGTTTTCTAGCCATGACTTATTTGAATAAGTACCTGTATCTGCCCCCAAAATTGCACGTCAGTTACATAGATTGTCACTAAGAGATAAATGAACCCTATCTTCAAATTTGTGATTCATGTGCTACCTCAGAAAACCAAATGCTAAGTTTAATTAGTTTCTGAACTAATTACTTAATTTTATTAGGAAAAAAAAATTCCTTTAAAGCATTCATAGCAAAGCATCTGGGAGACTACTACTTTTCTGAAAGATACTAATAAGCCATGAGCAGAAGATAAAGTCAACAGCAAATCCAGTGCTTGGGCATGCAACCTCCCTCCAGCACAACACTGGAGTGCCATGACCAGTGACGTTTCTCAGATTGATAAATCTGATGTACACTATTAAATAATGACTAAAGAGTAGACACAGTACATTTATTGAATGCTTTTCCTTATTAACCCCAACAGGACCTAAGAGAGGTCAGGACTTAGTGATCCTGAACTTTTACGTAGTCCAAAGGAAAAAGTACACCAGAATCTAGTCTGCATACTGAAACCAGGAATGAGTATCTAAGTATACTGGAAAAGGTAATATTTATCTGTGGGGTTTTTAATTAATTGCAATTTCAATTAGAAAAGGCATACAGAGCTTTCGGAAAACTCCATAAAAGTCTGGCACAACAAACACCTGATGAAAAGCACCAAGATTAGTGTCTACAGAGCCATTGTACTGTCTACTCTTCTATATGGGTCTGAATC
>JAWWEE010000001.1:77813889-77945400 GCA_035221455.1 Xenops minutus | reverse complement strand
GGCCGTATTGACCACCATCAGTGGTCCACCCTGGCCTCCAATCAGGAGAAATGGAGACACACCATCCATAACGCTGCCACTTCCTTTGAGAACACACGCAGAATTAGTCTTGAGGAAAAAAGACAATGCAGGAAGAACTGTGCCTTGCCAAAATGGAGACTTTCCACTATGCCTTTTGCAATTGGACTTGCCTATCTTGCATTGGTCTTTTTAGCCATCAGCTTGCTTGCAGCAAGCGTGGGTAAAGCCCTTCCCAATCTTTGTTCACAAAGCCTAGCCATGATGAATTTCAATTAGAATTTCAGTGCTCTGCAAACTCACTGAATAGAGATCACTGCAGGCTCTTTTTGAGGTGTTGGGCACCTCTGATGAGAGTTACAGATTTTCTCTCTTCTGACCTGATCTTTGGACTGAAATATGAACTGTGTCTCTGTCTGTAGTGGCTTGAGTGCAATCCTCCAAACAGCTTCAAATTCACCTGACTCCTGAAGCTGGGGCTGAGAAGCAACCAGTAAACCTCTGGTTCCCAGGATCCCCTGCTAAGCCTAGAGGAAGTATCTTGCACTCAGGTCTGTGCAGAAGTGATGGATGATGTCTATGCCTGACAGTTTCAGAGACAGACCCTACACCTATGGCTTGCAGAAAAGGAGAAAACATCCTCCACCAATACTGTGAAATAAACTGGCCATAAGACACAAACGTCAACTATGCAATGCTTAAAAGTAAGCTGCCATTTATTCCTAATCCAAACTAGCTCCTGTTGGGCTCCACAAACTTTGCCAGCAGAGATGCACAAAGCCTCAGAGCAAAACTGGGAGCATAATAGTTCTCAGCACTGTATATCTTGCAGTCTGTAGCATACATGAGCAGACAAGAGTCAGTGAATTTGTGTATCCACTGTGAAAGCCTGGTCTCGCTCCTAGCTGGTTTTATTGGGAGCACTTTTTGTTAGGTAATAAACGCTGCTCTAATTAAATACTGTGGCCCCAGTGCTGAGGTGCACCCTGCGTACTCCAGCACTTTTGAGGGGCTGCAAAATTTGGCTGTGCAGTCTCCAGGTAGGTGCTTTTTTGCTGCATAATGCATAGACATACACCTGCACATTTATATCAAATCCCTATTATTTAAATTGGAAAAGTCAAAATCTTGAAAGATCCCTTTCAAGAGCAAGCAGTACAACAAATTAAAGCAGAGGAAAAGAAACAGAATCAACTTGTGTCACACTGTGTGTAAGGAGCCCTGACCCTGTACAGTGCAAGAACTGGGGCATTTTTATCCTATGGGATGTTCAGTTACATGTTGGACTCCATTAGTTGTGAAGAGCCTTTCCTGCTCAGCTCTTTGGACCAGTGGAAATTATATAGGTGGTGACTAACCCAGAGCCACAGGACTTCAGCTGAAGGTGCAGTCCTTGTCTGAAAGATGGGGCATATCATCAAGAAATTACCACCATAACTAAGATGCAAATATCCCTGGCTCCAGCTCCTTCTGCCAGGTTGCTCCTCACTGTCATTTCCATCTGCTCCTTGTGGCCTTTCCTCTCATGTCACAGATATTTTGAGCATTTATTTTGCCCAGATACTGGAGAATTGGAGCATAACAACACGAGAAGCAACACCACTATTTTTCTGCTCAGTAATTCAGTTCCTTGAATCATCAGGATAAATTACGTGGCCTTGAAGAGTGTTCATCCACTTGAGAATTGGATTACAGTCTCATAAAGCAGCACAGTGCTCCTATTATCACCTAAGTAAAGCTGCCATAATTTTAGAACAAACAGGTGGAAGTAGTCAGCCACCAAGTATCCAGACGTGAAGTGAAGAATAATAACCTGACATACAGTTCTTAAGAAATTCCTCACAAGGAGGCAGATTTAATGCCCTGAGAACTATGCTTTTATGCTCACAAAAACATACACTCATCTTTTATATCACTGTCTTATCTAAGGCACTGAGAGCTTAAAGACAGGATCCAGGTGCAACATTTTCTGAATAGGTGATGATGACAAAGCAGCAACTACATTATCTTCTCTCACAAGAGGAAACTCAACAAGTTTCTCAGCATTTATAAGCTAGAAAAGGACCTAGTTTTGTTGCAGCTACCCAAGATTGTACCTGGCTCAATACAAAATCCTGAATGATTAAAAACCTCTCACTGCAGGTTTCTGTAGCTTGTGCTTGAAAAACGAGCTGGTGAAAGGTAAGTTCTTCTACAGTATCAGCTGGACCCTGTTCTGACTCTACAGCTGAGCCACTAAGCAAGTCAGTTTAACTTCTTCCTGTATCAATAAAAGGGGACAGGCTCATTTTTTGCAAAAATCTTTGCACAAGTCCCTCTAGACAGCAGTTTGTAAGTGTGATGTGCTGTCACTATTTTTTGTCCTCTAGGTATGGGGATGAAATTATTCAGCCCAAAGTCACCACAGAGGACCACATATTTGCAAACTAAGAATGGACAAGCCATTTAAAGAGGCTCTTAACCAAAGATGAGGCCCTTCTCTTTTCTGGAAGTGGTCAAACAACTGTTTCACAAGGATCACCAGGAAAGACCTACCTTCAGGACTAGATCACTGTGGTAAAATAGTATCATTTAAGACTTAGTCACCACTGTTCACAAGCTCTTACCTTCAACATCTAAGGTCTTGGGAAGGGCCAGGCTTCCCTCACAAGGACTACTTTGGCCAGTACACAAGCACAAAGAGGACACCTCTGCCACTCCTGCCTCCCTGCTGCCCTCTCCCCACTCCCAGTCCTTTGCTCCTGCTGCTTGCCTTGTGTGTGTGACAGATTCTCTGTGAGCCACTTTTTCTCACATAATTGCAGAAAGCTACCTCAGAAAAAACTTCAACCTGTGTAGTTTCCTGCTATTGGAGTCAATTGAAGCAGTTCACCCAGGAGTTTGAATAAAAGCAGTCTGTACAAGGTGGTAGGGAATAGAGGGAGAGCAGCAGGCACAGAGGGGAGCAGGGAAGGGGCTAAAGTTTTCCCCATCATCTTCATAAAGCAATGGAGAGCCATGAAATTGGCCCCTCTGCCTGCAGAGAAGGGTGCAAGCCAGCAAATACAGATGGCCAAGCAAAGAATGAAGCTTTCTGCTGTACACAAGAAGTCAGTGTCACTCCTGCAAGCAACATCATTGGGATCAGTACCAGCAAGAGGTGTCCACTGTGGGTGCTCACACTTCAAATGGATGTTAAACACAGGTTTCCAAACACAGTTAGAGGAGCAAATTACTGAGAAACCCCTGATGTTGAATCTGTTTGGCTTAAGAAGGAGCTATGTTGGGTTAATCTGATGTTAGGTGTATCTTCATGATGAAATCAGTGCTAATAGAAAATTCTTTAATCCAGTGAACAAATGCATAGCAAGCACAGCCTCTGGGCAGGGAACTACATTAATTGAGATTCAAAATAAGGTGCACAGACATGGTCGATTCCCCAGTACTCAAAGTGTTTAAATCAAGGCTGGATGCCTTTTTAAAGGCCATGTCATAGCTTAACAAAAAATTATAGGCTTGATACAGCAATCTCTTGATGCAGTTTTATGATGTGTAATACACAGCCCCTTCTTTGCCTTTAAAACTTTCAAAGGACCAAAATCAACAACAAAAGATGGGTCCTATTGTTGCACTGATGTTTCCCCTGTAGTGCACTGGGCTCCTACAAACCAAGCTGCACTTGCTCCAGCGTGCACCCAATTCTGCTCCTAGCAGGGTGAGGAGCAGAAAAAGTATGCATACTTTTGCATACTTAAAAAAGTATGCAATATGTTGGTAAATTTAAGGAGCTGCCTGGACAGCTGTGCATGCTGGTGCCACTGCTGAGATGGGAAACACAAGCACATCTGGAGCCAAACCTGTCTGCCCCAGTCTCAGCAGGCATCTCATGCTCCTGTAGCAGTACCCTGCTCCTCTAACTTCCTGACATTCTCACCTCCTGTTGGTTTTGCTTCTCTCACTTCGGGCCTTTTTGGTTTTCAGCAGTGGAAGAAATCCCTGCTCCGAGTCTGAACTGCTGAGGTTTGCCCTGTGACTCTGTGTGTATGTGAGACATGGGTGTTGGAAAACATCAAATATGGAAAAGGCCAGTGCTGCCAAAGCATGAACAGTAGGCGATGGAAACCATGCCACATATTTCACAAGATGCACACCATGCACATCACCATCAGGAACAAGCCTCTCTCTTTCCCAGCATACACAAACACATCCCATACTCCAGCCAGGATGGTGACTGTCCTTCAGTGCTTTGCAGTCCTCTCAAGTCTCTCCAGTTGGCATATGTGAGGTTTGATTCTACTTTCAGTGTTAAGGCAGTATTTGAGGTGTTGGAGCAAACAAAGATGATTGGCAGGTTGAGATATTCTCTAAGGTGTAAGTGATGTACTCGTACAAGTTACTGGCCAGCAGTCTCTGACTGCCAAAGGGGACATGGTGCAGATCAACAGCCTTGGAAGGCAGGTGTGAGACACTAATAATAAACCCCATTCCACACACACTTTCTTCTCCCTGCAGAAAAGGGAGGGACAGCAGAAGGCACTCCCCAGTCTAGAGGCCACCCTGCCCTCCACATCCATCCCAACTAAACCCAAGTGACAGGCGTTTTTTTCCACATCTCTAGTCATACTTCCCTTACTTATTCCCATTCTGTTTTAGTACCTGAAGTGCTCAGCTTACCCTTGCTGCTTTTAACAGGGCCATTAGAAGCTCCAGCAGCAAGATGCTTTTTCTAAATCATGTTTGCTTCTGTTGCTTAACAGAGGAGGCTGTGGAAACAGTGTGGGATATTATAACATCCAGTGATCACTCAGATAAATCACTATTTCTTTCCAAGATCCCCCTCCCCAAATTAAGGCTCCCAAAAGGTGCAGGGGTGAACACATTTTCCTTCATGCTGGAGAAAGGTGAGTGCACAGTCAACTTCCAGGGTTAATACCACACTCCTAGCAAGCAAACCTCATACTAAACCCTGTTTGTTCATAAGCATATTTAGCCAGCAAGGCAGTAACTTGTTAAGGCAGACAGCTACCTGTGAGTCATAGCTCAGGAGACAAAGGTGGTATCTGAGAGGACCAGCAAAAGCAGGCTGGTGTGCTCTGTGAATACATGGACTTGGAAGGTTTCTCTCTTTTTTTCTCTTTGTCCAGCTCCAGCAGGAGTGGACAGACAAAAGTCACAGGATACTAACAGGACTTAGGAGCATCAGCAAGCAGGGCTCAGTGCAACTGCTTGCTTTAGAAACTAGAGTGACTGGCCTCGATTTCCATGGCTAATTCTAGGGAAGGGATCAGTGCTTTACTGAGCATTAAAGCAAGAAGAGCAATTAAAAAGCAAACTTAGGAACAATGATATCAGGATCAGGTTATATTTAGTTTTCCCCAAGGAGAAATAGTGATATAACCAGAATTATTACTCACTGTTTTGCAGAGGAACTGTTCTTTCAGAGCCTGAGAGGTGGTAGTTGCTTTCTCAAGTGCTGAATTCACTCCCACTCATGTCAGCAGCTTGGCTCACAGATGATTTAAGTCTTTTAACCCAAATTACATTTTTCTCCCCTCATGAGTGTTCTTGCCAGGGAACCTTCCTGAAAAGCACAACAAGAACTGTATTGCTCAGGTTTACAACACATTGAGAAAACTTGAAGTAGGAGCAACAAGGCAGCTGCTTCCCATCAAACATTGCAGTAAGGACCTGCCTGCTGAGAAGACCTGACTTTCTGAGCTCCTTGGGGACGATGGGGACTTCAAAAGCCTTTTTCTGGGACTGAAATAATAATTCTTCAGTCATTAGTCTTAGTGTACGGTCTTTGTATGTGTTTCATTAAAAGAAGATACTGAAGAACAATGTCGTTTTACAAAGAACTGAAAAAAAAATATCAAAAAGATAAAGCTTTAATTTAAACAGAAGTCCTTAATTTTAGCACAAAGCTACTATTCCTCTAAGCTAGCAGGACAGTGCTATGAAGTTATCACTTCTGTATGATCATATGTAATGTGTCTATATTGCACACCACTGAGCCAAAACTCTTGCTTTTCTTTAATCTCACTGCTGTCTGGAATTAACTCTTTATTTTCAGGCTGTGCCAGCCCTCACCATGTGGCTTGAAATCTTCATGTTCTTTGAGATCAGAGGATACTTGACAAGAAAAACCTGCCTCACATCCACACATCAAAAGCAATGGATGATATAGAACATTGGCAAAACTTAGCTAGAGAGGTTGGGTGACTGTTGGGAATGTAACCCAATGTTGGAGCTAGCATACCTTGCAGACAGGCCTGGAGGGAAAGATGTGATGCCCTAGGCATCTCCGTTTCCAGTGGAGAAATGATTTGGCTGCCACAAAGATATCCATATGTTGATCCAGTCCAAGTAAAGGAAATACTAGGCACCTCTCTCCTCTTATGATATGGCTAGCCTATGCATTTTTAAGCAGAGGCAGCTATTACAGCACAACCACTTTTTTTAGATGTGGGAAAGGAGGGAAAGTTAGGTAAGTTATAACTTTCCCAAGGGGAAGGAAAGGTAAGCTGGGCTCTCTCAGTGTTAAAAATGCCAATGGCCAGAAGGTGTCCTGTCCCCTTAGCTCCAGAGTGTTCTGTGTAGGGAAACACTCTCTAGACATCCCACTGAAGCTGGACAGTGCTCATCCTAAGAGCCTAAAGCAGCCTGCTCCTCTGGTAGGGGTGGCTGCTGTAGTGTGTATTTGGGATATCCATTGAATTGGAGATGGTCCTGGTAGGCAGGACTGCTGGACCCCAGTGAAGAGAGCAGCACCTGGTCTAAGCACCGGCTCCCTTCTGCGTCTGTTCTTTTTGTTTGAGTTTTCCGTCAGGGTGGTGCCCCAGGCTGCAGGTGACCACGCTGCTCTGTGAGTGGCTCAGATGCCTTTGTCTCAGCAGCCACAGGACAAGGTGAATGGCCTGGTGGGGCGGGGTGGGGGGTGAGAAGAAGCTTATTCTGTCAATTTTAATCAGCAATTGAAAGGCTGTCAGACTCTAATCCCAGTTTAGGCAGACTGATTCCCACCTTTAATAAGAGGTGCTGAGGAAGAGCTTCTTAAACTGTCTCTCAACTATGTCTGGCGGTGAGCTTTTTTGGCCCACTGCACTGCAAAGTCAGATGTTAAGGGTGATTTATGCTAATGTATTGGAAATTGCATTGAGAAAGCCTGGAATCGATGGCTGGATGGCTAACACAGAAAGCTGAGGGGTTAAGAAACTACCCCCATTAAGGTGTGAAGTTCCTCCTTCTTCCTGTCAACGTAAATACCTTCTCTTTCATCACAACAACAACAATGTGTTCATTTAAACTCTGTGAGTGTGGCCAGGAGAGAAGCCTTTGCACAATTAGGCACTGCTCGGAGACAGTTTATGTGCTTTAGTGCCTCTGTCGTTAGTAGCTGCTTCCCAGCTGAGACACAGGATCTGCCTGTCTCTTAATATGGATACAGCAATTAGATGCTGAGAGCTCTGCTCTGCCAGGTCCCCACCTTAATGTGCAATGTAGGTATAGCTACAGCTATGTTTCTGGCATTTGCAGTGAAAACACCAGGTTAAATTTTATGCATCTTATTTCCATCAAGGCTCTCTGGTAATGGATAATATTTGCTCAGGTGAGAGTACCTGTTATTCCTCCAAAGTGACCTGGGTCACTTTTGGTTGGGCCACTTTTGAAATAATATTTTTTTTTTTTAAATCTCTGTCAGGTGAACTGGTAGAAGAAATAGGAAGAAAAAGCTGTGGTATAAAAAGTACATCATGATACTTACCTCAGTCACAGGAAACAGGGGAATTTTCTAGGGTTTGGTCTCTCAGGATTAAGCTGGCTGCACATCAATGGGGTGCAGGCACAAGCTTGACTTCCAGGAGTGGGACTGGGGAGGAGGAAAGCCTGTGATGCCATTTCATTGGGGGAAAATCTGTGGGTGAAATCCCAAGAGCATGGCAGGAGCCAGCAGCAGAATGTTGCAGGGGTAGGCAGGGGATCAGGGAGCGGGGACCTGTGGTCACCTCACCACAGGCAACAGCATCACCTCCCCAGACAGCCCATGTGTGTCCCTAGAAGATACTTCATAAGCTCATTTTCTCCTGGCATATTATCTTCCTCTGTGATTGACGGGTCTGTTTATCAAAAGCATAGACTGTTTACTAAATTCTTCCCAGCTCACTGCAAACAGCTTTACCTGATGTCTCAGCCTTTCACCCACTGGCTGCATGTGATTTTTCCATTTCCAGCTTCTACTCTACCCACCCACCCTCCCAGGATATAAGAGCTTGTTGTCATTTTTGCATTTAAGCAAGCTTTTGCTAAGAAGAGGTATCTGAGGCATGCATATACTGTTCTTTAATCCTTTACCTCCCACACACCCCTCATTTCTTAAACCAAGCTGTTAATAAGAATACAGATTACTGTAGCCAGAATTTATAGCAAGAATTTGCAGTAGCCAAATATAAATTTAAAAAAGTGGCAGCAGCTCTGCTCATAAACATTTCTACAGTATATATTTTCCACAGTTTACCTATCACAGCTTACACAGCCATAGATACAGTTTTAAATAAGCAGGGCTATTTTTAAGAATTTCCTGTATTACAACCATCAGAGACAACATTTCATATCTCAGTGTCATTAAGTCTGCAGTAACTGTGAGGTCCCAATGTGATTATCATATGTAAATGGCAAAAAAAAAAAAAAAAAAAAGAAGAAAATAGGCAAATTGCTCCATGAGTCCTTTTCTTCTTTGTCAAGGAGACAAGTTTGAATTGGGTTTGAGAGACACAGTTTGGTTGCCCTTTACTGCCTGGGGAGCGGGGATGCAGAGCCCTCCAGCTGTTCACTGGGGGCAGGGGGTGGGATGACAGGGAGCAGTGAGCTGCCTGAGAAGCAGACAGACACATACAAAAATGGGAACAGTCTTGTGTTGACACACAGGTGTAGGCAATGAGCACTGCAGGCAGCGTGAGCCCATGTCAGGTTGGTAGTAAGGCAACTGAACTGGTGCTCAATTGCTTTATAAACCCACAGTCATCTCTTTGCCCCTTCAGCTCTTCTTCAGGTACCTTTTACTCCTCTTTTTCCTCACCCTTTTCCTTCTCAAACTCATAGTGGCACAAGTCCCATCAGTGGTGTTCGAACTGGTGCCCAGGACGCTCCCAGGGCTCTGTGGACCCAAATCACCCTGCTGGGAGGGACATCCAGAGACAGCTGCAGAGGCTCAGGGTTTAATAGGAGGGAAAGCACTCTGTGACCTCCACTCATCTGTCAGAAGGTGCCATTACCTCCCTCACAGTACTCTTAGTAAGCAAGGCTGCAGCACAGCAGGAAACTACAGCCAGTAGCAGCCTCAGGACATGGAGGTGCTCTGCACACCCAGCTGTCCTCTTGTGCCAAAATCTCATCCAGGATCACTTCAGCTCAGCCTTTTCCCCTCAGCCCAATGGTAAGTGGGGGCCACAGACCGATGTGCGCTGTCCCCAAGAGCTACTGCACAGCTCGGCTGGGTGGGACCACACTGCAGTTTCCTTTTATTTTCATGTAAAATAGCACAGAAAGTATCTTTCCACAATATTTTACCAGAGCTACATTTCCAAGGGTAAATTTTGGAGTCAATAGTTTACATATGTGTTACCTAAGTACCTACCTGCTTCTTCTCCTGCCTTTGACCAAACCTCATATTGACTGCTAGTTTTGTGCTGCTCTTGGATCTCTGCACTGCTCAGCCTAAGGGGCGTGTCCCTGCCTTCTCTTGTATGAAGTTTTACCAATGTTTTGTAGTAATTTTTCTTTGAAAATTTTTTACAGTTAGCACCCAGCATAAAAACTTAAAATTAGGCCCATTTTAAAGGTGTAGTTTAGCTTAAGTGTATTAGTCTCAACTGAGTACAATACCATTTTTTCAAAAAGCAGTAATCCATCACCAAAGAGGTTTCTCCATTAGTAGCACTTATGCTACTCGTGCAAATTTAATACAAAATTGTCCATGAGTAAAATGGCCATTACATCTCTCAATTAAATTGACATACACAGGTTATACAGATCTCACATCATCTTTGTGCCCTCACTCACTGCTTGCTACAAACCTCTGTAACACAGAGCCCATGGTTTTCCCTGCAAGGAACAACTGGAAAGGACAACCCAACACCCCCTGACTTCTACACCATGTGGCATTCAGCACATGTGCTCCTGTTCATATTGGGAAAGCCACGACCAATGCAAGTGACAGCAAATGAAAGTAAAAACTTATTAGTCATGTTTCTTAGAGATGATGAGTTTTATATTGCTGCAGTCTCACACTTCATAGCTAAAAAAGCACGAAGTGTGACAGCACATTCATTTTTTCAGTCATCATACGACAATGCTTGTAAAGGCAGGAAAGATAAAGCACGCTATGTTCTTCAGTTCACTGGTGGGAGTGCAGATCACAATGTTTAGACAGTCCGCAACACTCAAAATCGACAGCCTGCCAATGGCTTTCAGCCACACCTCCAGTCTCTCTAGTCAGAGGGCAGGGTGATGGGTCTCAGCAAGAGAGGTCCTGTGTCTCAAACAGGGCAGAGACAGCAGAGTGAGTCCTGGGCAGCAGAGGAGCAAATGGAGAGCATGCCTAACAAGACAAGAGCAGCTGTGCTGAGGGACTTGGGACCACATACACTTTTAAGCTTTTCTGCTTTATCACTTGCTCTAAGGAATTCTGAACTGAAATCCAGAAGTCCTGCTATGCTCTAGTCAAACTCATTTTTTTGCTGGTCAGAGAGATGCCTGGCAGCTGAAGGAAGCTGACTTTGCTCTCTCTTTCCTTATCAAATTCTTTCATGGAGTTGTGACCCAGACTCCTCGATCACGGATGATCGTTTTAATATGTGCTAAGCTGTAGCTGCAGTAACTTCAGTGAAGAATGGAAATCTTTGCCCTCAAATGCTGTCCTGGGCAGAACATGTAGGTGCTCATTCTAATGATCATACATTTGTGGTTCTTTTTCCCCAAGTTATTCAGTGTTCCCACAAAGTTGTTTTTCAAGGCCTCAGGTAAACATCTCTGTTGTTTTCCAGCCTACTGCTGCCAGACCCTGCCACTTCAGACTGGGCAAATCTATGGCTATTTTCAATCAAGAATACAGCTGGCTACATCTACACGAGTGGTCTAAAGCAGGCCAGGTCCAAGTTGAGGTGTTGTTGACTGGTTAATACGTTCCCCAGAAATGCTTTAACCTGGCCTTCTCTCAAACACTGTCGGGGGATAGTTTAGGGGCTGGCATGGTACAGAGAAGGCTCCTAGCAAGTTGTGCAGGCAAACTTAGCCTGGTTTTGGAGGAGGGAACAGTGTCTGGCCATGTGGTCTGCCTCCCACAGTCCTGAAGTGCAAACTATGGAACAGGCACTAATTGTTGAACCTCTGCCCACCCATCCTTCTCTTGTGCCACCATCTCACATCCTGCTGTGACAGTGCTTCAGCACACCGAGCTGGGACCTTCCTTTACAAAACTATACATGCCAATGATTCAATGGTTGTGGCAATTCCCGCTCACACTATGAATTCCGACATCTACCAGGATTTTGCAGGATCATTTCAATGTGTTCCCACAAAACAGCTGCTGAGGAACTGAATCATCACCATGATGACACTTCAGTGTAGCGTGTTGGAGAGTCTGCAATGCCATTCATGTGAGGCACTTTCAAGATCTGGCCACAGAGTAAGATCTATGAGTTGCAGTGAGTAGATAACTGCTGTACAGATGAAAACAGTAATAGCCCATTGCTGTATCTCGAACATCATAAACTACCACTTAGACAAAATGCTTTCATCAGATGAACTACATACATCAAGTTCTCAGCCCTGAGTTTCAAGCTCAAATAAGTAGTGAAGGGAGAGCAAGTTCTCCCTCACCTTGTCAGAAATCATAAACAGAAAATCCAACCATGTTCACTTACTATTATTTCAGTAGTGGGCTAGAAAACTGAACAGGTAGGCCAGGCATCACCACATGCAGGGCGCTGGCACAAGGGAAGGCCTTTTTAGCTCATGGGTGATGTATATTCAACAATAGCACTGCTTCTGTGTGCTTGTGTTGACCACTAATGACATGAATGGCAGGACATCCTAGGTTTTAACTTGCCATTCTATTGCTGTTCCCTGCTAAGTTCTCCTTCAAAGAGCTTTTTTTGTCTTCAGACTTCTGATTCTTAAAAAACATGATACTTACTATTTCTTAAGACAGGCCGTATAAATTACAGTATCTAAAGAATTCAACTTTCTGTAGTTTTCCCAGAAACCTCCTTGATATTCATTGCTTGCTTGGCAGATAGCATGAATTTGAATGCTGATTTATAGGATGGAGCTTAAAACCATGTGATATACCAAGCCAGTTGGAGAACAGGGCACAAGGTCTCATTTCCAGTTTTATTGAAAGGAAAAATTAAATGCTCTGTTTTATTATAGCACTTCTGATAAGAGCTGTGTTATGCTAAATAACAGCTTCTGTATTAACCCAAGAATAGGTTTGGAAGGTCCTGAACTTAATGTGACTTCCAATTCTAACAAAACAGAAACTGATGTAAGTGATGTAGATTTAAAAAATAAAACAAACCACATCTTATCATCCTGTCCTCACCCTCACCACCTTTTCTATTTCCCACAAATTCCTCCAAATCGCCCAACTTTCCCCCCACATAGTCCTTCTCCCAAGCACCCTGTCAGCAGAGTCATTAGATGATGGACCTCCCCAAGCAGGAGATGCAGTGCCATTGCATTGGACCTGCCTGGCCAAGACTAGCTCCTAATCTTACTCAATACCAGTGATGGATTCATGACTTCCTTCAAAACCATTATTTAGTGGGTGGCTTAGGTTTAGCCAGCAATGGGTTACAGAGCTATAGATGCATTTTCTGTGCCTCAGTGGGGACCCAAAGATGGTGACTGCAACAGATGGCTCTATGTAGTAAATCTGCACCTAGGGTAAAGTATGCAAACATAAGACAAAATTAT
The DNA here is from genome assembly GCA_035221455.1 of Xenops minutus. Lineage (NCBI taxonomy): Eukaryota > Metazoa > Chordata > Aves > Passeriformes > Furnariidae > Xenops > Xenops minutus. The sequence goes on along the minus strand of JAWWEE010000001.1, from coordinate 77,932,428 downwards.
TCAGACCTTAATGTTTGGTAGGGGAGGGGGAACCAAGCCTCTTCATGTTCAAGATGATCCTCATGGAAAAGACTGATAATGTATTCCCTGCCATTTTTGAGGTCTGTCTCATGTTAAATTGATCCATCTGCAGGCCTGGATCTTGTGCTTGCTAGTGCTTAAGGCACATCCTTGGAAATGGAGTGAGATCTTCAAAACAATGCTGAAGTGCAAGAACTGCATATCAAATACTGACCTTAAAATAGCAGCTCAAGTGTAAGAAAACATGTCTCTTTGTGCCAGACAAATGTTTTTAACTTTAAAGCAAACCAAGTTTTAAAGCAAGATCTATGTGGCAAAAAGAAAGTGAGATCAAACCAAAAAAACCCCATTCTTCATGGTGATGAGTTGAAGAAGGGCAATCCAAACAAATCCACAGACCTCAGCCAACTACTCTCCCTGGGAAACACAGGTACCCAATCTTCATCTTTATTGAGATGTGCATCTCCTTCACAGTCTCTCAGCTCAGCTGCAATCAGAGCAGAGAAGGCTGGTTAGCTGCTATTCATCCTGCTCCCCCACCTCTTCCCTCAGCTAGACAGATGGGCATGCCCAGCTCTTAGGAAGAAAGATCAGGAGGCTCAAAGCAACTTGGGCCAGAAGTATTTACAAGCTACATTTGTATATTTTAATCTCACTTCCACCTCCCATCACATATGCAAAGAAGAGAGCTGCAGGACATCCAGACCCACATGCACAAGGTTGCACAAGGTTGTACAAGGTTGGCTGTCACCTGCACAGCTGGCACCCAATTGGCAGCAGCTGCAATAGGAGGGATGTGCCCAGGTTTGCAGCAGTTCTTCTGGCCCTCCCCCTGCTCTTCCACTCCACAAAAGCTAGATGCACTTCCCCCGCTGTCCTCAAAATAGGTCAACGACCATAGTCAACCTTTTCTTTTGCTTGCAGCAGGGCTGAAACACAGCAAGAGGAAATTAAAGGCAGTAGTCTTGTCTAAAATGCTTTTGAAGGCAGTCCCTGGTTTGTGCTACACCTCAGCCTGTGCCTGGGCACTATATAGGAGGGTGCTGAATGGCACAGGCACAGCAGGCAGGATGTCAGCAAAGATGTGCCATGGGCTGAACCACAGCCCTGCTCTCAGCAGCAGAGGTGCACTGCTCACAGCCTAGTGGGTAGAGCCCACGTTGCTCATTATACAGGCTCTTCTAGATCCTCAAGGAAAAAACCACTAACTCAAACCTTAGGGTTTGTCTGCAAGGCAGTATATTTGGGTTGAGTTTTCCTATAACCTTTTGTTGCTGTGGCTATGATGACACCCAGATGTCTTTATCTGTGCCAGGTTAGTTTGTCTGGCATGAGATATTGTGGCCATGAGCCACTCAAACTGCTGTAACTATTCCCGAGGAATGACAACCCACCTGCAATGCCCCACCACATGCAATGTCCCATCACATGCAATGTTCCACCTCCCACCAGCCCACTGCGTGGCAAAGGGAGGGTTAATGGCTGAGTGTCTCCTCTTTCTACACAACTGCAAAACATTAGTGTTACCCAAACAGAAAAGGTAAACTCTGGGAGTTTGCCAAAGACTTAATTAATAAGTTAAATTTCTTTCACTCCTCACAGAGATCCCAGCGTTGTCAGAAGTGTATCTAGGATTTCTTTTTGTTTATTGGAATTCATTTACTTCTTCCCCCAGATGACAACTGCAGCTTGGTTAAAGCAGTCAGTCTTACACTAATTTATTTGTTCTGTGAGTATCTTTCAGCTACCCATAGAAGTTATCAAATTAAAAATTGACAGTTTCTGTAATGGTGTAACCTTTTCAATCTGACAAACTTCAAAGTGTGGCCCACTGGATCCAAAAGGAAAGCTGCCAAGGGCAGCTCCTCACGCTGAAGCATCAATGTAAATGTTCCAACAGGTAAATAGTTACTAACAGAGCTTGGGAAAATATCTTGCAAGTTGAGTGAGAGGAAAATGTGTCGTGTAGAGCGAATCAGAAAGGAAATAGCATTTTAGTGATATATCCTAGGGAAAAAACAGAGCTCAGGTATCTATCTAATCAAACCACAATGCTGAAAGTGTCCTTATTCACCAGTTATCTCTGGCAAACTTAGACTTCAGTAACACTCAGAGCCATCATGGCACGGTCAATACAAATGTACCTTTGGAGACTAGCAGGGCTTGTGCTTGTTGCGATCTCACTGGCAGATGCTGCTGAAAAGATAGCCACAGTCTTCCCCCTCCCCCTCTTCCCCGGTGTCAGGCACTTGAGCATCCAGAGAGGGAATGGGGAGCAGCTTGAGCCCCTTCTCCTGGATTCTGAACATTTGCCATCTACACGATGGCCACACAACCACTATATCCAGTGGGCAAGAGGCTGTGGGTCAGAGTATACAGGCAGGGTAGAGCAAACCTGGCCTCTTCCCTGTTAGAGTAGTTCAAGCATAACATAAAAATACACCCCAGTGACCTTGTGCTGTTTCACCTGACATACATGAGCAATCCTACACAGTGCCAGGGTTTACATGGGGGCAGGATTAGCACTGGGTTTCAGCCAGCAGAGATGCAGTAAAATAATGCAGGGAAGGATGGGGACTAACTAAAGAAGTGTGTTAGGTTTTAGACTTTGGGCTGTTTGCTGTCACCAGCTTTAGTGTGGATTTGCTGGAAGGGTCTGTGATTTTGTTTCTCTTTGGAAAGTCTTTGGAAGTGCCATGTAGGATTCCTGCAACTCCCAGGAACACATGAATTCTTAAAACTTACTGACATATAATTTGCTAATGGTTTTCACACTAATGATGCAGATTTAAAATAACAGCTGACAAATCCTTGTCCACAGGAACAGTTACAGCTCTCGCAAGCTGGCAGGGCACAGAGACCAAGTCTGAGGGAGGAATTCATGCAAAAATTCCTACTTCCCATATAACTGTAGCAATTATGTGGTTAATGCACATGGCTCCTTGGGATTTATCTCACATCTATGATAAGTAGGAAGAAAGAGATGATGTCTCTCTTGCCACTTCAAAGTCCCTGATAAATTTCTCAGGGACTAAAGATTTTCTTCTGGTCTCCTGGCTTGTCAGTTACCACAGAGTTTCAATAGTATTTGCTCCATGGGTTGCTCTCTGCATCAACAGAGAGCAGCTTTGACCCCTTTGGTTTTATTTTTTTAATCAGAGTTTTAACCATTTTACTAATATTTAAGAGGCAAGTTGAAAGCTCCATGACCATGCCCTCTAATTACACTACTCCTTATAACGGTGGAGGTCTTCACAGTTTTAAGTATTTGAACAAAGATTTTTGGGAGTTGTAACAATTTTTGCTAGAAAAGGGAGGGCACTGAGAAGAGAGAATCAGCAGACAGCTTACTGGTTAATTACAGCCTAGCAAATATCATTCCTGGTCCCTGAGGTTACTCTGTTTTGATTACTGCACCTCAAGCCCATATTGCTGGCTCTACAGACCTCTCTGAAGACATTTTTCCAGTGGAGTTAGGATGCCAATTATTGGTGTCACCGGGCCTCCAGCTATTCCTGCTGTGTACCTGGCTTTTTGTCTTCAGTACTGAGTACAATTAGCTTTTGTTCACTGCAAACACTTTCTTCATGAAGAGTCTGATTTTGCCTGCCTTCTACACGTCTGACCTGAAGTAATGCAAGTCCTCTTGGCTTCCTTCCTCTCCGTCACTGGAAGTTCATCCCCAAAAGTGGGTCCATACCTCTTTCATTTCCTCTGCTGGACCTGTTTCACTGTGATGAACTGTCAAGTCAAACCAGAGAGTGGGGGGCTTGCAAGGAAGGTCCACGGTCATTTCATGCATGTGAATGATACATAGCTGAAAGAAGTTTTGAGCATGCAGGGAAGAACATGGGAAAATGTCCCTGCAGCACACTTTTCTTTCCAGTAATGAAGATGCATGGAGGTAGATGTTGTCTGATGTGGTCTGGGAGGTTTTAATTTTACTTTACTTTTAGGTTTTATTTTCATTCTGAGTTTTTTGTCACATACTGCGGTGTACTTCAAAAAAACCTCCAAGGAATTCCCTTGATGGATGGTGCACAGGCACAACCTGTATGATTTTTTTTTCATGCTTCATTCTTTACCCATCTCCACACCGAGACCTCCCCACTGGGGTTTCAGGCAGGTTGCCTTGCTCCCTGCTAATTAACAGTTTTGAATTGTCTCCACTGAGGAGGAAAGTCCAACATATTGTTGCAGACCTTAAAGCATCTGTCAGCTTGAAGTTCCATACTGGGGGTTTGGTAAGAGCCAAGCAATGCTCTAGATGCAGAAAGCAACCAGAACTCAAAATTCACTTTGGGTATAAGGACCCCCTTTGACCCTTCAACCCAACTCCAGAGTCACCTCATACCAGTGGATAGGCAGCATTTAAGAGAGAAATGCTTGCTTTAAGAGAGAGTGTATCAATATTCACCACATATTTTACAGCCTTGACATGGGAGTGCATCTTCTTATACTGTTGTATTATTTATAGGCTAGGCCAAACACCGGGATATTGAAGTAAGGCTATAAGATACTTTCAGTGTCAGAAACAGCTCATAAATAAGAAGTTAAGACTTACGTTTTAAGAAGAAACATTAAAGTTCTTGTCCTTGAGCCTTACAGGAAAAAGCTGAAGAATACTGCCACAATACTGCCTAAAGTTATTAACCCGAGTCTTCTACAGCTCACCTCTGTTGTAACCCAACTTGATCCTGTGACTGTCCAGCTGGAAGAGGGGAACCAGATGCCTGCCTCCTCTGCAGCAGAAAGGGTAAAGCAAGAGGGAGGGTTTCACTCAAAAAGTCACCTAACTCCTCTGCAATGGCTCCTTCCTCCAGCCATCTGCTCACCTCCATTTCCTACCATTCTCCAGTAACTGCAAGGAGAAGCATGTCCATCTAACTTTCATCTGCTACTTTCTTCCTCCTAATCTGTGATTTCTGGAGGACAGGTTTGTAAAAACAGCTTTTGCTCATGATGAAGGCTGACTTCCTTCCAACAGATGAGGAACTGGAGCTATTAACTATAAAATGGCTTTAATATACTTGAGCACCAAGCCCTGATCATCTGCACGCTCCTAAAGAAAACAAACCAGAGACAAAGACCAGGCTGTAGCAAGGTATCCTGGTTGATCCCAGTTTTTATAGCTTTTAGAATGGGTACCTTCTCACTTATGTCTCCCTAATGCAGACATTCAGAGAACTAAATGAGTCTGAATTCTTGCATGCTATTGAAATATGAATCATTATAATTATATCTTCTGTCACCTGTTAAGATGGTTTGATTTTTAAGCTTCCAAACCAAAACACAATTAAAGATATTTTTGCAGTAGTAAAAGTGCCTCCCCCTTCTTGATAATCTCTGCATGTAGCTCAGCCTTGCTTCCTACTGCGTGTAAATAATAACATGGCTATCAATGCATTTTTGCTGCAATTTCTAAGTGCAGTTGGAGCAAATGAAATCAGGAAAGGAAGTTTATAGCACTTCACATTTTTCCATATAGGGTTTCCTGCTGTGTTATACACAGTGTTCATCACATTCTCCATACCTTATTTGCTGTGAGATATCTGAAATTCTTTGTCTTATCTGATCTATGATTTAAGATTCTGACCTTTTCAGCTTTCTGTAATTTCACTGCCAGCTCACTCAATATGCCTTTGTTTATAGCCTTACAGCAGGGAGACCAAGAGAAGATGGGAGTTGCTTATGCACTGGAAAGAGGGAAATTTCCATTTGTGAAAATCTGCGCATGAAAGAGAGAAAGATATAATTACAAAAGTTTTTGAAGAATCTGAGAATATAGATGAGAAAAGGGATTAAGCACTCTTCAAAAAAGACTTTTTCTAAAAGACACAAATAAACAAACAAACAAAAAAAAGCAATACCTTTCTGTTAATGGCAACCTGTGTGAATAGCAATTTCAACACTAATAAAAACTGATGTTTCAGCTCCACAGCGAGAGCAGCAGAATGGCAGAACACATTTCAACACTTTCATCAGAATGGATTGGAAGGCAAATGAAGCCTTTATATCTGCTGCTGGGATGTTATATCAGCTTGCCTCTAGTTCTGCTCCCCCGCTGCATAGGCAGGTTGCAGAAGGAGCTCTGGGGATGCTAATCTGTGCAAGAGAATAACTGCTAAATTATTCAGAGTACTAAAGACAAGGGCTGAGTGTGAATAGCCAAAGACCCTGATGACATGGAGTGATGGCAATAAAATGACAGATGAAATTCAGTGTAGATAAATTTAAAGTGTGGCATCTGTGAGTGAAAAACCCAGTCTTGACTTGCCATACACTGTGCTGAGTTCTGAGTTGACTACTGCTACATGGAATTGAGATCATCCCATTAGAATAGATAATTTTATGGATATGTAATATTTTTGCTCAGAACTAGTCAGAAAAATCCATAAATGAATTCTAGGTAATATTATGAAAAAACAGTAAACAACATGGAAAACACCAATCATGTTCACCATGGTGTGCTTGTGTATTAAGTACTGTGGGCAGCCCTGGTCATCCCATCTCCAAAAAATATGTAATACAATGAGAAATGTTGCAGGGAAGCTCAGCCAGGATAATCAAAGACATGGATGCTTACTAAAGAGTCTTACATTTTTGTGCCTGGTACAAAATTTTTGTGCCCAGTCCAGATTATAGAGAATCACAAAATCAGGGGTTGCATGAAGATTGGAGGGGACTTGTTGTTCAGTATCTCTTCAAATGTAACAACTAGGTGTGTTTCAATAAACCTAGAAGGTGTCCTACAATCAAAAAGAGGTAATTTTCTGTTTCTGTAACTTCTATCATATTTGAACTAAATGGTAGTAGAAGTTAATATTCAGGTTCAAGGATCAATTGAGTAAATTCGAAGAAAAAAAGAGTCTACAAAAAGCCCTGTTAATTTTCGAGATGCGAAATTTTCTAGGAGACAGCTGATCATATATATATGATATATATATATATATATCATATATATATCTATACACACACACACACACACACACACACGTGTGTGTGTGTGAGTCTGTGTGTATGCTTTCCTGTACATGTACAAATATACACATATATTTACAAGAAACCACTTGGGCTGCTATCAGAGAGTGGATGCAGGCATTCTTGGTCCTAATTGAATTCTTCCAAAAACTGGTTTTAATGTAAATCTTTATAGTTTTGTTCATAGGATGATGTCGGTAGAGGGAGATGAGCCAGGGAGATTTCTCAGTTACAGAGGTCACTGTAAGCTTTGGTTCATCCAGTGGGCATGGTATCGAAGCAGATAAATTAGAGCCTACAGATATAATTAATCTGCTTTAGATTTCTATAGTTTACATCCCTTTGTAGTACACAGAAATAAACAGGCAGATTACTATGTCTAGGTTTAGGTAGGTGTTTCAGGAAATGTATCAGCCTCTACTAGAGCCTACATTTCCCAAGCCTGGGACAATTATGACTCAACAAGAGTGTGTATTTTGCCCAGGAGTACCAGAAATACTTATTTCCCACATATTAATTTCTTCAGATACTTATTGTATTTTGTGATTTATGTAGATAAGTTTAGATGTATCATAAGCAATGTTGACTGATAAATCTTGCCTCGTGTTTATAAATAAAGAAACGTGTTTAAAACTAAATCTGGCAAAGACCAGACTGTCTCAGATCCAGAAGTTTAAATTCAGCTTATATTCTGCTGAGCTAGCTGCCCAGGGATCCAAATAGAAGATGAAATATCATATGATTGTTTGTCTAAACATTGTGTAAACTGCAATTCATTTATTTGCCTTTTAATTCTCACAAACACAAAGTTGAATAAACTTAGAGTTGTGCAATTTAGATGGTTGGTGTGGAGTCCAAAACTCAAAGTCTCAATCACCACATCACTATAACCGGGATGGCTGTAGCTCCCGTTTAGCCCATCTGCTACTGTCTTCTTTGCATGGAGAGCAGGATGCTTGAAGGGGATAAGGGTATCCCTATGTCCCCGTAGTATTGAGCTGGGATCCAGAAGCTGAGAGGAACTTCCAGGTCATGGATAGCCACAGAAACTAAGTGCTTGTATTAGCATATCAGAAGTCAAAGAAGTCCTGACATGAAAAGAACCCTCAAAACAAAGGCAGCTGCTTAGCTGGGCTCTCTCTGACTAGGAATCCAAAGCACATGGGCCTTGCATGAAGGAATCAATCCAAAGGGTACACAAGTGGCCTGCAGTAGTATTTTGACAGACATTGTGTGGTTGCATACGTGGGCATGCAGACACAAGTATACACACACGAACCTCACCACTCCTTGGGACTATACCTGGAGCTGTGCAGAATTAAAGTCTACCAGAACATTCGTGCTGTCTTGGCAGTGTTTATTTTACTGAAGTTCAACAAGACCAAGTGCAGGGTTGTACACTAGGACTGGGGCAATATCAAATACAGATACAGACAAAGAATGGATGACAGCAGCCCTCAAGAGAAGGACTTGGGGGTGCAAGTGGATAAGAAGCTCAACATGAGCCAGCAGTATGCGAAGAAAGCCAACCATATCCTGTGCTGCATCAAAAGCAGTGTGGCCAACATGTCATGAGAGGGGATTCTGCCCCTCTACTCTGCTCTGGTGAGACTCCCTCCAGAGCGCTGCATCCAGCTCTGGGGTCCCCAACATAAGAAGGATGTGGACCTGCTGGGGTGGGTCCACAGGAGGGCACAGCTAAGCACATTTTTCAGAGGATGTTCACAACCATGCTTGCCTTTTGCCATGGGTCTCTGTTTGGGTCTCTGATGTTCACATGCCTCCTCACCTATTTCCCATTTTTTGCTACCTCACTCATTACAGTGACTTTGATCATCACCTTCATACAGAGGGTCCCCAGATCTGCTCTCTGTCCTTAATTCTCCCCCTCTGGTCTTTGTTGCATCTTCATATGTATCTAAACCTATCCACTTGGAAGCCTTACTTCCATTTCAAGCACAACCTTTTGAAAGTGAAGGGCTGCCCCCTCATTCTTTGGAACAGCTGAGGCTCTACCTTTCTTGAAAGTATATTTCGGTATTGTTTCCCCCTGTTTATGAAAAGAGAGGGGAAAGACATTTCTGGGATGAGATTCTTCTTACATAATCGTAAACATCTCTAAAGCAGACCAGATGCTTTCGCCCTGAAAGTTTGTTTGCCTCCATTACCTATAAGGAGGTTCCCAGGGGTTGTCTGAGGACATTGGCTGCCAGCTGACCTCTACTTAAGTGAAAGGAGTCTTATTCAATATGTGTCACAGTGAAATGGTGAGCTGCTTACCCAGTGGACCAAATCCCACAGTAGCTTCCTTGTCTGAGTAGGGCAGGCCTTATTTATTCTCACCATTATGCATTTTCATCACTCTGGGCTTTAACAGGATAGTAAGATTAATAAGTCATTGACTTATGCCGTATTATCTAATCTCACTTGTTCACATTCAGAATTTTAGGTGCATGCTCACAAATTTCTAGAAAATGCTGAAAGGTGTCACACCTTGGATAGCTTCTGTAATAGGAAGTGAAAAAGAAATAAATGTGAATGAAATCTTAAAAATCAAAGCCTTTTTCCAGTTGTATGTAATAGAGTCCAGCAATTCTGAGTCTTGCTCTTGCTTTTAACTGTGGCATGAACTGCACATAACAGTAAATACTCTGATGTATTTCTTCAAACATAACCTTATATGTGAGAAAAAATTATCTGTCTTTTGGTGGCAAAATCAATTTCTCCTTTGGCCATATAGTAATATTTATCAGCAATACAGACATTTATTTCATTTACCATCTTCTGCTCCTACTTCATAACTGCTTTCAATAGAGTGCAAGGCCCAGAAATGCAGCAACATTCATTTCCTTCTCCATAATTCACACTGCCCTGCAGCACATTTAATTTTGGGCTCAGAACTGGTGAAGATGACAGACTCTCAGCTTGCAGGCTGAGTGATGCCCCCAAATGCTATAAACACTGTGAGATCTCTTTGGGTTCCTGACCATAGGTCTTGAGGAGAGACAGTGTTGTTTGGAGGTCTGCAGGTACCTGAGACATCTGCAAAGGGTTTACATATATGGCAAAGCATCTATTCTGAGACCTGTACCCTTCTGGAGCAGCAGCTGAACATCAGATGGGCAACTTCAGAGCACCATAAACAGCACTGGAAGATTCTGTTTAGCAGCCTGAATGGCTCCCCAGGAGCATGAGCTCCCCATGCCATCTTGCCTTCACTGTCAGGATACAGCCTTCAGGGCCACTCAGCCATCAGCTTCTGGGGGTTCGGTTTCAAACAATAGTGTGAGTTTATGGGGGCTGACATCTGCCTCCCAGAAACTAAGCTAGTTTTGCATCAGGAACCTGCATAACCTCCCAGCATCTTTGTAGTCCTGTGTTGCCTGAACCTTTTTGCAGAGGTCATAAACTCTCTACTTTACCGTGAATTCTAAAGCTCTCTGTTCAGCCAGGCTAGTGGTCTACCCTGCTGGCTCATCTTTCAGTGATGGGGGCAGCCTCCTTCTGTGCCTTTAAGATTTCCCTCTTGAAGAAAGTCCAGCCTTTCTGGAGTCCTTTGCCCTTCAGGACTGTTTCCCAAGGAATTCTGTCAACCAGGTTCCTAAACAGCCCGAAGTCTGCCCTCCAGAAATCCAAGGTAACAGTTCTGTTGACTCCACACCTTACTTCTCCAAGAATCAAAAACTTGTATCTAATTTCCTGACCACTGTGCCCAAAGCAGCCTCCAACCATCACATCACCCACCAGTCCTTCTCTGTTCACAAGCAGCAGGTGCAGAGACGCCCCATTTGTGTCGCTCACCAGCTATGTCAGGAGTTATCTTCCACACATCCCAGGCACTTCCTGGACTGCATCCTCTCCACTGCATTGTCCTTCCAGGAGATATTTCAAGTGCCCCATAAGAGCAAAGGCTAGCAATTGTGAGACATCCTCCAGCTGGTTAGAGAATATTTCACCTGCCTCTTCAACCTGGTTGTCTGGTCTCCCACCAAGATATCGGCATTTCTGGCCTTTCCCACAATTCCTACCCATAAACACTCGACCTTTTAATCACCACTGTCAAACCCTAGAGAGTCAAAACACTCTCTAACATACAGGGCTACCCCATAGCCTTCATTGTAGGTAAACTTCAAGAGCAAAATATCAGTACAGATGAATTCAGTGTTGAAGTGAATGAAGCTAGAAGAATTTAAAAATCTGATACTGATATGAAAATAGATACTAAAGAAGTTCTGATTACTGAAAGCGTGAACAGCCCTCACATATAATGGTGCTTTTTAGACAGTAGCTGTTTGAGTCTAAGCTTCTGTGAAGAACAATTAAGGAAACAGCTAACCAGAAATTTGAAAGCTTCCTTTCTTCTGCTACCTTCATCAAATGCAGTCTTTTTTTTTGTCCCAAGAGTAATTTTTCATGCAGACTATGTATCTTCTTTTACCATTAACATAGCTTTCCACAGCACTTAGTAGAGGTCAGTCAAATTGGATCAAAAAGGGGTGGGTCATACTTATTACATCGAAATTTGCCATAGAATGGTCTTCTCTTTTAACCAGACTCATCTCCAGGGAGGAGGCATGTCTGCAAGGCTTATTGTTGGGAAAATTGAGGAATGTGTAGAAGTTTTGGTTTGATAAAATAGTCACAGAACAGGGGCCTGGACTACTGTTGGAAGGAGCAGACCTAACAAAGAGCCTCAGTTACTCCTGTAAAAGAGAAGTCAGTGTTTCCTCCTTACTCAAGTCTGTCCGTGCTCCTCCATGCCCTCATTCCTGTTCCAGTTGACTGTATTCAAGCACTTATATGAAAAGTATGACTGAATAGAAATCAGGTCCTCCCAAGGTCCACATGCCCTCAGAAGATATAAGGACACACGTAGGAGACTAAGAATACAGCAACAGACTGCAGCTTCTCATCTTTCCCCACAGGAGCTCATGAGATTATCCTGACAGTTTGAACTGGTTCTCACTCCTGCTGGAGCAGAAGTCCAATTATTTCACTACCACTATTTGCATACTCCAGTCTTAATTCAAGTACAGAAATTCTGACACTGAGGACACTTGGTGACTTTTCAAGTCCTGATTCTCCTGTTTTAATTCAATCTGAGATAAAGCCCAGCAAAGTCAATTGAAAGGAAAAGATTTGGTATTGGGCCCCAACATAATTAAATACTAAGTTATATCAACATGTTTTTCTCCATGTACATTTTGTTAAAAAAACACTGTGGATTTTTACTAATACAGAACCCTTTTTAGTAATTTTTATAGCTATGTAGATAAGACAAAATCTTTAGTGTTTCAAAAACACAAACAATGTTTATTTGTTGCTCATAATTAATTAATGGACCCAACAATATTTAACAAAACATCTTCATTTTTAACAGATCTCTTAATGAGCATAATTTTACATAAAACCACCAACAAATAAATAAATTAAAACAATTGCTTTTGGCATCACAATGGTTAAACACATTAAATAATTCATTTGATTGTGCTTTACATCAATGAAAATCCCTAGGTCTACAAACTATCTCATAAATAGGAATGAAAGTAGATATGGTTAGTCACAATACAATCTCTTAGTAGCAGAGTTCACGAACATTATTGCACATAAACAGAAGGAAAATTCCTAGAGAATAAAGTAATTTACAGTCTATTAATTTACCCTTTCATCTTAAATATGGAAACTGATGGGAACTCTTTATTTTTTCCTTCACTTCCAACATTTATTTGAAATCACAGGGATAGCGATATGGCCAAGAAGAAGGCCAAGGACATTGTAGCCTATGAAACCCATTTTCCTCCATAAAATACAGACAAAGAAACTATAACAAGAACCAAACTGAAAGAAGTTTGCAAATTTGGTACCATTTCTAAGTGCGCTTTTGCCACATGTAAGGAGGATACAGCAATCTGCTCTAGCAGAATGTTATTATTGTGATCGTTCATCTTGTACATTTTAGTCTCCACCCATCTTGAAAGAAGACAGTCCTTATCCAAGACAAATCCCCAATAATTCCACATGTACTAGGAGAACAGCAACAGAGGCCCAAAAAAATTTAAAATGTCAATACTGATAACTGACACAAGAGTGCAGGTGGCAAACAAGAACCCTCTAGGCCAGAAGGAAACACATGCTAATGAGAAGACCAACTTAAGAAACCTCTTGGTTTAGTAGCAGATGTCAAATCTGAAACATCTCCAGATGCAAAGGTGTTGTGATCCACCATTTGGTTGAATGGATGTGGTACAGCTATGAAGTCTGGCTTTGGATCTGACTTACATAACTTTTTTGTTCTGTACTTCTGTTTTTAGTGAACAAGTAACTGCTGCATGTTGGGTAGAATCCTCAGCAAGGCTATCACAGCCTCACTATTAACAGAATTGCAGTGAAGAATATCCAGCATCAGAAATGGTGTTTTTTCTTTCTCCATGATTGTATTGGGTCTGGCTGAGATAGGCTTCATTTTCCCACAACAGCCCTCACAGTGCTGTGCTTTCTATTAAAATCTAGAAAGGCGCTGATAACACACCAGTGTTTTGGCTACTGCTGAGCAGTGTTTGCAAAACATCAGCACTGTTTCTCAACATTCTCTCCCTCATCAGATCTTGGAGGGGACAAGATCTTCAGAGTGGACAAAACTAGGCTATCTGACCAAGATTAACCAAAGGGATATTCCATACCATGTGATGTCAGCTCAGATATAAAAGCTAGGAAATGGGGGCATTAATTATTTACAATGTTTGTGTTCTGAAGCAACCACTATGTATGCTGAAGCCCCGCTCCCCAGGAAGTGTCTGAACATCTCTTGCTGATGGAAAGTAGAATTTTTTTATTTTTTGCTTGTGTGTGCAGAAGCTTTTGCTTTTGCTTTAGTAAACTGCCCTACCTCAACCTATGCATTATTTTCCATCTTACTCTTTCTCCCCTGTCCAGCTGGGAAGGGGGGAGTGATAGAGCAGCTTAGTGGGCACTTGGCATCCGGCCAAGGTCAACCCACCACAATGGTGAAAAAGGTTTTTATTGGACAAATTTTAATTCCTTAATAATGTGCCATAAGGCCATAAGCTGAATTCTTGGACTAGGCATGGAACTATCAGAAACAAGTTATAATGACACAGCATGTTTCTCTGTCCACTCCAAGCTTCCAGTGAATTATAACTGGAAAAGGCAGCCTATGCTAGGAACGTGATGGGAGAGATTAGCAAGTACATCTCCATTACAAAATAATGAGATTTGCTTCAGCACCACAGTAGCAGAAGCCAAACTGCCTTGTTTAAGCAACAAAATAATGCCAGGAAGATGGACAGAAATCCTATAGCATTGTTGCTCATGACGGTTTAGAAAGAAAGATGCTGCAGTCTGATCTTATACAAGTCAATGTAATTACAGTGAAGTCTGTGCTGTCAGGGCAATAAAAACCTGCAATAACAGAGTTATGAAGCAGGGCCTTTATTCTGCTTTTGCATTACATTATTTCAAGCACAGCACACCAGAGGAAAAAAGTTGCAAACGTGTATTAGAAGTCAGCCTGAAAGTATTTCCAAACTGCTGTATTTGTCATGTGCCAGGAAATTCAGCTAAGAGAAACAGAATTGTTGATACAGTGAGTTTGCAGGATCTTCTTTCTGCTGGAGCTGGGGAAGAAGACGCCAGGTCCTCCAGTCCCAGGGGCTCTGGGCAAGATCTTAGCTACTTGCTGCCCCCTCCTCCCCGAAAAAAACAAAACCAACAAAAGCAACAAACCTATTCCTGCACAACCAGGGCTGCTACACAGACTCCAGAGGGGAAAAAAAAATCCAACAAAGCAGCTTCAATTTTAACTAAATCCCAAGAGTTAAGCTAGATACCACAGCACATTCATAGCTCTTCAGGACCCTAATTTTGTCTCCTGGGAAATGACTGATGAAATTGTTAGGCATCCTATGAAGATATTGCCAAACTATTAAAGCTAATGTGAACCACCTAAAGACTGCTTCGATTTTCCTCATTAGGCTTTGTTTTGTATAGGGAAGAAGGAATAGTCTTAAGAACAGTTGGTGTGCTTAGACAGCTGAAACTGATACTTACAGTTACTGGTGAGGCTCCAGGGATGCATTTCTGAGCACTGTCTCCTCTCCCCTGAAAAGATAACACTGCATTTTCTAAATGAAAAGTGAGGGCCCCATTGCTGTGAGCAGCATAGAGAGGTGGTGTGCTGGGGAAAGAACCAGGTATGTGAGGAAGGGGCCACTTTTTTTTTGCACTTAGGAGGAAGAGAAAGGGATGCCTTACAAAAAAACGAGAACAAAACCAAAAACTTAAAAAAACCCAAACAAACAAAAAACACACAAAAAAAAAAAAAAAAAGGAAAAAAAGAAGGGTTGGAACTGATTTTACTTCCTCACTTACCTTCCTCCTTAATGTGAATTTGGCCTTGCATCTCTCTTCCCATATGGTTGGCTTCTCTCCTGCCCTTTAGAGTCTCCCCAGCATCCTTATCTCCCTGTCCTCATGGAAACAAGAAGTGCACCTGCAAATCCTGGAGATAAGAGTATCATGTGCCAAAAGCATCCTTCCCCTCTCTTGCTATGTAGTCTGCAGAAAGATGCAGCAATGAGCGTGGGAATAGAGAGATGCAACAGCTCCTGTCATCCCTTTGTCACTGCCCAGAAAGCTCCTTTTCTCTGCAGCTCCAGGGCCAGCCCAGCCTAAAGCCCTGGTGCCAGCAGGTAGTATGTCAGATCACTTTAAATTACCTGCACTGAGCTAAAGGTGCTAAGGTCAGGCTTAGTTCTTCATGGCCTTGCTGTCCTGTACTCAGGACACCCAGAGTGAGCTTCAGTCCTTGACTGTAAAGATTTCAATTTAAATCTCTGAAGGTAGGTGTCCATATGTGAGCAAGGTGTCTGAGCACCTCTTCCAGGCGAAAGGGATCCAAGCAGTACTGCTGGGAGTCTAGAGAGCTCCTCACTCTTCTCTAAGGCAGACATCCTATGCTCAGACGGGAGAATAATAATCTCCAGACCTGCATTTTCCCTTCTGAATGCAGAGGTTGGAAAAGATGCACATGATCCCCAAGTGGAACAGGTGTTAGGGATCAAAACCCACTGCTAACTCAGTCCAAAAGTAGCCCATTGACAATCAGATGTAAAGCAGTGTATTGCTCATGAACTACAATGATAATGAGGCATCATTCCTGTTGCCCTCTTCACTTCTCCATGCTATTATGATATTTCATGTTTAATGTATTATTGTATGCATTAATTCTCAATGGGATCATTAGATTGCATTTTTGATATCCTGCACAGATAAGCAGCAAGAGCATTTTTGGAGGAAAAGAAGATACAGCGTGCACAAAAAAACACAACTTCAAAATGAAGGGACAAATTTTTAAATTCAGGCTCTTTTTTTTTTTTCTGTAACACATTATTTTTTTAACCAACCAGATAGAAACCTTGAAATTTGAAAACAAATGAGAAATGTGCATCCACATCAGGTACTCCAGTACTTCTAATTAGCAAATCTGTAAGGTAAAAGCCATTCATGCATGCAATAATATACTTTCAGCATCTTGATTTAGCAGCCACGTTGAGGCACTTAGAGAAATTTCCTCCTAATGCTTTACAGTTATGCTAGAAGAAGAGGAAAAAGAACTCTCTCAGAAGATCTATGCTACACAAGACCCTCTTTTTAAAATTTCACTATTACAAATGGAACAACATAAAATCTTGGAATAAACAGATGCAGTTTAGCCACAAGAATGTAACACGTGGAGGAAGAACCCATTGAATATTTTTCTAGACAAGGAAGAAAAACAGATACAGATCTCTCATCATGAAAACAGTAAATTTACAAAGAATCTTCATCCAGAGTAATAAATATCAAGACTTTCCACATATCCATTATGTATCCTATAAAAATGAAAGCTGATTTTTTTTTTAGCCACTACTGTAGTTAGAAAGAAAACCAATTTAAGTTGTATTCACTAGGCATCAATGTACTTTAACAGACAATATCATAAACCTGCCTACCTTCACAGACAATATATCTCCAGGCTTTTACAGCAAATCTGGAAAATGTCACACTGATATTTAAGCTTTTCCTGCTCACTCTTTCCTCTTCTCTGTGGTTTGCTTGACCCTTTTTGTGAATGCGAAGGCAGATTTCATTGCCTCCAGCCAGATAATCTCCATGATGTGTGCCCAGCTGCCACATGGACCTCATTTCTCAAGGCTTTGCCTTTGCCACACACACTTGGAAATATGGCTGGTACCTGGCTGGGTTCAGTACTCTCAGCATGTGTAGAGAAATAAGCTAACCCCTCCACCACTTCACAATAAATCATCTCTGATTGCTGACCAATGGAACAAGCAATGCCCCAATCCCACACTCCCTAGGTCTTTTTTAATGACCTCAACAGATTCTTCCCTTAATCAAAACACAGCCTGTAGAAGTTTGAAGAGCAATGTATGCTCCTTCCTCCATTTCATTCGCTAGAAAATTATGCACTACAGTTGCAATGAACAGTACAAAATAAACCAGCTCTCATGTCACAAAGGAGCCAAGCCAGGTATTTTTTCCCAATTATTCAGTCGTGTCTGCACATGTTTTAATAGCTCAGGTTGTATAGGGTACATCTGTTAATGCAAACTGTATAGCTCTCTCTCTTCAACCAATCCTCATAGCATAGGGCTTTGAAGGAAGTCTTTTTGGACACAGATCTTATTCTACTGCCATTTAGTAACATTAATCAATACCTATCGAGAAAACAATACATTCTCACCGGCAGAAACCAAGAAAAACTGAGACAAGGAGTGACAGTTGTCAGATGAGGTCTCATTTACCAAAGCGGTAGGTCTTGGGCTAATTCCCAGATAACCAAGTTGCACAAACCCTCCGCTCCTCTCACTGGTTAGTCAAGATGGAGGAGCATCACCATCTTGCAACCTGACTGTTATAATCTTCAGTAACAGCTGCTTCTGCTGCCTCTTCCCTTGGCCACTGGTGAGCTCTCTGCTCCCGCAGCAGTCGCCGCTCCTCTCGCCGCTTTAGCCGGTTCTTCTGATGCTCCTCTTGCTTGGAGTACTGGAAGCGCTGCAGGAACAGGTCCTTCGCGTATTCGTACAGCTGCATGTCCAAGAAATTCAGCTCCTCTATCCGTTGCCGCACATCCTCACCGATGTCCACGTTGGAGGCCCGCGTAACATTGAACTGGGTGAACGGGGAAATGAATTTCAGGTTGAATGTCCTCTCAAAGAGATACTGTGTTTTCCTCTGAAATTCTGTCAGGCCAAAGAAGGCCATATTTTTCAGATTGTTCTTGGCGCTTTGGAGAAGAATCATATTTCTTTCACTCTCATTCATAAAAGTCAGGTTGTAGCACCCCACCAGGCTGAGGTCTGCCAGCATGCGCACCTGGCGGTTGTTGGCCAAGTTGTAGTTACAATCCATGAATTCCTGTAAGCTGACTCCAGACCAGTCATCTCCTTCATAACAGGTAGGCAGCTCATCTGGTGTTGGGCTTCTTCCATCGCACATATGAAGAGAAGTTTTCCATGTCGCGCCCCTCTGGACATGCTTCCACTCACTCAAGTACCTTGACACTGGGTCCCTCAGCATCGTGATGTAATAGAAATTCCTGAAATATATAATGAAACACAGTTTTGAGATTTCAGTGGATTTCACTATTTATTCTCCAATAAAAACATTACCTGACACTGGCACCACCCCCTTCACTTTTTCCAGTGTAATGTAGGCACTGTGAGTGACTACTTCTGAGACAGCAAAAGCTTCATAAATACCATGAATAAAACACAAGGTAAACTGGGAGAAAAAGAAAGGAAATAAGCAGCTGTCAGAGAAACAGAATTATTTTGACCTATCAACTGTTCAGCAATAGTTACTTTATGTAGAAACCAAATAACTGAAGTGTAGTCCCCTCTACTTTGAAGTGTTAACCCTCAGCAACAGTGAGAAAAGGACTGATATAATCTTGCTCCTTCTCTTCTGGACTGAGTCACATGTGTCATGAGATGCACAAGATGATTATCCATGCAGCACTTGGTTAAAATGTAAGAAAAGAATGAGTAATTTCATGTAGATGGTGCAAGTGCTAAAAATAATACCATGTGGAAGACTGGCATGAGCTGCCTACTTAAGAAAAACTGTATTATTAAGTGGGTTGGAGTGGAGATAATAAGAGATCCAAAATCCATTCATATGGCTCAATTTTACACAAGTGCTTGATTGAAATTAGTTATAATTGTGTAGTACAAAAGTAAAGATTATCATTAGTCAACCTCACCTGTCAAGACTACAAAAGAGACACCAAGATACATTGATTTGAAACAGAGCAAATAACTACAGAACTCACATTGTCAGTTCATCTTTTAGCTATGAAATTCAGTTTGTACGTTTATTTATGGCAAGCTGGAAGGGACTGCAATCAAATATGCATCAAGGAGGCTTTCACTGAGTTTTTTTTACTGAGAAATGTTTTACTCAATAATAACTCACCTGAATTATAAGGTGATATCATAAACACAAAGCAAACCAAAATACTTATGATTTCTGTCAGCTAAAATAACCAGAAGAAGACTCATGACTAAAATTAACACACGGTCTGGTACAAAAATAGGCTCATGAGTTTGCATGACTCATCTGACTGCAAATAATACATTAATGAATCATGGGCCCTAAGATTTCTTAAGAAAAGTCTGATTTCAGTACTCTTTCTTGAACCTAGAGAAGGATGAAGGAAGTGAGCTGGCTGAAGACAAGTTAGGGTCTGTGAACAAACCAACATTTTGGGAGAGCAATGTCATACAAGACCTAACTCCAATTAGATGAAAATTCTCAAAATTTGTAATAATCTCCAATACAATTATTCTGCTTTTCCAGGTAACACCCACTTTCTGCCACTAAAGATTCACCATCTCCATAAACCTTAGGTTTGCCATAAAAGTATATAATTCCCCACATATTCCTAAAAATGCAGATGTATTTCCCAGTGCAGACAAAGCAAAAGGAAACAGGTCTGAATGCTTTGTCCTCACTCATTCTGAGTTCTCCACCTACACAATTTTCTGGAATAAGGTTATGAGTCTAACCTATGGACTATGTTCTGCTGCAGAATCATTTCCTGAGCTGCTAGCTAATGGAAACAGCTGTTTCAATAATTATTTCACAGAAGAAGCTTTACAGGTGGAAGAATTTAAACTAGGGAATGCTGTGGATGTATTTTCATTATCACTTGCGTTGGAAACCATGATTTGTGTTAGCATCAGATGATCCTCTGAAGGATATTTCCAAAATCATTTGGAACTTGGGCTTTCTGACTGCTGCTCACACCTGACCAAACCACTCTTCAGCTGTTGTGATCCCCTTCCTTTACTTACACAGCCCACATCAGCAGTGAACTCAAGGATCACACAACCATTCATAGACAGATATTTCTAAAATCCCTCTTCTCCTCCTGCAGAACAGGAAACACCAGAAATCCTCCTGTGTGCTCCTCAGGATAGTTCCACTATGAAAAGCACTGTCTTTGGGCACTTCAGGCACAGCTTTCCCTTCTCAGATGGGATGCTCATCTCATCTTGGCTCTACACTGTATGTATGAGAGCACATTAAGAATTGTTTTCCAACTAACAGGACAAAAAGAAGACACATTTCACTAGTGTTGTGCAGATAAAATAGCCCAACTCTCAAACACATATCAACTTGGAGTGTAAGATGCTGTGGTTGAAAGATCCAGAAGGCACTGATAGGGTTGTGACCAAAACGGATTGAAGATTCAAGGCAGCAGAAATAAAAAAGAATGGACAAAGATTCAGAGGCAGTTGCCAACATTTACATCAACAGAGACACGGCATTGGCTTAGTCTTTGTATTGTTGCCCTTCCTCTCTTCAGATAATTTTGGATGTTAATATGTGGTAACAGATGGGTTTTAAAGTTGCTCTTGACAGTTATTTGTATCTCTAATAATAGTTGTCTTTCCTCACCCATCTTCAGCAGTTCCAGTCAGGCATGACTCAGAGCAACAACAATTAACAAAAATACCTCCTTTGCATCAATCATTTCCATTTCATCCCTGGATATGTAAATATGTTTGATGTGCAATAAACAGGTCTGTGAAGCAAATGCAGGGAAATGAGAACAGCCCATCTTTGTATAACATCCGCAGCTTCCCTTTTGCAGACTGGAAGAGAAACTTCTGTCAGTGTGCTGCTGCTCCTCCTTGTGACTACCTGACCTCTGCATCAGTTTTCATTGTCTTAATTTGCCTCTGGTTTCTGCAGCTTTCATAGAGATGCCTTCTTGTGCTATCCACTGAATGGTTTGTTCATCTGGCAGACAACTTTTCACAGCAGCTTGACACGCATTTGTTTTCTGAAGGACTAATAACTTATGCCATATTCACAGTTTACAACCTTCTGCTTGTGACTCTGTCACCCTTTTAACCAACCTGAGGTTGGAAGACCTTAAGATTTCTTCCACCTAATCCTGGGCCCTGTCCAGCTGACGCTATTACATGCTACATAGAGGACTGGGGGGATGCTGCACCGCAGTTATGTACTAGGTTTTCTTTCAGGAAAAAGGGTATCATATATCTAGAATAATGATAAAGGAAAAATACAAAGGTCGTGCACATTTGTTTCAGTTGGAAAACTATAAAAATTATCTTAGGAAAATGTTTGCAAATGTTGAAATTCATGGATTAAATATAGAAGCATTTTAGAGCTCTCAGTGCCTCATACACAAGTGTTCAATCACAGTAAGAATGGCTGAGGAGTCAGCTTATAATAAAAACAAGAAGCAGTTCATAAAAATATGAAACTGGGTATGGTCTTCAGTCTATCTTTTCTTCACTGCTCAATAACATAGCATAAAGTTAGCTAAATAGTGAATATGCTTGAGCCACTCTGAGTACAGATGTGCACTTGTTCTGTTCGGTGTAAATGACCCCCTTGCATCACACATGGGGATGCTTACTGTGGCTATGTTAAACTCCATATCTACCCACTGTGGGAAATACTGAAAGAAATATTAAGTAGTCACTTCTGTTACTCTGTTTGACAAATCAAACTCATCATAGACTTATTGGCTTCATTTCAATGGACTCCTCATCAGTTACTCAAACTATGGTCACAGACAGCCTCAGTGCTTAAAGGCTATCCAAGAAGAACATGCTGGCATGTCAGTGAAAAGACATTTTACAGAAAATATTACAAATTAGTTAAAAAGCATGCAAATTAATTTATATATGTATATATCTCTCAATAGATATACTCAATATCTACATCAGCAAGTGTGTGTGTATGTGTGTGTGTAAAAATTTACATTGAAATCTGGCCATAAGTTACAGTTGTCAGTGACAGAAAATTTATACTGAATGCAGAAGTGTGTGTTTGCCAATGTATCTTGTGACTGTCTGTATAAACACATAGACAGTTCACATTACATTTCAAGCACCAGCCCAATAGTCAGTGTTAGCTCCAACTGAAAGGAAACTTTATACAACCTCCCCAGGTTAAGCAATCTCCTTTTGAGCACAATGTATTGAAATTAATGGATTATTGAAGTCGCCACTATGGGATAGTGGATTTTTTGGACAGCTGCTAAGCATTGTGATGGTCAGGGCAAGGGCCCAATGATTCATGCAAGTGTCCAAACAAGCACCAGTGTAAAGTGTGGGCTGCACACTACTCTTTACACGAGAATTATAAAGCACTTGGTAATTCCTAAGACTCTAGTCCTACTCGCATGAAATCCAACCTCTTCATTAGCATTAGGCAAAGAAAACCTTTAATTAATAGAACAGATAAAACGAGCTTCTAGTTATAACCTAAGAACACGTATTTCTTCCACATTACAAGGTATTTTAATATAAATACCCTAATCTTACATTAATCCTTCAATAGTATTGCTATGGTTTAGAAATTAATTTCAGAGGAGCAGAGACTGCTATTAACAGAGGTGATCCCAAGCCAGGGCATTCTGCCTCTTCTATCACCATGGAACAGATGTCCCAGCTGAGGGAGATTTACTAAATACCTGAAGGATCACCACACATTGAGAACAAAAACATCCTGTGGGGCCTTCTGAGGAAGAAGGATGAATGACAACTTCATAAAAGGAGAACAGCATGCTCATAGCAGATGATGCAGAGACGGAGGAATATTTGAGGTGGAGGAAAAGAGTCACCAGAGGATATTTCGGAAAACATCAACAGACAGAAGGAAGAAAAACCAAAATGACTGAAAAATCCAGGTGCATCATAAAATGATTCACATTCTGGTTCTTCCTGGTAGCAAGGAAAATAAAAGCCCTGGTCAAGTTTATGACCCAAGTGGAGACAAGAAGTTAGCAGCTTTGATTGAGGACGTGAGTGTGCTCCTGAGGCAACATCTGAAATACCCCGCAAATCCCATGCTGTCAGCATACTTCTGCTAACAACAGAGCTTACAGCAAGATGAAAGGATCATGATTAGGTGAACAAAAGCCTTATGCCTCGCAGTTTTATCCTGAAGCTCAAGTTTTCAGAGGCAGTAATAGAGTTAACCAGCAATCAGGAACCTCTCTTCGTGCAAAGTATGTGTAATTGGTAAAATGAAAAGTGTAAACAACTCTATTAAAAACAAGGGTAACACAACACATGAACAATCAGGGAACAAGAACATGCATCAAGAATTATGGGGGAAGACAGAAAGCAAAGAAACATTGTTGAGCTGATCCGAACTGGTCAAAGTCAACCTAGTGAAATGAAGATACATTATTTCAAGGCTGGCAGCATTTTTGTGCAGAATGTCACTGCATTCATGTTGTGCTTAATTTACAGCTAACCTGCCCAACATAACAAGAACAGACTGTATACTTCTTATTCAGAACAACACTGCACTGTAACAAAAAAGCTATGAAACAGAGTGCAAATTATGTGCATGTCCACCTGGCTGTAGGGAGCATCATACAGCTTATCCACCAAGCCAGACAAAATAAACCCTAGCTGTCCCATAAACTTTTGCAAAGATGATGTAGCAACAGCACACAGGCACATAGGCTTCTTAAGCTTAGCATCTGTCACTGTGATGGAATGGTTTTCTGAGATCCTTTTCATAAGTTTGTGACCTTAATATTATTAGTTGTCCTTTCAGATTTTCATGGGTTTCTTTACAAGTCTTTTACTGCAAGAACAGCCATCACTGTTAAAAGGTTAATGATTGTCTACTCTTACCACATGCATCATCTATTCAGCATATAGAAAAAACACTTAATTGGTTGTTTTCTCAGGGGATTAGAGCAGCCACCACTTCTGCTCTTTTTATCTGGGATGATGAGCACAGTACTTACTTAAAATGTGGCTGTAATGTCCTACAGACACATTAAAGGAGAACTTGACTTCAGCAGAGTTAAATAAAAGGAAAATAATAATAATAATAAAAAATTTTAAAAAAGACAACCAAACTTGAATTTTGAGGTAAAAAACTATAAAAGTTTAGATGTGTCTCATTATTCCTCTGAGATATTGTCCCATGGCTCTGAATCCAACTAGAATAAAAACTGGCTACTGTTTCCTATTTCCAAGGCCACAAATCTCTGTCGCTTAACTATACTTTTCATTACCCCAGTGACATAATCTGCAACTAAATCTGTATTATACGCCTGCTCAGTGAAGGAACTGGATACCACCTTCAGGGTAAGACATCTAAATGCAGGATCTATGTGTGAGCTACACATCTAGGCAAGCTCTGAAACCAGCAGAGAGCTGGTCAATACAATGTATGTTTGCAGTGATGCAGCTGGCCATGGCAGGTGCCATCTCTGGCATGAGCTGTGTGACTTTAGAGGCTCCCTATGCATTGCTCTGTGTACCTTGACCACAGTGGAAGCTTATTTAATTGCTAACCTGGAGATGTCTATGTTGTAGGCATCTACATACAGATGTCTCTTTCTGTAAGGCAAACTGCACGCCTGGAGACAAGGAGTCCTTGCCTGAAGGGATGTATTTGCAGAATGCACACTTCAGGCCAGCATCAAAAACTATCCAGTAACATAACATTTTGTAATGAGTGAGAGCTACAGAGAACCTGCATTTCATGACTTTTTGTACCCGTAATACATCTACCAGTCATGTTGTAGTATCTCTTTCTAAGCATGCTTTTAGAGTTGGAGCATTCTCCAATGTAAACCGAAGTTTTTAATTAAGTTTTGTAGGATTTCACACAAATCTCCAAGTCAGCAGTCAGAAAAACAGCCTATTATAATTTTGTTGTCTTTGTTGATATATCAGTATATCAGTGTGACAGAGGAAAGGCTTGGAGTCAGACAGCTGGGATTATATTTCTGGTTCTGGTAAGCAAAGGCAGTTATTTGTGATGACGCAGTCTGTTACAGGCAAGAGAAATGCAGTGTTTGGGCACTGGGAAGCACTTAAGAAATGTGAAGCCTTGTATTTCCTTGCATGTTAGGAAGAATACTCCCTGTCACAAACTTGAGTTTCTTTTACAGTAATTTGCTGCATTTGTTATGAAACTCCCAATTTTTCTGTTTAGAAATTGAAAGCTGTTTTTCTTTAAAAAATATCCTCTGAAATATCAGATTAAATTCTGAATCCATGCTATCAGAAAAACCTTAGGAAAGCTTTATAACACTTTTTTTTTTTTTTTCTGGCTGTTGATCAGAAGATGTGTCCTGCACCTGATTAAAGAATGACAGATGACAAGGAGTGTCTTTAGAGATCACTCACTCTCTGACATCAAACAACTTTTAACAGTAATGATTTAGGGTAATCTAGAAGGATAGAAGAAAGAGAGTGAACCTGTTGCAACAGAAATGCTGCATGTACAATATTAGGAATTTTTCCAACTAAAAAGTCTAATTTTCCTTGATTTGAAGCTAGAACAATTCAATAATGGTGTAGAGCCATATGAAGATGTGAGAAGAGTGAGATTCTAGGTAAGCTGTTAGAACACAGCATTGTCTTAGATTCATACTATATACCCAAAAAGATGAGTTTCAAAATCCAGCACTACATCTGCACTGCAAACAATGGTAAAAATCACATTTGTGGTGACTTTAATTTTTATTTTTTAAAGTAATAAATAATAATTAAAATAACAATCATATTCTTGAAATATCACATTGCCAAAGTCATCAGTGAAAATGGATCTTGGGATCTACTGCTGCAAAAGGAAGGCGGGAGCACTGAGACTTTTTCTTGACATAGAAGAATATAAACTTGTGAGGATGTAGATTTTAATGAAGTATTTCAAAGATGTGTCGAAGACATTACATGAAGACCAAACAGCGGTCTTTCAGTACCTTTTCAGGTCAGGGAAAAGATACAGCCAAGCTTTTCACTGATGTGCATGGTGGGATAGCTAAGCAGAGATACTGGTCGTAAGTTGAAAAAGGGGAGGATATAAGGAAAAAAATTTCATTATGAGACTAATTAAGCATTTGAAAGCTTTGTCAGAAGCGACTCTGCATCCTCCATCCTTGGAGATTTTGAAGACTCAACTGGACAGAGACCTGAGCAACCCCATCTGTGTTTAGTGATGACCATGCTCTGAATAGAGTTGGACTGGAGACCTCCTGAGATCTGATTCTAAATGATAGTGCAAAGTCTGCTGTCACCAAATGTACAGCCCTGTCAGACAACACATCAGACCAGAACCAACTCACAAACTAGATCATCCCCATTCTCCCTTGTTCTTTCCTGGCTACCCTTGGTAGAATACAGGGGATGTGCTTTGCCTTTTAATAGATTGGAGTTTTTTTAATATAATTTTAAGTAGGGCTATAACACTCTGAATCAGCACACCCTGAATTATTGAGCAACTTTATGAATATTTATTTCAATGACACATTCTTCAATATAGTCTCTAGAAAGTGGGGAGGACAGTGCAGCTGCTACATGTCCCTAAAGAAATTAATTTGTTCACAGGTATCAAGTCTGGATCTTGAACAGCCCCTAGACTAATGAAATGATATAGCTACCCGTGGTTTAATCCCAGTATTTTAGGGAAATGCATACCAATAGTATATGGATATATGTGAGCTTTCTGAGATAATGTAGGTTTTTCCTGTGTGTTGCCTTTAGGATTTAGACATAACTTTTTAAACACAGAGCATAAAGTTGTACATTTAATTCTATATTCAAATATGTAGATAAGCTCAGCCTCATTGCCAGTGAAGAAAATCACAGAATAGTAAGAGCTAAGGATGCTCGGATATGAAGAAAACATGGTCTGTCAATTTATTTAGCAAAAGGAGGTTCTTAGAGCCATCACAGTGCCCTTCCCTGCCAGCACAGATAACAGCACTCAGTTATTCCCTGCCTAAAGCACCCTAGCCCCTTTTGAAATATCCTTTTCATGCCATTACTCCTACTGAAAAGAGCTTGTGAAGGTTGCTTCTTACAGTTAGAAACATGAGTCTTATTCCCAGACTAAACCTGGCCTTAGTCTACTTAGATCAGTTATCCTTGGGTTAACACTGCAAATTTATCAAGGGGATTTATAAATGTAACATCAGAGAAGGAGAAATAGCATCTAAGTTGAAGATCAGAGAGCAATCACACCTCTCAAATCTCATTTTATAAAGCTGAACTAGTTGCTATTGTCTCGTCTGATAAGACAAGCCAGAAGTGACCACACTGCAGTACCCAAAACCCCTGGGTCATGCTTAGATTGCTCCAATCAGAGATGCACCCTGGGTTTTCCAATATCTTAGCTTTTCATGCTAGCTTTTGATAGGGAGCTTACAAAAGTAAGAAGCTCCTGAGATTTGTTCTGGTTTTTGGTCATCCAAGCAGTCCTTTCCTGGCATTTCCACTTGCATGATTACAAACTTCATGATACATTGGTAGAATTGAGCAAATTTCACATGAGGCCTTAGAGGTGTCTTGTACAACAAATATTCTCTATCTCCACTGGCAATGTGTTCTCTGATACACTCTCACGTTGCATTTGTTTTTTTACGGGGCAACATAATTCCAGAGACTCATACTGTTTTGCAGGCTAAAATGTTTTACTGGAAGTTGTCCCTGCCCATGGTAGGAGGGTTGGAACTAGACAGTCTTTTATGTCTCTTCCAACCCAAACCATTCTGTGATTATATGAATATGAAGATGTCTTTCCACTCTCCCTGTTTTGGCTGATAAGCACCCAGTTGACAGAGGAAATCTGTTTCTGCTATCTTCAAATTCATGACCATGCATTTTGCACTCCCAAACTTCATTCCACCTATTTTTCTGAAATCCTCAAGGTCATTAACCAAATGACATTAACATACTTACTTAAGCTTTTAGTGCCAGCATCATTAATGAAAACATGAAATTGGATCAGAGTTAAGACCCGCCCTGTGGAAATTCACTGATAACTTCCCTTTAAACCAGAAAGTTCCTCTTTCAGCACAAGCTGGTTTTTTACCAGCTTCTTGTTCACCAGAAAATTCATATGCTCAGCCTCATGTTTTCTGCCTTGTATAATAACTTTGCAGATGCTGGTCTGAATACTTTACTGAAGGTGAATCTCACTTTTCCTGTCAGAGGCAGATGCTGGATATTTACATGTCACAGGCCAGAGGTTGAGAATGGCGGCCCCGGCTTTGCTGCATGTGAGAGCACAAGAAGATGGTTAAGATGGGGAAATGACAATTTATTTCAGAGTAAAGCAGTCTGGAATAGAAATGTACAGATGAGGTGATTTGATGGAAAAACAAATCTGCCTCTTTCCATCAAACAAGCTTGATACAAATTGTAAATCATTTCTTGATGAGACACAAATCTAACAAAGTTCCCTCCAGAGATTTTTGTGCTTTGCCTAAATTATATCAAGCTCAATTGTTCTAAGTATTCTTTAAATTGCTGAAAGGACTGAAGTAGCAAGAGCCGTGCTGAAAGAAATATAAATACAAAATGCAATAATAATTCAAACAATAAGAATTTCTTTGTTCTATCAAGTACGTGCATAACAAAAACTTTGTATCTTCTAAGAAACAGTGTGTGAGCACACACAGGAGGAAACACTATTCAAAAGCAATAGATATGCAGTGTCTTATAAGATCCTTTAAAGATATGCAAGGCGTTTGTGCCAGGGAGAATAATAAATCCTTTGCAGCAGGGACTGGCAAAGGAAGAATCCATTGCTCACATCGCTCCCATTCTCTCTCATCACTATTGTGCACAGATAATTGCTGTGTCTCAGAAGAATTGTGTAAATCTGGGGTACATGTGACATCTGTACTCAAAAATGTTGTTTCTTTTGTCTCTGCCTTTGCTGTGCCACTGCACAGAAGGAAAAATCAAATAAGGATGTATTTGCACTACTGCACTACCCACCTCCTCCCAGAGCTGCTCCTCTAGCCCCAGCTTGGGGAGGAAGTACTGAACTTGTCTTTCTGAGAGCAATGTTACAAGTACAGGGGAAATGAGCCATGGGGATGATCCACAGCATGAAATGGCAGCAGCAACAAGGGCTGATCAGAGAAAAGAAAGGTGACAACAGGCAAGGGACAAGAGAAGAGCAAACCTGGAGACAGCGTTGCAGAAGGGACCTGCAGTTCAAGCTTGTTTTGCCAATACAGCATCAAAGGGCTACAGAAACCCATTTGGGAAGGGACCCTCCTGAACACAAGTCTGACGCCTGTAATCATGGGTAAAAACTCAGTATACTAGGATTCATAATATCGCTTATGCACACAGGACAAACCACAAAATCTTCATCATGATCAGGTGTCAGTCTCTGACCAGCTGCCCACAAGGCTAGAGTAAATCCCTGTTTCAGGAGGACCCTCCATGGGGCAGGTTGCTGTCTGTGTGACTGAGCACTCCCCCAGCTCCATTGTGAAAAGACCCATGGGATACAGAACTCCTGCCTATTCAGTAACTTACACAACATAAGGCCTTTTGTAATGGTTATAATAAAAAAAACCCTACATGCTTTCATGCAGAATTATGAGAGGTCTTTTACCACAAGGGTCCTGGCTGCCTGCAGGAATACACCTGCTTGGTAAAATTCAGTTTCAAAGAGCCCCTGAAAAAAACAAATAAAATGTTCCCAGATCCTTAAATCTTCTGACATTTACATTTCTTCCGTCAAATTTTGTTAGGTCTAAAACGAAGCAAAAGTAGTTATTTTAATTTCAAATAGAATGTTTATTTTCATCCTGTTCCTGGTTTTTGAAGGAGCTGTTGCTATCCCATTTTATTCTCTGGCTAGGTCAGACATGCAGCACCAGCATCACCAATGTTACTCTATAGCTGGTTTCACTGGAAACCAGTTTGTGCCACAAGTGGCATGGAACCAGATTCCCTCCCTAACTGAGCTTTCTCTGATTTCCAACTAATACAGGCACTCTTTTCCAAGTCTCGGATGCTCAGATAAAAGTTCAGTGGGATTTTTCACTGCAATGCATTTTGAATCAGTACAGTAATCCTACTCAATTAATAAAGTAATTAAGAATAAAAAAGGCCCAGTAATTGAAATCCCTTTGAAAATACATCAATTTATTCTCTCCAAGCTTTGCCTCAAATCTTTATTAATTCTGACATCAAGCATAATGACCATAAATTATAAATGATCATCACAAAATCCAGGCATCACAGTCATTTTCTTGTCCTACATACTGAGTTTTTTTAAAAAAATAGGTTTAGTCATAACTTCTGAGATTTGCTTCCCATAAGGTAAACAATATGACAATATGGATATCAAAGAATTTCAGATGACTCTACTAATGAAAGCATTGCAAAAGTAGTCTTTCCCATTCATACACTGAAACAGTTCACAAAACCTAAGGAAATTCCCCAGCTGTAAGAAAAAAAAAAAGCTATTTCTTTTTCTCCTAAAATTCCTCTTCTTATAATGTAACTGTGTGGTCTTTCCTGTAAAATATTAAGCAAGAAGAAGACAGGTATTTCAATTGAACACTCACTCGACAGACTGCTGACTTTCTATTTTACACTGCACTTTGTGTTTTACTAAAATACTCCATAGCAGATAAGCAAACCCAGAAATGCTTCGGATGAATAATACAACTGAAAGCTATAAGCAAAATTGCCTTCTTCCACCTCCATTGACCTAACAGATGTTTTTTTACATCACTTTAGACTACGTATATATGTACATAAAGGTGTATATATGTATCTATACACACACACACATACATAAAATCGTCCACAAGGGGGCCCTCTAATCTTCCCCAAACCTTAGCAAAAGCTTAACTTGCTTTCCAAAACTTGATATCGTAAAGCTTTTGTCTACAGATATTATGATATGTTAGGAAAAAAGCTTTTATCAACTAGAATTGATTTTATGATAGAATTTCATACAAAACCCCCTGTAATTTAAAAGGGAATCAGTTTTTATGTACAATTTCCACTATATTCTTGGCACAGAAAGAACAATCATAAAGCTTTTTCAAGTTCACTAGTTGCAATAACCATCCAAAATGAGACCTTTCACACACACACATGCACACACACACAGACACAGAGTCAGCTCATGCTGCCGTGGCGGGGCAGCCTCCAAGGTGCAGTCTGGTTCTATGTTACACTGTAATTTGTAGGCTAAGCGCATAGGAAGCGACTATGAGTGATTTCGGCTCTCTATGAATGCATCCCGTAGGCACCACAGTTGAGGTACAAATGGCATTAAAGTTATTTGCACTGTCCTCTCAACTCCCTGCAGATATAAAAAAAACAAATCTTGTTTGGAATACCTTGTTATTTGCTTTAATATTCTGAATGTCTTACAGACACAGTGTTATAAGTCCTCATCTTCTTAACTCGATTGTAGCTCTGTGATGTTTTTTATTATTTACCATGCCTTTGACCTTGGAACACCTAGCAGAAATTGGACTATCTCCTTCTTCTGACCTCAAATCTTAATTAATCATACTTAGACACACATGCCAGGCTGTGGACTGCACTGTACCGCTCTCAGTTGTGGATGCTATGCTCTCAGAAAGAAGTTAATAAGATGAAATAAAGAAGCCTAGGCTTCTAAACAACTTTTATGAGGGATTCTTTACCTTTCAGGAAAACTAGCTGCATTCAGCCCTGTGGATACAGCACAAAACCACCCATCTGTTGAATCATTCAAATAAATCTCTGCACCTTGATCTGCAGCTCAAACTTTGAGCAAAGTTTCCATGATCGCTCAGCAGTAGTGCTGTATGAAACAGTCATGTTTAACCCATGTCAATGACAGAGTCCAGGCTGCTGCAAACTCGGGCATTCATGTAAAATAAAATAGCCAAGATGCTGATAGAACCCCAGAAGAATACTGACTGCAGCAAGTCATCATGGATGCCTGTGGCTCTGCAACTCTCCTCTGAAACAGGCAAATCCTAATCAATGAAGCACATCTGTACGGTGGCAAAAAAGCACTTCCCAGTCCCTTCAGGCCATGAACTGACTACTTGAAGCATGACATTTGATTAGCCTTATTATCTCAACTCATTTATATATAAATGTTTTTAGGGGCCATGAAGCCATCCAGCCTTTATTAAAATCTGGATACATTATCTGAGCTGATGTTCCCTTCCTTCTTCCTTCTTGTCTGTAAAAACAAGGAGGAATGTATTTTTTTTTCTTTTGTTTCTCTCTCTCTTTTTTTTTTTTAACTGCAGATTATCATGTTTGCAATTTTATTATCGTGAAATAACCTTCTCCTCATACATTAGTGCAGCAGACTGTTGCCATCACATATGCAAATAAATAAGTTAGGCTTTCTAGTCTTTCTCCACAGAGATATTTGACATTGAGACTCAACATGATCTAGCATCTTTCTGAACTAAAGGCCAGGGGAATCATGTGTAGGACTGTATTTTCAAATGTATCTGTCATGGAAATTAGTGAACATCCGTGAAGATGCTGAATGTGAATTCAGGTAGCACAGACAAAACCTATCTGAAACTGAGATTAAGGTCTAGGAATATCTAATGGTAAGAATGTTTGTCTTTGCAAGTGAAGGATTTCTTCCCTTTCCTTTGAAGAGCCAGAGTACTCTTCAGGTCACAAAGTTATCTTGCTCTAAAGGACATGGGATGATGACAGAGTTATGAAAAATATTTCTGCATTAACAAGGAGAAAAGTTGCTGATGTGCGACCTGAGTAACAAAGATTTGAATACAGAACACTCATTAGGATTTCTTCATAGACTCTATAAATTGCTTTCTGTCTCATACAGATTTTACTGTCAATACAAATATAGCAGGGATGCAAACAGGAAAGCAAAATTCAGGTTAAAATATCATAATATCATGAACATTTTTTTCTACAGTTTTAATTACTTCTGTGTTTCTGTTTTTTATCTAACAGAGATTACTTAGTCCGCATCAATCTTATTTGTGATACACATGCTGAATATTACATAATTCAACATAAGATAAAACCTCAGAATTTACAAAAGAAATCTCATCAGGGTGCCCTGAGCCATTGAAGATATGCTACCTGCCTAGTAAAATTAATCAAAAAAGAGAAAAGGGTGCAAACTGATCTGGTTTTGGGTTTGGTGGGGTTTTTTTGTTTGGTTTTTCTTTTTTTTCTTTGAAAAGTTCCTTTTCAATGGGCTTTTTCTAAAGCAAAATTTTTGTTCATAATTGTATCATTTTTCATATATGACAAAACTATGCATCCCCACAGTCTCACCTAGTGCTGTTTAGCACTTGTGTCCCTGCTCTTCATCTTGAGATAGCATCTGCTATATGCTCAGGCTAAACTCCAGCCCTGTCTGGATGAAGTTTGCATGCACACAGACCTGTATTTGTGACAATCTAATTTGCTCCACGGCCTTAATAAATACACCAGCATTAAACATGCTCATGCAAACCACAGCTCTAAAAATAACTCACTTCAGACATTTTTCCATGTTGTTTTCCAGTAACACTGCTTTTACTACCAGGAACAATGATTAATACACGCCGGGATTTATCACCGGAAAATCTCACTCGGGAAAGCAGCAGGGATCCTCAGAGGTGTGACAGGGGACTAGCAGAGGGGTCACATTAGTATTGCCTGAGCACCAATGGAAAACGCTTGGCAGAGTGGCGTGGCCACTGTAGTGAGTGGGCTAAGCAGGCAAGGGTAACCCTCCTCACCCAGCATGCTAGTGTCCAACAGCAGGGCACACAGGTGAGTGGCCACCAAGCTATGCCACCTCCCCAAAGTTCTTAGATATTTTTTCTCAGACGTCAGAAATCCAACTTGTCCTATCTAGCACCCCTTCCCAGACCAAAGCATTCCCTGGCACACACGCCATCCTGCCTCATCAGAAAGACAGGGGCTGGTAGGAAGGGTCAGTACAGGCTCCCCTTCTCTTTAACTTTGCAAAGACAATTGTAACTTTGCCCTGATTGCATAGCTTTTTTTCTCAACAGGTCAGGAAGAAATATTTATGACAAATGTTGGGCAAACAGTAACAAACAAGGCAATGAGGGAAAAACACACAGGTTTCTTGAAAGAGTTTTTCAGCCTTAAATGTAATTCTTTCATGCAATTCCTAAGCACAGCTGCATTTTTTTGAAAACTACAACAAACAATATATAGAACAAACCAACAGTCTACAAACACACATAACAGAGATTGAAGCCTGAATTAAAAAAACACACCCGATTTTAATGCCTGGGAGCAAAGGATCTGCAGATAAAATTCCTAAATTCTGAGCACAATCTCAACACAAACTGGGAAGACAACGTTGGAAATCATCAGAGGTACAAATATTGCAGTGTTTCTCTCTATGTGTGCATTTTTCTGTTTCTTTTCCTCCTAGCTTCTCTCTCATTCTTTTTTCCCCTCTATTTTCCTTCTTTTTCCTCTCATTATTTGTGTCCTAACACAGCAGTGGCATAACTTTATGCCTGGAGGAGGAGCTGCAGAGGAAAACAGAGCTTTTCCATCTGCTGTTGGGCTGACACACAAGAAAACCAGCTTTCTCCTAGCTAAGTTTAAGCCCATTTGCTCCTGCACCAAGTTTCTCTGCACACTGAGCTGGCTGCAGAGGAAAACAGAGTGGGAGTGGGATGGTGCCACTCAAACTCCTTGTCAGTGACAGAGCTGTTCTGCCACTTGCCGGGGTGGTGCAGGGGCTGCATGTCTGACTCAGGAGGGCAGGCAGAGGGCTGGAGCATGGCGGGTTTGGTATCAACCAAAGATGTTTTGGTTTAGGTATGTGGCTGCTTCCCCATAGGCCATTTTCACAGCACTGCCCTCATTTGTGCCTCTCCCTCTACAAGCTACTGGGATATGGATTTTTGTTTAATTGGGATTTTTTAATTTTACTTCACTGAAACTGGATCTGCCTCATTTTTGCGATGTAGATACACAGGCTCTCCAAGGGCTCAGTTTATGTCCCTGTGAATTACTGTTGGTTCAGGCTTTCTTAACAAATCTGAGAGCCAGAAATTATTTTGAAAACCTTGGTGTAACTTTCAATTCTAGACATCCTACAGCATTTATAATATTACAGTATTGCAATTGGACTTTGTTCTGTTATATCTAGCCTGGATTTAGTTTTGCCTTCCTAAAAAGGCTTTAGAAGAATCATGTTCTGTAAAAACAGCTGAATGAAAAATGCCCTATTAAAAAGAAGCTACTTGACTAGTTCCTGGAAGATAAACCCATCCAGAGCTATTAAATACAGAGACATCTCCAATAGGCAAGAAATTCTCAAGCCTTGAATTTTTCAACCAGGGGATTATATTCAGGGAATTGTCATTACATGCTTGCCTTGTTCTTATCCTCCTTGGACTCTCCATTGTTGGAAACAAGGCAGTAGGTTAAATGGACCTTTGGTCTGACTTGGCTTAGCCATACCTGTGCCACTCCAAGCTGCCCACATAATCATACTTTTTTTTCCACACATTGATGAGAGAAATATCTCACATATTGATAAGTTAAATCAAAGCAAAAAAAAAAAAAAAGGTACCATTTTAGTCCTATGCATAAGGAAGATTGTGGATGCCATGCTTGTCTCAAAAAATGTTCTCTCACCTTCAATAAGAAACCTGTTTTCTTAAAAATGGATGCGGGTGTTACAAATGGGAGTTCTTTACTGCTTGTAAAAATGAACGTTTTCCATTCATTTACAAAGAGACTATGAGAAAATGTAATATTACCAGGAGTTGGGAGGAGGCAACATCAAACAGCATGTCAGCTCTGAAAGAGAAATGAACCATGGAAACAGACTGAATGCAGGAACTGACCACCGATGTTCAGCACAGAGGAGAGGAGCATCCCATTGAGACCACAGCACAGAAGGGCAGCTGAGATCTTCAGGAAGGCTGAAAAATGGCTCAGCCCCTCCTGACAACTCCACTGCTGTTCAGTACCAGGAATGCATGTTGGCTAGGTGGCCTGGCAATGCAAATACGTCCCATGGCAAGCCCAGGCCACATGAATTAGCTAAAGTACATATCAGCCTTCTCTGCTTTAAAGTGTTCACATGTGAGATCTGATGGGCACAGGGTGATGCAGAGCAAAAATGCCTAGTGTGGTACAAAAACAATTTAGTGACAATTCCTGAATAACTTGAATTGGCACAGCGAGTTTTATGTCAGAGGAGCAATTTGCATCACTGTTCAACCCTGCTTTTGAACAAGTTGTGGGATACCTAAAGCCAGCTCAACTGCATTGTCAAACAGTTAGTTGACATGGCCTTGGTACTAACCTGTTATAACTATGCAGCAGGTACTCTGGATTTATGAGTGTGCAAACACACCAGGATGATCTGCTTAGTTTTGCTGCCCTGAGCTATTTTTCTGTGTCTGTCCTAACTTACCTAACCTCTGTAATTCTTTCCATGTAATATATATTTCCTTGCTCCACCATGCTAAAACTGTATGAATGAGAAGAAAATAAATGACACAACTGAAATATGAAATTCCTTAAATATTGAATATCATACATAAAATTTAAATGAGTACAACATATTTAATAACAATAACATGTCAATTCCATGAGAAAAGGAACATATAAAAGCCTCCATTACAAGGTGGAATATTGTTCTCAGAGTTGGAAAATGTCAGAAAGAATATTATTTGTGCAGCTTTATTTTACCATTATGATGTCCTATTTATTTGCAATAAAAATTATTTTTCTGCAGGACTCCTGTTTTGCTCAGTGCACAGAACAGGCAGTGCTCAGTGAGATGCCTATGCAATATTTCTTTTTATCATCATCTGAAAGCCCACAGTTCAGTGATTTATTTACAACATGTTACACAGACTGCTCAGGCACAGAACTTTGCATCTTCTCATTGCTTTTACTATCACAGTCATCCTTGCATTATATTGTACTTAATTTCTTTTTGCTTTCTTTTTGCCTACAACCCCTATTGCATTCAGATCCTTGCATTTTTGCCCACTGAATCTTGATTTCTCTTGGATCAAAAGGAAACAATACCAAAGACTGGGGACAAATTTCTTCCTTGAAGAGACAGGAAGCGCAGAGCTGCAATGATCTCACAGGCAATGGGAGAGGTAAGCTTGAGTCTGTTAGGCAGTGGAAGAAAATGAAGAAACGTCTCTCACTTCCTACACACCACCACCAGCTTTTGACACAAGCAGCCATGACTGCTATTTGGTGTGGCACTTGCTTACATCTGCAGGTGCTATGCATGCTGCATGGCTCCTGAAGCAAGGCATTCCCCACTGGTGCTCCCCAAGAGGCACTATGGGCCTTCTCAGATCCCCCAAAGCAGGCAGTTGTGCTCTTCATGCATAAAAACAAAGCTGGAGACTCCTGCTATGGTTTCCAATGATGGAATCAAGTAAGGTTTTGAGTATCAGATTCCTTGACTTGGTACTCATGGCTTGGGGGCTCAGGTGACTTCATTAAATAACAACAGCTTTGTAAATCAGACCACCCCTTTTCTATTCCATCTGGAATTCTGAACTGTAACAAGAATATTTCAAAACACCAGCATCTTAAAAATTTAGTAATACATCTACCTTACAGCTTTGCTGTGTGCACTGATTGCAAGCGTGCATGGCCCAGGATGATGCAACAGTTATTGGTGTGAAAATACCATTACTTTATCTCACTTTTTATTTGAAAATGGCTGTCTCTTATTTTTCATTGCATCTTTCAGGCAGTACAAATCTTAATAAGGAAATGGTTGACATGAATAAGGCAGTAATGTGTTTTTGGAGCCATCACTTAGTGGCAGATGCTCAGAATAATTAAGACACAGGTAATGGATAATTAAAAGAAAGATGTTCACATGGCGTGACTTGTTTTTGTCCACATATTTCTTACCAAGAAATAAATTCTTGAGCACAAGAACTGTCCCCATATAGTTGATAGGGAAAAAAATGCCTAATACGAAAGGAATATTTGATGTATGCACAAATAATATAAACTTTTCCTTTTTTTAATCCAGAGGACATGTGGATAAAATATGTATTGTCAGTCAGTCAACAAGTAACATTAATATCCTTTTAAAAAAATACCTCTAGGCTACACAGAAAACATTATTTTAAATTCAGCCCACCACTTTATACTCACAACTTCACAAAGTTACTTGAAGCCAAAAGTAACTGTTCAATGAGCTGGTATTAGGGACCAGCTTGGTGACTTACCTTGTCACCATTATTACACACATAAAGTCAAAGGCAGGTCTGTGCACTTTGCTGAACAAGGACAGGCTTTAACTGCCTTGCTGAACCAGGATTTCAATTATTTGTGAACATTAAAAAAGTTATTATCTAATTAATTACACAGTGAGACAGTTGTTAGCACACTAAATTATCTCGATGATAGGTGGACTATACATGCTTGGAATTAAAGTAATCACAGTGTTATTTTCTCTGACAGGGGTTTATTCAGTCCAAGAGCAAATAAATGTTGTAAATATGAGTAAACAAATAATTATTGCAGTATTGTTTCAGTTCTGGAGGTGTTTTGCCTTCCTTTGAGGTTGAAACCTGACTACTTCAGGCCTCAAGTCTATGAGGAGACACCACCACTGACAGGAACAGAGAAGCAAAGGTTATGGGAGCTTTGCTTCTGTCCAAACACCTGCAAGAACCCAGGTTGAAATGCAGAGGTGAAAGGCTTGGTAACCCCAGCAAGACGCTTCTTCACTGACTCATCAAGCAGCACCACTGTGGAAGCATAAACCAAAGGAGGGCAAGCCAGAGTGCTTCAAAGAAGATGGACTGCCTCAGTTTAATTTTTCAGATAAAAGATGCTTTTTATCTTTACAATACAGAAATAAGTCCAAAATATAATCATATGGCTGTGTGGGACACAGTAGCAATTCTTAGGAACAAGTTTATATCTGATGTTTGAACTCTTCTTTTTCAATGACCAGAGATATTTTTTTTTTTCCAGGCAGTCAAAGCTTTGGAGATTCTTTCGACCCAATAATTCCACAAAAATCTTTGCTATTTTTTTGTGCTTTTTGTATTTCTTCTGGTCTTTGAAGACTGTAAGGCAATACTGAACTCTTGAAACTCTCTTTTCTGAACTGGAAGTAAATTGAAATACTGATTTTTGTGAGATTGCTTCTGACATCTACAGAATCTGTTGGTTAAAGTTCTTCTCACTCTTCCCTGTCATGAGCTCAAAATTACCGTCCTTGTGTTTTGCTGTAAACCACTGAGATAATTGATTTCTGTAAACAGTTTTGGCTTAAATGTCTGTGCTCTGGAAACCTTGGAAGTTCACTCTGCCAGTGCACTATGGAATAGCACTAATCTCCATTGTTAAGAACAGCTGTGTCTGGTCTTTTGACATTTTATTTGAATTATAAATTATTATAAATAAATTATAAAACCCTCCATCTTAGGGAATTTAGCACCAGGGAGAGAAAACACATAGCTTACAGGTATTCAAACAGATTTTCTTTGGAGCTGTATATTACAAGTCCAACTCCTCCATTTCAAAACTATATTATAGGATGAAAATGGTTAGTATAGACACATTCAAAGTATCTTTGGTTTAACATACTGCCTTTTGACTTCTGTTGACACTTTCTTCCTTTCATAGGATTTCTAGGGTAAGACCTATGTCACCTGCTGCCAGGCAATGTTAAATATCTGGTCTCAGACATTTCAGTTCATCTGCAAGTGAACAGAGAAAGGCGGGTACCTCCAGAAATGATTTATCCCCTCCTAAGACAGCTGTCTGTGAGCCATGGAATGAGTTTGTCTCTGAAGGTGTGTTCCAGCTGAGCTCTACACAGTTTTATTCACTTTTGCTTGCAACCCCCTGCCACAATTACCATCACAATTCTTTAAGTCAGTGAGGTTACTCCAAATGCAACTCAACTGACAGTCATCACTGAGTGATGCCTGCATTTAATAGATGTCTCTTTCCTAATAGCAATTGGTGAGCAATGGGACAACCAGTCATAGTCTTTGATGGCTAGCTGGCAAAGACATTTTCCCCGGGTAACATGCAATGCATTACTGAAAAAATTACTTGGTTGCATAATTTCTTTTACAAAATGCTGACATTTAAAAGATGTCTCTCTCTTTGACATTTAAAAAGTAGAGTGCTCCTTGTCCTGTTTCATTGTTGTGCTAAGTTCTACAGCTTCATAAGTGTGGCTGCTCGGTAATCCATTGAGTCATTGGTTTATTGCCAAATCAGTCTAAATAAATGATGGTCCAAGTAATTTTTCAAACTTCTTTTGTGTCAGAGCTTTTGACAAGACCTGCTCATTGCTGTCACTTGGCAAGGAACAGTATGATGCTGTTTGGCATGTGAATGGTAGGTGTGGAGTTACTTAGCTCCTTCTGCATTCAAAAAGAACCAAAAACATTGAGGGATTCCAGTGAAAAATACAGTAAAGGGTTGACTGAGCTTACAACTTGGTAAGCTCAGACACCATGAGTTTTAGAACCAGGATGGAAATTTGGCTTTTAAATGGGTATCGAGACCCCAGTAGAGAGCGACTGACTTCTTGCACAGTAGATAATTGCAGGTATTTCAGTCACCACAGTTCAGGTATTCGAGGAATGCAATCAATTATACAAACTGTTGTAAAATTTAATATTGTGACATAAAATCATGAAAAAAATGATGCTATTTCTCAGCTGCTGACGTGGTTATACTGACTGATAACTAAATGATGGGGAAAAAGTAGAAATTAACATCAAGTCTGGAAATACTGCAAGGAAGAATTTATAACAGGCAGTGTTTTGATCAATATTATTGCATGCAATGTTATCCCTTGTAATATACAATGATTAAATGCTTGAAGAGAAAAGATACCAACTGGACTAATTGTGACTATGACACTAAGTTGAAAGATACTAGTTAACTTCAAGAAAACAAAGATACTTAAGAGAAATTAGTAAAAAAAAAAAAAAAAGGAA
The DNA here is from genome assembly GCA_035221455.1 of Xenops minutus. NCBI lineage: Eukaryota > Metazoa > Chordata > Aves > Passeriformes > Furnariidae > Xenops > Xenops minutus. The sequence continues at coordinate 77,891,120 of JAWWEE010000001.1, read as the reverse complement.
AATTATATAGAAATGCATGAAGAAAAATATAAAAATATATTCTGAAACTAGTATTCTATGGGATGGAAACATTTTAGGCCTTAGAAATATCCAGGTTGGTTGGAGTCCTTAGCATTCTGATCTAGTGGGTGGCAACCCTGACAATGGTAACAGGATTGAAAGTATATGATCTTTAAAGGACCTCTGCAACTCAAACCATTCTATGATGATTCTATGAATAAGGAATAATATGAGAAGTGCTTTTAAAATATATTTTTCAGGAGAAAAGGGAAATTTGTCACTTCATACTCAGAAATATCCCATTGTATGGTATGTCTTTGTTCACTCAAGTGTATTTATGTCTCAATTAATGACAACATTTTTGGATAAGAAAAAGTACTAATGAACTGGAGGGCATGGCAGCAAAGTGCTGACAGGACAGAAGTAAATCTATATAGCTGGGCTACAATAACTCTTCTTTCATAAACCTTGAAGACAGAGCAAGTGAGCTACAGCAGTTTTCTCAGGACTATGTCCAGTTGGGTTTTGAGTATGTCTGAAGATGGAGACTTCAGAACCTCCCTGGGCAGCTTGTGTCTGTGTACTCGGCCACCCTCACAGAAAAGAAGTGACTCCTGATGTTCAGGAAACACCTCCTGTGTTTCAGTTTGTGCCCATTGCCTCTGGTCCTGTCCCTGAACATCAGTGAACAGAGCCTGGCTCTGTCCTCTTCGCATCCTCCCTTTGGGTATTGTGTAAGATCACTCCTGAGTCTTCTTTTCTTCAGCCAAACAATCTCAGGTCTCTCAGCTTCTCCTTATATGTCCAGTGCTCCAGAACTTACTCACCCTTCACTGAACTTGCTCCAGTATGCTTATGTGCTCTACTGGGGAGCCCAGAACTGGACACACCATCCCAGATGAGGTCCCACCAGTGCTGAGTAGAGGGGAAGAATCACTTTCCTTAATGTCAATAGTTGTGGGATGGGGTCCTTTAAAAAATAACGTAATTTAAAACTTTATAATTTAAGGCACACAAACAAAGCAGAAAAACAAATCAATCAGGGAAAAGTAAATGATTAAACAGAAAAGACATGACAAATTTAAAACCCTTGTAAGTTATAAGACAAGATACGTGGATGGTGGCAGCAGTATTTTCTCTGAAAAATTATGGCAACTACACTAACTTAAGTCACTCAGAGTTGTATTAAGCATAACCAGATCTAAGTACTGGGAATAAATGCTGGCACTACCAGAGGGGAAAACAATGTTAGAAAATGCAATATGTCTCTTCCATTTTTAACTTCTAGGAACATGTGTTGCTTCCTTTCTGAATGCTAGCAGATGTCAGCACCCTGCAGACTGGTTTCTCAGTAGAAGAGAAATCAGAATGGATATACTCTAAACGCAAATTGAGTAATTTACATTTAGACACTCATCCTGGAGCGGAGATTGTCATAAATAACATGCAGGCGATCCCTTCTTTCAAGACACTCAGCCAAGCCCTAATGCCCTGTTCCCAGGGAGCAACTTCAATCAAAGATATCGGCCGAAAGCAAACTCTGCGGCCTCTCACACAGCGATGGCCTCATCAGAAAGGTGTATTAAAATGTCAGCAGGAAAGAGATGCCAATCTCTGCCTTTCCTAGCGCACAATGACATTTTGAAAGCAGTGCCACCTGGTGACACCTGCCAAACAACACTCCACTGCTCAGCGGAGCGTACACTGCCTCAGAAATACCTCAAAGGAGGATATGGGATCGAATGAAACCAAAAGAAAATAAAAGAAAAAGGGGGATTCTTAATTTTTTTCTTTCTATAATTCCTTGTCAAGTTTCTGCATGCAGAAATCTTTTCTCTTTTTCTCAACGGTAGTGAGAGCAAGAGATGGGTTTAATCACCAGCATCAGTTCCTGCCTGCTGGCACTGTAATTTATCTCAGCAGAGTGCAGCTCTCCCCTGTGATAAGCTGCCATGCTACCACAAGTTATGAATCCTCTTGCTAACAGTGAGGCTGACCCATAACCAACAGTACTGAGCTTGGTACAAAGGAGGTTTTGAAGCAGAGTGAAGCTGATGCGGGAGTGATCACACAGTCTTTAAATGCTGCAAACACCCAACACAATCTGGAGCAGCATCTCCTCCTCACATGGCCAACACAAGAGTTTTGTGATGCTGGCCACCATGCGAGTGAGTTGGCTGGAATGGGCCCCAGACAAAACAGTATATTGGGGTTAATTTGGAGGAGGTGCATCAGGTCTTCACTGATTCAGATGCTACTTTGCCAGAGGAAATCCCACCCTCATTCACTGTATTTTTCCCTCATTCTAAAACACCTCTTTCTTTTTTTTTTTTTTCTCAGATCAAGTTCCACATCAAACTATAAACTGTAAGTATAAGGGAGCCAAGAACATGCAGGCTGAGAGGCAAGCCAAGGTGGTACCTTCTCCATAAGCATCTCAAATATGGCAGGCTGTTAAACAAAGCTAAAAGCTATTGCTTTAAATTGTCATATCCTTCAGCTGCTGTAAAAGTAGTCTTTTATCTGTCCTCTGGATCTATTTTTAGCTGTCTATTCCCAAATTTCAGCCAGCAAAGAGAAATCTGTTGCTGCTGAAGGTCTGTGCAACTATAATTCCCCTTAGGTCCTTCTGTGCATGCCATCCTCTGTGTCCACTGAATGATTGACATTAATTACTTCAATCACAGCATGGACACCAGCTCTGGTGAAAGGGAAGGGATTAAAGCGAGAGTAAATAAAGGAAATTTTCTGTGGGAGGATGTAACACACCCAGACTCAATAGCAACTTTTTCCAGTGCACTGTGTGCTGCTAGAATTGACCTCCATGCTACGATCTATCTGGACATTTGTATGCATCAAGTCATCAGTGTTTAAGCCGAAGGAATGGATGTGTCATGCCATCCAAGTAGGAATATATTATCATTCTAGCCCTTAAAGACAGATCAAGTAATCTCAGAATCATGAAAGGAGCCCACAGGAGAGAGAAAAACTGCACCCAGCTTCCCTATGTCTCTGGTCAGTCCTGATCCATCAATGTGTCTTTCCAAAACCAAACCATCAACTATTTACAAAAAAGCTGCTTTTACTTCATAATATCCTGACTAAAGAAGAGAGAGTAGAGGAGTGAGTACTGAATATGCTGAAAATTCACACCCAGTGTATTTTCCTTGCATCATTCATGCCTGTCATGAAGTCAAAGAGGCTGGCACCACCCCACCTCTCTGCATTCATACCTATCACATCTGATGCATTTACATGTCAAATTTGAAACACAGAAGAAAATGTAACTCACCTAACCTATCACTCCCTGCTTTTTAGAGACAAAACTGTAGAAAAGAAGCTTGCTAAATGCTTCAGGTTGGACGTTTTTGTCTCCATCTTACCACTTGCAAATCAAGAGATGATCATAAAAAGATTAAGAGCTGCATCTGACAAAGAGAACACCCAGTACACATGCAAATAATAAAAACATCAGAAAAGAAAACTCACTCTCAAATTTCCCTTAGACTTCTGGGTGGATTTTTTTGAGAAACAAATGTTCATTGAATTGAATCTGGGAGGTGGTTTGATATATGTAATCATCTGGCCACTGAAGATGAGGGCGAGACAAGAGAGGTCAAAGTACTACCACAAGAGGTTCAAGGCTCTTTAGACATTTTCTTGTTTCTCTGTAAAATGGGGATTTTTCTTCCTTTTTAAAGAAGTATTAAAGAGAGAGCTAGTGTCAATCCATGCTCTGGATCTAAATATTTTAAAAGGCAAGCAATAACACTGAAAATATCTGGATAAATATATTCCACTATGAGTCATTATATTTTAATATTTCAGCATCTGGCAAATCACTGAGTGCCTCACTATCTACCCTGTGTGATAATTAAGTTTAAAAGTCATAACAAATGTAAAAGAGCACATAATGAAACAATCTAAAAGCTATGCATTCATATTTTCCTTGGAATATTTTCTGATTACCCTCTTGCAAATTGTCAGCTACCCAGCAATAGTAAAATTGTTTGAATAATTTTAAGAGAAAAATCAAACACATTAACTTTTAATAATATTTTATGAGACTCATAATTCTTTGGGATGTAATAACCTCTTATCCTACTGTGATTAGTCACTTGGATTCATCCTGCTGGTCCCCTGGTACTCAAGACAATCTAAGTTTTGACTAATACTGGAAAAGGTAATAGAGATTCAAAATTAATACATTCCTTTGTGCTTGTAATGCTACCCCTAATGGAAGCACTTAAAAAAAAATTAAAACTGAACAAGGATCAAATTGTGAAGAGCCAGAGGATGACATAATTTACAGGAGACAAGACTGTGATGGGACTCTGGTACAAGGATTTAATTATTAGCTTAAATAATATCTATTCTAATGGCAGTTGTCTGAAACGACACTAGACACTGAAACTCCCTACTGTCAAGGCCAGCAGCAAGAGGCAGGAAGACAGTAAATCCCTTTTCAACTTGATGGAGTGCAGGAAAATCTCACATTAATGTTAGCCATCCCACAGCTCACCAAGCCCACCATCCCAGGCTGTGGGAGGTACTCCGGAGCTCACAGGAGACTGCCATATTCCTCCTGCAGTCATGTCACCAGAACTGTTCGCAGTCACGTTTATCAATTTAATACCTTGGCTAATTTCACCCCAAAATAACACAAATCTGTTCTCCATGGTAAAATAGCTAATGCCTGAATGTTTCAAACATTACTGTATTAATGGGAGACAGGATGGTTGAGAGTAGATGTCCTATAGAAAATTAGCACACTCTCCAATTGCCTGTTAGTCCTGCCTGTCGGTAAGTGGTGATTAACACCCTGCTGGCTGCAGCTGTACTTCTCAATATAGCTTCTCTGAGTAGGAGGATGCACAGAGAGTACCTCATTACTATGTCTTTAAAGCTGTAAAGCAAGGAATAATGCAAAATAAATCCTTTAAACTAAAGGTCATAGACCAGAATGTGCTGGCACGAACACCTGCTCATAGTTTGGGGTTTTTTTTCTGTTAAAATCACAAAGATAAGTGATTTATCTGCTTTTATTTCATTCCCTTTCGTTGCAGGTATGCAGAGGCCACACAACTGAATGTTAATAATTCTCAGTCACAGTGGTATGTTTTTATTTAATGCCAGAATTAAAGCTTAGGAGCTTAGCTAACAGGCTGCCTTGCTGGCTGAGACAGCAGAGCTGGCATTAGCTATTTCTCCTCCTTGCCCCAAGCTTTTTGTTCACTGCAGACTGCAGGAGAACAGACCAATCCTCCTGTTCCCTCCATGCTTCCAATACTGAAAAGTTTCCTCCAGTCAAAGACCTTTTTGTGTGCACATTCAATTCATAAACTGACAGGTAAAAACCTGACTGCATGGCTAAGCTACAAAATCCAATAACCACACACTTATATAAGAGAAAATTATTGCCTGACAATGCAGAGAAATCTGCATGGCCACCTCCTCAATAGATTTTGGTCTCCTTGTGGATAATGCTTCTGACCAGGGAGACAGGTGGCTACCCAGGACATTGGTGGCTACCCTCAATGTCTATTTTTTGCTATCACTCACACAAGCTCAGAGGCCATGCAGTCACACAGAAAAGGGCAGACAACACTGCTGCACAAAAAATCTAACAGTGCTCTGGTGTGGTCCCATTAACTCCCTTTCCAGCTGGAGACAAACCCTTTGCCTTTGCCCAACACATCCCTGGGAACGGCTGGGTGCTGCAGGAGTCCAGGCACAGCATGTGGAGGAGACACTGCCAGACTGAGAGCAGGCAATCAGTCCATTTCCAGAAGGACTCAGCACTCCTTGGAAAATCTAGTCCCACACAGGAGCAGTGAATGTATCTAAAAATACAACCCCAAATGAGTGAGACACAGTCTTCTTGCTCTATTGCCTGCTGTGGGCATGCTGAAATAGATGCAGCTTCCACCACTCCATCTGTCACAGAGGTGAAAGTCAGTCTTGGGCAGACACCAGCAAAACAAAATAAAAATAAAAAGAAGAAAGAAAAGGTGACTGTTGCTGGTGAAAAAGGCACTGGCTGATTCACAAGTACTTGAATCAGAAAGAATTCTATGCAACTGAGTCACTGCAAAGCAAAGCAAAATGATCCCATCTCTCACAGCCACAGGAACTGAATACAGCACCCCTTCAGATCACAAATGCAGACTTCTTTGCATTCTCAGACAATAATTTTCTGTGATATAACGTGAAGGGCCTGGAGGGGAAGCCATATGAGGAATTGCTGAGGACACTTGCTTTATTCAGTCTGAAGAAGAGGAGACTGATGATAAATCTCATTGCGCTCTACAACTTCCTTGTGAGGGAAGAGGAGGGACAGGTACCAATTTCTTCATTCTTGTGACCAGTCACAGGACTCAAGGAAACAGCATGATGCTGAGTCAGGGGAGGTTTGACATCAGGAAAAGGTTTTTCACCCAAAGCATGGTTGACCACTAGAACAGGCCCACCAGGGAAGTGGTCACAGCACCAAGCCTGATAGAGTTCAAGAAGCATTTGGACAATGCTCTCAGGCACATGGTGTGACTCTTGGGGATGGTCCTGTGCAGGGCCAGGAGTTGACTTGATGATCCTTATGGGTCCCTTCAATTAAGCACATTTTATGATTCTATGAAGTCTGCAGTTATTGGGTTTTGTAGCTTAGCAATACAGCCAGGTTTTACCTGTCAGTTTATGGGTTGAATGTGCACACAAAAAGACAGACATGTAGACTGAATTGACCCAGCAGACAGCACCTCTCACTGCGCAGAATTATCCCCTTATGTGCCGGGTTCATCCACGTCCAGACAGGTGGAGCAGCTTGCCAAGAGCCCTGCTAGAACTGGGAAAACATCCACGTTGTGTTTCAGTGACTAAAAGAAACAGTTCAATGGAGACTGAGCAAGAGCTCTGCAGAGTTGTGAGATGATCTCTTAAGTCCTGGCTGAGGTATTGCAATATTTAGGAGTTGAGGGCAGATTTTCTTCACTTCCCTGTTGTCTTGCTGCTCAAGAAAAAACATGTCAGTGATACTAGTCCTGATAGGCTTTGTGATCAAGCAACATCTACTTTCTACCCTAAACCACCTCATAGTAGTATTATAACTTCAGCAATTACCATGTTTCTGTAAAATTCACAAAGCACTGCTGAACATAGAACCTGTGCCTTCTGTTTGTTTCTGAAATGGTTTGTTCAGAAAGCAGGCACAGGTGGTCCTGCTGGAACCGGGGATTATCCTTTGCCATCTCTTGGGCTGAAGACTTTTCCAGAGATGAAAGTTCTCCTTTACACAGCAAAGGAAAAAAACATCCTGCTGGACCTCTGAAAGACCAGCTTCTTCCATCTCCCAAAGTTCCATTGGTGCTGCATGAAGAACAGCCAGCAAAAGGCTAATTCAAGTAAGACCGAGGTATGGGCTGAAAAAAATAGGCAGTGCTTTCAAGAATTCAAAATTCTTGGGGAGTTTTGAAGCTACCCCTTAATTCAGTAGGTTTACTGTCAGATCCTGGAATCCTCAAGCAGCTTCAAGAAGCCAAGGGCACAGAGTATCACTGAGAATGGCACAGAACTCTCTTTTGCCCACCCAACACCTCCGTGCTCCCTACATGTGCTGTGTCTAGGGCAGGTCAATGCAGCTCTCTACTTATGTGAAATTCATGTGAAACCTAGCAGCCTGGAAAAGACACAAGATGAAAAAGTTCAAGGATACGATGGAACCACCACTCAGTTGTGTATCCTGCCCTGACAAGCCACTGGGTATGTAGCATGATTCAGCTTTCTGAACTGACATTTAATATTTACATTTCCCTCTAATACACATGGGATTATGTATGGATACCTGACAAGTCACCTTGCACTATGTATTCACCATTGCCCATTAGGATAATTAAGCTGTCACCTAACAGAGAGAAGATTATGAGTGCAGGAGACAAAACTGATGTAAGAGCTAAACTTGGACTACTCAACATTTTATTTATCTTCTTTACTTACTTTGACAGAGATAAGAATACTCATGAAATGTGTCAAACAACAAAAATCCACCACAGCTGTGTCATTAACAGATAGAAGTACAGAAAATTTCATAATTACAAGAACTCATCACATCTACAGAGTTAGAAGACAGAATATTTCTGCTTTTAAATACTTGTGAGACACTCAGTCTGGTTAAGTCAGAAGGCTTTAGATTAGACTGATAATACAAATATGCCAAACTTGCCCACCTATAGAGATGCAGTACAACTAAGATGAATGAACATGTCACCAAGAAAAGCTTATGTACCAGAGTCTGCTGATTTGCAGCTCAAATTGTCAAGGTACCATTGTGGGAAAAAAAAAAAATCCTTATAGAACGAAAATGTGAGCTAAATTCAGAAGAGAGAGTCCTGACTGCAGCAGTCCTTATTTACACTTAGGAGATACTTGGTGGGCAACACCCTTTGCTTCCTAGCATTGATTTAAGTCTGGAGATACTAAGTGAGTCTCTGAACTGTTCCCAGAAAACTGAATTTACCTACACCAAAAACCTGTGTCCCCTGGAACGTAGAAATCTGTATAAAAATCTGAAATATGCATATTTTTGCATGTGTTTTGGCTGAAATAGTGAATAGACAAAACCCTCAGGCAGCAGTAAACTCCTTCCCTCCAAAAGAGCTGCACAGCAAGACAGAGCAAGCTGGGAAGTCACCCCACAGTACCACCAATGGTCAAGGCCATTATAGAGTCATGAAGAGAACTTATTGCCATCTGAGATTACTGAAGGAACATCAGAGAAACCAGTCACTTATCAAGGCAATCCCCTTCAAAGTCTCCCTGGCTGTAACACTATACTATGGGCCTGTCTTGCTACTGTCATGTCAGGAACAGGTTTGTCCCAAAGCCAAGGGTCTGAGTGGGAAAGAATGCCAGTCCTTCTTGCACTGAGCAGAAATTGTGATGGCCAGGAGCAGTGAAGACACACCCATGCTCGTCAACTCCACACACCTTTGCTGAAGCAGCATCAGACCAGTCTGGCAAGCATCAAGACAGACAACTGAAAGGAGAAGGATGCCACTATCCCTCTCTGTCCGAGGTACTTTTTAAGGCCAGTTGGAAGGACATGCTGGTTTGGAAGTATAGTACATACTGCCTTCCACCAGTCAGACTTGGGTCCCTTCTTCCATGGCTAGCTATTCTTGCTAGGTTTGACATCCAGAAAAAATAAAACAAAAAATTAAACAAAACCAAACAAAAAATCCCAAATCAAACCAAACATGCAACAACAACAAAAGCAGAGACTACGATGCCATCATCAAATTTGCGTGTCAACCACTCACCATTAGGGTAATCCTGTAGGGTAACTGCAACCAGTGAGGAACCAGCAGCGACGAGGTGCCACTCCAGCCCCAGCCCCATGCTGGCACAGACTGTGTGGAGATCCTTTTAGACTTCCTTAGTGTATAAGTATAAATATACTGTCTTGGATCTGATGAAGAATGATTATGCCTTATTGCATTAAAGACATGGTTTGCCATGAGCCACTGAAAGTCATTATGCAGATTCCGCCTCACCTGAAGATGAGGCAAAGCACTTAAATCACACCTGAACCATGGCATAATTGCAGCTCTCCTCAACAATGAGAAAAATGTTTAATTAACCGTTGGGGTTTTTTTTTTAATTTTTAAAGATTATGTGGGTTTTTTTAAGGTTACATTTTTAAATTAAAATAGGGAAAATTGCACCATTTTTGAGAGCTTCCACAGTTTCACTTAGATCTTAAAATAATTAATGACAATGCAGTAAGTTACCTAGCAGTATCATATAGATTCTCCAAAACAGTTTAACACTTTTTAAGACTTTCTGATACTTTCATAGTCATTAGCAGCTATAACTCAACAGTATGCTCCTGGGAGCTTCACAGCTAATTACCTTTCATGGGTAAGAAAAGTTTTATTTAGGTATTCATACTAAATGCATTCTCTTGTGAAATAGTATGTCTCAAAGCTACATTAATGCAAAATATGCATAAATAAATGCATCTGTGTGATTTGTGGTGGCTTGTTGATGAAATAGAATGAAGACTACAAAAATTATGAAAAAATCTGACATTTTTCTTAGAAAGAGGTACCTCCAGAATACATGCATAATTAATATTCTCCATATGCATAGCACTCAACTAAAAGATTTTCAGAAACAGCCTCATTCTATGTCATGGCAAGAAACAACACAAACCATATTCGTTATCAAACCACTGGCATGAATTTTTACTGAATATAAAGAAGCATTAAATTTCAGCATGTGAGTTACCCGGTTGCCTTAAGAAGAAAATGTGCATGGGATCACAATTTTTTTCATTTCTACAATATGGATTTTTCATGAAGCCATTCTGCACAATATTTATTTATTCATGCCACATGAAACACAAAACTTCCCGTATAAAAGGAAAGCACCATTCAGAAATTATTATGGTTCACAAAGTTTAAAATGTTTTTTAATCAGATTTTATGAAAACACACTAAAATTTAGAATAGATGCTTATAATCTATTTGAAAAAATTAGTGACTAGTACTGAAAGCCATTCCTGCTGGGGACTGCCTTCAGGAAGAGACTTGCTACTTTCTGACCATGCAAGGAGAGGTCAGCATGATATAGGGCGTCAGGCCTGATCAATCCAGGAGATTGATACAGCTGTAATCCTGGTGTCTGTTTTGAAGAACACTCTGCTTTTTGAGAACAAATACAAACAAAAGACATAACTTCCAAGCAATTCACTGTATAGAAGGGGCAAACCACTCTCCTACTTTCTAATTAAATTTCAGAAGCTTTACTCACTCATGACTGCGCACTCATCAGTCCTACCAGAGATGCAAGAAAACAAAGAGAAGCTGTATGCACGTGAAGTTCAGCAGAAACCTGCCACTGGGACAGTGCAGCTAGCATATTTTTGGGGAAAAACCTGAAGGGAGTGGGAAGCACTCAGTAGCAGCTTGGTGCTGTGATAAATTACACAGCCACAGGCTACAACGTATGGTGCTCTCAGTGAAGCACCCGAAGGCAGCTTGGTAGGGCTCTATGAAGATCAATGATACACCAAAGAATACCATTAAAAGACACATTCATCTTTCCCTGATCAATAATAGCCTTAAAATGATCTCCTTGACATACTATTCTCACAAGCGTTGCTGCTGGGCTGCTTCAGTTCACTTGTCATCCTCTGGCTCAAGTCTTATTACTGGCAACTACTTCATATGCTCTCCCCTTAGTGAAGGAATTTGGCTTCCTCTGAAACTTAACAGGCAGAGTGAGGAAATATAAAAGTGGCATCAAGTTCAATGAAGATACTGAAAAGCATTCAGTCTCTTCAATAGCCTCTGATACAAATGGTGCATGTGGCAAGCGATTTTTTTGTGTCTTTTGTCAGATAAAAATGTCTACTCTTACATACCCTTCATAGATTTTAGCAAGCCACTGCCAAGGGGACTCAGAACTAATGAAAAGACTCTCAGATCTGAATAAAAAGCAATTAAAGGGAAAGAAGCAGTAGACTAAAAATGCAAAGGCAAAATGTTACGTCAATTTATGTTCTCTCTATCAACAGGGATTCTCGCCCTCCTCGGATGAGCTTTATCCTCTGCATGGAAAGCTGAGGGAGAGCTCCTTATGCAAGGATGGACTGAAGCAGCATCTTGAGGGTGTCAGAGTCCCACAGGTTTCTTGATCAGACTGGCCGATGTCTGACTCCTACACGAATGGGAACAGCGAGTGTCCTGTGTCCTTGCAGTTCAGCTGCTCTCAGGGTACATGCTAGTGAGGACTCTGCAACCTCCTGGACCACAACGTGACAGGATAATGTCATTGCCCATCTGTCCTGTAATGAGTTTGGTCAGCGCGGCTGAACAGAGCTCACTATCACAGTCTTGAGGGGAGTAACTCAGAAGCCATTTAGGAAAGGCCTCCCACAGCCAATGTCCACCCATAACTCTAAGAAACCTCCTGCACCTATAGGACACACTTGTCCCTAAGTTCACCATATCTTATTTACTGCTCTTTAGCACTGTATTGAGCGTGGACAGAAGTCCTCTGCTTTACTACTTAGCTAGAGTTTATTTCTGCTTCGTTAAAAACATCACTCCAGCTAAAGGAATGAAATTTCATTGGGATCTAAATAGATATTTATTTGGTAGGGATCACAGTCATGATCCTAGATCACTACTTTTCCTGTACCTAAATCAAGTCTGCCCAGCTACAAAGTTCAGACCTGGACCCAGTGTGCTGAAAAATCCAAAACCCATGCATATCTTTGAATTAAAAATTGCACTTGAGAAAAGCACTGGTATGGCCTGAACTGAGAGGCTACACCCCTAGAGAATCCAGAATTAGTAGCTTTGCAAGTGAGCCTTTGCCCAAGATGATTCTCTCATCTGATGCTGAAACTCGCAGCTGTGAAAAGGTTTATATATATTTAAGAAACAATTACAGCTAGTGATGCAAAAATAATTCCCACACCAAAAATATTTCAGAAATTAAGGGAAAATATAACTTGATCTTGATTATAATTAGGTTTCCTGTGGTTAGTTAAATGTTTTCTCATCTACCCTTTCATTCTACCAGTGTAATCAGTCACCTGGTTCTTTATGAACTATGCACCATGGTGTACATGCAAAACTGGCTGGAGTCAGTCTCACGACCAGCTTCTGCAAATGTGATGCCCCAGGCAGGAAATAGGCATGGGGCACATACATATTAAGAAAAATAATAATAATAGTAATTAAGGAACAAAGCTTAGCTCCACTTTATTGCTTAAAACTAATGTAGTTATTATACTGAGCAACAGGACTTTTAATTTCTAATTACTGTATTTATTTTCCTAAGCAGATTTCTAAGTTGTTACAAAAAGCTGGATAATTGTTTCACATGAGCAATTAACTATTAAGACTAAATAAACAATATTCACTGGACAGTTATGTTAAACTATGCAAACATTCAGGAAAACAAAAAATGAATCAATAGTTTGTATTTCTAGCCTTTAGGGAAGAAACCATTTTTGGAGCTTCTTATTAAAAGTGGAAGGATTTTTCAAATCTTGTAAAAGTCAGACTTGAGCTAGTGCAGAGACCTGCTTGCAAACTGGATCTGTATTTGCAACAAACATAAAAACTCTAAAGAACGTTTATTCACTGCTTAAAACAAACTGGTTTTAAGACTCCTTGGCAAGATTTTATTTTCCTTTAAAGAAAAAGTAAAGGTTGGCAGTGAGGTTGTATCTGGGTATATATATATATATATATATATATATATATATATAAAAAGCAACTTCTCCAAATCCTTCTGCATTTGGTCCCATTCCATTCCAGCTTCTCTACTTTCTAGGATGAATCAATAAAAGATATTTCCACTTTTAAAGGAACATAGAAATGGAGTACTTCTAGCAAGTACTCCGTTTACTACAAGCAGGTAAATTAAGATAGGTCTTTGTGATTAAGTGCTTTGCATAGGCTCCCACTGAAGCTCACCAGCAGTTCATTAGTGCTGCTCTAATTCCAAGACCACTGTCTGCATTCCCACTTAAAACACTGTATTTTACCTGTACTGGAGATAAAGTTTAATATATGCTTTGGGTTTTACTGTGATTACTTTTTCTGGTGGAAGTTTCCCAGAGAGGGTAGGGGAGCATCTACCCCCTATTACAGCTACGGTTCACACTTCCAGGGCTTTTTCCTCTGCTGCTCTTAACTTTAAGCACCCAAATAGCATTTTAACCTGAAGTGTTTCCTAAATCAAGACATTGATCGTTCATTGTGATTTATCACTTTGAGACTGGAAATGAATGAAACCTTTTTTTTAACATTTAGTTGTTAGCTGGCAAGAGAGTAGCATTATAAAATCATGCCATGTCAACTATCCCCCAGGTAATTGTATGTATCTCTGCATCCACATGTGTTCATTTCAATGTATTATCAGTATTAACCAGCTGTTCCATTTACTAAGTACAGGGAATACAAGCAACACTCTAAATGTTGATGTTGTCACATCTAATTGCCCCATATAAACCTGACAAGCTTCTAGGGAAAAGCACTGCAGGTATCACTACATATGTTTACTGAGTGACTAGTGAACAGTCAAAACAGACCTTGGAATGGCAGAAAACACTGGTGTTCCCTTCTAGGTTTTAAATACCATGGATTTTATTAAAAGTGGTGATTGCGAAATTTTGAGCTTATAGGTATTCCTGTCTCTTGGCTGGATGTAGAGTTATGGTTCCATGTAAGCACAGCTGAGCAACTTGCCTGATATCTGCAATTACTTTTCATGAGGAAAAAAAAATTCAAGCAATGCAGTATCTTCCAAAAAGGGAAAATTTTATTTGGAAGGCATACGTGAGAAACCCACTCATCCCCTAGAAATCCAGACATGTTTTATAACTAACGGTTTTGTAAAAAGAGAGGCAATTTCAGAGCCAGAAACACAAGAGCACAAACACTCCCAGACAATTTATAATTCTGTACCATAAATAGCTGGTTCATAATTCATTGACGAAGAGTTAATGAGAATATTTGTAACTAATACCCATAAGAAAGATAAGGGGTGGTATAATGTGGTTTATACTTTCCTACAATACTTTTCAAGGACAGCAGGGAAAGCTTCCTGACAGCAAAAAGCAACAAGAAATATTGCACTGACCTACCGATTTCCTACAATCCCATCAAAGTAATCCATGTGTAGAGACATTAAAGAACAATTTGTCCCAACTGACAGTTTCCAAATAACTAGATGCCTTTTAATTGCTGGCATCATTAACCTTAATAGTATAATTGTGTAGCTCCAAATAATAATAATAATAGTAATATAATTTCCCTTCACTTACAAATTGTTCAGCAAAACTAGAAAAAAATGATGCATGGAATAAATTCTAAGAAGGAAAAGAAAAGAAGTTCCTAACAGATAAGACCAAGAGCTTCATCAGTTTTATCTGTCAGCTCACAGGTTTTAAGGAATATCTTCACGTAAAGTTCCTTAGACAAGTAATAAATATTAATAATTGCCAACTGCCTATAGGTTTTAAGTGACCTTTTCAAACAACATGTCAACTCTCCCCATTCTGAGGACACATCGTGGAGCATTGTATAAACCCAGCATTGTCTTGAATGATTCATTCCTGTGCACACACAGGCTTCAGCCTGCTAAAGTAACCTCTACTGAAGACATGTTGACTTACTCTTTTATTGACAGGTTTAACCATGTATACAAAAAAAGAGGCATGTTCTCTCTCCCAAAACAGTTCAAAAGGCCTTTCCTGCCTAGTCTGGATTTTCTGAGATGCTTAGGGTTGGATACTGGTCACCACAAGCTGCCTCTGCACTCAAGAGAGATGGAAAGACACCTCTAAAAGGCAATTCAGATTTAATGATCTAAATGAACCTCTGAAGGTGTTTGTACGTAGTTGGTGGTGAGATGCATTTGGATTAAAAACATCTATTGTGTTTTAAACAGAATAGCAAATGTGAAGTGAAAGGAAAGTTCATTTCATCAGACAAATCTGACTCAATAATTGTCACTGATATAAATAACTGAACTATTCTATTGTTTTTGGCATAGTCATCTTCATGGAAAGGGAAGGACTCAATAGGTAATTTTGTTCTGCATTAGGGAGTATAATGCAGCAAATGTCTGATTCAGCACATAAACAGCTGAGTAAAGAACACTGGCCTTCAAGGGGAGTCTGCTCAGTGTTTTAGTATGTGCATAAGTGCTGTATTAAATATAAAACCCAGGTTGTGCAGTTCTCCATGTCAGTGGAAAACACATAACTAAATCATATTACCTGAATATTAATTCTTGAGAAAAAAAACACCATTAGAAAGCAAGGAATGAGGAAGAACATCCTCCTGGATAATGTATGAGGCTTGTCCTCAGCTCTGTTCCTATTTTGGCCATTGTTACACCCTTCCACTCTTTCTGTCCTTTGACAGCCTCTTCATCATCTTTTGACTCTTTCCTCACAGAACAGGGTTAATAATTCTCAGCTCCTTTAGGTAGTGCTTTGAGACCCATTGATAAAAAGCTAATCACTACAATGGAGTTTTCTACAGTAATTACAATTGTCCTGAAAGACAATAAGGTATACAAATAGTCCTTACAATTTGAATTGTAAAATACGTTTGGCAAAAATAACTATTTAATGAAAGTGTCATCTTGTAAGAGTTAAAAATTCAACCAAGCAAGAAGCTTCCTAAATTTCTGATTCTCATACCTTCAGTTCTGCATAAGGTACACTGATTTTTCAGTGAGGAGCCACCTCCAACAGCAGTGAAGGCTATCTTTTGAATCTATATTCTGGATAGGCACTACTATACTGTTTCCTGCAAATGTATTTCCAGGAAATAGTCCAAGCTTACTTTGCTTGAAGCCCTCAGCAATTCCTATCATATCCTTATACTGTTGGGTTTCAGTTCAGTCTGACCTGTGCTGGGGTTTCTGTGTCTACCCAGTTCTGCTGCACTACAGCAGGAAATAGCTACTCTCCACAAACCTTTCTTCCCTGAAGTAGAGTAAAATGTGATCAGTAAAACCTAGACAGGCACTGGTCTACCTTCAGATATGCTATTTTAATTCTTGGGACAAAGCCACTAAGCTTCAAAGGTAGCCACAGACATACCTAATGCCCTAAACAGAAAAGTTACAGAGTGGTCTGAAGACAGGCATATGCACCATCTCAAAGATTTTTAAATTTAGCACTTCTGTTGCATATTGCATTTTTCTCCTCCCTCTATGCTCAGAGTAGATGCTTGCATAGGAATATCATATTGTGGGACAGATCTATTAAAAATCAAGAGGATTTGATTCTTTGCCATGGCATATACATATATAGACTTCAACAAAATATTGCAAAACAAAGCTAAAATTTGAGTAACAGATGTTTCCGTAAAGGCTCAGCTCTAGCAAAGCTATCTCCAGTGCACTATGAATGTTCTTGTTAAAAGGGACTTTTAAATATTGTGGCTCTCTAGAGCTGCCTTGTTGAGATCTATGTGGCAGGAGTATTATGCATCGTACTCCCAGCAGAACAGTTGAAAACTTGAGATATCCCATAGACAACCAGTAGCAATCCTGTCATCAATCATCTCCAAATTTTATCCAATCCACTCTCATAAACTGTTATTTAATATGACTTTGTCTGGAGAGGCTCCTAGGAGAGCTTCTGCTTCCAAGCAGGGAAGGAAAAAAATAGCTGCTGTTAATCTCTCATGCTAAGGAAACAAGATTGAACTAATAAAATACAATTAGCAAATCTGTTCTGTGTAGTGAAATCCAGCCAAGCCCGCTGCTTAAAAACATTTTATATTTTCGTTAATGCCAATTTTTGTCTTTCTCTTCCATTTTTATAAATTCCAAATTATTCTCTCTTAAATTGCACGTGTTAGGTATTCTATTAGGGTAATTGGACATAGGCTTGTCTGTGCAAAACTCTGGAAAGGTAGGGCAGATTGGGGTTTTGCTTTGCCACTGAAAATCTCTTTTGTCTTAATCTTCCCTGTTGACACCCTTAAGGCTATGTACAAGAAGAAAATCATCAAAAAGAAATATGCAGATTGCCTCTTATAAAATGCTGATACCAGCAGAGCAGAAGCTAAAAAAGTACATAGAGGTGACATTTCTATCCGTTAATACTTCAACCAAGTATTATTGCTTTTTGTCACCTGTAAAAGTTATGTCTTATTTTTAGGCTGCAGACTCGCAGTTACATATTGGGAGATGGCTGAATACACTATATTTGCTACATGCTGCATAGAAAAAGAATTGACATTTTTTGGGAACAAGCCACCACACTCACAAGGGTCTATGTTACATTTGATATTCAGAGATGTTGTTCATTAGGTTGTGACAGCTGTTGCCAAGTTTTGCTTTAGAATGCACTGTAAGAGTGAAAGCATAGGGAGATCAAAGGTAAACTTTATAAAAAATGACTGTTGCAGAAAAGTCAGAAGAGAAAAAGTTTGCTACTAAAAATCACATAAGACTGCAGGACCAGAGAACTGAATTTCACCTTAAACAAGCTCATTCCCCCTGAGAAGAAGATGAACTAGAAAACTGACTTTTTGGGACCTCTGCACTGGAAAAGATTCTTCATTCTGCAAGTGATCAAACAAAAGGAATTCCGCAGGGATAATCATGATCAAGAGTATCTGCTTTCTGCAAATGAAGGCGATACCGTATGTTAAAAACGTATTTCTGACAGTTACAATGAGCAATGAACAATTCTGCTATTGATGTGCTTTAAGAAGCTACTAAGACTATGACTTTAAAAAGGAGGTTACAAAGAGGATTAAACATCGAGGAAAAATATATACACTTCCAGGAGTTCTTCCTTAATCGGATAAAAGCTTTGGAACAGTTTCTCTCAAGACCACAGCAACAGATAATTTAATTGGGGTAAAAATAATCCTGAGAGACTTGTCTTCTGAACTTGGGTCTTCTGTTTGCTCATTAAAACTAGGAAGAGTTATTCTACATACCACTTTGAAAAGGCCTAAATAATTGTGACGTTCTGCAAAGCTCTTTCTGGGAATCAACAGCAATTCATGAGACTCAAGTCACATGTAATAGTTTAATCAATGTGTTACTTGACTTTTGCTATTATAATCAGATTTTCCGACTTCTTTTCTCCTTTGGCACGTGCCTGTTATCAGTTTATATATACATACATATTTAAATGCTTGTGAAGAAGCACAGTTTACATTTTGATGCTTAGTGGATCAAAGCATTCTACAAGCACAAGGTAGTTGTGTTGCAGGCTTTCTCACTTAAAGCCGACCAGATGGCTACATTATCCAACTGGCTGAATTGTTCCTGTGTTACACAGAAAGGCATCACTGATAAAAATGTAATATATAAAATGATGATGAAAGAGGAGTTAAAGAAAGAAAAAGAGTTACTGCTTCAAGTTGTGCCCAAGAGAAGACATTACACCCATTTGCCTGCAATCACTTACAGTATCAAACTGCACAGCTGTGATGTGGCTTGCTGGTTTCATTCTCTATTGGCATCCCTCTGTTGTCTGGAACTTCATCAGGGAAGGGACATCATTCCCCCTCATCCAAGTTTGTGGGCCAGTAAATAGCAAACAGCTCATAGTCCCAGAACAAAGGCCCTCATTTCTGAAAGATGCATCTCTATTCCTATGGAAATACTGGAATATAATTTTCCAAGAGACATATGAACCAATTATATTTAGCTTACTGTATTCAGCTAAAAGCTTATTATATTCAGCTCACAGACTCCTTCTCCCTCTTTCAACAAAATATACCTACTTCCCCTGAGGTGTTTCATAAACTAGAAGCTGTTTGCAAGAAAATGTTCCTTCAAACTAAGTCCTGTCAAAAGACCAGTCAACTCTCAAAATCACTGAAGCTTGTTCAAATGCAGTTAGCACAAAGGAATCTCAGTGGTTTTCAACAATACTATAAGAGGTTGCTTTCTTCTAAGAGGCAGCAGGTCACTAACATGATAAATTCTAGAACTGAACAAAAATGAATTGCTCTGAAAATTGTGGCTCAAGTAGCAATCAGGTTCCTTAAGAAAAACACTAGTAGGTCTAACAGCATGCACAGAAAGCTGTCTGTCCAACATACAAAGGATTGCTATACAGACATCTTGGAGCTTGGATCATATAGAGAAATAATGTAAGTGGACCTCCTCTTTTTAAATTCAGTTTCTACATTCACACCAACCTTCTGCTTCTATTTCCTGCTAGGAAGTATATTCAAGCCAAAAGGAAAGAGTTCACTTTTATGGGATAGCGTGATTTTCTTTGGTTTAGAAGCTTCTATCTATAAAAAACATAACAAAACACACAATGTGGTTCCTGTTTACTTAATGCACTATTTCCCCAGGAATTCTGGTACTGTCATAAATATAACTTCTTGCTGTTATTGCTTTGGAGATATTTCCCTTTTTCAGTAATTCTAACACAACTGAATTATTTACATAAATTTTGCCTTCTTTCCACTAATGTTACCAATCAAACCTATACGATAGTAAGCAGCATCAACATTTTTATGAACATTGCTCCTCAAATAACTCAGTGCGGGCAGTACTTTCCTCATTTGAAATAGGTCAAAAAAGAGATTATTCAGCGAAGAAATATTTGGTGTTTCTGCATATCAGATATATATGCACCTTCTCTTTTCATGGTCAATGTCAGCTTGGTAGAATAGAGGGCCAACCACCTCCTGTACAACTTCCTCCACTGTGGGGGTCCACAGGTTCCCCTTGTCACCGAGCTGCAGCAGTGGGGATGGGGCTCGCTTGGGATGCACAAATGAGACACTGTGCTTTTTAAAGAATTTGGACAAAATCCGTTTTTGAGATCTACTATTCTTTGTGAAGCTGGCTCAGGCAAGGACACCCCCCCCTTGGCTTGTTAGATGTGAATACTGACCAGGAAATCTCTATGGCTCCTGGATTACCTTGTTCACTGCCCTTCTGGAGGTAACCTTGTCTCAGGTGGTCCAAGGCCTGGCCACGAGTGCCAGCTTACACCTGAATTCCAAAACAGTGCCTGGAACTTTAATCCTTCTGATGGCTCAATGAGAAAAGCGTAAGCCCTACCCTTTGTGCTGGGGGTCAAGCACAAAAAATGCACTGAGTAATTGGGTTTTCAAGCACTGGAAAAAACTGCCCAGGGAAATGGCTGAGTCACCATCCCTGTAAGTATTTAAAAGATGCATATCAATGGTGCATACAGACAGGGTTCAGTGGTGCTGGCTCTTCCTGTTTCTTCCCTCATCATCCTCTGCAACTGGAAGGACAGAGGACAACACTACCTGTGCTCCTGATCTCTTACCCAGTTGTCCCAAGGCCCTGAGGTGTCTCCTGATTGCCCTTGGGCTTTTTTTTGCAACTTCATTGCTGCCCACCTGAAAGACTAGTAGTGCGCAATGATCTGAGGGCATAGCAGGGAAGAAGCTTTCACTTCATGTCTTTAACCCAAGCCCCAAGGAGGCAACAGACTACCCACGAAATGGGTTCAGGCTGCATATTGGGCCTTCTATTTCCTTCAGGAGAGAGTCTTCTATGACAATGACCCATCTTTTTTGCTTTATGGAAGCAGTTTTGATGCAGGGCATAGGCTGACCTAACCTTAGTGGCACCACCACACTAGATGAACCATTGCCCTCATCATCGTTTGGTTCCACTTGCACAAGTTGGTACCTATTATGCCAGGGTACCTGAGGAGGAGGGGCAGTCACAGAGGAGATGCATTTGCTGCACTGGGCAGGAATGTGACACCATTGCCCCTGATCCACTGAGTGCAGCCAGGCAAAGAGCAGACAAGGAATCCTCCATATCATGCGTTCTTGCCTGTCAGTCTCAGGAAAGGTAGCGTGCGACTCCAGTAGTCCATTTCTCTCTCACACTCCCTGATAATTCTTAACTCCAGAACTTCTATAGGTGTGTGGTGGGGCAGTCTTGGCAACCACTGCTCCTGACATGACGAGGTCTCACCAGACACTGCTGCACAAGCCACAGACTCCTGGTAGATCTCTCAGCTCCCCCAGAGGTTTTCCAGGTTTGGGAATCCCCCTGTCCAGCACACTCGAGCACTCTGCTGCAGATCATGCCAGAACTGGAGCTGTTCACTTCGGCAGTGCTAGCTTAACAGCTGGACAATGATCTTAAAGGGTTTTTCCAACCTAAAGGATTCTATAATTCTAAGTCCAGCTATGCAACGAAATGACGACTTCAAGAGTGCACTACTGGGACGCCGGCACCATCTGAACTACAGCTTGACAGCAGCACCTGGGTGGATGTCGCACTCTCACCACCCCACAGGAGCAAAGGAAGCCTAAATAGCAGCAGCACATGAATGATGGAGCTTAGCACCACTAAGGAGCTGCATCAAAAGTATTGGGACAAAGTCTAGGTACACTCAACAGGAATTTAGTCATGCCACTTTCTTTTTTCATTTGGGGAGCAAAGACAACAGGAAGAAATAAGAACAACAACAGAGCATCTTTTAGAGTCCATTCAGAGGTCACACTGCTGCTACATTTGCTTTTCCTAATTTTTAGATGAAGTACTGTGTAATGTCTGAGACCTGCATGAGAGTTCCTGTCTACTTGCATGAAAATCTGAGAAAAGTAAAATATTACTGTATGTCACTGGAAATTTTTTATTGACCTTTTTCTAGGGAGGAAGGCAATTTTTAATGTTCTCCAAAATACTTATACAGTTTCCCACCTTTCTATCATAGGCAAAAATCCCTAACTTCAGTGTCAGTGTGCTCAAACCTAGTCACGCTTAAGGTTAGTCTTACAGCTACAGAGTGTCTTGACTAAGCAGTTTGCATCTTAGTAGTAGATACACTCCTTATAGTAGGTCTGATTACCTAAGACTTTACTTACTCCTGACTCCTAAACAACATTTTAATAGCATTTCAGACACTTGTTCTTATTGGTTGTATAACTACAGATCTGTTCTCCTTTCTGTTAATTTCTCAGTTCCAAAAAACCTGTGGGAATTAAGTTTCTACTGTGGGTGGGACAGAGTAGGACTGAAGACAAAGTATGTTCCTCCAAAAGAGTTTAATTGCTCAGAAGAGGTCACAAGGAGAAATGGCTTTTCAGCCAGCTCACAGGTTGAAATACCATCACCAAAGTGGTGTGAATACAGAGCTTAAAATTCTCATTTAGCTCCCTACATGAAGTCTCCTTAGCCTTGACTTGAGAAGAGCAAGATGAATTTCACTGATGGAGAATTTCAGGACAGTACTTGATGCATACTGACTTTATAATTAAAAATATACAACTGAAGGAAAGACGGTCATAAAATGTTGCCTAGGGCTATATCTAATACATGATGTTGTTTTAGTTTCCTCCTTACATTATATTTTTATCATCAACCCAGGGAGTTCATTAAATCTGTAAAGCTGTTGGAAGTTATCTGACAGCAGATTGTATTACTAGAGAGAACTATCGATCCAGGGTACTCGATCTCATTACAACACACTTTCATAAAGCTTGTGAGAGGCAGCAATCTGTTGCTTCTGCACAGACTACAGTTATTTCTCATGGATGGAATAATGAAGTGTTTTCTGATGTATAATCATGACAGATTTTATCTGGAATGGGTAAAACAAGTAAAAGTCAGTCATAAAATATAGCATGGCTGGAATCAAAAGAAGCAAATTTCTCTGCTCTTCCATCAGATTGACAAATAACTAACACATTGTGCAGCTCCTTGTATGTGACATTAAATCTCAATCAGTTGTTTTCCTACTGTGAGATTAAAATGGAATTATTTATCTGGAATATCAAAAAGGGCACTGCATCATGAACTATAAACTTCTTGTTTTGATGCAGCATCTTTCCCAATAAACAGACTAAACAGGGCCAAATGCACTCCCTTATCACTGAAGATGCAATATATGAAACCTTCAGCAGGGCAGGAAACCACCAATTGAATATTAAAAGCAATTATTAAACAGGGTTTATGTCATATGTAATTCTTGTAACTGGAATTCATTAACCTGAAATTCACAAGGAGGTACTCAAGCAAATTTGTAACACAAAGGACTCAGAGGAACTCTTTCAGCAGGTTTTACATAATGAAATATCAAATTACATGTACCAGTTTATGTTACTATTTTAACAGCTGGCAGAACTATATTCCACTAAAGCAGTGACATACTTTCATATGATAATTTCAGTACTCTCAATTTAGTCAAATTGCAATATTTGGGGTTGAGTTTTTCAAAGACTAGTGCACTAGTCTTTTCAAAGACTACACACACAAAAATTCTTCCTATTATCCAGTTCATGTGTAAGAATCTAGGATTCACTTTATGGAAATGCCTGAACATGATCATGCTTTGGGAATAACAAAACACAGCTTAGCTGGTACCCTATTGCCAGGAGTATATGCACATTGAGGTGATATCCAGATTTGGCCATGTTGTACCACTTCCATAAAACAGTACATACATTTTGATTTATGTGGGGCTAACTACCTTGGGGAGGGAAGGGCAGTGGCAGAAGAAGATGATCAAGAAAAGACTGAGAGCACGCTTCCAAACCAAATTTAAAATTTAGGTATCTTTCAGCAATGCTCTGCTGGCAGGAGAGAAATGTGGGTGAGAACCTCACAGTTCTTCAGTCTGGCTGCTGGTCTGCTCATTAGCCAAGAGTTACCTTCTGCCTCATGAACTGCCAAAGGTCTGGTCTCTGCTGTGGATGCAAAGGAGTCCTCTGCACATAATTTGTGGGAAACAGTGCATGAAGTGCTGTATTTTGGCACTTTGTTCCACCTTCTCCCTGGTCCCTACCCAGAACGCTTCTTAATATCTAAATTAAAAATGCTAAGATGGCATAGTACAACAAGTGAATGAAGAATTCTCTACACAACAGCGTATCCACCTCATAACACAGTTTTGGTCTTTGTGCACTGTAATCACAAAATAAGCTTGTCAGATGAATATACATAATAGGGACCTGCCAGTCCAGAATCTGGATAATATACACATGAAAGAATTAAATTAAAACAGTATGAAACAGCTTTACCTCTTGGATTTCTTGACTTCTACATGCATAATTTGGCACTGTAACACTCTTTCGAAAGCCTGTTTTTTTCTTATACTGTTGTACTTTCATTGCATCCTATAAATGTCAGTTCAGTATTTGAGTACTGCTTTGAAATAAAGGACAAAATATAGTTTAATCTGGAAAGGATGCCCTATCAATGTACTATACGAAAAGAATAAAAATGCAGCACAAGATGCCCCCTTGGAGCTTGTGGCACCAGTAAGTGTGAAGGAACAGAAGTTGTGCATCTGGTCTAAGGCTTGAGTTCCAGTCACATCCATTTCTTATGGTCAGAACATGCAAAAACAACAACAGCAACAACAATAATAATCTAAGACTTTTCCACCTCTATCAATTTTTTTTTCCAGCAGACTAACTGAGAAAAAAACAAGTCAGATAGAATGATACAATCACATAACCTAGGAAAGACTTTGCTAAAGTGCTGTTGACAGCTGAACAGAAAAGAACCAGCAACCAAGAACCCAAATGCTACAATTTCACAAGCAAATGACAAGAAAATTTGACATGAAAGACAGCTGGTTGAAAAAAGTGCACATATATGATATACAGCATGGTCTGTTCTACAATTAGAGAAGTGCAGAAACCTTCTTTATAAAGGTGTCCTTAGATGATACCAAATAATTTCACAAATGGCTTCTTAATACTTTTGCACAGAGTGGTTTCAGAGTTTAGATCACTATATCAGAGCCTTATTTCTGAAAACTTGACCTCAAACTCAGTGGCTGCTCCCCACTGGGCTTAAGAATTGGCTGAAGCACAAATAATTCTATCAGGTCTCCAACTGGCAATAAAGCAAAAGCTCGTTACACAGTAGATCTTTTCTTGCCATTAAAAGTGCCGTTCCTTCTCTAATCTCTGAACTGCCACATTAATTTTTATTTTCTTCTTTGGAATGTAGTTTCTTTGTTTATTAGAGACCATACAAAAGATAAGAAAGTAAAGAGGAAGGATCTCTTCCCTTCCCTTCACCAACAATTAATGATGTGGTGTCTCTTTTCTCTGAAAAATGTCAGATAAATTGGACTGAGTGAAGATTTCACACAGATAATGCAGCAAAGATATGAAATGTAACACTGGGTTGGATAAAGGGTGCCACAATCAGGAGAAAGATAACTTTACCTTTAACTGTCGCATCAATGGGAACAACATCAGAACATCATACAGCATTCTGCAATTTTCCTTTTACAAGCATTAAATAAAACTGTAGAACTTATGAAACACCTAACTGAGATCTGGGAAAAGGCATTATAGTAAGGGACTTAAGAAGTTAATACTGTTTAGCTTTTCAAAATAACACCAAGAAGAGATTTGATTACAGCAAAGCTGTACCTTTTCAGGGAGAAAATGCCAATATTAAAGGCCTATTTAATCTAATGGGGAATGACATAACAAGAACCAATGACTAGAAGCTGAAGCTAGATAAATTTAAATGAGAATTAATGCCTCTACTTCTAGCAGAGAGGGTGATTAACCTTTGAAACAAACTACCAAAGGAAGTGCTAGGTACCCCATTTATTGAAATTTCAGATGAAGACTGTATGACTCTCTGGAAAATATCCTTTAGTCAAATAGATCAGTGGGCTCTACATGCAAAGTTCTCCTTAAGAGTGGAATCTGCTTCTTGAATGACAGCACTACAGTCTTATGCATCAACACCTGCACTTGTATAAGACCCCAGCTCTCTCCAAAGTAAGAAAAGCTTCAGTGCATTCTAAAAAGAGATTAAAGAAACCAAGGCTAAATTGCTCCTCTTCCCTTCTTTCTCCACATTAAAAGTGAGGCAGGATATATCCCGCATTGAGGATTTTCACTTGGAGGAGACATTACTGGACTCCAATACAAGGAGCACATCTTCTTGGTGGATCCCATATTGCTCTTCAATCCCAGGCCCATTCAGCCACACACTTTACTAATCAATAATTAAGCTCTCATTACAACAGTTGGAAAGCTACTCAGTGATGTCAGTCACATAAACTGCACTGTTGCCTAAACTCCTACATATCTCTAATCATGCACTCTCTTCCACATGGAAAAGGTTGTGGTTGGTTTGGGAATAACAACAGTGCTCAGCAAAGTAATGGCAACTATAGCCACCTCACTTCTCCAACCTGCCAACAAGACCCAGAAGGACAGAGCAGCAGTTAAGTCATACGTATTTAAACTGTTTCATTACATGAGGTGTAGAGGATTTCACTCTTGAATTACCACTGTATCACATAAAATGAAATTTTAATAAATTTATTCATGTTTCTTATCAGGATGATTAACTGATTTTCTCTAATAGAAGAAGGTGGCATCTTAATTTAAGTGCAAATTTTATTATACCGCCACTGAACCTCACTGAGAATAGTCTCTACATTTTGCCAAGTAATCCATGTACAAACCAGATGCAGTCACTCCCCTGCAGTCACAGTCACCTTTCTACCTGTTTTCTCATGTTCCAGAATCCAGAAGAGCTTTCCCCATTACTTTCTTTTGGTCTTTTACCATCGAATAGCTTGAATTGAAAGGGACTTTAGAGATCATTTAGTCCCAACCCCCCTGCCATGGGCAGGGATACCTTCCACTAGACCAGGTTACTCAGAGCTCCATCCAGCCTGGTCTTGAACACTTCCAGGGATAAGGTATCCACAACTTCTCTGGGCAACCTATTCACCACCCTCACCACCTTGTCCACTCCAAGATGATCCTGCTCTCACTTGGAGAGACTTGCTCTATGACAAGTTCATGTGATGGAAGGAAAACTGTTAAATAACACAGTGCTGTCTATCCGTGCTATCTGCTGGTTACTGGGATGACTTTTACAGTAAACAGGTATAAAACTGGCAGTTGAGATTTCACTATCAACCATATCTCTCCTCTGCTACAAGACACTGCACATGGCTCACAAAACTGTGGTGAGGCAGCCTAAGTGTATTTATTCCAAGGACATCCATTCACTGCTTGATTTTCTACTGCTGGCTACATTGCTTTTAAAAAGTTCACCGCGCTCATGAGTTATTTCTGACTGCAATGATATCCTGTATATTTTAAAGCAGGGGTATTGCCATTCTACAAAGCATACAAAATATTTTTTTATTCCTCACTGTAACATGTCATGTGCACAGATTTCTATGATACTCATATAATGTTTCTCTTTATTTTATGCTCATCTTAGTGCAGTATATTCTCCTCTACTTTGGTTCAGGCTTTTCAAGTAAACCGTGGCAGGCAATTTTGCCGGGGTTAAAAATATACTTACCTGATCCATCACAGGCAGTTTTAAACATAGATCAGCTAAGTCTGCCTAAGTAGTACCTCCTACCCAAATATTTAAATAGCAAGTAATTAATATATGCTATAATAAAAAACTTCCTGATCCTGACAGCTCCAAAGCTTGCAATGCAGAGAGTGCAATGCATGAAAAAATACATTCTATTAGGCCAAAATGTTCTGCAGTTACAGCATCAAATGACTGCACTACACTTTATACATGGTCCCCATAACCCAGAAATAGAAATGCAAACTCTAACTTCCCTTGTGACATAAGTGACTCATTGTCTTTCCAAAAAAAGCAAATCACAATGTATCTCCTATCAGGTTTGAGTAAGTTTTCAAGGTGTTGCATTTAGAAAGTCTTTACAAACTCTTTGAGGCATTTTTGACTGCAGTGATATTTCCTGCATGTATTAAAAGGGAATATTGCTGGGAGGAAAACCAGAATGGAATATTTAAGTGTATTCATTTACAAAGACTTCTTCAGTTCAGCTGAAAAATCAAATTGCTGCCTGTCTTGTTATCAAAACTAATTTCTTTCAAACTTCCTTAATGTAACCAAAGAGTCAGTGCTGAGTACACCTCTCTTAAACCTCCAGAAACTCTGACGAGTAAGGGACAGTTCAGCAACTCAGCTCTTTCCTCAGCCACACACCCAACTTCAAGCATACCCAAAAATGTATTTCTCTGGGATCTCACAACCTCCTTCAAAGCCACAGTTTGAATAGGGTTGACTGTTCATTGAACATTCTCTAATAGAACTTCACTCAAAAATTCCAGCATAGAAATTTCAAATTATTTTTGTGAAGCTGTCAGTTTTAAAGAGGTTCCTGAAGTAAATGTGAAACTCCCCATTCTTCTGCATTCTTGTATCCAGCTGGTTCATGGTCCTACATGACCAAGCCAGCATATGCATGGTTCTTCACTATGCATTATCTTAATTTACCTAAAAAACATCAGCTAAATATCTCACATTCAAAAGGTGTCCTGAATGACCATTTCTGCATCTGCACGAACAGTTCCTACTGATCATGTACAAGTGTCTTGTCTAGGTACAATCTGATCAATACTGCAAAAGGAACTACCCAGAGGAGTCTCATATGGCAAGGTGTTCTACTCAGGTTGTTAATCAGCAGGTAGAGGGATAAAAGTAGTGACTACCGATTAGAGCAGACAGGGAGCTCCCTGGATGAATTTATAGTACTAACATTCCCACCTGGAGAACTCCTGCACCAAATAGTCAAATACTTTGCTGTGAAGGTGGCTCAGAGTTAAGTCAATCACTGTGTCTGAGGTTGATCCATTGTCTCACCTACATACATGACTAACTGGGGAGCTCCCAGACACACTACATACTATACAAATTACTAATTTGTGTGTGCACAGAGACAGTATCCTGATACCCAGCTACACCACAATTACAACTATAGGACATGCCTGAATTTCATTCTTATAATTCTCTTAGAATTTACACTTTATATCTCTGGCATGTTGCAAATCTCCCCAAAATGCATCACTTTTCAGCTAACAGAATTTGAATAGTTAATTATGTTTAGCTCTTTCAGAGTATGCCTCATCAACAGAAATCAAATATTATTGTTCCTATTTTACAGAGTTCACAAAGAACTGTAAAAGAGCAAAGAGATTCGCCTCAAAAAATTGCTAAGTCCAGCACTGATAGGGAAGGGAGCACAGTAGGGTAGCAGGCTTAATTTCTGTCCCCTCAAACCTTTCACCAAAATTATAAAAAAATTTATCACCTGAAAGTAGGTATCATCACCTCATTTCAGCAACAAGAGGACAAACCCAGGAGATGTCAAGGGATCTAACTGGGAAGGTTGTGGCTGAGTCACTAAGACCTACTTTTTACCAGGCCTGTGTTGCATGTTTTTACTCATTAAGCATTTTTTTGCTAGATATACTATCAGAAAATACATTAAGGGTATAAAAATACACTTTCTGTCCACTTGAGTATAAGACAGATTAGAAGCCAGCTTCTCAGATTTATAGTCACGCCATCACTGAAATAAAGGAACCTGAAGACAGAATACAAACAGAAAAAAAATCATAGTTTTCATTAAAGTAAAAAAGCAAAAAATACCTCCTCACCTTCAAAGTGGACCCTTTTTGATGAAGTACTTTAAAAAGAAGAGGATGCTCCTCTCCTTTATAAGTATAAAAGCCTAGGAACATAACCCATCACTATTTAGAGGAACCACTGATAAATAAATTAGAATTCAGCACCTCAATTTTTAGCATGCATGGCTCTTTTATTAAAATCAGCCCTTGAGCACTAAAATGAGAAATCATAGGAAATTAGACCTGTTTCTGCTGCACTGCAATGGCTCTCAAAATACAGAGCCCTCACTGCTTTAAAACACTAGTGCTGTCGACTCCACCAGCTGGTGACTACCTACAGGCTTGGCTGTTGGTTTGAAATAGCACTGAACTTCAGCCAGTGCAGGAGTTTGATTACGGAGGCAATCTCTTCTAGTCCTATTCGTTATGCCGATAAAGCAGCAGCTAGCACTTCGCATTAGGTGGAACTTCTACTTTAATTACAGGATTTTTACTAAAGCTTGTCTTTTGATGTCACTTCAGGAAATGTGGAGTCTGCATGTGTAATGTAAAAACAACTAATGGATTCTGTACCACTGTGCCTGCATCACTACTTGCAATAGATTATGGTCCCTGGTATTTAAAGTGTGGAGAAGTAATATAGTGATATCCACTTGCTATGTAAGTAAATATTCTGTATGAATAAGGTCTTTTCCTGCATGGTAATACAAGCATAGAATTAAATTATTTCATTGTATCAGGTAAAAGTTCATATTAAATATAAAAAAACTTTGATTTGAACAATATTTAGAAAAATGGTTATCTATAAATGGTGAACAGATTACTCAAGTTTAAAAACTGAGTCAAATGTTGAATTTAATCAATATGTGATTGCAATGGCAAAGTCAGATTCATGAACATTATTTGAAGCAGACCTGCTAGGAATAAAAAAACAATTTCTAACTGGGAACAAATGGCACCTCACATGAATGCTGATCTTCCCAGCTTTATCAGAGATCAGAAAGAAACAGTAGTAGCACAGCACTGCACTAACTCCTCTCATGGGTCACTACAAAGTCTTAATGAAGGTCACAGACTATGGGACATTACAAAGACTTAAAAAAAAAAGGAATTCTTGTTTTCAGGCATCAGACATTTTCAGGAATCAAAGTTAGTTTCCCTCATCAAGCCCTCAAGGGGTCACTTTGCCTACTTACGATATTTGCAGACACGCCTACCAACAGCCAAAGAAGTTGCTAGAAACTGGCTCTTCAGAGTCACAAGTCATCCCACCATTC
The DNA here is from genome assembly GCA_035221455.1 of Xenops minutus. Lineage (NCBI taxonomy): Eukaryota > Metazoa > Chordata > Aves > Passeriformes > Furnariidae > Xenops > Xenops minutus. The sequence continues at coordinate 77,859,934 of JAWWEE010000001.1, read as the reverse complement.
TGGTTACCTAAGGATGCACTTTTAGGATGCAATGAATTGTGCTCTGAAAGTGTATACTGCTCTCCATAGACAAATCACTGATGCAGACATCTGCAATTAGTCAGATGAAGCCCACCCTTAGTGTCACTGCAGAGATTCAAGCCCAGCAACTTGCATGCACAATTCTCACATGAAGAGGACAAATATTTTCAGGCATAAGCACAGAACTTCTTTCCCTGTCATACTATTTCCAATGTAACACAGGTAATAAGTGACATGCCACAGCAAAACATACTTTACATCCAGGAGGAACCTCCATGTAACAGAGATACCTCCCCTGGTGAGAGGGTGTAAATGCCTTACAGCAAACAGGAACTTGAGGTCCTTTAACTTCGGGTTGTACAGTATAATCTCCTTACTGCTTTACAAGCAGTACCACATATCAAACCTAGGACAGCTCTGTTTGTGCTTTTGTAGTTCTGAACTACTGCTGTTGATGGATTTAATTCAGCCACCATTCCACATTTCAAGGGAGTTCACAATCACGGCACCCAACATTTTGAGTAAGAAAAACCAATATATTCCAGAAAATTACTGATTACTAAGTACATTTTCCAAATAAATTAACAGTTCTGTTTTCAGAAGTGATGTGCCAGCCGTAACTTAAATACAGATACTGAATGCCTTCAGCAACAGTCAGTGCTGGACTATAAATAAGTGAGGTCTGATTCAGTCCTGCCTTTCCTAAGTGTGACCCAGGTCTGCCCAGCTGCCACCATGAGTAAAGCTGAAATTTTCCAAGAAGCCTTATGCAAAATGTCTTGTTTGCAGACAGGGACTATTAACTAGCTATTAAAAAACAAAACAAAAAGACAAACAAAAATTGGATATATTTTAGCAACATTTTCTGAAAAGAAAAAAAAAAGTAAAAAATAAGTAAAATGTGAAAGTCAATACATAGAGCAGCACTTCCCATCATTCCCACAGCTTTTCCCATGCTTCAGTGGGCCCACTGGAGGCTGCTGCATCACCAGCATGCAGTATGCTGGATCATCACTTGGATGGGAGCCAGCCAGCCATGTCAAGGATAGACTCATGGGCACTAAACAGAAAAAAGTCAATTTTGAGGTAATTACGTGTTGAATGCCCTTTTTAACCTGCAGCTGTTGGGGGCATTCAGCACATATGGTTAAGGTTGATGAAATTTTTAAAGTCACTGAAATTTATAAGGTTACCTTGGCAGGTCACCCAGCTTGAATTTTTTACTTGCTAGTGTACAGAAACAGCAGAGAGTGAGAGCACACTGTTTACTGACTGTAGAAGGGGAATGCAGGCATGCTGCATCAGGAACTGCTCAAGGACCAAAACTGAACCAAAGCTCTTCAGTGCTCCAGGGTAAATGACTGAGGAAGAAGACATACAGAAATAATTATCCATTGCCTTCTTTAAAGCACTGTATAGTCCTGACTCTCTCCATCACTTTCCCCTCACCCTCGAAAGAGAGGGAAGCATTTGTAAAGAAAGATGATGCTTCCTTTCCTAGCTGCTGCATACTTTTGGATGTGGATAGTTTCTGCAGTGAGTAGGGGAACTCCTTATGGCCCCCAGACTAATTTTTAGCTCAGCGAGGAATTTTGACAATATTTTTTTTAAGTACAATTCCTTGAGAAAGATTTATTTTTGGGGTTTTTAAGAAACATATGCACAGGAAGGGATTGGCTCACAGAGTCACTTGTCATTCCCTTTAGACTTTTGTCACACATCTTAGAACACCAGGTGTGTGATTTTAATGATAGCTGAAATGAGTAGCCTTTGAAAGATATTATGGCTTAAAACAGACAGAAGTCAGTTGGAGTTCCTATTTCTAGTCAGCTCTTTGTGCCATTCCTTGCTGTCACAGAACTGAACCCTTGGCTTTATGAGAAGCCAGGCACTGAAGAGCTGTCAAGACCAAATAAGCCCTTCTGGCCTTGAATGCTGCCAGGAGAATTCTCCCCCTTACTTACCAATCCCTCTTCTGCTCTTCTCTGATAATGGAGGGGCCTCAATCACAGTCTGCAATTAAAGTAACCATGCCCTTGCTCTACAGAGGTCACTCACAAAAGAGAAAACATATTCTAAAAATTTTCTTGCTTTTTATTTTCCAGGTCAGCCTTTAAAACTGTGTCATGTGTCTAGAAACAGGTCTTATGAACAGACCTATACAACATTATATGAGGCAACAAGATATTAGCTGAACAGTGAGTAAAGCACACAGTGAGAAGTCATCTGATTCAGAGGATCTGAAATGATCTTCCCCAACAAAAGGATGTGGCCTCTTTTTCTTCATTATTCTATAGGAAGGCTCCAGTGTTCAGCCCTGTACAGTGCTATTACAGACTATTTCCATGCAAGCCGCTGTGGAATTGTGTGGGCATCTTCAGAGAACTAATCATGATAAATGTGTTGCAAGCTTCTTTACAGTTTTTTAATGAGTAAAAATTGTAGAGCTGGATGATCCACATCAGAGGCAAGCTTTGGACATTCAAAGTTTGTGTTACAAGAAATTGTAGCAGTAGGACAACTTTACTGAGTCCTTGCTACTTAAATTTCTTCATGATGTGATACAAGAAGATGCAAATAAACCTGCTCTTTGGAAATCTTATCCTTTTTATATAGAAATTAGTTGCAAATCTTTGATTAAGTGTAGTCATGACATGCAGAGGTGTAAACAGCAAATAAGAACAGTCTGCACTTAGAAGATCTAGTCAACATACGTAAAAATCATCACTAGAAGCCAGGATTATTGAAGGAGTTCAAGGCAAAAAAAAGCTATGCATATGCATGGGAGTGATATTGAGGAGCATTTACTGAAGACTCAAGCCAATTAATCTTTATATGCAGCTGGTCCCACTGAATAGTTTCATGGCATTGCAGACACTTAAACAGCCACATACCAGTCAGGTGACTGACAAAACTAGATAAGTACAATTAAACTGATATGTCTGCATACTGTAATCTCAATAATCTGTGTATTTTGGTATAAATAGAACTTGAAAGAATCAAGTGATATTTTAAACATAGTAAGTGAAAAATTACCAATGTAATTGTCCCTTTTGGAAAACCAGACTAATTTGCAGTGCTGATCAGTCTTGCAACAGAGGAAGAACAAAAGGCAGCCATAATGGGCAAAGTCAGTCAAGTGTCTCAGCCATCTAAAAGGAGGCAAAAAGATCTTCAGCCTTAGGAACAGAGTTACAAATTCTGCATGTGGAAAACTTTCAACTATGATAAATTTAGTTCATTCACATGGAATAACCAGCTGAGTCACCAAGTACTAACCAGAAAGTGAATGCAAATCACCTTGTGCTAATCTTTTCTAGGTAAACACTATTAGAAGCCCCTTATGCCATACCCCATGAAGAAAGCAGGCCAATGTAAGTAATTTTGAAAAGGACACTGGACTCCAGATGTATAAACTGATTCATGGAGTGTAGTGATTCTGCTGCAGATAGCTTTATTGCAGGTCTGTATTCTTAAAGGAGATGGTGACAGCAAGCCACTGCTGGGACAGAAGTCACATAGTGATTTCAAGAGACTTGCCCAGGTAAAGTCCATTTAGAGCCCTTTCTTCCACAACAGCTAGAAGAGCTGTGTACTAGAGTACTTTACATTACTACCCAATAGTAATGATAGTGTTCATCAGCCACGTGCCTTAACACCATATCCTAGTACACTCCATGAGGTGTAAATCAGACTACACAATACAAATAGTCTAGGTGGGACTACTGTGATAGAGTACTACTGTGGTATTGCTACTACTGTGTATGAGTAAGAGTATCTAAAAATTCAATCAGCTATACAGTCAAGTTTAATTCAGGTGAACCAAAAGGGTTTCCTGACTCAAATGCTAAAAAAAATTATGAGGAATCTGCTCCAACTTCTAAAGTCAGTAAAGATCTCCTGACTGGAAGAACTAGCAGACAGGTTTGTAGCTACAACCCCCCTGGATGGTTTTGGGATTTACATTGCTATGGCTTGCTGCTGAAAGAGTCTCTGATGAAAAAGAAGACAGCATTGTAAGTGAGTGGGGCAGCAGGATTGGAAGAAGGAAAGGATTTTGTCAGAGGGAAATCAGAGGATATCAGATATCAGAGGATATCAGAAATATCAAAGACAGAATTTATAAAAACTGAAGAGTCAGTTTCATTCAGACAAACTGCAGCCTAGAGAGTAATGGAGCACCTCTTGGCTCAAACTTCTGTAGTGCCCTCACTCAATGTCAATACTGTGTCAATTTGCCTCAAATGCTGTGTCCACAGCAAAGTCAGACCACAGTGACTACAGTGTGTACTGATTCCTGCCAAGGAAAGAGTTAACACCAAAGCATACCTAGTTTTAGTTAAAGTTCTCCTGCTGTCTACAGGAGCTAATTGCAATCACAGGTTTCTTCCTTTCCCAAAGCACTAGCAACAGGTAATGGAAACATTTGTCATAATTATCCTTTCTGAAGAAGTGCAAATCAAATAAAATCACCACAACATTACTTGTCTTGAAAAGGTATCAAGATGATCTATTTATAAATGTTGATATATAGCTAGTGAGTAAGATGAAGTATTGCCTGCACTAACAATATAGTCATACTCACTAATCACACTGGGACACCACCAGCACCTTCTCCTTTGAAGAACTGGGCAGAAGGAAACCCAAAGGAAAGAGGCAGACTGAAAACCTCACCCTGCAGTGATCTCATCTAGGGGCACTATATTTGTGTCCTGTATGAGGCACTTCAGAAGACCCATATGTTGTTACTATTCCTTTAACCAGCCTTTAAATGTTCAAACTTCACTGCTAGTGTGGGAAGTGTGTGACAGATACACAGTTAGTATTTCCAATAATGATACAAATGAATGACATTCTATTCAAACAGTTTAGACAACGGTGATAAAAATAAAAAAGCACACTAAAAAAGAAAGGGGAATGTGTGTGTCAAAAAAACTACCTGTAGCTTGATAATTTAACAGGTGCTAGTAGAGTAGCAGAATTGAAATGAATGTCAGGCAAGTTCGAGGCTAACATGCTTGTTATCCCTTTGATCATAATGTTTCACAGTATTTAGCACATGATGGAGAGCTTTCACTTATTTATGTAAGAAAAGTAGAGTACGCATTATTAATAGCTCATCTCATTCACTGTTAAAAAGTAGCAGGAGATGGTGCAATGGACATTTAGAAAGCTCTCCTCCTTAGGAAGTTTTAAAGGAAGATCATGTATAGCCCAAGCTGCTAAAATACTTTTAAAAGATAATACAAGTTATTAATGACACTTCAGGACAATCTCCTATAAACATTTTAGTGATGCAGAAAGAATAAAGCCAGCATCTCAGCCAGTGCTCTGCCATTTCAGAGGTTGTTGGTAGCATTCCAGGTTTCCAACCCAACACATACAAGTTCTCAAACCTGAGTCCCAAAGGAAACCAACTGGAGAAATGATCTGCTTTTGTTGGACCTGAGTAGGAGTCTTCAAGTAGCCTGAAAACTAGCAAAGACGTGAGGCTGGAAGAAAGAAGGAGCCAACTGGGAAATAAAACCCAAACCAACCAAAACCAAACCAACAAAAAAAAAAAAAAACAAAACAAAAAAAAAAAAACAAAAAAAAAAAAAAAAAAAACAAACAAAACAAAAAAAAAAGAAAGCCAAGGTGTTTCTCTGTAAGATACATATCTTATGATCTCCTTGGACGCTCAAACGCTGGAGTAAAAAAACACATGTATTTCCTTTGCAGCTGCCCAGAGGGGCAAATTCCATGACTGTAAGTCTCAAGAATGAGGCCAGCACCATTCATCTGTGTGCCAGCCTGAAGGGCCAATTAGAAAACCAGTTAGGTTAGGAATTGCATGTGAGTTCTGGTGGAGATACCTTGGACAGTCATTCACTGCACCCTCACATACTTAAACTGTTCCCGAGAGATGTTTGTCCAACCAATTGCTAAAGAGCTCTAAAAGCTCTATCTATTTCTTCATTATCCCTACTGTTGCAAAGTTTTCCTAATATAACCTGCAGCTGGCACAAAATACCAATTCCTTCCTCTGAACATAGACCAAGCTTGTTGAGGACCTCCGTAGGTACACTTATTTATCTGTGTTTACTTGTATTTCTAGAAGCACACCTACTGCTAAGCATGCATAAACTAAAATGAGCAATAAGTTAACCATGACTTACATTTTAAGACTCTGAATAACAATTCGGACTGCCAAAGAACCTCAAGTTGCACTTTAACTAACTATATAGAAAAATCGCTTCATCCAATAAGCAATAAGCAAACACCACTGAGATAAAACACACCATCTGCTTAGCAGAACTCCATGACACTATACAACAGGTTATGATAAAAGTGAGATGCCAGAAGGAAAGCAAATTGATTTTTAAAAATTCTATATCTATTACTTAATAGTGCTTCTCCCAGCGTGTAATTCTAGTAACACCTGCTCTCCTTTACCTTGTTTTAGTTCTGCCTAACCAAGAGAGTTATGCCAGTGTGTGCCCTCTCACCACTAAGGTGAAGGGGCACCCAAGATTCATAGATGCCCCTGGTTGAAAAGAAATTACAAAAGTCAGAGGGCCCACAAAAACTTGAAAAGTTTTATTAGTAAATGATATAGTTTGCACAGAAATTGGCATAAGTTGGTCCCTTATCTTCTTGTATAAACACATGGTGGTGGAATTTCAGGCAGGCAGGCAGGCAGGCAGGGAGGGAGGGAGGATCACTAGTCCTGGCTCCAGCGTCAATCCAGCTGATGAGGTTCCCAAGGTACTGGTGGAATGCACCCAGGCTTTATGGGGGTACCTTTTCCACATCCTGAAGTTAAGTTTTTTCTTTTCTATGCAAATTGGTTATCATTTGCAGTTCATTCTTCCAGACCTTTCTGAAAATGGGTCTGAGGGCTTCTGGGGTCTTTGGTGATCTTGATCTCCTCTCTGCTGAGTCAGCCTTTGGTCCATGCTTTTTTACCTCATTCCTGCACTTGCACTGTACTGTGTTGTGCTTGTCTTTCTCCCAGTGTGTTTTTACCAACAGTCCTTGGTTGGCTCCATGGCTGTTCAACTCTCACTGTTTGAGGTATACACATTAGCCTTTTATCTTCTTGGCTTCTACACAGTGAAAGCTCCAGCTCTGGACAGCATATCATCAACAGAATGGCTAATTAAATTGCAAGGTCAGAGTGAAATCTCTCTATTCCAATATAATGAAATAACCTTTGGAACTTGACAAAACTGAACTGAAAGCAATGGAAACATAAACCACTTTATTTTTCAAATTCTGGTTTTTACTTCCCTTTTTTACTGAATGAAGTTGATTTTGTGAAATCTGTGAGTTTTAGTATCAGTTTCAGAACAATTGGAGGTTTGGGTCATGAAGGCTGCAATTTTTAGCAGAACTTAGCAAAGGTACGCAAACTAACATGAAATTTTTATCAGAGGCCTCAGTTTTGAATTTCAGAAAGTTGAACTGAATCAGCATTGGTTTGAACAAACATCAAGTTGTAGCAATAAAATTAGGATAATAAATTCAGCTTGTATGGGTGTTATTCTATATATATCTAGCAATTTCTCTTAGCAGGATGAAAACAAACTGTGTAAGACACTTTCATAGAAATTAGCAGCCATGCTGGAAAGACATACTGGTTCACACATACCCATGACTGAAACAGCTATATTGGTACAGAAATCTGTCCTTAGATCAGTATGTAAGAAGATTGCTTTTTCAGTACCCCATGCTACTGATGCTTCGTAGTTCTTACAGCTCAGCACAGTTCTAGAAAGAAAGATTGAAAAAAAAACATGCAGTCATTCCACACCACAGTCGTGAAGGCCACCCTTGCAAAATCAAGTCTTTTCCTTGTCTAATTCAGAGTAAGGACATAACCTAAACCTTCTCTATCCTTTTCCACATTGCTATCATTCTTGGGCAGTTCACCAAGTCCTTCCTGCTGGAACTGTCCTGTTTTATAAGACCAATTGAGAGCCTGGATATGCAGAAAGGAGATTGACCTTTAGGCAAATGGATTCTTCATCTAGAGATTGCAAGAGTCAAATGGCTACACCAAAGAATTTAATATGCAGTGAGTGTGAAAGAACAGAGGTAGAAAGACCTGACTAATGAATTCATGCACTTACACGGTGAGGACATTACATACCGTGTTATTACACACACCATGGATTGTTTTTCCTGTTTTGATCTAAACTGTTTGTTTTTACTAGGGTTTTATTGGAACTGCTATTTGCACTTGAAAATACTCATTTTTGATGAGCGAACATTGTCTTATAAATCACTTTCCAACATATTCTCAGTCTCATTTTAGATGGATACCTGTCACATTCTGAACAGTCATTACACCCTCAGACATTTTCCCATCTAAATGCTAACTAGAGGTGATACTGCCTACTTAGAAAAGTCAAATGAAGTCATAGCCCACATTACTATAACAGCAATAAAAGGGCAAGAAAATGAGGAGCTGTGCTATTAAACATGATGAAAATAATAAATGTTGTAGAGTTTGCAAATGGGCTGGGAAGTATTTTGAAGTGCAAGCATTTTTCTTCCCAGTCTAGAACAGAGCTTGGTAACGAGGAGCAAGGTGCCAAAAGCAGACATATTGCACTGGGACATGCTGGAATTGGTGGATCTTTCCTGCCTACTTACTTCAGATTAGGCAAAGAGGGTAATGAACTCTCTGCAGTGCACTCAGGCTGAAAAAAACTACCACCTACTAGAGGACAAGGCAGATTTCAAGGAGACAATGGCACTTTACAAGGAAGATACTGGGATTTTGCTATACCGATCACTTTTATAGGAGCAGTTGAAAGTGGATATCAAGGTCTTTTATAGTCAGCCAATAAAAAAGACAGAACTACATGAGAAAATCTTCCACCATAGCTGCAAAACGTATCTGAAGCCAGAGGGAAAACCCCAAAACTTTAAAAAATGTAATGAAAAAGTGACTTTTTTCTTCTTGGGGAGTTGTATCTCTTTTTTTATAAAAAGAAGTCCCCTCAATTTTCATAGTGTCCTTGCTCAGGTACATCTTACAGTTCAGATTCACCCTCCTATAACAGACTGCTTGCTGGTATCCAGCACCAGGTTGACCAAGAATTGTTTACATCCTGGCTTTGCTGTGAGTTACACTGAGCTAATCCATTTAGCACACAGCCATCCACCTGCCCGCCTCAACCTGTCCCCTCAGCCCTTCCTCAAAGTAGGAGATGGAATCTCACTACACTTACCCAGGCTAATCCACATTGGTCAGGAGCTCTGGTAGGCTTGATCTTATTTCCCTCCTCACACTCTTACAATGTGCAATAATCCAGATGAGAAATAATGAGTCCCCAAAGGACATTAGTTGCAACTCTTCTCTGATAAGATGCTCTCGAGCTTTCCCAGTGGAGACCACACCTTGGACAGATGGAATATCTCCTGCAGAGGCAATTCACTCCCTGCTCGGAGGAAAAGAATATCCAAGATGCAAGATAAAGGCCAGTCCACATGCCACATTTTTATCCATTTAAATAACATGGGGGAAAAAAAAGTTTGGCTGCAATGGTGCAAGATTGTGTGCAGACATACCCTAACATGATAAAGTCAGCAACAGAAGAGAGGAGCAGTCACTGGCGCTGAAAATAACCATCAGCTACTCTCTCCACTGTTTTCCACAGTTACTTTCAACTAATTTACTCAGAAACCATAATCACCCATCTTGTCATGGCAGACATTAATTTGCTAGAACGTTTATGGAGTTTAATGCAGTCAAACATTTCAGTTTAAACAAGCAATGCTGCCAAGGTAAAGCAGACTGATGCAAGCCACTGCATATTCTTCAGAAGCAAGTCAAAAGCTGTAAAATAAACACCAGGAAGACCCAGGAATGAATACAACCACAAACACCCAGAAGCAAAGCACGCATCACTGACACTGCCGTCAGCAGCAGGCGCACAAAGCTGCAGTCTACTGAATCATTAAAGAAAACTAAGCCACTGTAAGCCTTAATTTTTCCTTCATGAAAAGGAACATGGGAGAGTGAGATATGACAGAAGCAGCTTAGCATACTCTGGGAAGTACTAGGGTGCCGTAATTCAGATGCCGTAACTTTGAAACACTGAAACTTCTGCAGAGTAAAAGACAATTCAGTTTGTACAGTGCTTCCCTTTTCATTTGCTATCATGCAATGGCTGGTTCATTCTAGAGTTATGTTTTTATGAATATAGCTTCAATCTGGCTTCTCAGTCTTAACCTTCTTTCAATACATATACGCTCTCTGTTGTCCTGATACCTACATCAGCTTTCAAGAAAATTATGTTATTATTCCATACTGCTTTGGTGTTTCTTTCTAACATGACAGATTTCTAAGTTTCTTCTTCAATAGATTTCATGAAGCTTTGTGGCTTTACAATCCCTCTCTCAATAACTGTTCACATTGATGAAGTCCTTCTTTACTCCCCATTCCTCCTGAGGTCATTCACACATCTTGGATCATGTCTTCTTTTCAACTCTGGTTTCACCACTGTTGCGAATTTGCATATTTGGTCAAAACCAAAGCCTTTCTTGGCTTTCTGTAGGGGCACAGCTATGCAAACAGATAATATGTTTCAAGACTACAGAGCTTTATGTATGTCAATCTAAAATTTAGGAGCCATCTTGCCTTATGGTATCTTAAAACCCCTTCACTTCAAACCCATTACTTACTTTAGCTGAAAGAAGCTTCACTTCCTATTAGTTTTGATCCATTTCATAACAAATCAGAATTAATGCAGGCTAAAGAAGCCAGAAAAAATCAGAAATGAATTTCCAGCATCCCGACATATAGCCTCTAGGGAACTTATTTGACTTGGTCTCCAAAACTGCTACAAGCTGCTAAGAATTCAGTGGACAAAATGTTGTGACCGTAACTAAAAGGAAACAACTGAAAGAACACAAACACACTGATCTGATTTAGGTTTAAACAAGGACATACACATTAGGAAAGTATTTGATTTGTGGTAAACATGAAAAGAAATAAAACTAAGTGTGTGTGCTGCTATTTTACGACCCACTGTGCAAACATTGCTAGAGGCACGGTGGGTTTTATTGCTCATTAGTAAATAATCAAGTTAAAAATAAGATGGTTGGGAAACTGCTGATTGATGAGGAATAAAATAACATGACATAAACATCTGTCTCCCAGCTTAGTATGTGTTAGTAGAGGAAGACATTGCTAAGGCACTTGAATGCTCAATGCACTGATGAGATAGTGATTACATTGTGAAGGGTGTAATGCAACTACAGCTGCCATTTCCTTTCCCACATGGGGAACATTACAGAAATGTGGGTCTGGATTGTTTACTTCCAGAGTATCTTTAATCTCCGAAGACTTCCACATGGCACAAACTTTTTTTCCATACAAAACCCTGCTCCCAAGCTCCAATGCTCTCAGCCTCTTGCTTGCAGCATGAATCTCTCCTTTACTGGAAAACATTTTGCCAGCTACAGGCAGCAACAGGCGACATGCCCTCTCACTTCAGGTGTGTCCAAAATCTGCTTTGTCAAACACACAGATAGACCTGTGCAACAAGGAGCTTGTAAAGCTTAAGTGCTTAAGAAAATTATGCCACACAGGTATCTCTACTTCATTAAAAAACTTTCCTGGCAGCAAAGGAGCAACACAGACTCTTCCTCTAAGTGATTTCCTCTATCAGGTTTCACAGCCACAGAATTAAAATTACTACAAATTTTACTACTGAACATGAGAATTTGTTTAATTTCCATCTTCTGTCTACTGAACGCAGTTTCTGTCCTCCAAACAGGACAGATAGAAATGTAATTCCTGCCACATGCCACCTGCACCCTTGTCCTTTGGTCTATCTTCACACAGAGAAGAAAGGCTGCATTTGCAATAACCATCTCTCTGTAGTATCAAAACCATCACGATCACACACAAATACAAAATAGCCCCACCCTTTCCCCCAGTTAGACCAAAATACCAAGCAAGTATCTAGCACTGTCAAACAGCCTGTCCTTAGAGCTCAAACAGTGGTTTGGGTTTTCCACACTTTGAGAAATAAATATGAATAAAACTACAAAACTGAATAAATACATCCTGTAACAAATGAAAATAATTTTCAAGATGTTAGCGTTTACCTCAGATTGTAATACACTTATTCACATCTTTAATAGGCTGATTTCAGCCAGAGTTATGAGTAAAAAAGATACAGATTTTCTATTTAAAGAATCTACCTGCTTTCCCTGGCCACACCTCTAAAAATTAAGCTCTTTATTTATGTAAGAGTAGAGAAAAATATTAGTTACTATCAAAAATATTAAAACTTAGCTCAAAAAGAACCACCTTGGTTTTGATTTTGATTTTATCTTTCAGTTAAAGAATCAGTAAGGCAATGAAAAAGAAGCTGTATTTTCTCAATACAGAGTATAATGCCACAACAACACACAATTCTCCACCTGAAAAACAAAAGCATACAATAATGAAAACTCTCTTAAAAGAATATGAGTGAAGATTGCTTACAGATAAAAAATGAACATAGTATCAAACAAGGAAAAATAAAGAAGAGTGCAGAATGGTACTGATATCTCGGATTTATGTAACGTCCTCATTTACAACTTAAAAACAATAAACAATACACTAAGCTTTAAATTGATATATTAAATGGGGACTGGGAAGCAGATAGATCAGAAGGAGTGAAAAGAATGCACAGAAAACACTACCTACACAGAATACGAGAGACAGACACCGGAGACAAAAACGCAGACATCTACCAAATGAGACAGAGATCGCAAAACTGGGAATCAAAGTAGATGTTGGCAGAGAAGAGCAAAGTAAGATGAGTTTGCCATGAAACAAGGCTGTAGTAAAGGCACTGTCAATTTGCACAGACTGATCAAACACTATGGAGTCCGCCGCCAAACCCACATCTGATCAGACCACCACGACAAATGGCTGCACCTTACCCACTGTTCTATTTGCCTTCTATAGGCACCACCACAAACACATGTGCAATGTCCACCACACCCAGGAAGCGTGTGGTGTAAGCATTGACACAAGCACTGTGTCCCATTCAGGCTTTCTGCATTAGGCATGGTGGCCCTTCTCAGGGTGGGCTTAAAGGACAGTCTCCTCTAAGAAGGCTTCATATCACATTGATAGTGGAGATGTCCAGCCAAGCAGATGAAACTACATCTAATCTAAACTAATCCTCCCAAAAGATATATAATGAAGGTAGGATGAGCAATATGTAATGTAATCACAGCTGAAGAAAACACCATCAATTAGATAATTAAAATTCCTTAGGAGTATTTGTAGGGAAGTAATGTCACATAAAGCTAGGGACTGAAGAGATCACCTGAAAAGTTTTGTTTTCAGTTTTCATCAGTCAATAGGCAAAACATTTTGGAAACTGACTGGGACCTCTCCTGCAGCCAAGAATATCTGGAGGAAATGTATATGTCTATCCCTTTCAACTATAGAAAATTAGAACTGTAGAATTCGCTGTAGAAAATTAAACAAGAAGATCCAAATAATTACAAGCTATAAAATTCTCAGGCAGCTAACACGTACAGTGTACTTTTTATCAAATAAAAGAGTTGCTAGATATGCTTTCTTTGTACAAGCTGCTGACTAAAGATGGAGCCTGTTCATCAATACCTTGAGAAGCTGAACCTCTTGTCACTTGAGAGAAAAATGGCAAAAGTTTTTCAAGAACCACACAAGGGAAATTCCTTCTGCTTCTACTGAAACTGTGGAATTTTTACTCTCAATTTCCCCCTTGGTAGGCTTTTTCAACTTTTCACTTTTTTTTAATATGAATGACAAAGCTTTGTCTATGTTTGCCAGAAGTGTAGTACTATTTTGTGGAGCCAAAAGATTTAAAAGCATCTTGGCCACACTAGATAGGATCTTCCAGTGGTCACATCCTGATATTCTAATGACTCTTTTCCCTCAGGATTCACTGTTTTCACACTTTATATTGCTGCATTTTGTTTATATGGTTGATTTCCTACTTTTTATACAGTGTGAACTAAATAGCTTTTTTTCCTGTTCCACACTTTATAATGCAAACAAAAGACAAAAGAAATATATTTCTGTCTATTTTGAGACTATCATCTCAAGGTCAGTTTCTCAACTTCTTCTCTTGCCAGTCAGCCCAGAATGAACTTATACACAGTGCTTAACTTTAAGCATGATAATCATCCCACTGTACAGTCATTTCCATAATGAAGTCAGTGCAAAAACTCTCTCACCAGCTGCCTCAAAATTAAGAGATGTGGAAGGTCTCAAATCAACTGCCCAAGTACATAAATTCATTACCACTCTCTTTAAAAGTCTGTATTTACTAAAGCAAAACTACTGCAATCTTAGGAACCCTATTGAAGCATCCTTTCCTTGTGAGATTGCCACCCTGGTGAATAAAGTGAAACCACAAGAAACTGAGCAGAGTTCTGCTAGCAGTGGTGGTTGTGCGTATGCTTTGCATTAGTAAAATTAGTTGCCCCGAGGAATTACCCATCTATATTCATGAACTAAATGAAATAGTATTCGTTGAGCAGTTGATGACAGCACAGCTGCAGAACAGGTCAGTTCCTGTATTTAGGACTATATCTTTGCTTTCTGTTGCAGATGAAGAATATTCTCTACAGGTTCAATAGTGTTCCATCTAGACTCTCTTCTCCTTTCATCAATGCTTCAGTCTTCTTCTCATTGTAACTGGTATTTTAACTAGAGTCACTAGATCGAAGTATGTTTCATGGTGACACAAGGGGGTCCAGGGAGAAATTATGTAGGGAGCATGCACTAGTGACTAGTAAGGCAAAATGCAAATAGCTAGTAGCTTTTGAAGATGCATTAGATGCCTTTCATATCTTAAATGCTACTTTCAAACCAGCCTACTGTATTGTGATTATCTTATCAACAAGCAGTTCAGCAGTTAGCCTCCTCTCAGCTAAAAGGTTCGATGTCCATTTAGAGACTCATTTGTATACAGTGAGGTGTTCAATACACAATGGAGGAGCAAAATTACAACGAACATGTACCGAACTGGTCTGAGAATGATAAAGAAAGGAAGCAGCACCTCATGGTTAGGTGCTACATACAGTCTTTCCTTAATTCTCTTTTTAAGGTGTTAACTTCCACTTTTGTCTTTACACTGCATCTTTTTTCCCTTTTCAGTGACTCTACTGTGACACATGCGAAACAGGTTCTACTGTAAAAGAGGTTCAAAAAATACCTTGCCTTTATTCTGAATGTTCACTTCAGGAAACAACCACACAACCAACTGCAGAGACCAACCAAAGGCAGAATAAGAACAGATAAGTAATTTCCAGCACGCAGAGATACAGTCGTCAGATGTCACAGTCGTGTATACAGCTTTGACAGAGGCACTTCATAAGAATGTATTCATATAGCACTTTGCTGTACCAATAAGACCAAGAGACTTCCTTGGTCTGGATAAGCTCTAGGATTTGGTCTTCCCCTGGATCTTCTTGTGTATATGTATCTCTTGGGAGCAGGACATCCTATGATAAGTTTGCAAAAGATGAACCCACATCTTATCAATGCCTTATCTTCAGGGCCTGTTCTGCTCTCCTTTGCCCTCTCTCCAATAATTCTGATACGCATGCTTTTATCCATGAATGTGAACATCTTTATCTCTTTTGACTGCCTGTAGTGCTCTATAAAGTTCATTGCACACACAGACCTGGTGCAAGATTCTGAAACATATGTCATTCTCCTCCACTTCCCTTATTGCTTGGGAGCATTTTTCTGACAGATGTGAGCTCCTCCTGTGACTACAAATCATGGTGGGGATTGCTCCCACCTTCTGTCCAGGACAGCACTCTGCTCCTTACTCTTTCTCCACAAGCCTGCCCAGTGAAGACAGGCTCCTGTTTTTTCTCTCTTGCTTGTGAGCATATCTGCAAGTCTCAAGCACTCCTATTCCCAGACATCCATTCTGTTGTTCTGCAACTAGATACTTACACTGCTCCCAGTCCCCTTCTCTGTGTATCCTCCTAATGCACTCACTGCTTGGTCATTGCTATCATCGAGCTTAACATCTCCTCAGGATTCCTCATCTGCTAGTACATGTGAAAGAACTTGCAGACAATTCACGTAGACCAAGGCACTCTGTGTATACACGGTTTCCAGAATGTGAGAATTTTGCACAGCTGATGTCTCAATGGTCATGGTTGTAAATACACAGAAGGTGCAAGATGATACAAAATAGTATCTGTGGCATTACTTCAAGAAATACCAAAGCCTTCTCTGTCCCCTCAGCCCATGAAACACTGTGTTCTATTTTCACATCACACTTTTTTCCTGCTTCTCTGGCAACAACATACACCTTTTTTTTTCCTTACAGGGTCTCAGCCCAGCACAATACACATACTAATACAGAAATAAAACATCAGCTGAGTAGCTTCAAGTAAGTTTAGAAAAAAAGGAAAATACTGTAACTAGACTTCCCCCAAGGAAATTAATATTAGAGTCTTTTTCAACCTTGGCATTGAATTTTTAAAAATAATAGAGTACAATGAAATCCTCTGGCAATGACTGTGCCTGCCAGATAGGTAGGGAATATACCTTTTCACTCTGAATCTACTCTCACTTACAGTTTCCCATTTGATATTTAGATAACTTTAGAACATTACTCATTATTAAGGCTGGATTCAAATCAATAACCTCCAGACAGGAAGTTACATATTCCATTTGTTACTCAGTTCTCCAGATAAGCACTTCTGCCTCAAACTCATGCTTCAACTTTGAACATGGAAGTCACAGCTGATGACAGAGAAACACTGTTCATTGAAGTGTTGCTAATGCACTCCTGAGTCTGCCTAATTACACACAATCAACAGATTCTCAAACATCAGGATGCCAAATATTGCCTTAAATTACTACTACTTGATGGGACACTTTCTGTTGCCTGAAGAGGTGAGAACAGTTGAGTTAGTAATGAAAATCAGATCCAAAATTTTGAGACCAATCTCTTGAAGGCAGCTACACAGAAATTAAGACCTTTAACACTCCTCCTGTTGCACAGAAAATAACCTCACCTAGTGTTTTTTCCTACAAACCTGACTAAATACAAGCCTTAAAAAAAAACCCCACAAAATATTTAAATGTGTGCAGTAAGAGTTTAAACGTGTGCAGCAACAATATTGTTAAAACTCTAACCCAACTAAATTTGTACAGCAATACACTGCCCGGGAAACAGCAGTTCTGGCTCTTTATCCAAGGCACATAATTCCACATGAAATTCCATATGCACTGTGGAACAGAATTAGCCTTCCACAGATAATCCACCAGGACCATAATCTAAAGTCAGCTGTTACCCTCACTCTGGATCCAACTAATGTCACTTTTATTTGGAATTCCCTGTTTGATAATTGAATTAGCTAAAATATCCCTGGTCAAGATACACTGAACCTCCAGCCATAACTAACAGAGGAGTAGGGTTGTGGGAAACTTTCTGTGTTTGTAAATCCCTGTAGATGTGCAATAGCTACAGAAATAGCAAGACAATAAGGCTAAGGAATACAGCAGCTAAAAAATAGACCAAGATGAAACTATTGATAAGATACATCCTACAACAGATTGTACCATCAACTCAGCTTTGCTTCACAGGCTAAAAGTAAAATTTATTTAGGTGCTACAAATCCAGATAACTAGAAACTTGACCTATATCTGTCAATATGGTCTCCAAACTTCTAATGCTGAAAAGCATGGAAAAGAGACATGTATATGGAGTGAGCATGCCAGGGTTTGATCTCCCCCCCTCTAGGCACACCCCTCTCTGTGCCCCAGCATGGCACATCAGAGCCATCCCCTGCTTTGCCACCAGGTTCTTGGTTGTGCTCCCTGACACGAGCCTTGTAAAGGGGTTTAGGCATCTATAGAGGAACTTCTGAGTAGGTCAGCTACCCATGCCTGAGTCAGGTCTTCAAAACACCAGGATCTTCAAAACACCAATGTCTTCATATTTTATGTTGTTAATACAAAACACCCTGTTTGATACCTGGTATTATACCCCGGAGTTGTTTGGGGTGAGTAACCTCACCACTATTCTTCAGAGTTATGGCTGTTCACTCATTTTGCTCAGCCTTTAATATGGTATTATTTTGAAAACTCTTGATTCCAAAACCAAAGAAAGGAGGGATAACAAATAACCCCTAACCCCAAACAAACCAATTCCCTGTCAGTTTGGACATCCTTAAAATAAAATCAAGATTGTACCATATATGTCTTTACAAAGAGAAGCATCTGTGTAAGGCGTCTGGAGAGGAACATGGACAATCTTTGCATTGCTCAAAACTGACAAGCCTGGAAAGGGTAAGAATTCAAGATACAGCTTGAACTGCAGCACTTGAGTTCCGTAGCTTATGGCATTGCTTTGCACTGTGGATCTGTCTCCTTTTTGTGTAACTCTCCCAGCATCTGTCAAACAGAGGTAAGGCATCAAGATCACAGGTATAGATACAGTTCTAGTGGGGCCTGGAAACACTGAGTACCACCAGGAACAAATACTTTACAGATACAATGCAAATGCGTATCATCATGAATGCCTGTGCAGGATCTCCTAGTATTTGTCCTGACTCTCCTGAAATCAAACGAAAAGACAGCACTGACTGCCACTGCTACAAGAAGCAGAGATGTCCCCTTGGAAAACAGGCGTCTATTGACAACCTGTCAGCTGAAGTCAGGAGTAAAGTGCACCTAAAGTAACCTTGGAAGATAAAACTTTTAATGGTAGATTTGCATCTCTGTAATTGGAAATGGGTCTGCAGCTTTGTATTTTAAAGGCCAAATCCTTCTACTTCTTTGTTCCCTTTTTTTATTTTCCCTTTTCTCCAAATTAACATTTGAAACACTTGAGAATGCTAATTGAGTTTCACTTCATTCAGACAGGAAATAATGACCTCAAGCTAGTAAGACAAGTTAATAGTTCCCTGCAGGTAAATTAACACAAGACCAAATGCTTGAAGACCTTGAGGATCTCCACTGTTAAACTTAAGTATGCATTCAAAGCAGCTCTGAGCATCTAATAACACAGGTCACAGATCATCAATCAGAGCTATTGAAAAAAAAACCTTCAAAAACCAAGAGAACTGCAGAACACATGGAGGTAACTTTCTTTCAACATTTACTGTAACACAGCCAACTGAAAGATGCTTTTAAATAAACAAACGAAAAAACACAACCTGAATGTTCAATGTGTAAGGAAAGGTGCTCTCAATGAAGACATTATCTCATCCCAGAAATCTAATAAATATGTTTCAGTAAGCCATCCATCAGAGACAGCTACCTTTCCATTGCAGTAACATCTCATTTTCTTCTTGTAATCACTTCATAGGATTCAAAATACAAATTTGTTTATATTATATCCATGAAGATGAAATGCTTACAGAAATCACAATGCTGTTTAAAGTCACAAAACAAACATTTCACAGCCCATAAACTGACAAGTGCTGTAAAAGTGCCCAAAGCATAATAGTCACTCCACAAATCATCTTCGTGTCAGGATGGACAAGAATATACAATCTAAAATCTAAAAACACTCACAGGAAAATATTGTCTCTCTTTAAAATACAGCTGTTGACAAATAAAGGAGTAATTTTGACAAACTATTCAAGTTTAAATTCATAGCCCTCTATTGAAGTAACACAAATGTGGTTTAAAAGTTAACATATGTTGATGGATCATGTATAAATTAATAAATCCCAACTGATAAAAAAATAGACAATTACGAAAAATCCAAAATGTGGGTGTTCAATATAGCTTCATAGTTATCACTGTATCTCATAATCCTCTAGGCTGCTAAATTAACTTACTATTTAGAAAGGAGAAGAGCTGTTGCTTACAATTTTCTATTTTTTATTTGAAGTATTTTCCTTAATTAGTTTTGGTTTCAGCACAACTAGCAGGTGTCAAGAACGTATTTTCTTTGATTGCATCAGTTCATCTGCAGTGAAGACACCAACTCTGAATCGAAAAATCTGAAAAGCTTGTTTTCCTCTCCCAACACATGAATATAAACTACATGGTAAGCAGGGGAATCTAGTAAATGCAAAATATGAAGGACATGCGCAGATATTCATGGGTGTGCAACAGAACAGGGAGGCAGCAGATAGATTTTTCAGGTTTATCCCAAGAGGCTCAGAGCCATAAAACCATTGCAGTCCTTGGTTTTTTTGGTGCTTCACAGCAGGGCAGCTCCAAGAGGAGAGAGGATGTGAATGCTCTTGCAGGCTGTAGCTCAAAGAGGCTGAGTTCTGCCTGATATCCAGCTTTATTAGCTTTCCTGATACACAACAGGGCTACCAAAGACATGACTGGCAGAACATTGTCCCCACTGGGGGACTGCTGTAAGCATAACCCTGACACTTCATCTGCTGAGACACACCATTGAACTCTCTACATTGATACCTGCTTAGACATCCAGAAAACTCAGTCCAACAGTGACTAGAAACAATAATGAAATTTAGTAAATCCATTGCTTCAAAGTGAAAACCTGACATTGACAGAACTACAGCAATAAAGATAAAATAAATGAAATCACTATAAATCTGACATAAAATTCTAGCTTCTTTTTTAAAGCACACATTTCCATTCAAACAGGAAGGGCACAAATCATGAGTGAAATAATAAGCACACATGAAATATATCAAACAACATTTTCTGCATAATAAAAATCAAAGACAGTACTTTGATTGTAGCTTGCTAATGATTAAACCACTTGAATTAATATTCTGCATAAACATGATGAGTTTGCAAAGAGAACCCTCAAGATTGATCGTGAAAGATTGTTTCAATTAGAAAAAACTATATATGAGTGGGTTTTCCTGTTCTTTGGCCTTTCTTCTGGAAAAAAAATGCAAAATAGGATTAAAAAACCCCAAACAGTTAAAACAGACTCTTTTATCACTACTGTCCTTACATTAAGATATTGTTATAGACTTTAAGCCTTGTGTTTAAGGCAATTCACATTTCTTATTTCTGTGTGATTCCCTGCATGGCTCAGTTTGCTTTTCCCATGACTTTGGTTTTGATCCTTTCTGAACACTATGAGAAGCACACTCTGAATAAGTTTCTATACAGTTTTGTCTGTAGTAGTTACATGCATCACAATACTTTCCCAAAAAACACTGATACTATCTTGTGGTTTCTGAACAAAACTTTGCAATCAAAGGGCTGCATCATCCAGGTTCAGGATGGTCCCCAAGGAACCTGAAACAGCTTCCAGAGAGACTTCATGCAGGTACACACAGGTCACAGTTACAGTGTCTGGCGCAAAGCAAAGTGAAGTAGGTGCTCCAAAAGGAGCTGATAATCATCCCAACATTTTGCTGCCAGTGCCCCAATCTAACATGAAAAACAGAGCACCTGCATACAAACAAATGCATCCTACACTACTGGAGTATGACTGGTGCTAGTCCATGCATCATTCCAGCCCTGGCAGCCAGGAGGGCCAAGCACATCCTGGGGGGCATCAGGGACAGCATCACCAGCCAGTCAAGGGAGGGGATTGTCCCACTCTGCTCTACACTGGGGTGGCCTCACCTTGAATATTGTGTGCAATTTTGGGTGCTGCAATATAAAAAGATATTAAGGTATTAGAGAGCATCCAAAGGAGGGCAACAAAGATGGTGAAGCCATATGAAGCCATATGAGGAGAGGCTGAGGGCACTTGTGTTCAGCCTCGAGAGGAAGATACTGAGGGGAGACCTAACTACAGTCTACAATTTCCTCATGAGGGGAAGTCATGGGGCAGGCATTGATCTCTTCTCTGTGGTGACCAGTGACAGGACCTGAGGGAATGGCCTGAAGTTGTGTCAGAGGAGGTTTATGTTGAATATTAGAATAAAGTTCTGCACCCAGGGGTGGTTGGGCACTGGAAGAGGCTCCTCAGGGAAGTGGTCACAGCACCAAGTCTGACAGAGTTCAAGAAGCATTTGGATGATACTCAGGCACATGGTGTGACTCTTGGGGATGGTCCTATGCAGGGCTAAGGGTTGGACTCCATGATCCTGGTGGGTCCCTTCCAATTCAGCATATTCTGTGATTCTGTGGTTGTATAAATAGTTCAGTTGCTTTCTCCATAGTGTCTCACTTTCAATAAAAAATGGTTCCCTGATGTCATGTGCAACATCCCACAGATCTGTTGCCTTCAAACTAGAATTCAGATTTCTACATGAAGTACTGTGGTACACACCAGTTTTTAGAACTAGTGGGGGTTAAAGTTTAACCTGAGCAAAGAACAGTTAGGTAATTGGACCACAGTTAGAACAATACAGACCAAACTAACCACTAAACTAAATGGATGTATTGATTACCTTTCAGTCAGTTTAATAAAGTTAATAGAGTAGGTCTTATTTATCTCACAATGGAGGCCAGCATCATCCAATTATTTTGAGAAACCTAAATCATTGTGTTACCCAGACTTTGTGGTATCACCTGAATGCTGCTCAATTCTATCTCACTCCCTAAAAATGAATGCCAAAGAGATCTGTATAATATTTACAGAATATTATGGTGCCATATACAGCACTTCCTATAAGCACCCTTGTACATGAATAGAGCATATTAGAAAGCTTCAGTTTCATAACTTGTACACAATTCAATTCCAGGTGTAGCATTAATTTTTCATCCTGGGGTATCACAGTTGGAGCTGCTCTGATTTTCTGATTTATAGCAAAGAAACACAGGTGCTGCAGTGCATTGTTTAGGGGGAGAGAAGAGAAAACAGTATAGCATTTCCATATGAAGTTCTGAGGAATTATGCATGACTCAACCCAAATTTAATACAGGCTCATATTGTCCTTCTTTAGATGCACATATGTAATAGTTAAATTTAATAACATCAGAGATCTGCTCATAGACTTTCAATGCTCAATGGGCTCAGTCAACTTGAAAAAAATCATAAAGCTATGGGAAAATATTAAACATTGTTACAACTAAAATGTTACATGGCAATGACTGAAACAAGGTAGTGAAAAAGGCAGTTAATTTTAGTATTTCCTTATGTAGTTTGTCAGTTCATCTTTTACAGTTATTCATAGGAGAGCAGAAAGAAAAGGAATAGTAAAAGGATTTTTTGTTTGCTAAAAAAATAAATTCACCTTCTTACTGTGAGTTCTCCCCTTCTTCCTACTACCAGCAGCTTTGGCTACCCACTTTTTTAATTGTTTTTGGGAGTTTGGGGGGGGGAGGGGTTAAGCTTTCTCCTTACTTTTCTCCTTTTTTCTTAGTCTTGGGAAGAACTCAGTAGGGAAATTACTAGCTCCTTTAACAGCAAGTCTTCTGTTGTTAGGCATATGCTTTACTAAATATGATTACTTTGACGTGCATTTATGAAAACTGACTTCTGTTTTCAGTGCCTATGCCTCTACCTACATTCTATCCTGCTCATCTGTTGCCTAGTCAAAATTGTCTGAACTTGAGCCAGTTTGTACATTGCTTTATAGTGCATGCTTCACTGAAACCTTAAGCTTTAACTGATATTCTAAGACACTATTCCTTACAGAACTGAATAAAAAGATTATTAACAGGAACAGTGTTGGTTAAAAACTTATCCCGCTCCCATGCAGACAAAAAGTCTAGGGACCAGATATGCACTGTGCCTTTTCCTATGAGCCTGCAAATGCTACTTGCCCAGTAGCTGTGATGGTCCCAGCTACAAGCTGCCAGCAGATTTTAAGAAAGTTCATGGTTTCTGGTAACCTTTTGGATTATAACCGCCACATCGTGCATGTCATGTAGACTCCAGCTGGGGAGCAGGAACATCCTCTGTGAACACGACCCTTACATTTCTTCTCTGGAGCAAGTAAGGTCCTATAGAAGTTCACATAGCTGGAGTATCTTCTTGACTCTATTAACTGACAAGGAACTTGTGCATTTTGAGAGGTAGACTAACCCTGCTCAGCTGGTGAAATTGTTGTGAGACAATAGGGCACCAGCCTAGAAATGGCACCTTCAGTCAATCAGATCCAAGAATGGATTTTGCTTTTATCAGTAATGGTGCAGTGTACATACATATTCTGGGGATCCCTGAGCTAGGAAGATCAATTCAGCATCCTCCTTACCCATTAAACCAGCTTTCTTCTTACCTGCGTTCTTTCTGTGCCCAACTTCCACAGCACAAAAGGTGAAAGCTCTGCTGAGGACAGCCTAAGACCTAATAGTCAGGACCATTCCCTTGCCAGGAGGTTAGGTTAACCATCTCCAGGTTGATAAGCAACAAAAACCCGTGTCCCCCCACTCCCTGGCTGACAGATCTAATCATTAACAATGAAAAAAAAAGAGCCTACCATCAAAATCCATTTCAGACCTGACCATATCTTGTTTTGTAGATGTCTCTTGGAGGTTTACACACTGCTTTTCTAAATTGAACTGATAACATGTACAGAGCCTGAATCTTCTCCAGGCCACTGGAATTTAGCATTTAGAGACCTTAGTGAATAAGTAACAAGTTCAAGAATGCAATTAGCTCCTGAAATTCAACAGACTGGGTATCTATCTGCACTTAAACTTTAGGTATTGAAATCTTAGCACAGCAGGATTTAGGAGTCTAACCTCATCCCCAGCCATCTAAAAATCACAGGAGCTGCATCATAAACAACTCATGATCAAGGCCTCAGCTGAACATGCACAAAAGCAGAAATTATCTGAAATCTGTTGCTTCAAATTGCCTAAGTAATCCTGAACTACATGTATATATAAAATGTGGTGAACAAAACCAGTAAGTAAACCAAAAGATCACCTAGCCATGAGTATGCACAAATGCCTTCTTGACAGGTATGCTTAAGAACCTTCAGCACTGCCTATGGAAACCGTGGCATGACCTTGTGCATTCCATTGTTTCATTACCCTCATCATTAAAAGATGTTCCTGATATCTAATACAATTTCTTTTTTTCTGGTAATGAAATTTGTAATTTTGCTATCCTATCCCTTCCCCTATGCAGCAACATTTATGCACAAATACTAAGTTTTAATACAAAAACTCCCTTAATTCATTAAATATCTCTTCTTAAGTTTCCCAAGTATCGCTGACACCAAAATTATAAATCTCTACTTCATACAGTATAATAGCTGCTTCATTAACTCAGATAGAATAATTACAGTCATTTAAACAAACCTGAATTACACCCATCCAACTAAGCCCACCAGCATGATCCGGAAAGTTCCCAACTGCAATTAGATGTTATTTTCTATATCTGAAAGTACTGCAACCATACTGACATATTTGAAGGTGCTGTTCAGTTCTCCAGACCAGTAACCACATTATAAAAACCACCACAGAATATATCAGTCTCTCGGAAAAGACTGAAGGACTGAGCGTGCTTGGAGTTCTCAGCTACAGGACACATTATCCTGTTTGCTGGTTTGTCTGAATTAAAACTGGAGGTTTGGAACGACAACCTGCCACTTTCCCTCAGCCTAAATTAATATTAGACAATTGTGCAAAAGGTGAAACTTTCAGGACAGAAACATTCTCTACCGTAACCCAGGGGAAAGCCTGCAAGATGCAAAAATGCTATTTCCTCTCATTAGCATTAATCCTTAACTAATCAGGGTTTCTGATCATTACAAGGTTTCATTTATTTTAAATTAATACAACACACCTTATGTAAAAAAAGCATAGCTTTGTATCTTGCATTTTGAGTGCATCTGCCTTTAATTGTCAATAAAAGTCAAAACAAAGCAAAACATGCAGTACAAAAGAAATGCCTATAAAATTAGTAAACTGACCCATTGCTCACCCACTTTCCAACAGCTAGGAAAAAAGGAATTGAGCTGTAAAATTTGTTCTGGGCAGGAACTTGGCATCTGCTATCACGTCAGAGTCCAAAGAAAATTAGCATCACAAATTTCAAATACATTGACTTGGCTCATGTAACTCAAAACCCACAGCTTTGATTTATATCATAATAGATTTAAATCCTGTCAGGCAGTCAGACCCACAAGGGGCAGGAGGCATTCTGGCAAAGAGGGAATAGGGAGCAGAAAAGTCCCAAAAGATTTTGCTCTGGTACGATTATGAACTGTTTGACATCTATTTTCCAATGCTAGTAGTAGATGTCAATAGCAGTTAATCCATTCTTACATCTAGCCCGTGAAATACTATTTAATAAAAAGTGTCTGAGTACTGCATTCGCTGAATCCCATCATTTTTGACTAGAAAGTGTTTCAGACACCATGCTAGGGGAAGGCTTTTTGACTAATCTCTAGAAATGCTATTTTCATTTTTAATTGGGACTCACCAGCAAACAGTAATCCTGTTCTCCCATAAGCAACTTCATAAGAAAGTAAGCTTGAAGCTGAAACAGGGTGAACTCCCTGCTCTCTGATAAAAAGCATAAACACTAGTAATGAGAATCAGGACTGCAGAAACAACCAACCTGTAGCCCACAGGGTGGGCTCTTGGAAGAGTAGGACTGGAAAGGGTAGATTTCTCATCTTTGAAAGATCAATCTCCTCATAAATAAGCAGCAAAATGAGGAGAAATACTGGGATTCCTCATTAATAATCTATCCAAAACTACAGACAAGTTTACTTTTGTTTAAGAAGAAAATACCTGCTAAGGGAACAAAGTGTGTTTCATAACATTGTAAGGTGAAAGCATTCACAGAATTTACAGTAACAAGGAGAAGGTGAAATACCTTCTCATCAGTATTCCGCGGTGCTTTGTTATCTGAAATGCTCTTTTCAAAACACTTCTATCAGTCATCAGAGATCATACTCTTTAGGGGAGAACAGAATTAATGTGGCATTTGCCTTACCTCTCTTCAAGCTAATTCATGCTAGAACAGTTCTGATGTCTTCTGTGTTAACTTGTGCACCTGCTGTTGGCTTGGCATCAAAAGAAAACACTACTAGCTTCCACACAGTGAAAATACATTGGTCTGCGTATTTTCAAGGAGCAGTCAGAAGCATTCCATCAAACCTGTGAAAGAGCTGGGATTTCCAGAAAGGGCCAGGTTCTTACATGACACAAGCCTGATCTAAAAGACTGCTCAGTGCTCATCACTCAGAAAGAGATGTGCAAGGGGATGAAGTGCTTAGTCCATGGTTTTACCCAATAATAGATACTACTTTGGTAGAAGAGCTTGTAAAATAGCATCTTCACCTATTTTCAGAATTGTCACCTTCCCCAGAATATGTGTATAACTGAAATTATTACTAGTTGAGATTTCCCAGCACCTCATTTTCCCTGTACAGCACCATTTGAGGGCATGAAGGAACATGAAAGCAGTTTGAAGACAGTCTCATTACCCACAGTATCTTTCTACTGCTTTGACCTGGGGAAGAGGTCAATCAGACTTTTGGAAGCAATTTCTAAGATGAATCAAGAATGAAGGTAGGACTTAGAGAAAGCATTGTTATCCAGGGCGAAGACGTAATGTCTTACTTATAATCGGTTAGCCATTCGAAAGAAGTTTTTAAGTCCCAAACAGTTCTTTCTATTCAGGTATGTTTCAAGTGTGGTGATTTCAAAGATATTTCAGAATGTGGTGCATATTTTAAAAAGCAAACACCAACACATAATTATCTCCCATAATTATTTAAAGTAGTTCTCCAACAATTTCTTTTCTAAATTGCATTACTGTGCAACTAGAATCATTACAAATGATCATATTGTTTAATTAGTCAGTTTCTCCTAATTTCTTCTACAATTCAGATTTTTAATTAACATTTCATTGCTCTTAAACTGAGTCTAATTACTAACAGCTCACATGAAATCCAAACTAAAATTGAATCTTTTAATAAACTTCTATTCTGAAAAATATATATGGAAATACAATGTTTAATAATAAAGCATTTCTTCAGCTAAAATCCTTACCTATTTCAAATGAAGAACTAGTTCAACAGTCAATCAACATGACCCTTTTATGCACAAAATGCAAACATAGAAGTGAAGTAAAAAGCTCAAGCATACAGCAGTCTCTGTTTCAGAAGATAAGTAACAGCATAGAAAAAAAGTGTATGCTGTATCCTATGTAAAAAAAAAAAACAAAACAAAACACGTTCTCACTTTCTGGAAGAGGTGGAAGGCACAGTTTTGAACTGGTTGAAGATAAAGGCCGCAAAAAAGTCCTAAAAATGCTAAAATCACAGTGGGAAGCTACCATGTTGGGAGAAGGCAAGGGATTGATTTCTACAATCAGTGGAAATGCTTAGAAGACAATACAAGATTAGGAAGACTGTTCCTAAAGATGAAGGCAGCTATTAGAGAAGTAAGTATAATAGATGTGATAAATATTAATGAGGAATTATTGGGAAAACCAAGTGTAAGTAAACTCAGTAAGGCTGAGAGTAAAGTAAAAGAACCTGCTATTTTAAGGAAAGGAATCAGTAAAAAGGGCAATAGTCTTGAAAAGTGCAATTCAACCTACCTAGGGAATAGGTTGAAAGGGTCTCCTGGGAGAGGAGCAGAAAGAATGGAAGCATTCTGGAGAGCTAAAAAAATTTCATTAAGTACAATAGCAAGGAACTATGTTATTGCAGAGGAAGGGTACAGAGAACAGTGATAAAACAATATGACTGCGTTTAGAGCTCTTCAGTGACCTCAGAATAAAAACCCCTATACAGAAAGCTTAAATAAGGACACCTATTTATGGACAAGAACACAGAAACAGCACCAGCATGGGGGAATAACACTGGAAAGGTTATGACACAGGAGAAGTTAGAGTTTGTAAGGGACATAAGAGGCAACAAAAGAGGTTAGTAGTAAGAAGAAATAGATGGGGAAAGAGAGTTTATTTCTCTAAGGGGAAAAGAGGACCTATAATGGGTAATGCATGGAAGCCTTAAGTATTCAATACCTACCTTCTCTCAGTCATTTATTCTCTCCCCACTCCAAATTCATTAATCTGGTTTTAACAGGTGGACAGGATTGTGAAGGAACCAGCTGGGAATTACCGAGCAAGAGTTACTGGAGTCAGGCCAGCCACTGAACTGCCCCTTACACTCCTCTAGGAAGCAGCTGAAAATGTCTCTGAATCTTATCTACCTCAGAATATTCTCAACAATGTGAATTTGTTTAAAGGCAAAAGAATTGGACAAAAGTTCCTTCTCTAACTAGTTCAGAGCAGGAATTTCTGCCAAAGTCTCCCTTCTTGGTACACTACTGAAGCAGACGTGAGTCTAAAATGGTGCCATTAATAATTATTTGGAGCTGTTCCCTTTTGCACAAAAAGCTTTACCAGCAAATGAAACAGACAGAAAGAAGAAAAATACTTCCTAATTGGGATGACTGGGTTCTAGTCCTTGTCTCTTACTCAGTGAAAGCACATCAGTAGGAAAGGCGGAGGATGAGATCCAGTGCTTAGATGCAATTCAGATTTGGAAAATTTGTGTTTGTGCCCTTGAGATACAGGGGGGAACTGAATAAAGTTCTCCCACATCAAGGGTGAATGCCCTAATCACCAAATTAGTTATGGGATTAACAAATAGAAAACTTCCAATTAAGCCTTGGATTTTTTCCAGCCACAATTATTTGATGCATTCAAATGCTTCTGAGACTTTAAACCACACTGTTCAGCAAATTTGCTGTTTCTCAGTAAATATAAACACACTCATACAGCCCTAATGATTATTGCCTGAAGGTGAATAGAGAAGCAAAGAAAAGTTATAATTAGTTGAGCCAGGATACAACTTTCAGACAAAGTGTTCAGCTGGCAGCTACGGTCTTCAGTCCTGCCACTCCACTTCCCTCTGGCTTCTTCTAGTGGACCCTCTCTACCGGTGCTGCCAGCTTGGAAAGCACTGTTCTTCCTGCATGGCATGGCAAAACTGCAGAGCAGCAGCAGCTACTTTATCATAATACCATTTATGTTGCATAAATATGGAAAATTAGAGTGCATTTTTTCATAAGACATGCTTTTAAGCTCCATATGTTGCTACCACTGTTCTCATTTGTTCTCACTCGCCTGTCCCTCTTCTCATCTTCACATTTGCAAAAATAACACCAAGTTATTATTCAATCTTCCTTATAGAAAGCATATATAGAGCACTAACTGGCAGCAAAGAGTGAGAACAGCATATTACCTGATTCTTGAAAATACTCCTTTTTCATGCATCCATTATCTCATTTTATCAGGCTCACATCTCATTCAGCAATTTTACTCACGCAAATGGAGGCTGAGGTGCTATACAATAGCCAGATGACAACAGTACCATCCACATCATCTTCCTATTCAGTGCTCATTGAGGAGAGAAATTTAACCCTGAGAAAAGTTTTAGGGAAAACAGTGTGGCTTTTCATCAGATTTGGACTTCATCCCCACTGCTCCTGACTGCAAACATATTGCAGGCGATTGCAGCCAACTACTCCAGAACTGCCAGTTTGTCTGTCCTTCTTCTGGGTCTACAAAATATGTTATCAAAGCCATCTCCATATCCTTTCCTTAAGGAGACCGGGAACTTGATCAATTTTGATGGAGTTAGCTTTTCTGAACCTTTCTTATAGCTTTGCATGAGAAAGCCACTGTTACCAAGTTATGATTTGAAACTGCTAAATTTATGATTTGTCAGAAATTTTTTACTTTACGTTTAAAGTCCATCATTTTAAATGTTGCTGCTGTGTGCCAGCTATCCATTACTATTTGAAAGCGAAACAAACTACCAAATCTCTTATTTTCCACTGTAGGACAAATCCACGTTTGTGGTAAGAGCAGTAAGGTGCCTTGAGCAACAGCCTAAAGTTTTAAATCCTTGCCTGTCCTCTGGGGTAAGGGTGCAACTGAGCTTCTCTGACGAGCAGGCTCAATTTACTTCAGACCCTGAGAGGCCTTTTCCCAGAAGGAAAATAGTGGCTTAAGAAAGCACAAGTTTAGCTATTTGCTTCCAGTTCAAGCATGCTGGGATGCACCATTCTACATGGTCACCTCTTACAGTCAGCAATCACATGAAGAGTCTGCCAAACATGAAAGTATTTGCATTACTGACACAGGAACGAGCAATAATCATACATAACAAGGAATCAAGCCAAACCTAAGGAGCATAAGTGACAACTCAATAAATAGCTCAACCCCATGCTGAATGCATGTGCTATGTTATGTGACTTGTAGCTTATTGTCACACAGTATGTGCTAGAAAAAAAAGAATTAAAACAGGAAGTGTGAAAATCTGCTTCTAAATAGAAAAAAAATATTAATGTCCACATAGGAATTGATATATATAAAGAATTCCTCAAGGAATTTTAATATAGTTTAATTGTATTTGTTCAGGATAAGCAGCAGCATTACAGGCGGCACCCTGTGATTAATATCACCTACAGAAAATGAAACATTTGTAGTGAGCTGTAATAATGGTTAATACAATAGAGACAAAAATTTGTTTTAACAAATGTTACTCTCAGCTTCCAATTAGTCCGAGAGGCAAAAAAACCCTCTCAGCATCCTCTTCCAAACTTGCAAGCTTCATTTTAGGTGCCTAAAAAAGTGCTCCTCAAAGCAGTGGGAAAGAGGCAGGTGTCCCTGAAGGCTTCCAGAATGAAAACCTCTCTATCCAACATTCAACATTTTGTCATCAGATAGGTTCGCCTACCATATTTTAAAAGGGTCATTTCTAATCCCAGTAATTAATGCTGTATTATCAAGTACTTCACTTTAATTATTAAATAAATACTTGTCAATCTTCCTTGCTTTCATTCTGGATGTGGTCTTGCTTCCAGGCCTCTGTCACCAAAATTAAAGGCTTGATTTCAGAAGTCTGTAGGTATTAGTTTACTGGAAAGCCTCTGCACAGGAAAGGGCCTACTACCAATAATTGAAGAAAAATATTGATATACACAGAAAAGTTGTATGAAAAACTAAGAAAAAACTGATTTGTTAGGAAAATTTTTAAATGTAGTATGTATTGTTTTTTTCCGATTTTATGTACATATCCCAGAATATCTCTATCAAGAAACCCTTACTAAAGCTGAGAGAAACAGAAGGAAGCATTCTTGGCTGGCCTCAGTTATTGTAAGCAAAAATAAACCAAGTTACAGAAAAATGTATTCTTAATTTCGTCTTGACAGAGAAAGAAAATGAGGTTCATCTGTGTCGTTCCTAAAATTCTTTCAAACCAAAAAGCTGTATAAGAGTTATTATTAGTTATATAAATCTTGGAAGCTTTTTGCAACCCAGACTGCAATCACTAATGACTATAGAGCTGAAATCACAATGAAAATTCAGCAATGAGATGGTTTATCTACCTAAAGCTTTAATAAGATGCCCTGCACTCCTTCTAAGGACTTCAATGTCCACCTGCCCAACCTGTCTTAGTTCCTTGTTTTCATCGCCATGAGATTTTTATTTAACCTGAATCTGTGGCTTATCCCCTCTATTCACAAAAGCCCATTCATCTTTACCACACACACTACATCCTTTCTCAGAAGCCTCTGTTGATCCACTCTCCCTTTCCAGGCATCACCAGTGCTCTTCCTCACTTTTCTCTGGTTACCTCCTGGCATCCAACTTGTATGTGATATATAGTGCCTTAGGAATTATGACTTTTTAGGAGAAATCAAGTATTTTTCATGCCTCTCCTGTGACAAAGCTGCTTTCAATTATCTCCTTCATTTCCTTGATGAAGCCCATGCTGCTGGTCCCTATGCTTGGATCATGCCAATATCTGCTTTCCCTGCACCTACTTTTACTCTTCGAGGCACCTTTATTAAATATTGCAAAGTATCCCCAGTGACATTCACCACCACTGATTCATCTGCTGTTCCTTCAGCTCAGCCATCCTATATTTCCTTTTAATACCTTCATTTGAACTTGAAGAAATCTCACACTGACAGTCACTGAGACCTTTTCAATTTCCAGGATTTGTTCCTCAAAATCCCAAGGCATTTCCTGTTTCTACTTCTCTCTCCACATATAATCTTGCTGATTTCTTAGAAAAATACCAAATGAAAACTTATTTTGGTCATTCTCTTCTTTTCACTCCTACTTGACATAGAGAGCAATGAGTCAACCTGGCTCTGCCATGATCCCCATCTCTCTTTTCTATATAACTTGTGCTTCCCACCTGTCTTATCAGCTGGGATTCATCTCACCTCCCTGTTGACACATCTGCCCTGTAAGTGTCTATAATGCAGCCAGTTAGACTCATCTGGTAATTTTTTTGTCTTCTCATCAACAGGGAAATATGTCCTCTTAGGGTACAATTCACCTTCCCCTAAGTCACCTTTTAAAAGAGGACAAATCAGTTGTGCCCCCAAACTGTCTGCTTCTCTGCACCACCCATAACAGCAATCTCAACAACTAAGACAGGTGTAGCTGGCTAAAATTAAGCAACAAGACAAATCACCAACCTGCATCCCTATCTACTCTAAAGCTGCCAATGCAGGTTCAACATTACTAAGAAGCATGCTGTGCCTCCCTTCTTGTTTCTTCTGATAACCATCGCAATGCAGATCTTGGACCTGCAACTTGTACATCAGACTTAACTCTTCTTTTTTAAATATCTGTTTATTCAGGAGATCCCTAAGTCCCACACTTATTTTCAACTTAACGCAAAACTGCTCTTCAAATCTCCTCCCTTGGTTCTCCATTGCCCCCAACCTCAATAAGCCAGGCAGATGGTGCTCTGCTCTTGTGGAAAGGTCATTTATCACATTAGCATTTGGAGTATTGACTGACATACTGCATCCTAACAGTAACTGGAACAATACTGTACTGTTCTATTTCTTCTTCTCCTGAAACAATTTATTCTCTCATCTTAAATTTAAATCACTAATTCTCAGGGGCAGAGATAATATTTCTGTTCTGCATTTACCCATCTTGCAATGGGATACGCTATCATGACTATGCCTTTGAGGTATTATAAATATAAATAAATAACAAACACACACAATAACACAATTACATTGGTTCTGCTTACAGCTATGCAATTTTTCTTGGGCATTAAGCAAAAGAAAAATTAGACTTAGCAAATGCTTCTGTGGGACACCCCCCCCCCCAAATTATACTATTTCTTTTATTAGAAATGCCACATAACAAATAAAAGAAGAGTAATAGAAAACCATTAGCAGATTTGTGAAAGGACCAAACAGCACAGATGTAATTATGTCTACTTTATTGCTAATTTGTAGGGCTCAGAACACTTCTGTACATTTACTTTCCTCTCTTATCTTGACTCTGTTTTAGTTTCCTCATTTTGCAGTAGCTCACAAACTTGATGGACTTGACAGCACTAGGAAAATAAGGCAAGCCTACAGCCAAAGTTGTTGTCACAAATTCATCCAGCTCTAGGAAAAATATTACAAGAATGCCCTACTTATTTTGATATTCTGCAACTGTAAACCTTTCCAAGTTTTCAAAGGTAAGGTTTTAAGAGCAATTCTTTCCATTTGTAAGAGGTTATTTAGTTATTCCCATCTGTCAGAAAGTGCCTTTTTGGATGACAGGAAAAAGACTGCACAAAGTCACCCCTCTAACCTGAAGTCTTTTAAGATCTCTTAAGCTATTTTTCAGTTCTGCTTATAATCAGTCCTACAGTAACAGGATTTTTACCACCCCTCCCCCCCACACACCAAAATAAAACCATTATCTTAATGTTGAAGAAGCATGAAGATATGAAAGGGAGCACACAACTTTTCAATACCTAGACTACCTATTACCATATTTAATTATATAGCTACTAGGTTATATACACATGTACATACAAGCAGGGCAAGGTCGTTTGCAGGTCTTTAATTTTTTTTTTCTTTAATTGTTGTTGATTGAAATCAGTGTCTCAATGTTGCACAGCTTTGTCTTTTGATTACTGCATGTGATTAAGGCAACCAGTGAGTAATTTTTTCTCAGCACTATAAAACAACACAGTTTTATAGTTATTCATAGCTCTTAAGTTATTCCTGTTACATACAACACAGCTGGAAGTTCACTTGAATTCCAGTAATGCAGACCATATGCAAACGACAGCCAGTCAGTATCAAGGGAGTAAAGCTTTAACACACATTGTCCATAACACAAGAGAATCCTACATTGGTTATAGGATATACAGTTTTTTATTTTTAAGTTGTCCATTCTTTGGCGTTTTTTTGTAAGAATGTGTTCTTCTCTATGTTGCAAGCCTTTGAAGTTGAATAGAATACCATCTAGCTACTTGTTCAACCTATTAAAGATGTATATGCAGCCCAAGCCAGGCAGGAGTGATACAAAAAGCTACCAGAGCAAACAAGAATCTCTCTGTTTTCCTGTTGATACGTACAAAGATTGCTATTCCTACAGATACAGCTCCTGAATCCTGATAGGAATAAGTATTTATGATATTGAAATTCTATAACAGTAAAAATAATTACAGTTCTGGATACATTACAAATGCTACTGAATGTTGTGCAACTTGCAGCTAACAGGAGAGTGCAAGTAGGAATTTGGCAGAATAATACACTTTTAAAAATTAGCTGTTGTGCAGAGACAAATTCTTCTCAGTATAAGGAAAAGCCAACAACCAACAGGGTTTGTATATATGTCACCTGCGCAGGACTGAGCCAAGCTTTTCAGAGACAAATATTTTAGCTGAGAAAAAAAAGGTTTGTACTACAATTACTGATCACCTAGCTTTACTTCAGGGTGAGCTTTTTGTTTCTGTGCACAACAGGTATGTCCTTGAGCAGCCACTGCTTCGTGCTCAATATTCTGATCCACTCTGCTCTGTGCACCAACAGGGAACAAGAAGCTCCCTGTTTCAACCCCTTGAAGGCCAAATGCAATGTGCATCTCAAGCATCTGAGCAGCTGGTGACACAAGTATAGTCTATGCTCGCCAAAGTGAAATCAGAAGGCAAGACTGCAAGCAAAAGACACAATATAACATACTGTCAAACAAAACTGAGAAAACACTAAATCAAGCCAAAGCAGCAAAGAAAAAGACAGTTTCAAATATTTGCAGTGACTATTTTTTACACCATCTTTCCCTCCTCCTTCAACCAACTTCTTCCTTGACCCCGAACACTTCTGTAATGGTACTCCCATCTCAGCCTTCAGAAGTCAGAATGATTTTAAACATGTTTTTGTGATATTCTCTGTGTCACATTTGGAAAGCAGAGTTATAGTTTCCTGACATGCATAATATTTTTCTTGCATTTCTTCTCCCAAGTACTTACTGCACTCCTTTAAATGACTTCTACAGAGAAAACTCAGGAAATACAGTGCAATTCATCCAACTTGCATTTCACAAACTTCAAAAGGAATAAAAATGTTGTTAAAGCTGCATAAATGAAAACTTAATCCCACATCAGATAGAGGTAAACATAGCGAGAAGCCAAATTAAATGCCACCTCTTATTCTGTTTTTCTCCTTGGACTGCCACACACCAAACATTTCATATGATCTATGAGGTTTTCAGGATAATAAAGCAAAAAGATACATTTGTATAATTCTTTTTGTATTTACAGCAAGACAAATTGTCTTGTTTTGAAACACCAGGGCTGATTGGAGTTGTACAACAGAGTATAAAATTGTCATTGCAGGAGTCTTTGTTTGCGTATAGTCAAATACACTGACAGTATAAGAGGAGTTCATTGCACTTTGAAAGAATTCTATTTGTACATTTTTGTCTGAACTAAACCCCTCAAACTTTCCTTTACACTTCTAATCTAATTTTACTTTGTTTCTAATGTGTACAGATTGATTCAAGATGCAAATGCAAATCTGGAAGAATACCAGAAAGTTATTTTTACCTATGTTGTGCTGGCTCCACTGAGATGTTTTGATATTTACATAAAACATGTTTTCTGCTTGCAATTTTTCTTCCGTTTATTCTGTGAAAAACTGAAGTGATAGCAGCCAATGTTTTTAATGGTAGTGCCTGAAATTTTCATTCCAGATTTATGCTTATGGCCTCCATAAAACCAGACATATTTTAGAAGACAGTAGGAATCACCCCGTTTTCAACAAATTGATCATGATCTGAAAATCTTCCACCTCACAGAACCTAATAAGACCAGATGCTTATACACTGCACAGTTGATGCATTTCATTTACACTCCAACTGAATCCCAGAAAGTGCCCGGCATCTACATGGAGAAATCTCTGGTGTTTTCACAACTGTTCCCCAGTCCCTGAGGTCTGGGGCCCTGCATCAATGCTCCAGACCAAGGAGCAGCCTCCTGCCATGTTGTGTAGTTGAAAGCAGCATCCAGGACTTGGGTTTTGAGTTTGTTCACTTCACAGAACAGCACCAGGACAGAGATTTGGGGCAGATCAAAGGGGCCACAGAGCTCAGTGTCAGAAGCCTACTAATAGAGAAGCTTAAGTGTGAGCATGGATGCACTCCTAAAATGCACCAACTTTTGATTCATGCACTTTCTAATACAGAGGGAGTAACTTTTGACTTCAGTGGATTTTTCTTTCATTAATTTGTTCAATGCCTTTGTGAACCTCTAAAAACTTAGAGAATCCATTTGTTTTCACCCAAGGGGAAAAAATTCTATACCTCAACTAAACGCTGCATGCAGAAGTATTTCTCTTACAGAGTTCTGCTCATTTCTGTCATCTATCTCCAGAATTACAACTACTGACAAGATTTTCTCATCCTACCAAAGCAGACTCTAGAATAAAAAAGACTATTCATTACTAAAAATCTCCTCCTCCCTGCTGAAACGAGCCATGAACAGCAGCTTATAATTCCTTCTCAATGCACAGCAAAGTAAATCTAATAGGAATAAATAGGAGAACTTCCCAGCTTACTTGGTGAAGGCACAGAATGTCCTTCAACATCTGTACTCCACATAGAGGAAAAAAAAAAAAAAAGGAGAGAGAGCAATTCAAGCCACAAGGGCCAGCAGAGAAGACATACCTCACTTGAGATCAAAAGCAAAAGCCTCAAGAGTTATTTGCTTGATGTGGTTAGGAATGCAAACAGATACAAGCCTTTTTTCTCACCTCTTTGTAGTGAAAATATGCATTGGCTTTGTATAAAGCTCTTGCACTGGAAAAGATGAAAACTAGGTAAACTCTACTGTGTGTCTGTGAGTTTGGCATGCTTGAGAATGAAAAGTGAGCTGATACATTAGTCACAAGAGAGCAATTAATTCATAAGACCAAAAAATCCTCACATACCAACATCCTTACATACCAACATCATCTGATAAAACACAGTCAAATCCAGCTCAATACCAGACCGTGCATTTCCCTTAGTTGAACTTCAG
The DNA here is from genome assembly GCA_035221455.1 of Xenops minutus. Taxonomy (NCBI): domain Eukaryota; kingdom Metazoa; phylum Chordata; class Aves; order Passeriformes; family Furnariidae; genus Xenops; species Xenops minutus. The sequence goes on along the minus strand of JAWWEE010000001.1, from coordinate 77,821,789 downwards.
GAGGTTCCTGTCAGTCCAATTCTCCAACCTATCAAGGTTCCAATGGCAACACCATAGACCCCTGGGGTACGCCACTGGTCTCTGGTTGGACTTGGTGCAAATGATCACAACAACACTTTGAGCTTAGCAGTTCAGGCAGTTTCCAGTACACCTCAGTGTTCTACTTATTCCCAACAGACAATAACATAACCATTCTGTAGCAAACTGAATCAGGCAGAAAAACACAGAATCTTGTGGTGCAATGCACAGAATTTTGTAAGTGAGATGCTTCAGTCCAGCTTCATTCACCTTCAGCTGCAAGATGCCTGCTGTGAAGGGAAGAGTCGGATATCCAGTGCTATAGGTACTGTCAGTGCTGCGGTTCACTAAAGGTCCAGACTTACATTGACACCATTGTTCCTTGGCTTTTCTCCCCTGAGATAAAAGATAAGGTCTTCAAGTGGGAAGTATATGTCCTGATATACTATTGAGACTTTTATCGGTAGCATATAAAAAATTGATTCTTTTAAGGAGTGAATTACCCTATAGCTATATGGATTTTCTGGGACATACCAGTCATTGTGATGTCTGTCAGATGTCACATTCTTTACAACTCCACTAGAAGGAACAGAGCTTGCAGCAGGTCCAGAAAGGCGGACTCCATGGTTCAGCTTTGCCCATGGAAGCCTGCCCATGATCATGGTTTCTCCCTCTCTCCCACCATAAGACCTGTCCAATACCCAGGTGTGTTTTATGGAGCCTGACTGGACCATTGAAAACCTGAAGAGTCTCTCACAGGCCTAGTCTGAGTTTGCCACCTGCTGCCCAGAGTTGTTCTGCTGAGCTTGTGAGATCCACATGGTGGGACAGGATCCACAAACTGGCACATCTGCCATCCATCTGATGGCAGAAAGACTACAGCACTAACATTTTACAAGTAGCCAGACAAATTCAGAGACCACGTGCAAGTGGGATGTAGAAGATTTTAATCTGTTTGGTGCATCTATGCTTTAATGCTTTTCAGTAAAAGTGGGATTTCACGTAAGGAAAAAAAATCAATAGCAGTTCTGCCTTTGAGCTTTGCTTCTGAGGGCTAAGTGATCCTTGAACCTGGTAATCCACAGGGGGCCTGTTCCCCATTCTTTTCTGTTTCTCATTTCATACCTTTGATCCTCTCAAAATCTATTTTCCCCAGGCTCTTACATATGTGATTAATTTGGATATTTCACACTTTGCTGTGTGTGAAAGTCAAGTTTGCTTACAATCATAAATGAACTAGGCTATAAATAAAGTCATCACTGTACACTCTGATTCACAGAGCTCCTTTCTTTTCCAGGGTATTTTTTTAAATATATGTTAAGCGTCTCTATTATAGTTGGTCCCAATTAAAATAAGATGAGAAGGCATAGGGCTAACTTCATCTTTTGTAGTTATTTGACACCAGGCAAAATCAATATAAACCCACTACTATTCTGTTACAATATGATTTCCGAATTTTGCACACCCAAATCTGAAGCAGCACATTTTCCAGCTACAATCTTACTATTAATTTTTAAAATGAAGCTATTATTATATTTTGCCTCTAATAAATTCACAGAAAATAAATAAAGCCACATATAATGCAAATTCTTCACCGAAATATCTATTGCCTGGTTTCCAAAACAAACCACTTCAAATACTGAGGTAAGTACAAAAATTTCTCTTCCTCATTATTCTGTTAGAGAAATTACTGAAAAACTGTAAGTTTACTTCTGTTTTGCCAAAGATCATTGAGAATTTCACAATATGTTTCATAAAATCCCAGAGTAGCAAAGCATGCCAAAATGTTTGCAGAGGATAAAGCAGTCTGGCAATAGACTGCTGTCAGTTGATCCACTGTAAAAACACACAAGTGAGAAGTAACTCAGTAATTTGAGAAGAGCTTGGAAAGGGATGATTTACAGAAGCTTATCCATACTTTTTTTCATCTGTCAGGTGAGTTAATAAAGATATCATCTCGCTCTGAAAATCAAAGCTCAAAAATGCATGGGAAAAATACTCAGATATGAAAGGAAGACCCAGAGAAAAAAGTACTAGGAGGAAGAAGGAAGGAGAAAAATTACATTCTGCTTTAAAAACGCAGCTGTATACTACCATCCCATACTAAATCCATTTTCTGTATTTGATTAAGATAAAAGTTTGTATAAAACTCTAATCAGAAACCGGAAATTAATTATTTAACCAGTGATCTCTACATACTTATAAGTGGGAGCTTTTCTCTTTATTCTCTTTTTGACAAGAGTGATAACAGATGACATGGGAGGAGAATATCAACACTGCTGCCTCTTCACAGGCTCAGTTCAGGAATCATTTTGGAAAGTAGGAAAAGTTGGTGGCCTATCCTGAGTTTCCCTAGCAGAAATAAATGGCATGTCCTATATAAACGTGCTCAGCGCAGGTAATGTACCTGCCTTCAGTAAGTGTCTTGGTATATCTCCATAATGAAGTTACAGAGCTGAAGGACTTCTTGTGCAGGAAGGTGAATGATGAGCATGCTCATTACAGAAATAACAGTAAATTGTTCTAAATTCAGAAAGGGCTTATTCAATGGCTACACTAAGCCTACAGAGCCACTAATTCCAGCTTGGGGGTCAATTAGAAAGCAGAGCCTCTGTCTACAGCCAAAAACGTAAAGCTATGCCCACATTCAGGAAGGAAAATAAGGAAACTGCAGGGAAAGGCAAGAAAATAGATTTTTTTTTTTCATCAGGAAAAAATAATAAAAACAAAAAAAATTCAAAAGATCCTTTACATCGACTTTCTTCCATAAAGAAAGATTCAGGAGAACTTCAGTAAAGCAAATCAGTCCCACACATCTTCTGGAAATCCTCTACAGTTTTAAGTCTGAAAGATTAAAAAAAGGTGAAGCAAGGTGTCCTAGTTACAGGGGCTGGGGCCAGTTTATCACTGTGTGGGTATAACTAAAACCGTGTATTCTACATCCTCAAAGTACTTTCTGATGAACTGCTGATAATGGATCATTTGCAGCAGCTGCCCAGGGCACACCTGACCCCTCAGGCTACAAGCTGGGAGTTAAAGAACTCTGCGAGACAGGGGAGTGTTCCTTTGTCTTCACACCAATTACTCAGCTGTGATAACTCCCCTCTGAAGAGGCACTTTCACACCCAGACTGAGGGCTCATCTCTGCTAATGGGCCATAAGGGACTGGTACAATAGGCAGCTGCAAAGACCTAGACCATCAAACATTCCAAAAAAAATCCCATGATTGACAGAGTTAATTCACCCATTTTGAAATTCCCCGCCCTGGGGGAGGTACTGGGCATTCCCACCTGAACCTCAGCATATATAACTGTGGGGTTTTGGGACTTCTGGTACCACTTGTTGGATCCAGATGAGAACCAGAACTTCAACAGGACTGTGATTCTTGACAAGTCTGCAATCATTACTTTGATAGAACTGTGACCATCATCCTCACCAAAAGGCTTCCTTTCCTTTTTACTTTGCACGCAGTGGGACCACATGGTGCTCAGCACAGGTGCTAATGAATACTGTTCTGTTTGTGTCCCAGAGCACTGGGTTATACATCTGTCTTTGTGGATAAAAACCAGTTTTCTCTGTACCATTGTATTTATCGTAATCTTTTTAGTAAATCGTAACTCTTTCTTGAGTTGGGTTCATTTCTCTCGCTGGTTTACTTTTACACCAGCACATGAAGTTAGTGTAGACTTTTTTGCATCTGGCCATATTGGACAGAAACTACCATATTCCAGGAGCACTCCAGGAAAAAACTACTTATAAATTAATTTTAATGTATGTTTGAATACAGAAGATTAACATCATAAAGACAAATAGACACCCCAGGTAAATAATGTAAAACTCAAATGTATGTCCCTTTATGTCTTGTTCAGCATTCAGTGTAACTTTTTTGGGGGAGTGGGGGTGGGGTGAGCTATGTTTTGCTTTGCTTGGGTTTTTTTCCCCCTTAAATAGATTCTTCCAATCTTAAGCTTCCATGTAAAACATGCATGGATGTTTATAATTGTGCTGCACATTAATCTAACATTCAGCGTTACTCCAGGGCCAAAGACACTGGAAAGTAATTCAAATACTCTTGTGTCAATATCAACATCAAGCCTTAGAACTGAACAACCTCCACCGCCAGTGCCAAAACACCTAAAGACGTTTACCTCAGTCTAGCACCACTAAACTCCTATTTGCAATCTATTAGGAAACCATAAGATGATTTCTTTCAAAGTTTTTCATTACTATTTTTAAGCGTTTCTCTGAAAAATGCAATAATTCACATGCTCACAAAACTTGTCCAGCATAGAAGGTAGGACATTGATCTCATTTAACATGAGCCAGCAATGGCCGAAGAGAACTAAATCTTGACACATTTCATTTTTAAGCACTGAACTGTTCAATCACATCTATCTAGTAAAAAAACCCAACAAAACAACCAAAGTCATATACCAACTGGTAATCATTTCTTCATACACCTTTTGGCTACACTAAGATGCACTAGTCATGAATATGCAATCAGTAAAAAGGATTGTAAAGGAAAGCAAGTGGCTTTCTGTGTTTTAAGAAACAGGCAATTCATAATACAACTGTCCTTTCATAGAGTGTGTACTATGTAGATTAAGTCCCATAACAGAATCAAACACAGGAAAGTAACAGAAGTAATCAGTTAATTTTTTAGATTATATAAGAAAATTAGTATGATTATTTTTCTTATTGTTCCAAATAGAAATTTATTTTTCTCATTAGCAGAATAAATTAAGTTATACATTTTGATAACTGCAAAGGGGATAGTTTGTTTCCATAAGTTCATACAAAATTTCAACCTTGTCAAATACCACTTATTTGTAACTAATGATTTTGGAAACCCTGTTATAGCTCTGTTGCCAGTGCTGATTCTTTCAACAAATCTGCTTTGAGCATGCTAATGACAAGTAAAATACAGTCCTATTTTCATCTCTGCAGCATCATTCCCCAAAATTTTTATGTGAATACCTTAATATTTTTCTACTGACATGAGCTAAAAAGCACTTAAACCATTTACGTGACACACTGAGTGCTTGGTACAAACCTCCCACTTTCCTCCATTTCGGGGCTTTAAGAGTCCATCAGGTTCACCAGGACTTGTCATTTTCTGTTCCTTAAAGTACAAATAGCTTTCTACACAGGAGATGTCAAAAAAAGCCAAGCAAATACACAAAACCACCCAAGCAAGCAGACCCATGGTGTAACAGCCTATCTGTTGGGCTTGGAGAGAATTTGCAGTCAGATTCTTTCTCTTCACTTTTAGGGGTGTGAAAGCAGAAGCCAGGTGCAAAGAAGCGAGCAGGAAAATTGCTTCTTATATCTAAACTCACAGACCTTGTAGAAGCATAACAGGAAACTCCCCTATCTTTTTGTCACAAAACTTACCACATGGGGAAATTTCCTTAAATTCCAGTTTCTATGGGCAAGTAGACAATCTCAGCCCTCGTTTCTACACACACACATATATATACCCTGATCTATATTTGCTTCTAGTTTTCATTAAAAATGAAGTCATGTGGCTACAGCAAAACAAGGAATGTATATTCATTGCTGACCAGGCAGAGGTAATTTGGGTAAGTGACAGACACACCATCCTGTGACAAGAAGCAGGTTTACATTGATCACAGCTAGATTCTTCGTTGGGAAGGGAGATGTTTTGTGTACTTTAACTCCTATTAATCATTCCCCTTACAGTCCCTAATTTTTTCACTCAAATTCATTTTTTTCCTCAGACTTAAAACTGATTGGGGTGGTCCTTCTTATTGCACACCAAGAAAAAGATGGTGTAGAGCTGTAACACCACTGTGGTTTTCAGAAGCTTCCCTTAATCCCTACACTCTTCTTCAAATACAATGGACCTGTTTCTTGCGTCCTTTCTTTACACCTTCTAGACAAGCATTGGGATAATAAACTGCAAGTTTTGCAAAGTAGTGAGCAGAAGCAGTTGTAGAGTCTTAAAAATTGTGAAATAACAAAAACAACAACCACCACCCTACTGAGTAATATACTTAACCTTGCAGTTGTCAGCTAAGAAGGCCATGTGGGAAATCAACTACTGCATTTTCACAGCAAACAGACTCATCCCACACTTTAGTGCCTCCCTGATAAGGTTATTTACAAAAAGTAAAAACTAAACTAAAAAAAAAAAAAACCAAAAAAAACAAACAACACAAAAAAAGACATCCAGAGATACAGCTTGAGAAGTTCCTAAAAGTGAGGTAATTAGTCATGGACAAGCTGAAAAAAATCCTTGAAGATAAACTTTCAATCAGCACATTTAAAAAACCCACAATCCTCTATTTGGAAATACTTGTGCTAAGATTAATTTTCTCAGAGTAAAACATACTGTAGATAAGCCATCTCATAAAATTCATTTGAAATGCTCTTTTATGTCACCATTTTGTTTTCAGGAGTGAAAATACAGGAACCCATTCAGATAACCCAATATCCTGATGTTTTGGCAAGAACTTTGCTTTATTGCCTGCCTGCTGAAAAGCCAGGCTGTCAAGATTATGCAACATTTCAACACAAAGACTAGTGTTTCTTATTTAAATAATTTACCACTAATGTCCTCCAGTATCTGTCATCCTTGTGCTCCTCATGATTTTTCTGAGACTCATGTAGCAGATGGTATGAATAGCTTGACATAGACTTATTACCTCAGTGCAGAGAAGGAAAGTGACAAGGCTGAATGGGGCTTTGAGCAGCCTGGTCTAGTGAAAGGTGCCCCTGCCCATGGCAGGGGTGTTAGAACTAGATGATCTTTAAGGTCCCTTCCAACCCAAACCGTTCTATAATTCTGTGAAACCATTGCTGAAATCCTGGACAGCGCCCTCCAGAGCTAAGACTCACAATCTGAGGAGAGTTATGGCTGAATATTATGTTGTGAAGTTTTGAATAGTTGATGTTCTTTGTGGTATCTTTTCTAAGACCCTTTCTCCCCCTTCTCTATTTACACACTAAATTCACAGGGTGTTACATGTTTCCACTGGACTGGAAGACACCTTGAGGTTATTTCCAAATCCTTTCAGGAATATAGGGAAACAGCTCTCTGATAATTTACAAACCAATTACCTGCTTAAAGTCAGTGGCTTTAAAAAGATTTCTTGAACTAAATGAATCTACAGAAGTGTTGTGTTTAATGCACAGATGCTCCAAGTAGCAAATCACAACTTTGGTACCCGTCAGTAAGCTGCTCTCCTCTTATCACAGAGAAAAGGGCAGTGCAGCATCCACGTCTTTGGCTAGCTCTGCTTAAGAGACTAGGTGGGAAATTCTCATCTAAGCTGCAGTTTCAGTGTAGTCTCAAGAAGGAGTAGGAAAGTAATAGGTACTTCAGTATCTGCTATAAAATTAATAATTAAAAAAATCTCACATGAGTTTGCTGGTCAAAACTGACAAGAGAACTGGACAGAAATCTCTTTTGTTGTAAATTTTGCTAGTCTGTTTTTTTTTTCCCCCTTGAAAAACCAGATTCACTGAAATCGAAGTGTCTCAAACAAACTTCCAAGTAGAAACAGGAAGAAACTCAACTGGTTTCTTGCTAACTCATCTGATGAGATGCTGAAAACCACAGACTTCCTGGCAGTTCAACTCTGCCTTTTACTGAAGAGACTGGAGTCTTTCAGCTCTTTGGAAGAGAGTGAGGGGATACAGGAGGATGGCTTCCCAGTGGGGATCCTAACAGCTCTGCAGCCACAGCCAGTAGCAGGACTTGCCAGGTGCTCAGGCACTAGGAGAGACTAGCACTCTGGTAAACTAGAAGTACAGAAATTGAGCTGCAAGTTTATACTTGGTCCTTTCCCTTTCCCTTTCCCTTTCCCTTTCCCTTTCCCTTTCCCTTTCCCTTTCCCTTTCCCTTTCCCTTTCCCTT